>CM053763.1:91672190-91708355 GCA_028658305.1 Pachyuromys duprasi
TCAGTTTAGCTCATAGCTTCAAAACTTGAAACAGGTGCTGGGGGTGAGAAGCCCTTCAGTTTAGCTCATAGCTTCAAAACTTGAAACAGGTGCTGGGGGTGAGAAGCCCTTCAGTTTAGCTCATAGCTTCAAAACTTGAAACAGGTGCTGGGGGTGAGAAGCCCTTCAGCTTAGCTCATAGCTTCAGGCTTTAGTCTGCCTAGCCAGTCCTGCTGCCGTGAGCCCATGGCAGCACAGGGTATCATGGCAGGAGTGTGTGCCAGATTCCTGTTCACTTCATGGACAGAAGCAGGAAGGAAGGGCTAGGGACCCAGAATCTGAGTGTGTCCCCCCAGTGGCTTAACCTACCCAAACACAGCAGTTCCTGATGACAGGCAAGGGCTCCAGATTGTAGCAGAGTGTCCACTGTTGGGGTTATGGGGATGGCTTAGTCAGTGAAGCACCTGCCTCACAAGCATGTTGGAATCCTCAGCACTCACACCAGGATGATGGTGTACATCTGCAATCCCAGCAGCCATGATTTAGACAGGAGGGTGCCTGGGTCTTGCAGGCCAGACAGTCTAGACAGAATGGTGTTCTAGGTTCCATGAGAGACTGTGCCTCAAAAAAATAATGTGGACTGAGGGAGTCCACACACAAACACACACACACACATGTACATGTGTACATATCTACACAGACACATACAGCACTCACACAAAAAATGTCTTTAGTTGAGCCAACTTTGTACATAATCCATATCCATTGTCTAATTTGATTCCTAAAATAGTTCTAGTTATCATTCCAGTCTTCTAGAAAAGAGATGCAGAAATTAAACAATGTGGGCAGGCCTGTGCAGCCAGTAATGACAGCTGAACAGTCTGAGCTGGAGCTAGCCAGGCCTTTCACTCACCCACTGAGCCTTGCTGTTGTAGACCACCTCAGAGCTGTGGCGAGGAGGGCAGTGTTGTGTTTGCGGTGGATGAGGGTGGAGAGGGGGAAGGAAGAGTCAGGTGGGGAATAATAATCACATAAAACATTATAGTAATATTGCAAGTGAGAAGTGAGGGAAGCAGCAGGTAAGGGGCTGTATTCAGACTGGAACATCTTCCAAGTAGGTAAGTTCAGAACTGCCCTAGCAAGAGGGCAGCAAAGGCTTCGGCAATGTATGTGTATGTACAAGTGACAGATGGCTCTGCCACTGTGAAAAGAAACACCTCCTTGCTTAGAGCTACTGCTGGGAGGTACACGGTGGGTGTAATTGAGGCCTCCCTCAGGGTTGCTCATTGCTCACTAATGACTGCTCCTCCTGTTTGCTCAGAGGATCTGCTCTTGGTGGAAGGGATGTCAGTGCCAAAAGACGAAGCTGTGGGCGCCCTCCATCTCATCCAAGCTGCCAAGCTCGGCAATGTGAAGGCCCAGAGCATCTTAAGAACAGGTGAGCCTGTGGTCCCAGACGTCCATGGCTCCTACAGAGAGCCTCAGTTTCCCTCAGCTGCAGTGCTCTGCATCATGCACTCTGAGAAAGGGAAAGGTGTGGAGATGTTCAGAAGCGCTGCCTTTAAATGTGTTTAATTCTCAGGCATGGTGGCACACGCCTTTAATATCAGCACTTGGGGGCCAGAGGCAGGAGAGGAGGCCAGAGGCCAGCCTGGTCTGTAGAGCGAGTTCCAGGGCAGCCAATGCTGTTAACACAGAGAAACCCTGTCTCGTAAGAAAACAACAAAAGAAACAAAAACAAAAAAAGAACAAGTAAAGAAAAAAAACTATCCTGAGTTTTATGGACAGTTTCATGGACAGTTAGAATGTCTTCCCAATTTTTATTTGTTCTTGTAATGCTCACATAAGATTATATCTTACAGTATATATAAAATTGTGTTTATTTTTGCAGTGCTTAGAATGAACACAGGGTCTTATACGTGCTGGAAAGCAGTATGTGGACTCCCACTCCTCTCTTTTTCTCAGATGAGGTTTCCTTTGTTGTCTGTGCTGACACCAAGAGAGAAATGGGAAAGAAAGATGGTAGCAGAGGCCTCATCTCTAGACATCTAGGTAGCAGCTTGCATGATTAGGTGAGTTCAAGACCAGTCTCGGCTGCAGAATGAGAGCCTGTCTCAGAGAGGATAAGAAATCATGAGGCTCTCCTACGGGCCTCTCTTCTCAGCAGGCTGAGGCAAGAGAGTTGCTTGATTCCAGGAGTTCTGAGCCACATTGTGAGACCTCTGTCTCAAAGCAAAACAAAAAGCCAGCTCAAAGCTTATACACAGGTGTTTGGTAACTGAAGCCAGACGCCTGCTAAGTGGGACACCTACCTGGATTATACAGTAAGAGACTTTGTCAAAACAGAAATCAAAAAAATATATAAGAAAGAAAAGTCAGAAAAAAAAAAAAAAGAAAGAAAAGTCAGGAACAGGTTTGGTTTGGTTTGGTTTAAGACAGTGTCTGTCTACATAGTGCTAGAACTCACCAGGCTGTTCTACTTGAAAGAGATCCATTTCCCGGTCTCCTGAGTGGTAGAACTAAAGCTGTGTGTGCCATCATACCTGACCTTCATGAACAGCTTTTTAAAAAATTAATTATTTTTTAAATTAATTACAGTTTATTCACTGTATCCCCACGAACAGCTTTTAAATACAGCACTTCCTGATGCTTGATTTAGCATTTTCCTAGAAACTTTTTTGCTTCTTGTTCTCCTCCAGCTGGAACTGCTTTGGGACTTGGGGTAGTGAACATCCTCCACACTATGAACCCTTCCCTGGTGATCCTGTCTGGAGTCCTGGCCAGTCACTACATCCACATCGTAAAGGACGTCATCCGTCAGCAAGCCTTGTCCTCTGTGCAGGATGTGGATGTGGTGGTTTCAGACTTGGTTGACCCAGCCCTGCTTGGTGCTGCCAGCATGGTTCTGGACTACACAACTCGCAGGATCCACTAGGCCTCCTGGGAGTGGACATGGACTGAGACCCAAAAGCTGCTTAGTGGAACCAGGTTCTTTTAAGTCAGTATTTCTTCAAAGGCAAATTTGGGGAGCTGCTGAGATGGCTCACTGTTAAGAGCCTGTACTGCTGTTGCCGAGACCCCAGTTCAGTTCCTAGCACCCATGTCAGGCAGCTCAACTGCCAGAAAGCCAAGCTCCAGGGGATCCAGTGCCTCAGCTGCCAAGGGCATCTGCACTCAAACGTACATACCCCTTTCCCACAAACACGTAATTAAAAATAAATCTTATTTTTTAAAAGGCAAATTTCATGTTTAATCCCCAGAAACACCAGAAGTATCTTTGCTTTTTCCCCCTTTCCTTCTATATTAGTCAGGGTTCTCTAGAAGAAAAGAACTGATAGACTTGAATCTCTTTCTCTCTAAAGGGGATTATTAGACTGGTCCACAGATGATGGTTAGCTAGTCCAGCAATGGCTATCATCCAAGGGAGAGCCCAAGAATCCAGTGCTTGGTCAGTATATGAGGCTGCATGCCTCAGTTGGTCTTCAGTATATCAAAATTGTGAAGTAGGCTTTGATACTAGTAAATAGAGAGCAAGGGCAACCAGGCAAAAGCAATCCTTTCCTTCTTCCACGTGCTTTGTATAGGCTGTCACAACAAAGTGTAGCCTAGATTAAAGGTAGACCTTCCCACCTCAAAAGGTCAGAATTAGAGGTGGAACTTACTACTTCAAATGATTTAACTAAAAATTCCTTCCAGGGGTACTTAGGCTCTTGGGTTTTAGTTAACTTTAGGCAGTCAAGTTGACAGTCAAGGATAGTATCCAAATCCACCTTTCCCCATGAGCTTTTGCAAAGGCTGCTCAGTGGGGTCATCTTAGTGCAAACCCTGTTGTGGGTTTCAGGGACACTTTTTGCAGCAAAAGGAGCAATAGCAACTGACCCAGAAGCCTTAGGCACTCCTCTTAGAACTTGGGATGCTAGCATCGTGAGAAGATTTGGTTAGAAGTCCTTCCTCAGGCCACAGAAAGAGATCCTGTTACACAACAGAAGCTCACCAGGAAATGCCTGCTCCCGGTTTTTTAGCAACAGAACTTTCTACATTTCACGAAGGCATGCTCCTGTTAAACAGCCACCGCAGTCAAGGGGCTGGACAGATGTGTCACATTCCAGTGTCTGCTGAAAGATACTTACGGCGTTTGTTACACTTCAGACTGGAGTCTAAGTTATGGTGGCCCTAGTGGGTGTCCTTATCTCCCCAGAGAAAGCAGGACTTAAAGCTTCAGAAGGACTGCTGTTCTCAAAGGCTCTCTGCTTCTGACCAGCAGATGCTTCTACCCTCCTTTCGCTGTTCTCTATGACCCACAATGTCCGCGGACATAGTATGGCTATGTGCGTGTGTGTGACACCTAAAGCTCAGAGCCACCAGTTTGGATTCTGACTAAATTAGAATCCGTGCTCTCTTTTTGTTGTGTTTGTTTTTGAGACAGAATCTCATGTCTCACTCTGTGTCCTTGGTTCATTTGAACTCTTAAACAAGCCTCCTGCCCCAGCTTCTAGAGTGCTGGCTGAAAATCTGTTGTTTCAATGACAAAAAAGTGAAAAGTTCTGCCTGGAGAGATGGCTCAGTGGTTAAGAGCACCATCCGCTGTTTCAAAGGACCTGGGTTCAATTCCCAGCACCCACATGGCAGCTCACCATGTGTCTGTAATACCAATTCCAAGGGGTCTGACTCCTTCACACTAATGTGCATAAAATTAAAAAATGTAAAACAAAGGTCTATTAATAGCACTCTGAAACAAATACTACCAAATGCTGCTGTGTCAGCTCCCCTGTCGCTGTGATAATACAGCGACCAAAGCAGCTTACAGTCCCAGAGAGTCCACAATGGTAGGGAAGGCACAGGCCAGGGAAGGGAGCTTGAGAAATCGCGTCTTCAACTACAAGCAAAATGCAGGACGAGTGAACTGGAAGTGGGGGCAGGCTATGAGCTCACCCCCGGGGATGCAAGGCTGCACCACTCAAAAAGCACCATGAACTGGGGATCAGGTATCGAAATACCTGAGCCTGGAGGTCATTCTCACTCAAACTACCACACCCACTCCTGACTCCCATAAACACAAGGACATACCATGTAATTAACAATCTGTTATCTTAACAGCCTCAACATCATTTCAGAGTCCCAAGTTTCTTCTGAGATGCAAGGGAATATCTCAACTATAACCCCCTCGTAAAATGAAAATTACAGAAATCCAACACACAATGGCAGAATGCACATTCCTCTTCTAAAGGGAGCAATGGGGGCATGGGAATAAGGACGTAAGGAATGGGGCACAGAAGGAATAAGGACACTGCAAGAATACGACATAAACCAAACTAAGCCCGACAAACTCCCAATCTTGCAGCTTCGTGTCTGCACCTGGGCCATCGGTTTAAAAGGGCTTAGATGGCTTAGACCCTCCAGCTTTGCTGTCTCCTGCATACACATCTTTCTTGGGCTAATTATATCCAGATCCTGAATCAGTGGTTCTCAATCTCCCTAATGTTGTGACCCTTTAATACAGGTCCTCATGTTGTGGTAACTCGGACCATAATTTTGCTGCTACTGTAATTCTGCTGTTATGAATCATATCATAAACATCTGATATGCAGAATATCTGATGTGGGACTCGCACCCCTGGGTTTTTGAGGGATCAGGACCCACAGGTTGAGAACTGCTGCTTTAAATCATCATCTGAGCCTGGTTACTCTCCAGGCATCTGTATCTAGGGCCGAGGCTGGCATAAAGGGGCATCGTCACTCACTAATGGCTAAACCTGTACTACTGCACACCAAACAACTAGACTGCTACCAAGTTGTAAGCCAAATATTTGAAAAGATGGTACCACTTGAAAGCCAAATTGAAAGCCAAATCTGTTTTAATCAAATTTGTGGAAATAATATATTGACATAAATTATCACATATGGTTAAATTACATCTTAAGATATATTTTGTTGCGATTCTGAACCAAATTAAAGAAAAAATACATTTCCTTGTCCCATTGCTTTCTTAACCAAGGGAAGGGAGCTATTAATAGAGAGCATTATTAAGCTATTATTTAGTATCTGACACAGAGAAAAGGTAGCCCCAAGAAGGAAGCTCAAAACTAAATGTTGAACACTCAATACTTGTTTTTTTTTGTTTGTTTTTTAAGTCAAGGTCTCACTGTGCAGTCTTAATGGGCCTGGAATTCACTATGTAGACCAGGCTAGCTGTGAACTCAAGAGATCCATTTGCCCCTGCTTCCCTAGTCCTGGGATGAAAGGCATGTGCTATCCCCGGGCAGCCTATTCTCTCATTCCCTCGCCTCATGAAGCTACATGTGGTTAAAGGGTTCCAAACAGTAACTCCATCTATGATGTATGTGGTTCAGGAGTCAGGAAAGCCTTTGCTCATCAGGTCTGGCGCCAACGTCATGCACTTGCAGTTAGTGCCTAGAGCTGATACCAAGTACTTACTGCTTTTATGGGTTCTCTTGGGTGGGTCTCTCTGGGTGAGCTTGGGTGCACAGTACCTTTACAGCAGAACTTTTTAGGGCTACCAGGCAGAGATTCGAACACATCAGCCATGAACTGTGCTAGCCTGGTAACTCACAGGCCATTATTCCATCTGGACAACAGCAGACTTTAAAACTGCCACGTCTCCAGGAACCTCCAGACAATGGCATGTAGACAATACCAGAACCAAGGGCCACGGGAGTTCAGGGTTGAGGAGTAAGGCATTATGGAGGGGCCTATAAACTGGTTCTTCAACTGGACCCGTTTTAAAAAGTAAAAAAGGGCTGCCGATGGGGCTACGGAAGCATACCCAAGACCCTAGATTCACACTGTAGTACCACCATCCCCACAAAAGAGCAGAAATTTGGAGTTACTATAGATTAAGGAAGGTGGATGCTCAATGACTGTGCCATCTCAGACTCAGAAATAATGGAGAATCACTCATCCCTTTAAGCCTGCCCTACGTTGCAGCACCATTTTGAGATCAATTAAAGATGCTTCATGTATATTGTTTGAAACAGAAATTTATTCTTAGAATAATGCACAAAAGCACGGGTTGAGGCTACTGTTGGGAGCTTCCCTCCCTTCCTCTTCCTCCTCCCCTCTCTTCTCTGTATGCCAGGGAGAACACAGTTGAAGGAAACATGCAATCACAAACAATGATCAACTCTAAAGACAAAAGGTTTGGTCCAAAAGAACTCAACATAATTAATCCAATTACGTGAACAGCTTCACTGAGTAGGATTAAGATATTGCAGAAGTAGTGTTTCCACACGGTGGCTCTTCAATGCACCAGGGGGGTCTGCTTCAGGGAGATGAGGACTGAGCGCATGCGAGAGACATCTTTGGCCTGTTTGCTGGACTTGGGGTTAAAGTCACACAGGCGGGCCACCCGCTCCCACTCAGTGCCAGGGGATGACTCATCAATGTCGTTTACAAAGGCTTCTTCTGCTGCCCTGGAAGCAATAACAAAATATGTTGGTTTAATGTGAAAACCTTTTGAGCAATCTGGTGGCTGCCTTGCTATATATAACTTACTACAAAGTCAGTGACTGTCTCTTTGATTCAGTGGCATTCTGGTTTTCCAGAATATCAGCCACTAGCTCAGGGCAGAAGCAGGGGCAGATATATGGCCAGCTCTCCTAGGTATAGGTACCCAGGCTGCTGTGTGGAATGGTGGAATACAGGTGTTTGGTTCAGGGCTCAGTCTGTCTCTATGGCTGTCTTTGCTGATCAGAGCATGAAAAAGCAAGTCCTTGGCCACCTGCACACTGCTTTTCTGAAGAAGAGCAAAGCAGCATACTGATCAAGGGCTTTCAGAGTAGCTTGTGCTGGGCTATCCTGAGGTTCAAGGAAATCAAGACTTCTAAGAAGCCCTTAAGTCATTGCACAAAACTTAGTTCTAAGGCTGGAGAGAAACAGGGCAGAGCAAAAGGCATTCAAGACCAAGCTCCCATGCTAGCAGGCACTAGAGACTAAAGCCATTCTAGAAAGGGTGGTTAGGACATTCGCCAGTTCAGCCAAGTCTGCCATTTCTCTCCAGCCAGGTGCCTGGTGCCACTCAGGGAATATCCTGGCAGGAGAGCCAACACGAGCTGCTCTTTTGGGCAGGATGCCACTCCAACATTCTTTCACATCAGGATCAGCCCACCCCCAGTGGGGAACTAACTGGCAGGAGCAACAGCCCCAAAAGGACAGTGGTAGAAGTGGGAAAGACAATGTATTTCATCCACTCCAACAAGCACCACGGCAAAGCAGAAGCAATGGAGATGAGCGGTCTGTGGGGACAGAGGGTGGTACTATCACAGGGATGGCCGTGGCAAACACTGCTGAAGCCCAGAGCCACCACAACACTGCGACTTCATGGCACACACAGTTAGGGGCAGTGAGAAAGGGTTACTTAACTGTTCTAGGCTGTAGCAAGGATGGTTTATGTTTGTGCTTAAGGGTGAAGAGAAGAAAAGAAACAAGGAGAAACTTTAGGTCAGATATAGAAAATGAGAATGAGCTCAATGCAGATGGTCAGTAAGCTAGACATGCCCTTGCCGTTCTATCTATGCCTGGGAACGTGCAGCTGGTTTTGCCAGGCCACCCTGCTGTCCAGCAAACCCAGACTTAACCTTTCCAGTCTCCATTTCTACTCCAGAAAATGAATAAAAGTCAAATCAAACACCACCTGTAAGTCCAGCATTTCACAAATCTCACTGCAAACTCATCCAGCGGCCCAGTTCTATCTTCTAATGAGGTGGCCATCCCAGGGTCATGGGCCCTAAGAGTCTTTCCACCTACCACCCATCTTTATAAGGAGTTGCTATTTTCCCTCTAATTCTGATGTAAAAAGGAAAACAGGACTATTTCCAAGTCTCCAGCAATACAGTTTTTATTAACAAGGATCCTTATTAAAAACAAAAAAGGCTTTTCCAAAAAAGATACACTTCTTACTACTGGACAGTCTTGACTACCCTGACCTCACGCTGGGGGCCTCTGTGCTGGGGGTTGGGGTATAGGGCACCAGAAGCTGGCCACTGTAATAGAATTTCTGAGACCAGAGAAAAACAGTGACAGACACCTGCTCTGCCTGAGTTAGTGACACCTCACATGTTTTAAGGATCAAAAATTGGCCAGGCAGAGACACCCCCCCACCCCTTCCCAGTTCTGACTCTGGTAATATATGGTGCTATGCGGTCCATGGAACATCACAGGTCAACACCTATGATGAAGGGAGATTCCTTCTCATCTTAGGCAGACAGGCAGGCAACAGGGCCTGGAAGCAGCACCAGTAGCAGAAACATCAAGTGGTCAGATCCATCCAGGCCCCAAACTCTTCCCAGACAGAACATCAAGAACCATGTTTTGAATGCCTGTATCCCTCCAGGACCCCAAGTATGCAAATGGTCATCAGGGAGTGCATGGAGTGACAATTCTGCAAGATTAGCAATGGTCATATCTAGCTTATCAACTCTCAAGCAGCCCCACAGAGCCAATGTGAAGTATTTTAAAAAGCAAAGCAACTCGTGACAAAAAGGAGCATTAACTCTAAACAGAAAGAAGGAATCAAAACAGGAAAAGAAATTAGTTTTGCAACATACACATAACCAATCACGTCAGCGAAGGGTTGTTTGTAGAAAGCTTCATCTGCCACCCTAGACAGCAAGAAGTCCAAAAGGCAGGCAAGCAGGCAGGAAAAAAGAGAACACATTGAGAAGCAGAAACATCTAAAATCCACAATAGAGGTGGGACAGCACCCTGGGGAGCTGCTCCCAAGGCTCCATCCTAACCCCAGGGGGGTTTCCAGCGGTGGACACGTCAGTGGACAGAGGCATCTTGGAAGCTGGCCTTCATGGGCTTTCCAGAAGAGAGCGCTGCAGCTTCAGCTTTGGGCCTCACCAGCTATGACCTTTCTGAGGCACTTTATCATGAGCTATTTGCCATTCCTCAAATCTCAACCTTGACCACCTACGCTGCCAGTGTTCTTAGCCTACTCCCAGGTAAAACCACTGAGGCTCAGGATGAAGACCTGGTCAACCACAGCAGTGTAGGGTGGCCTGTAGGGCACAGATTTCACTCAGTGTAAAAGTTATTTCCCAGCTCAGAATGCCAAGCTACCTTCGTGCCAGCCTCAGTAAATCATCATTGGGTGTGATCGCTGCCAGGTAACAGATGGACACAGTCCCAAAGATTTAATCCCAAATCTTGGACCCAATCACTGCTTTCCAACACTGGCTTGGCGGAGTAAAAAACCTGTACTTGTTGTGAAACGCCAGTCTTAAGAGATTAAAAAAAAAAAAAAGAGGCTGGAGGGTAAGTGGTCCAGGGAATTGAAGCTAGTTTGGTGTCTGGCCCTGGGCTTCTGTGTCTGCTTAGGAAGCCAAGACAGTTTCTAAATACCTATACTTGACAAAGTGTAGCTTAAAATCCTGAATTTTACCAAGTCTTAAAAACTTGGGCAGGAAGTGGATCAACTGACAAGATCTGGACTAACCAGGAGACAATGTGTCAAAAAGGTATATTGAAAATAATCTTGCTAAGTCTCAGCCTGTCCTTTGCCAGGTTGTTTTAGGGCAAAATAAATAAAAATTAAAAAAAGGAAAAAGAAAAAAAAAATCTGGACACTTTGGGGTTTGAGAAACAGGATCTCACTTTGTAGCTCTGGCTAGACTAGAACTCATTTGCAATCCCCCTGCCTTGGCCTCCAAGAGTAACTGGCTGGCTGGGTCATCTTTAAAGGACAGTGATGCTCACTCATTAACTTAAGCACACATTTATCTCAAAGCAAATTCTAGTAACTTATTTTTGAGTTTATATTTATTTCATTTTGATCAGAGTTTTATATAGCCCAGGCTGGCTTTAAACTTGACAAGTAAATGTGGATGATGACCTTGAAGTTCTCCAGCCAACACTCTCCCAATCTCAGCAACGCTGGGATTATGAGTATGCTCCATCACATCCACTCTATGCTGTGCTGTGCATCAAGACCAGGGCCTCACATATACTATGCAATCACTACTGACTGAACTCCAGCACAGTTTCAGCTTATTTTTAAAATGCACACATACCCTTCATTCTCTTCTACTTCTTTACACAGAAGGTATTTGTGGAAATTTAAAGAAAGCAAAAGGAGCAGCCGGGTTGTAACTTGGTGACTCAGCAGGCAGACAGCTGCTCGTGAGTCAAGTAAGTGGGAGGCAAAGAAGGACAGACAGCTTGTCCACCCTAATCCTTTTAGTTCACAGAAGGCTTAGCCTAATCCATTCAATTCTGCCTGCTCTAACTGGAGGAGAATAGAGGTTTACTGTCCCCATCAAGGCATCACTTGACAACAAAGGCTTTTTCTGCCTCCTTGCAACTAGTCCCAAGACTAAAGAGCTTGTCAGTGACAAGCAGGGCCTTTGAAGGACAAAGAGGAAGTTACACAAACAGGCACTCCATCTGTTTGCTCTTCTTCCAGTGTAAGGCAGATCTGGAATCAACACTGTGCTCAGGGAAGCCTGGGAAAGGGGGAGAGGAGTGCCTGACCACAGGCCGAAAATAACAATTCAGAATTTCAGTCTATAAATAGCTCCACGGTAGACCGGAAAAAAGAAGTCTACCACTGCTGAGAATAATGGATTTAGATTTCTCAAATGATTTTAGGCCTTGGTAGAGCTGAAAGTCCTAACACAAGAGAACTCTAACAAGGGGAATGTTTCTTTTCTTGCTTGGGAAGAGAGATATTCTAGGGTTGTCCTCCATGGATGAACTGCATGTAACTGCCACTGTTCTGAGCCTCTGGAGTTCTTTCTCATAAGCCGCCACTGAGTGACTCACGCTCTGGTGCAGTGACGCAGGCTTTAACTTGGGATAAAGGCACTGACAACACAGTCCACTTGGGGACCAAAGACCCCTCTCTTCCTCCTTCCACACCCTACTCAGCAGGACTTGGCCTGGCCTGGCTCTGAAAGTCTTGGTGATGTGGTTTTTTTGTTGTTGTTTTATTTTGTTTGAGACAGGGTCTATGCATTCCTTGTCAGCCTCAAACATTCACTTGTGTCTCAGCCTTCGGAGCATGGGATTATAGTAGCGTGGCATCACAACTGGCTTATCTCGATCCCTCCTTCCTCTTTCTATGGTGCTGGGGACTGGAAAAGGGACCCTGCATGTTAGGCAAGTGCTCTACCACAGAGCTTCATTCCCAGCCCTCACATGATTTGTAAAGTCTCCTAACCATCATCCTCTGATTCTCAAGAAGCCAGGCATGGTGGCAGACACCTTTAATCCTGGCAGAGCAGAGGCTGACAGATCTCTCTCTGAGTTCGAGGCCAGCCACCAGGACTGTAGAGAGACCCTGTCTTAAAAAAACAAAACTATGGGAATAAAGAGAGAAAAACATCTTCTGTCCTAGGATTATGGGGACAGTGGCTAGCTTGCCACTAACTTTATATACACAGACTCAAGCTTGTGAACAGGTTTTAGAAGGCATATATATAAGCTGGTTTCTAACAGTGCTTTGTTAACACTCCATGAGAACTCTCTCCTCTCTGAAACCAGGCAAATCAATATTCTATAATTCCAAGTAAAGTATACTACAGTCTGAGTACATGCTCAGAACCTCAACCTCTATGGTTAAGTACCTACAACAGACATGGGTTACTCCTTTAGATAAAGGGAGTAGGAAAAACTGCCACAGAAAGCTGGTTCCTAGTATATTCATTATTAAGTTTGAAAGTCTATTTGTCAAGTTGCTGAAGCCTTGGGCACCTGATGCAGGGAGAATTAGTGGCATTTGGCCCAGGAACTGCAGAGTAGATGGAGTGCTGAGGCAGCTTTGCTGGGGAGTATCGCCACACTGCAGCATCTTTCTTTACTACAGATCTGTACTTGACCCCAGAGGGGAATCATCCTGAAGAGGCAAAGAGCAGAGGAGCCTGGCATGTCACACTTGACATCAGCGCAGCAGCAGCTTTGTGTAGATGAATGGCCGCTGTTCCCTTCGCAACTGACCAGATAGCAGTTCCCACCCTACTTGACACAAAACTTCAAACAGAACTTGAAAGGCACTGTTTTAGAACATATCCCTCAGAGAACTGAGCAGGTTAAGAGGTCTGGCCTGGCATCAAAGGACAGTGCCAAGGATGACCAAAAAATAGAGGAGGTTTTAAAGGACCATCATATAGAGGAGCCCACTTATTCTATCAGTTGCCTCACACTGGCATCAGCTGGTGCTCAAGGGGTTAGCTATTTTCATCTAAGAGCTGCCCCCAAAACACCAGACCCAGCTCACAAGAGAGTAACCTAAGGCTCAGTCTGCCTTGGGCTTTGTTTTAACAATGATAGACCAACAAAGTAGTGGCATGCCTCCTACTCAATGAAAGGTGGCTTTGAATCCAGCACAAAGTAAACCCCTTGCTGGCAAGGGCCTTTTACAACAACTTTCATGCTAGGCTACCTCCAAGAAGGAGAATATTCCAAGAAGGAAGTCTCCTAAGAAATGAGTGTATATACCTCAGCTACTGCTTGGTAATGATAGGAGAATGAGTGTTTTTTCCCCACAGTGTTGACTTTCAGTTAAGTATAAAATGTATTCTGGAAAAAAAAAAAAAGGCATTTTTAGGAAACCAATTTCAGGCTTCTTAAGCACAGTGGACCCTTAATTCTGCAGTCCATGTTGGAACATTCTGAGCTACCTAATTACAGAGCATGCCCATACCAACAATCCTCAGGAGCCTCTTTAGGAGGGCAGGGCTACATTTAGGGTACAGTATAAGTTGGTCTATAATTGTCTTCAAATTAACAAGACCCTTCAGCTGGCCTTTCATCTCAGGGCTCTCCAGTGCCTACCTTTCCTGGATCACCCAGTACAGCTGATGAAACTAAACCCGGTTTAAGAGCCAAACTTAATCCAAGTTGAATTTTGCTCACAACACCCAAGAGACCCACAACCTCTGTTTCTAGCAGCTTCTTCCAAATCTCCAATACCTTTCATACGAAGACAGGCACTGCCAAGAGCCTAGACTGGGTACTGGGAAATGGATTTGATTCATTCTTAGAGAACAGGCTGTTCTAGAAGCACAGTAGACTAACCTGTTGCTTGCTTTTGTTTTCTGTAGCTGCTCATCCTGTCTTGCATACCATTCTTCTAGCTCCTTTATTGCTTTTTCTTTCCACTCCGCTTCTTGCTTCCGAGAGTTGGCATCTTTTAAAGAAAAGAAAAGAATAAAACCGAGGGAAATAAAAATAAAAGTTCATTTCAACAGCAATACTTTTGTTGTTATTGTTGTTTTTGAGACAGGGGTTCTCTGTGTAGTCTTGGCTGTGCTGGACTCACTTTATAGACGAGGCTGGCCTCAGGATCACACAGATCTGCCTGCCTCTGCCTCCCAGAGTGCTGGGATTACAGGCGAGCACCACCACGCCTGGCTTCCAACATGTAACATTTTGATCTTACTGAATTTACCTATGTATGGGAATGTGTGTGTGTGTATATATGTTGGAGGAAAAAAATGACAAGAAATGGCTTGGAGAGATAGCTCATCAGTTAAGAGCACTGGCTGCTCTTCCAGAGGACTAGGGTTCGATTTCCAGCACCCACATCATGTGGTGTATCACTGTTGGGGTGATCTTTTCATGCACTGTGTAAAGGCTGTCCTTTATTATTCAAATGCTGATTCTATAGCTGGGAGTTGAGGACAGGCTGGACTTTGATATTGTCATTTTTATGAAACATCGTCTAACTTTGTATTTTGTAAACACTGTTCTCCTTCACCTTCTGATTGGGTTGAATAAAGAACTAAATGGCCTATAGCAAAGACAGGATAGAATAAGCAGAACTTCCAGAGACACAGGAACTTTGGAAAAGAAGTAGGCATGGGGGATTCACCTACGAGACATGGAGGACACTGTGTGAAACTGAGGCGAGGTAATGAACCTCATGAGAGAACACAGATTACTATAAACAGGTTAACACAGGTTGTAAGAGCTGGTTGGGAACAAGGGTAAGCTAAGGCCCAAGCTCTTATAAATAGAAGTCTCCTTGTCATTACTCAGAGCTGGAGTGGGCACAGAAAGTCCATTTGGTTTTAGTTCACCAACATTTGCAACTCCAGTTTCAGGGGATCGATCCGACACCCTCTTCTGGCCCCTACATGTATTTTTGCATATATGGTGCACAGGCATACATATAACTTTTTTCTTTTAGTCAGTATTTCATGTTGCCCAGGATGACTCTGAACCTATGATAATAGTAAAGACCTTGAACTTCTGATTCTCCTGCATGCTACACATATAGTTGAACTACATGTACAACTATGCCCAGTTTTGTCTTGTGCTTCGGACTGACCTCAGGACTTGGTGCATGCTAGGCAAGTACTCTCCCAAGTGAATAGTATCTTCTAGCTGTTCTCACAATTGTACACAGTCCACACCCCCCTGTAATAAGGTTTTCATGAAACACAAAGTTAGTCTCCAACTCTAAGAATGGTGGAAACACTTGCATGAGGGAGGACACGGAACAGGAAAATTAGCAGAGGTAGAAATGATTCATGAATCAGAGAACGGTAGGATACAGGACCACAAAATACCTACTCCACTCAGACTGCAGTTAGTTTGTAACAGAGCTAACTGAAAAAAAACAGGAATGGTGGGACCTGCAGGGTACAGAGGACACAGGACCGCCATTTAACAATTACCCAAAAGGGTCAAAACACAAAGGTGAGAAAAGTCACATAGGCAGGTTTGCTACTATGGATTCTCAAACATAAAATTTCTTTTTTAAGCTTTTTATTTTAAGTACTCACATGCACGCACGCACACAGTGTCCCGGGGAGGTGGAGTTACAGACAGTTATGAGCTGCCATGTGGGTGCTGGGAACTTGAATGGGGTCCTTTGCAAGAGCAGCAAGTGCTCTTAACCAGAGCCAGCTCTCCAACTCCAATGTGAAATGCTCAAGATTAAACGTAATTTTCCTACAGTAGTGGAGTTGGGTGCACTTGTCACCTACGTCACTAACAGTCAAGCATGTTCTTAAGGACAGCCTCTCCAGGTGTTTTACGTGCATCTCAATCTTTACAGTATTCCTAAGAGGGTAGATTCTAGGTCTTTTTCAGCAGTGAGGGGGAAAGAAACTAAGAGCTACAGACAAAGGGAAAGCAAAGACTTAGTGCGCTCCAAGCACACACCTGACTGACTTCAGCATGCAAGCCTGGAGATAATCACGTGACGTGGCCATGCAGGCTCCTAGTAACCAGAGGAGCCTTAAAGTGCAGGGCACGAGCTCACCCTGTAGTTAGTGTCTTAGAGCTGGGAAGAAGGAAGCAGCGAGGCATTGAGTAATGACCTAAAGAACAGAAAGCATACCTGGGCACTTTATGCCCTTTACAAGAAATGCAGTAACAAACTGTGCACGGCTATGTCTAACAATGGGAGCCACCTCCAAGTTTCCTATCTTAAATTCTTCATTTTGTTGTTAAGTCACCAGAAGATGAGCTGGCATGCACAGGAGACCTATTTACTCTGATGACCCTGTCCACGGCACACAGAACAGAGGACAGATTCTACCGCTGTCAGATTCTGGAAGCTAAGGAAGCCATGTGAGCTTCAAAGAAATAAAAATCTACCACCAAACCTAAATGCAAAGTGGAATTACTTTCCAAAAAGCCCTTTTGGGGCTGGCAAGATAGCTCAGAGTTGTAAAAGCACTTGCAGAGAAAAAGGTGAAACTGCAGAAACCCCTAATCTGCTGACAAGCTGACTGGAATATAAAGCAAAACTGCCTGAGACACCTTGAAAGCAAGACACCTTGAGTTGGGAGTGGGGATGAACACATGATCTCAGTGCTCAGGAGGATTCTAAGTTTAAAGTCAGTTTGCCAGGCCAAGCAAGGCTACAATATGACACTCCGTGGTGGAGGTAGGGGAAGCCCCCTACCTGAGGTAAGAAAATACAAACTTGATAATTAAATAAAAAAGAAATTTCCTACTACCAAAATGTACCCTTTCTGTAAAAACAAATTGTCTGCAAGCCTTCACTAAAGACACACAAAAAGCAAGTGGCAAAGACCATGGCTGCTAAGACCTGACAGCCTGCCTTCATCTTCCGCTGCACTCTCCAATGCAGTAGCTTCCAGCTACACATGGCTACTGGAGGGCATGCTGACCAAAAACAAAAAAGCAGAAAACTGAACTTCTGAATTTCAGTCACAAGTACTTTACCCACGTATACTGAAGGGTTACTGTTTTGTAGCCACATCCAGCACAAACATTATTATATACGAGGAACAAACTGGCTGAAGTACAGATATTTCCACTGAGGGAGGGACATTCAGGTACTGCTATTCAGGGCCACTCTTTGTACTGACAGCTTTGGAAACTAGACAAGAGATAAAGATCTGGCACTGACTGGTTAGGTTATTTGAGTCAAGTTTTTTTCCTATTTCCTGGTGTCAGTTACCCCATCTGAAAAATACGGAGTCATGTTTTCATTAGATTAGTGTTCTTAGGAGAATACTACTACTGGCGTGGGTACATGAAGAATTCACTATTCCTAGGACTTATGGAATAAAATAGACAGGAAGTTATGTCTGTATGTTAGAGCTGATCAGCCAAAACAAAGGAGTTAATGTGCATATATCTCTATAAAACATATGTGCCAAACTGGAGAGATGCCTTAGTAGTTAAGAATACTTGTTCTTTTTTTTTTTTTTTAAATATAACTTACTAATTTTTATGTGCATTGAGGTTTTGCTTGCATGTATGTCTGTGTAAGGGTGTCAGATCTTGGAGTTACAGAAAGCTGTGAGCTGCCATGTGGATGTTGGGATTTGAACCTGGGTCCTCTGGAAGAGCTATCAGTGCTCTTAACTGCTGAAGCATCTCTTCAGCCCATACTTGTTGCTCTTACAAAGGATCCATGATAGGTTCCTAGGACCCATATGGTGGCTCACATCTGTCTTGGTTCCATGGGACCACACACCTTCTTCTGGCCTCTGAAGGCACACGTAAGGTACATATACATAGACGTAAGTAAAACACTCATGCACAAAAAATACAATAAACAAACCAGCAATAAATGCAGATACACACAGATACATTTAAGTGCCAGATGTGATAGTACACATCTTTAATTTCAACACTCTGTAGGCTAAGGCAGGCAGGATCTCTGTGACCTCTAGGATTATACAGTGAGCTTCAGGAAAGC
Source organism: Pachyuromys duprasi (assembly GCA_028658305.1). Classification (NCBI taxonomy): domain Eukaryota; kingdom Metazoa; phylum Chordata; class Mammalia; order Rodentia; family Muridae; genus Pachyuromys; species Pachyuromys duprasi. Next base: position 91,690,314 of record CM053763.1, read on the forward strand.
CCCAGGTCTATATAAAGAAACCTGCTCTCAAAAACAAACAAACAAACAAACAAAAATCACTTAATGTTAATTTTTGTACTGTTGAGTTTGACATTTTAATAATTGAAAACAGGAAACACTATTGATTACCTCCTCACATTGCTATACCACCAGACTCCTCCTGATCTTGAAGGAATTGGTGACACTCAGGTATAGAATTATACCAGAAGCTGATGCCAAAGAGGGGTTGGCCTACCTGGCTAGATGGCCAGGTACACAAAATGCATTTAGAAAGCAATGTGGCTGATGGGGATGAATGTGGATCATGAAGCAAAGCAGACAAATTTGTTTTACCACTTGAAGCTGCGTGCTTCAAATAATCTAGTTATAATCCTCAAATCCTTTACTCATAAAAATTGGAAAAAAAAAACTTTACCTTATGGAGACAGTAAGGTTAAAAAAAAAAAGTTCATGTTTCCTGTTATGATTTGGATATGAAGGACCCCCCCCGCCGCCCCCTCCCAAGGCTCATGCAGGGAGCCTGAGAGAAGACCCAGCAATTTAGAGCACTTGTTGATCTTGCAGAGCACCAGCATCCACATAATGACTCACAACCATCGGTAACCCCTGGTCCAGAGGATCCAGTACCCTCTTCTGACCTCTGCAGGCACCAGACACACATCAAACATGCAGCCAAAACATTCCTACACATAAATTCAATTATAAATCTGAAAAAAAAAGGAAAAAAGAGAAAAAAAAAAAAGGGTCCTGGTGCTATTTGTTGGGAAGTGACTGGACCACAGGACCACAAGAGATCCATTCAACCTAATTGCTGGTTCAATCCATGACTGATACACAATTTAATGGGCCACTGGGAGATGATGGCACCAGTGAAAGCGGAGGCCTGAATGAAGGAGTGGCTATGGAAAGCGCCTCTGACAAACTCTGCTGTCCTTGGCCTCCTAAGCAATCTCTTTCCTTGCTGCCCTGAAGTGGACAGGTTTCCTGCCTGTTCTACCATGTTTCTGTCTTACCAGTCCTAAAGTAACAGAGCCAGTGGCCCATTTCTAAAGCCGGGAGCTAAATTAACCCTTCCGCAAGTTGATTTTCTCCCTTTTGTCACAGCAATGGCAAGCTACTAACACATTTCCTAACATTAGATTCGTCTTTCAAATAATAACTGAACTGTGAATGCCACTCACTTCAAGTGAGTAAATAGCACTCGGCTTGAGGCTAGGAACACTGATTTCCCTTCAGTTGATGACACAAGATTTGAACTAAGTGCCCACATACAGTCAGTCAGGTGAAATCTTAAACTGAGCCTATCACTGCAAATCCAGGGCTCTTCCTGGAGAAGATGGCTCCCTATACTACCGTGTTCCTCATGTAATAGCCTATAATGAAGCATAGCCTTGTCATTGACCTTGTGACGTTTAGGCTGAAAAATACACCTTCCCAAAGACCATACAGAGACACTGTGCTAATCCAAGCTTAAAAGGGCTAAGAGTCAGGTCAACTACTCTACTGAAAACAGACACCCAAAGGCAAAATAGGATTCCTTACCAAGGGCTTCCAAGCGCTCCGTTTGCTCTTCTCTCCATTTACGGATACTTTCAGGCTCTGATTGCAATCGATCCACTTCTGAAATGGCTGCATAACTGTCTGTTGGACCATTACTTTCCTTAACACAAAACAATTACATACTCTATCAGTACCCAAATACCTTCCTGAAATGCTCTTCAGAAAAATTAAAGCCTCAGGTCACATAGCAGGCTTTTGTAAAATGTTAAAGGATTACTTAAAACAACAAAACTTTACACGCCAACAGAACTTTCAGCATTACTATGCTGAACCCTGCACTCTCATGAGGGAGACAGAGTGGTTGATATCTCTCAAAGAGTTGGACATAAGTGGGTGATAGGAAAGTTGAGGTTGGATGGGTAAGAGACATTAGGAACACCATTATCAGTTTGTTTTCTCACTTGACAGAGAGATTATGTGTTATCTCCAAGTAACAAAGGTAAGTACATAGCAGAGCCAAGCCTCGTGCCTAAGACTTCAAACGCTATACCATGCAAGGAACAGTCATTTACTATCATCTAACCAAACAATAAATTCTAAGAAAGAATCCAAAAGAAAATCCAAAAAGCAACTATATAGTCAAACCAGGGTGAGGGAAAAAAGGTGGGCAACTCCAAGTCAGAGGTCAAAGGAACGCTTCTTTACAGTGGATGAAGACTTGAGGCTAACCACATGTTGGCAAAAAACTCACCGCTGCTGACTGACTTGAGTTCTACTATGTGGCCAACTGCAGACTATTGCCAGCTTAATCTACTAGACTCCAACAAAGACAGAGAATTACTTAAAGTTCTAGTGACTGCCAGGCTTGATGTTAAATCCCAGCAAGTAGGATGCAGAGGCAGAAAATGCTCTGTGAGGTAACCTAGCCTGGTCTAGCCAGTCAATTCCAGAATAGCCAGGGCTGTGCTGTTGTCTGTCTCAAACAAAGAAAAATAAAAAGTACTAGTGACTTATAGTGTTTGATATAGTACATGGTACAGAGTGTTTAAATTGGCCACTACCACCACCAAGAAGGATCAGTTCTTGGGGGGAAAAAGACAATGAAATGAAGTAAACTTTAAAACAGTGCTCTTGGTTGGGACATAGTAGTTTATACCTATAATCCAAATACATGGGAAGCAGAGGCAGGAGAAATGCCATGAGTTCAAGGCCAACCTGGGCTACAGAATAAAGACCTTGTCTTAAAAAAAAAAAAAAAAAAAAGCCAAGTGTGGTGGTGCAGAGGAAGTAGAGGCAGGCTGATCTGTGCTGAAGTCCAGACCAGTCTGGTCTACACAGTAAATTATAGACTAGCCAGGGCTCGTCCAATCAATGTCATTTTCTACTTTGACAGACAATGTACCAGCACTGGGATCTCTTTTTAGGTCAATCAATTCAAATCACAGTTAAGACTCTAGTTTACTATCATATAATAGAGTTCTCTGTACCTGATAGTATTCACCATTCATCACTCCATCAACGGCATCTGCAAGACATAAGGTTTCAGCCTGTCAATCAGGGCTACTCAAATGCTAGACCAAATCATTAAGGATTATGTAGTAGAATACAATTACTGTGTGCTGTAGAGACTATGAGCTACTAAGTAGCCTTTAAGTTATGTTAGGGCTTGAGTACAGCTCAACGGCAGACAGACTGCTTAACAGGCATACCTCAGTGAGGCCCTGAGATCAACAGGCAAATTTTCTGGAGGAGGGTAGCCAGAAAGATGACTCAGTGGTAAAGAGCACTTGGAGGCGCCTTTGGAGGACCCACATTTGATTTCCAGCACCCGCATGGCAGCTTACAACCATCGGTAACTTCAGTTCCAAGGGAGCCAACACCCTCCTGGCCTCCATGGATGCCAGGCACCCTAGCGGTGCAGAAATATACATGCAGGCAAAACACTCATATACCCGCCCCCCGCCCCAAAGGCTGACACCGAGTCCAATCTCTGTGACCCAAACAGAAGGTAAGAACAGGATCCCTACAAACTTTCCTCTGACCTACCCCAATAAACACATGGGTAAGGGGGTGGATTTCAACTGTGTATGGTGATACATGTCTGAAGCCTATAGCACTCAGAAGCTAAGGTAAGAGATTAAGGATTGTGAGGCCAGCCTGGGCAAATTCCAGATGAGCTCATGCCACACAGCAAGAAACTACACATAGGTGGCATACATCCTAACAATTTGAACAGAAGTTTTCTAAACATGAATGAAGGTATTTGGCTGGTGTAGTCAAGGACTCCTCTGCTAAAGTCCTTGTTGTAGAACTGCTGGGTCACAGGATATGTATTTATCGTCTGTGTATTTATCGTAAGGGTCTTTATTCCCTGTAAGATAATAATGTATCTTTTTTGTTTCTTTACTGAATTATCTGATATTTGCCTATTTTTACTGTCTTCTGATTTCTAATTTTTCTTTATTACATACTGCACTTTTTTTCCATTTTGTCCACCTCCCTCCTAGGCATCTCTGTGTACCTGTGCAGGCTTGCATGCATGTGGAGGTCAGAGGTTCTTGTTGGGTATCCTCCCCAATTGCTCTCCTACCTTATTTTTTAAGACAAGGTCTGCTGGTTGACCAGCAAGCACCACCCATCCATGCCCCTGTCTCCTCCTCCCAGCTCTCAGATTATAGGCATACACCACAGCAGCCAGATTTTACATAAATACTTGGAATCTAAATTCAGCTTCTCAAACATGTGCAGGAAGCACTTTACCAGCTACGTCATCTCTCAAGTCCACCATATTTTGTTTGTGGTTCTTTTTTAAAGCTTAAAAGAAATGACATAGGCTTTCACTGTAGCTCAGGTTGGCCTCAAACATGTTGCTAAGAATGATTTTAAACTTAATACTATGCCTCCACCTCTAAAGTGCTAGAACTACAGGCATGTACCACTATACTCAGGCTCTATGGTACTGGGAACTGACCCCAGGCTTTCATGCAAACTAGGAAAACACTCTACCAACAAAGTTACATTGCAACACCTATCTTGCTTTCAATCTGGCTTATGACATTAATACTTTAGAACTACAGTTTAATTTGTATGAAAATGTTACCAACTCTTCCTTTGTGATTTCTGCTGTAGGCTATCCCACAATAATATTATTTTTTCTGGTACTTAAAAAATATTTTATTATACCTTATTTATTTAAGACAGTCAGGGGCCTTTTACCCGCTGAGCCATCTCTCTGGCCCTCTTCGGTACTTTTCAAATGTCTCTTTAATTCACCTTTAACTTACTTTTGTGTGAGATAGAAGAGTGAGACAATTTTATTCCTAGAGCCTCCAATGACTAGCTAACTACTCCTACAGTATGGTTAATATATTACAGATAACAGAGTATCCAGTTAATATATAGTCCAGCCCAGGGACATTTTCAAAAGACTTTGGCCATTAATTCATACATATATAAAAGCAGAGAGACACACACTCCAAACCTCCTAAACTACTTGTAGCCTGTTCTCTGGGTCTAAGAATTCACCCAGACCCTCTGACACATGCTTTGACCTCTTTATTAGATATTGTATTATTCTTTTGACATTACTTTTAAAATTTTATTTATTTATTACAACGTATTCACTTTGCATCCCAGCTGCAGCTCCCTCCCTCATATCCTCCCAGTCCTACCCAACCTCCCTCTTCTTCCCCTGTGCCCTTTTCCTAGTCACCTGATCGGGGAGGACCTCCTCCCTTCTATCTGGCTCTAGCTTATCAGGTCTCATCAAGATGGGCTGCATCATCTTCCTCTGTGGCCTGGCAAGGCTGCATTCCCCAGGGAAAGGTGATCAAAGAGCCGGCCACTGAGTTCATGTCAGACACAGCCCCTGTATCCCTTACTAGGAAACCCACTTGGAAACTATGGGCTTCCTTTGGACAGGGGATCTAGGTCCTCTCCATGCATGGTCCTTGGTTGGAGTATCAGTCTCAGAAAAGACCCCTGGGCCCAGGTTTTTTGGCTCTGTTGTTCTCCTTGTAGAGATCCTGTGCCCTCCAGGATTTTCTATATCCTCCTGCTTCCATAAGGATTCTGGCACTCCGCCCAAACTTTGGCTATGAGTCTCAGTATCTCCTTCAATACCCTAGTGGGTAGAGTCTTTCAGAGGTCCTCTGTGGAAAGTTCCTGTCCTGTTCCTTGTCTTCTCCTCCTTCTGATGTCTATCCTGTTTGCCCTTCTAAATGAGGATTAAGCATTATTTTTTAAAGACATATTTTATGCATATGGGTGTTTGGCCTGTCTGTATATCTGTGCCTCCATATGTGCAAATCCCCTAAGGCAAGAAGAGGGAATTGGATATCCAAGTACTGGAGTTACAGCTATGTGATGCTAGGAACTGAACCCAAACCCTTCGGAAGAGCAGCCAGTTATCTTAAGCACTGCGCCATCTCCTCTACAGTCCTGTTCTCACATGAATTAAATGATCCAAGTCAAAGGACAGGCTACAGAAACAATAAAAATTATATTCATGGCCCTTGATTTAGGACAGCTATGTTAACCCTAATGATACAGAAAAAAAAAAAAAACCCAAAAAAACCAAAAATTTTCTCAGGCATCTTAAGAAGCCTAGAAGGCGGGTGGTGGTGGTGCATGCCTTTAGTCCCAACACCCAGGGAGGCATAGGCAGGTGGTTCTCTGTGAGTTAGAGACGGGCCTGTCTACAGAATAAGTTCCAAGACAGCAAAGGCTACAGAGAAACCCTGTCTTGTAAATAAACAAACCAACCCACCAACAATCAAAAAAGCTTTGAAAAAAACAAGGGCCAAATGAGACACAACAGCACACACCTTTAACTCCATGACTTGGGAGTCAGAAGCAGGCGGATTTTGGCTCAACCACCCTGGTTTACACCACACCCAAGTTCCAGGACAGCCCAGGCTATAAGGAGAAAACTTGTCTCAAACCACCACCTCCCAAAAAAGGAAAAAGAATCAAGGCCAGAGTGACATTTCCATGGAGCAAAACACCTTTAACTTATTTTTTCAGAGTGAGAAGTCAAGCAGACCTAGAGTTGAATCCTATTTGCGCCACTGATTAGGGGCTACTTAGGACACTGCTTAACTTGCACAGCAATCAGTTCCCATCTGAATGGTGTTGGCACTTCAGCTTAACTGTCAGTTACTGCATGGATCTAGAGGCATGAGGAGTATTTAGCATGCGGTAAATGCACAGCATATTTAAGTATCATGGGTAATCTCTTAATTTCTGTCATCTACTTCTACCAATAAAGTTAATCTTCCTTTAGAAAACCTCTTAATTCCTCTATCTCCCTTCTCTCCTAAAAGTAAAGGACTTGTCAGAAACAGTACCTTGTGGCCACTCTCTGTAGTTCAATCCCTTCTGTACTCCTCTCCTGCCCTACCACTCAGGGACTGCCCCCACCCCACTACCTGGCCTCATGCTGCCTCCATCCTGACCATTGTTCTTCCTCAATAAGCCCAGACACTTCACCTAGTCCGTAACCTCCTACCTCTAAACTTATGTCTTGGCCCAGCCTTCTGTTCAACCTGTGCTCATCTACCATGGGAATTTTCCCACAGAGGGAGCAAGTTTATGTCTTTTTCTCTGCCCCTATGGAGAGTATAGGAAACAGAGCTCCCACCTACTCTCAATTTATTCAGTAAACCTCAAAGTTTCTAGGCCCTGTAACTTCTCTTCCTACTCCCAGGGAAGTAGTTAGCTAAAACTCACTGATCACTTACTACACAGCAGTAAGTACTTTACAGACAAATTAATGTACTTCTAAGTCATGTGGTGTATATAAAAAAGAAAATAGGGTGGGCAGTGATGGTAGTTACATAAATTGCCTAAATCCACACTCAAGCAGCATAGGATAGCCCAAAATCCCAAACAGTCCTGTGTTGAGTATGAAAGCTCTCTAATCCCAAAAGGAAGTCCTGAGACTACACATCACCAACCTCAACACAGTCAGGATCTTAAGTCACTAAATGCTTAGTTCATAAAAATGTCTTTCCTAGGAACTAAGTCAGCAATCACCCCTTTCCTTCCCTTTGCTGAACAAAAGGCTGAACTGTGCAGCTCTAGTCTCTCCATTTTATCTTCCTCAACTGCCTAGCCCCAAAAGCTGTGTGTTCTGTACAGGGCTCTTTTTGCCCACTTATCCGTCACATGAACACCTACTATAGGCCACACTGTTCAGTAATCCGAAGGTGACACTGAACACATGTAACACTGACTGTAGAGTCACTAAAACTGTCTAACTATGGGTTCAAATTCGCCCAGTTCCTGCCTGCTCAGAACACCCAAGCACACCCTATTAAAGCATCTGCAACAGGAGGGTAGATTGAGGCTCAGCCTGCTTTCTTAACAAAGTCACATCTCTCTCTAGGATTCAGTTTTCTAGAAAATGAAGGAAATTATAGGGCTAAAAAGCAAAATTTATAATTGGCAAATGCAAAAGACTGCCCAAAGAAAACAGCCTCTACCACTTAAAATCAGCCTCAGCTTTACGATACAAACCTGTCCAATCAGCTCGCTGCAAACTGCAGACCTGGAGCACAGACCTTCCCATGGAAGTTCCTGCTGGGGGCTGACTAGTCTAGGAGACAGCATAATGTCCTGTCTGTTTTGTTTTTGTTAAAAAAAAAGAAAAACCCACAGAGGCTGCAATCCAGGAGCACTTCTCAACCAAAATATTCTGCTTAGGACGGCCATTTGATATCACCAGGCCACAAATACACACAAAGCATTACTGTGGTGCATCAAGTCTGCTGTCTGTCCTCATCTGTTACCTGGGCTCAGAGTTCAGAGGGTAGCTATTCCTCCTTGCCTAGGCAGTGCCATTTTATTTTTGCATTTTTGATTGAGGGGTTGCCCTGTGTTACAAAGGCTGATGATGAACCGCTGGCACCAACCTCCTGAATACCTAAGTGAATGCCCACAACGCCAAGGTTTATTTATTTATTTTTGGTTTGTTTGTTTTTGTGTAAATGAAAAGCTATTGTCAATTTTTTTCGGCGAACTTCCTACTTCCTTATTCTTCTGAACAGGTCTTTTCCACTCAAATCTTTCCTCCCACATCACAATCCTAAGCATCATACAAATTAAGGAAGGCATCCAAAGGCCAAACTGTCATCCTATGCCTGTCTGTCTCTCTCTTTTGCTTTTGAGTTTTACTGTGGAAAGCCCCACATTGCAAGCTACATCCCCCCCCCATCCCACCTCCTTTGATTGGTCCAGACTATCCCTGGCTTTCCTGTGGCAATACTTCCTTCCAAAGCTGTTTCCAAAGAAAAGCACCAGGAGTCCTAGCCTCGATGCACTCAACAATGTATGTAATGTAACACCTATCCTTCTAGGCCAGCTTCTTTTTACATGGCCAGACTACCTTCTTTGAGCTCCTTATTTTCCTCTCTTCCTCCCCACAAGCCAACATTTCATGTATCTTAACTACTAAACTACGTTGCCATTTCTGTTTGCACGTGCCTCAAATTTTTTTTTATTCTTACTTTTCCCCAATAAGCAGTTCTTTCTGGGTGGACTCAGACATGTCGGTAAATCTGGCCAAAGTGCAGCAATGCGGCAGCTTCCGAGACCAGGCTTCAAGCACAGCAAGTGCTTAGTGAAAACTTGAGACTGAACAGGACCGGATCTCGACATCGCTGCCCCCCTCCGCCCCGGTCAGCAGCACTCAGGCACCCGGACGGGATCAGCCTGCAGCAGCGGAGGTCTGTGCATGACCCAGGCGGGGTCTCACTTCCTCTTTGCGCTCCGAATCTCCGCTTTAGCCTGGAGCCCGTGTCCCGCGGAAGCGCTCCGACCCGCCCCGGCCCCACAGTGCCCGAAGTCCTCCCCCCCTAACGCCGCCGCCCTCTCACCCGGACCCCCCGGCGGCTCGCCGTGCGGCTGCGGCCCGGGGGCGCCGCCGTCCAGGATGGCGAAGGCCTCATCGTTCTCGATGCCCGCAATCTCACTCTCCTGCTGCGCCAAGAAGGCCGCGGCCGGGTCTTCCTCTCCGGCGCCCGCCACTCCGTTCCCTAGCGCGGGGCCACCGGGCGCACCGGCGGGAGCGCCGAAGGGATCCAGCTCAGCCATGACGGCCCAACTCGCCCGCAGCGACACCGAAGCCGAAGCCAACCGACCACAAGCCGACACCGCGTCCGGCAGCCGACACTGCTGGCAGCAGCTACCGCAGGACGAGCGAGAGGAGGGAGAAGGTGAAAGCGGAAGCCCTGCTTCTATATCCGGTCGGGTTGGCGAGCCACAGAAGGCACAGCCAATCGGAGGACAGGAACTGCCCAATCAGCTGGCGGAGAGGCGGAGCCGCGGAGGCAACTCGTGACTGGGATCGCAGGGAGGGCGGAAGTGCCACCGGATCGAAAGCGGCGGCTAGTCAAGTGTCAGGAGCGGAGTGACCAGGGACAGCCATTTGTGGTGCTTGTTGGAAGGGGTTTGTGAGCTCTTCCCGACTACTGAACAAGCAATCACTTTCTGAGCCTCAGGGGGGGGTCCCCGCTTGGAAAGCAGGGGGTAGAATCCTGCATTGCCTCTCTCCTGCGTTATCGTAATGGGCGCCTAAGCCAAGAAAAGTACGTTTCTCTTTTACTGTCACCATCCTAAAAAGAAACAAACGGAAAACAAAGGTCACTTTACTACTTTGAGGCTAGCCTGGGCATCGTTGGAAACCCCCATTTTAAAGAAAAAGAAAAAAATAAAACAGAACCTTATGTCAAAGTTACCTTCAGAAATAGTAAGGGCGCCGGGGGTGGGGTGGGGGGTGGGGGAGGGTGGTGGCCACGGCGGTGCCTGTCTTTAATCCCAGGCAGAGGCAGGAAGATCTCTTTGAGTTTGAGGCCAGCTTGGACTAGAGTGAGTTCCAGTCAGCCAAGGCTACACAGAGAAACCGTGTCTCAACAAACTAAAACATTTAAAATTATAGTTAAGTTATTTAAATTATATCTAAATTATTTATTGATTTATTTAAATTATTGTTTAAATTATAGTCAAAATGTTTAAAATAGATCAGAGGCCAACTTGTTGGGAGGCAGTTCTTCCACCACGTGTGTGCCTTGGTTGGAGCTCGAGTTATCAGGCTTGGCTTTGTCCAGTCTGCCCTCTTTCCAGTCCTGTGGGTTTTAATACACATATCTCCGATTGTTTTGTGTGTTGTTATTTTTTAAGTAACTACATAAAACACTTCTTTTTGCTGTTTTGCTGAATAGAGACAGAAGGCTTCACACTTGCGAGGCAAGCACTGTACCACTGAACTACATCCCCAAACCTTCTAAAGCCATTTCAAGTATGGAATGTAAGAAGTTTAGAAGAAGGCTGGCAAGATGGCTCAGCAGGTAAAAATGTTGGTGGCAAGGCCTGGTGACCTGAGTTGGCTACCATGGCATAATCCAATATGACACACGAAAACACACACAGAACACAGTACCCAAGATAAGTGTAAAAACAACAACTTAAAGAATAGTTCAGAAGAAAGGCTTAGGGGAAGGTAATGCATATCCATAATGCCAGTGCTGTGGAGGCAGCAGCAGGAGTGTACTGAAGGAGTCTTGTGTCAGCTTGACACAAACTAGAGTCATCTGAAAGACTCCTGTCTCCAGGATCCTGTCATGTTTGAGTTCTGTCCTGACTCCCTTTAATGATGAACAGCAATATAGAAGTATGAACCAAATAAACTCTTTTCTCCCCAACTTGCTTTTTGGTCATAGTGTCTCTTCACAGCAATAAATACCTTGACTAAGACTAGGAGAAATACATAGGTTTGAAGCCGGTGTGGTCTACATATTGGCTATGTAGGTCAGATGCCAGGCAGAGGATGTCTAAAAAAAAAACAAAACAAAACAAAAACAAAAAAGTTAATGATGTATGAAGTATTTCCCTCATTCATCTCTGGAACATCCCTGTGGCTAGTAGGGACTACAGGAGAGGGTCCCAGGAAAACAACTTTTGGTTGCTGCGCTGGCTAGTTTTACATCACCTTGACAGAAGCTAGAGTCATTTGGGGATTGAGAAAATGCCTCTGTAAGTTCCCTACAAGCAAGTCTTTAGTGCCCCCACCTGGTTTTTTACATCTTTAAACATTAGTTTCTTTCTAAAAATAAAGTTATTTTCATACAATATATTCCAGTATGGTTCTCCTCCCTCATCTCCCAGATCCTTCCCAACTTCCCACCCTTCAAAATTCCACTCCTCTCTTACTCTCTTAAAAACAAACAGAAAAATAAAGACAGACAGGGATAAAACAAAGTGAACAGGCTAACCTAAAAAAAAAAAAAACAAAAAAAAACCCCTAAGAGCACAAAACACACACACACACCCCACGCGCACATGATCAAAGCCCATAAAAATTCAAAAGTGAGAACCCTAATATACAAGAAAAAGACCTGTAAGGTTAAAAATGCAATATAACAAAAAACAAAAGAAAAAAAAAGCAAAACCAAACATTGTACATATAGACTGTGAGTTTGTATGTGTCGGCACTGTTACCTGGAAGACAGTTTCCTTGGTATCACCCATCTCTTCTGGCTCTGAGAATCTTTGTGCCTCCTCTTCCTCAGAGTTCCCTGAGCCCTGAGAGGAAGGATTTGATGGAGACATCCCAATTAGGACTAAGTGTTCCAGGGCCTGTCACTCTCTTCTGCCTTCTATTGCAGAAGAAAGTCTCTTTGATGATAGCTGAATGAGACACTGATCTGTGGATGTAGCAGAACGTTTTATTGCTGTTACTTTAGCAGCATTTGTTTTTTCCCTAGGTTTGTTACTGGTGTACTGTCAGGTTCTTGGCTACCTGAACAGTGTCAGGCATGGGTTCCATCTCACGGAGTGGGCCTGAAATCCAAATGGTGTGTGCTTGGTTACTCCAAACACAGCTAAGCCATTGTTGTGCCAGTGTATTACGCAGGCAGGTCGCCATTGTAGATCAAAGGTTTGTAGTTTGGTTAGTGTTTACCTTTCTCCTCTGGTAGGACACAGAGTTCCTTCTAGTACAATGGACACTTTGAAGAAGCTTGTACTGTAGTTGGTTTCCATATGACCCCCTCAAATGACCTTACTGTTAGCTGTCCCTTTATTTCTTTGCTTATCCCCTTTTCCCTCCCTCTCTCCATTTATTCCTCCTGTTCTAGTCTCCTTCTTCCTATTTATATATATTCTATTTTTCTATCCTTGGGGTACTTTTTTTCCTCTCCCCTAGTTCCTTAATATATGCTAACCTCTATAGTTACTTATAGAGTAACATGCCTTCCAAAGGCTCAAAAGCTAATATCCACAGATAGAGGAATACATACCTGATTACTTATTGTTCTGTTGCTGTGAAGAGACACCATGACCAAGGCAACTCTTAGAAAAGAAGGATTTAATTGAAGGCTTACTTACAGTTTCAGATGGTTAGTCCATTTCCATCATGGACAGGGAGCAGACAGGCATGGTGCCGGAGCAATAGCTGGTAGCTTTACATCCTGGTCCACGGGCAGCAGACAGAGAGGGAGGGACGCTTGGACTGGCGTGGGCTTTTGAAACCTCAAAGCCTCTTTCCAGTAGCACACATCCTCCAACAAGGCCACATATGCTAATCAGTCCCAAACAATTCATCAACTGGAGACTAAACATGCAAAAATGAGGGCCAATCTCACTCAAACCATCATAATACCATATTTGACTTTTGAACTCAGCATTACCTCACCCAGGAATGGGTTTACTGGGAGGTGTGGCCTTGTTGGAGGAAGTGTTTAAATGGCTGTGAGGTCTCAGAAGCTCAAGCCCAGCTCAGTGGCTTATTGTCTCTTCATGCTGCTTGCAGATCCAGATGTAGAACTTTCAGCTACCTCTGCAGCGCCACATTTGACTGCATGCTGCCATGCTTCCCACCATGATGATAATGGACTAAATCTCTGAACTGTAAGGCAGGCCCAGTTAAATGGTTTCCTTATAAGAGTTGCTATGGTCATGGTGTCTCTTCACAGCAATAGAGACCCTAACTAAGACAGGCATCAAGGCTGTTTTCAATTTGGGCTATTATGGATAGAGCAGCAATGAACATGGTTGAGCAAGTGTCTCCGTCGTATAGTGGTTCTCAACCTTCCTAAAACTGTGACTCTTTAATACAGTTCCTCATGTTGTGGTACACCCAACCATAAATTATTTTTCTTTCATTGCTACTTCATAACTAATTTTGCTGCTATGATGAATTGTAATATAAATACCTGTATTTTCTGGTGGTCTTAAGTGACTCCCATGAAACACCCCAATGGGTTGGGACCCACAGGTAGAGAACCACTGTTCTCTATAGTAGGCTACAGAGTCCTTTGATACCCAAGAGTGGTGTAGTTGAGTTTTGAGGCAGATCTGATCCCAGCTTCCTGAGGCACTGCACACTGATTTCTATAGTGACTACACAGTTGGCATTGCCACCATGAATGGATGAGGTTTCCCTTACTCCATATCCTGACCAGAATGAGCTGTCATTTGTTTAATTAATTTTTGCCATTCTTACTGGTGTGAGATGAAATCTCAAAATAGTTTTGATTTGCATTTCTCTAATGACTAAAGATGTCAAATATTTAATTTTAAAGAAATTAAAGATGGGGCTGTAGAAATGGCTCAGTGGTTAAGAGCGCAGGCTGCTCATCCAGAGGTCCTGAGTTTAATTCCCAGCAACCACAAAACCTCAATTGGTATTTTAACCCCAACTTTGGGGCCATGGAAATGCCCAATGATACACTGTCCAAATAATTGGACCAGAAGCCACAGGCTGGCCCACCAGTCTAAGAGCTGTGGCAGCTACTATTAGTCTAATGGGGGAAACAAAAAACAGGTTAACTCAGATACTCATATACTCATAGCACTCCATGGTATTAATATTAAGGGCCTCCTCCAAGGAGCACCAGAACACTGGTTGTCTAATGACTGTGTGACCCAGAGTCCAGCAAAGAGTGGTTAGGGCTCCTTCCTTGGCCTTGCTTTGGGCCCCTGCATCCATATAGGGAGGGATTTATCCCCTTTGAGGTTATGTCTGAAGACCTCCCCCACTGCTTCCCAGGCTCAGAGACCAGCAGTTGGCAGAAATCTCTCTTTCTCAAGTCACTACAGGCCCTCCAGTTCTCCATACAGGCTATTTATCAGACTGTCTGATGGACCCAGCAGACCTCCAAGTCCACCATCAGTTTCCCCGTGTTTGAGTCCAGTGATACCGTCTAGGTCAAGCAGATAGCCTAAGGGACACCAGAACTAACCTGGGAAAGACCCTACAAAGTGCTTCTCTCCACTCCTGTGTCTGTGAAGGAGGCTAACATTACACCATGGATCCACACACCAAGGTCAAGAAAGGAGAAGCCACAGACACTGCTGCCAAGTGGACTTTCTCACAGACCATGGACCCATTAAAATTAAGGTTTCATTGGGCATGGTTTAATACCCACCTCCCGCAGGCCTGTACCTGGGAACTGAGAAAGACAGATACAGGGAAGGTATTAGCTGGTGTGGCTACAGACTAGCAACCCATATATTCATGTTGGCCTTTGCCCACTGATGCCCGCTTTAAGTGTCTGGTTGCATTGGAAAGATATGGACATTTATCTTTTGTGATAGAAATACAGAGTTTACAATTCTTAACATGCCCTGTGGCTAGGCCCCCTGGTTCCCAGAAACAAGGGAGTTTCCATGGCAAAATTGGGATTGTGAAAATAAAGTTTCCTGGAAAATTCATTTTAAAATATTTTGACCTTTGGGAAACAGGGAAATTTTGGGGAATCAAACTCTATGTCACAGGAAGGGACCCTGTGGATAGAGTTTATCATTCCCAGTGATAAATTGGCCAGGATTGCTGGTTATGCTTAGACATTTGTCCTAAGTTCCTAGGGATAGGAACTTAGAATTCTCATGAGATAAGGGAGGCTACATAGTGCTTTGGGAGAAACCTGCTGTTTTATGTTAATTAATCAGGAGTAATTAAAAAAATCTTACTATGGTTTGGGAAAACCTCAAAAACAAAAAGACATAAATCAGATAATTGGTACCAGTCTCTGTTCTCTTGGTTCCTCTAGCTAACTACTCTGCTGTCAGCACTGGCTGGACCTTTAATTCTCATTCTGATTGAATTAATGGTGGGAACCTCCATCTTAAACTATATGGTCAATTATGTATCAATTCAGCCAAAAGTAATGGTCCTTAGGACCAACTACACCTCTTTAAAGCAGGATGAACCCACGATTTGACTGATTCACTGTGCCCAGACCTTAGGCACATCTGACTCAATGATGGAAGTACAATTCAAGCATTAAAATTCAGCACATAGACAGTACTATCTGCTAAAACCAAAACAAAGGCCTAATCCATCAAAGTCCACAGTTCTGGGAAAGTCTGTAAATATACTAACCTTGCTCTTTGGTTTTTGTGGTTCCACCTCTAACTGTTCTTGTTAACTGAAGCATGATAACCGAAAACATAGTTTTGGTTCCTAAAAGCTTACCCTGAGAATGGCTCAGGGCTCTACTGGGATTCTAAACACCCAGTGTAGTCTCCAGTTGACCAGTAAAGACTTTCTTTTGGCTTAAATCCATGTCTGAGCAGCCTTACACTACAGAATCTTCCTCTGCAACTGAGGAAATGTGTTGCTGGGGTTGGGCTACCTTCAAGGGCTCAAGGTAGACCCAGTGATTTTCTTTTCTTCCTGCTACTTTCAGATCCAGAAGTAGAACTCTCAGCTACTTCTCCAGCACCATGTCTGTCTGCGTGCTGTGGTTTTCCTCTTATCACATGACCTCTAACTCATCCATTATTTACTGTCATCTTTCATGTTATGGCAGAGCCGGGGGTCCCTTGCCATACACCAATATCATGCTGTTAGAACTTAACGGCTACCAGAATTCCAAGTCCCCTGTCTTTCATGAAATATTTTCTTTACATAGTATCTACTCTCCAATATTGTTATGGAGTCAGTGAGATGGCTTCCTGGTTAAAGGTGCTTGCCATCAAACCTTATGATCTGAGTTCAGTCCTGAGGACACACACACTGGAAGGAGAGAACCAGCTTCCTCAACGTGTCCTTTGACCTCTACATGTGCACTCTGCATGTGCCTTCCTTCCGCACACACAAAGTAAAAATAAAACAACAACTTTTTAAATGGACTAATAGAGGATCCTGGAGAGTGCTCAGGAATGTGGTTTGGTTAGATTGTGGGAAGAAATCAGGAGAGAAGGTACACACAGGTAGAAGTATATTGCAACCAAATCACGGAAGACCTGAGTATCAAGGGGGGAGTGTTCACTTGTAGAGGCTCTGAGGCGGCTTTAAGCAAGCCGTGATCTGGCCTGAGCCCCTGGTTTGGAAGAGTATCTGCAGCTTCCCAGTGAAAGCCCAGGGAGAGTTCTGAAAGAGTGGAAGATGGCTGCAGGGGTCAAAGAGGGCGGTGAGTGGCCAAGGAGGGCTGATGACTTTTAAATAACTTTTATTTATGTTTCTTATCTCATTCTCCTACTCCACCCCAACACCAGGTAGGAGAGAGAAAGGGATAGTGGGAGAGGGGGCCCAGTTCTCTCAGCTGCTTCCTGCTGGATAGGGTCATTGGGTTCCTTGGAGCCAGTCCAGTCTTTGTTTCAGGAGATCTCCAACTTGTCTCACAATAGCAACCAGGGGCAACAAAGGGCAACAGGGTTTCTCTGTGTAGCCCTGGCTGT
Source organism: Pachyuromys duprasi (assembly GCA_028658305.1). Lineage (NCBI taxonomy): Eukaryota > Metazoa > Chordata > Mammalia > Rodentia > Muridae > Pachyuromys > Pachyuromys duprasi. Next base: position 91,707,498 of record CM053763.1, read on the forward strand.
CCTGGAACTCTCTGTAGACCAGGGTGGCCTCTAACTCACAGAGATCCACCTGCCTATGCCTCCCAAGTGCAGAGATTAAAGGCATGCACCACTGTGCCCAGCTCCATCCCATGTTTTGAGACTGCGTTTCTCAGTGAATCTGGAGTTTGCTGTTTCGGGTAGGCTGGCGTGACCATTGAGCCCTCGGGACCCACATGTCTCTGCCTTGCCTGGCACTGGACTTACAGATGAGCATTACCACAGCCAGGAGTTACAGTGCTGGGGATGAGAACTCAGGCCCTCATGTTTGTGCAGCAGGTAGTTTCCTGACTGGCTGATCCATGAACCCAAACCTGTGTTGCTTCTAGTGGGATCTCAGGGTCTGGAGATAGCTCAGCCATTGAGAGCACCGGTGGCTTTTATAGAAGACCAGAGTTTGGTTCCCAGCACCAACATCAGGTGGTACACAACTCCCTGTACCTCCAGCTTCAGGGCATCCAACCCTTTCTTCTGGCCTCTGTGGGCACCTGCACACGCACACATGCACACACACACACACACACACTTTTTTAATTTTTAAAATATATTTACTGGAGCAGATTAAGGTGGATCTCAATGAGTTCCTGGACAGGGCTACTCAATGAGTCTGTTTTAAAAAAACTAAACTAAATGTAATGGAACGTAAATTTGAGATCTGCCTTCATACACTAAAAATACCAGTGAATGGTGATGTGGTTCATTGGTAAAGCTCTTGCCTAGAATGTGGGAGGCCCTAAGTTTTATCTCCAACACAGCAGAAAGAAAAGCCCTTGAGAGAACCCCTGCTGGTATGTAGCAAATGGGAGCTCAATTCCCAAGTGGGTGCACTAGTAAGGGGAA
>CM053763.1:91708455-91845360 GCA_028658305.1 Pachyuromys duprasi
ATGGAAGGGGAGGAGGTCTTCCCCTATCAGTGGACTTGGAAAGGTGCAGGGAGGAGATGGAGGGAGGGAAGGGGGGGTAGGGAGGGAATGTGGGAGGGGGCTACAGCTGGGATACAAAGTACATAACCTGTGATTAATATAAAATAAAAATAAGAAAGAAAAGCCCTTGAGCTAAAGGCATTTCAGACCCTCACTTGTGTTCTAGCATACATTCAGCCATTGTACTTGACCCCTGAACTCTGTCTTACTACAATTTTTTGTGTGCTTTGCCTGACTTTTACTGATCCATCCTCTTCCTATCTCCTCCCTTTGGTCGTTTGGGAGAGAAGTTCACTCTGTGGTCCATATTGGCCATGAACTCAAGGCTATTTTCTTCCTTCAGCTTCCTGAGTACCAGTGTTGACCACCACATTCCATTGATACTTCTTGTAAAAAAAAAAAACATTTATTGTTATAAAGCTCTAACTGTTAAGAATTTTGTGGTGGGGGGCTGGAGATAGCTAGCATTGCAAGGACCTTAGAGGGCCCTGGACCTTAGCACATCTGACTCCATGATGGAAGTACCACAAGCCAGAATCAAAACAAAGACCTAATTCATCAAAGTCCATATAGTTCTGGGAAAGCCTCTAAATGTACTAACCTTGCCTTTTGGCTTCTGTAGTTCTGCTTTTGGCTAACAGGTCTTGTTAACCGAAGCATGTACAACTCAGAACATGGTTTTTGTGCTTAAAAGCTCACCTTGAGAAAGTCTCCGGGATAGACTAAGATCCTGAACTTAGTGTGCTTTCTGGCTGGCTAGTAAAGATTTTCTGTTGGCTTAAACCCATGGCCTAGCAGTCTTATCTGGTGGATTCCCCACAACATTTCCACTTACAGTGCATATTTCCTCAGAGGTGCATAATATACCAGAAAAGTAATAAGTTGTAGCAGAAAGCCACCTGTAGTGTGTCTTTTTCTTAACTCTACTTTATTTGGGATGTTTAGTCCTCTACCTCCTTTCCACCAACCCCCAAACTTTTAAGTAGGTGAGAAACAAGGTTAGTGGGTAGAGAGGGCCCAGACCCCTCTTCTTCTCCTGGCTGTTTAGAGTCACAGGATTCTTTTAGGGCTCTATACTAATCTCCATCAACTGCAGATGCAGCTATCTGGCTCCTCCACACCGCTGTGCCCAAAGCACTTCTCTCCATCTGTCTGCTCCAAACTGCCACACCATCTCCGATCTCTATCTCTCCGAACTGCTCCACGCCACACACCAACACAAATGCCAACACTGATCGCCACAGAACACCACCCGTCTCTTTTTTGGCCTTTTTATACTCTCCATCCTAGACCACACCCCTCTCTGTGTAGCACGTGGAAGGCCATTACAAACTGGCAAAGATCACACTCCCACATGTTAAGTGTCATTAACAGGTATGGACAAACAATAGCCCAATTAAAATTCCACACTTGGGATTAAAACAAAAGCATTTTTACATAATATACAAAGAAACTGAAACTTCCATTATGACAAGAAGCTATTAAATGTAATTTATATATACATTCCTGTCTTAAAGGGATGGATAACCTATATTTTCTCTATTGTTGTGTACTGATCATCTCAAAACTCGGCACCTTCATAACAAACATCATTTCATGTGGTCTCTAAGGCCAGAGCTGTAGGTGAGCTTAGCCATAGCTTAGCTGTGGCCCAGGAGCTCTCCTGAGGCTGGAATCAAGCTGTTGACCAGAGCTTTAGCCCTTAAAACTTTCATTGAGTCAGGACAAGACTCAGACAGTACAGAACTTGGCATTCCTCAGAGTGAGTGATGCACGTGAGAATGACCAGCACAGAACTCATGATCATTTTTAAACAGCTTTATTGAGATAGAATTTACATGCCCTACCATGCTTTCATGTAGTCAGAGACCTTTAATCTTCCAATGGTATGCAATTTCAAGCATGCCCATCACGTCCAGAGGAAGATCTTAGCCTTTGACAGGGCTTCTTCTCCAGCCCTGGGCAACCATGTCCACAGGGTCTCACTCTGTAGGCCCGGCCTGCCTGGAACTCCCTACACAGCCAGGAACGACTGCTTACTCCTGATGCTCCTGCCTCCACCTCCCAAGTGCTGGGGTTACAGGCCTGTGCCACCAGCTGTGGCCATCACTGAAAGTTTTAACCTTAAACCCAGCAGGTTAAGGTGCTTGCGAAGCCTGACAGCTTTGATTCCTGGGACCCACATGGTGGAAGGAGAAAACTGACTCCTGAAGGTGGCCCTCTATGATTCCCACAAGTGTGATTGTGCACACACACAACACAGAATCAGTGTGATAAAAATGTAAAGCCATCGTAATGGTAACAAGATACAGAAACTTTATGGGCCAGATGTAGTAGTTCACAACCATAATCCCAACATTAGAAGGCTGAGGCAGGAGGATATCTACGCATCCAAGGACAATCTGGAGCATATTGTGAGAACCTATCTCAAAAAAACAATAAGGAGAACTATAATTGACTATTTTTCTCAGCACTAAAAGGAATGTCACATTAAAATATCACACATCTGCAAAAACATTATTCGTCTTTATTATTAAAAACTTTGGTCTTCATTACTTTGAAAACTTCTTTAAAATGGCATATATTCCTCAACTAATTATACGTAATTAGCACAATCTTGATAAGAAACAAAACTATAAGCCAGGCCCAGTGGCTCATGCTTATAATCCTAGCCCTTTAGAATGGCAGAGGCAGGCTGGTCATTGTGAGTTTGGGGTCAGCCTGGACAACAAATCCAGTCAGAGACAGCCAAGGCTACACAGAGAAACCCTGTCTCAAAAAACAAAAAACAAAAAAAAAAAAAAAAAAAAGGAAAAGAAACAAAACCACAGACTAGTATCACTGGAAAAGCCCTAGATGACATAAGCACATTCCTGTTCGTGACTATTTAATGAAGCTACCAAACGATCACAGAGTTCATGGAACAGATAAACCTGAAGGCTGACTCTGGTGGCTGGAGAGATGGCTCCCTGCCTAAGAGTCTTTGCTGCGCTTTCAGAGGACCAGAGTTCTGTTCCATTCCCAACACCCACATCACCTGGCTCACAATTGCCTGTAACTCCAGCTCCAGGGGACACACAGCCTCTGTGGGCACCTTCATACATATGCATAAATAAAGCTTTTTTTTAATCTAGAAAAATCCCACAAAACAAGATAAATAAAATGTGCACACACATACAAACACACACACACAAATGGTCAGGTGTGGTAGTACATACCTTTAATTCCCTGGCTGTCCTGGAACTTGGTCTGTAGACCAGGTTGGCCTCAAACTCAGATCTCACAGGCCCGCCTCTGCCTCCAGAGATGCTACATGAGGTGCTTGAGCACCCCCTTACATGAAATGTCCAAAACAGGGGAAGCCATAGTGATGGCTGTGACTAGGGCTGAGGAGGTGAGGTTAAAGGTCAGCAAAAAGTTGCAGGCATTTTTTTTCTTTTTGAGGCAGTGTGTGTGTGTGTGGGGGGGGTGTTTGACAAAACGTCTCTTTCTAACCTAGAATTATGTAAATCAGGCTGGCCTTGTACATCTGGCAAACTCTTGTCTTAGTGTTGGGTGCCAGACTACAAGCACCATGCCCAGGGTTCAGAGTTTCTTTCTAGGATAGACTATATTCTAAAGTTGTGATGACAACACCGCTCTGTGAACGACTAAGAACCATATAGTTGCATACTTTAAAAATATAAATTATTATGTGAGATAGAGTCTCAGTGTGTGGTCCCACATGACTTGAAACTAGCTCTGCTGACCAGCTGGCCTCAAATTCACAGAGACCCACCCACCGCTGCTTCCCGAGTACATGGCATGAAAATCATTTGCCACTAACATCATCTTTTTCTGTTTTTTGACAGTGTTCTTACGCAACCCAGACTGTTTTCGAACTTGCTTTTGTTTACAAGTTGTAGTTGTGAATGACAACTTCCAGTCCTCCCAGCTCCAGGAAATACTGGAGTCACAGGTGTGCACCACCACACCCCAAAAGCCGCATGGCTTTTGTTTACTCACTGGGCTTTGGTTTTGTTTTGTTTTATGCCTCTTGGTGTTTTGCTTGTTTGTCTGTGTGTCTGTTTGTGTACTATGTGTATTGTGTACCGTGCCTGTGGAGGCCAGAAGGGGGGCTTCAGATCCTAGGTTCTGAAGTTACAGATGGTTGTGAGCCACCATGTATGTTCTGTGAGTAAAACTTGGGTCCTCTGCAAGAGGGAGAGGTGAGCTTATCTCTCCAGCCTCCTTTCTGAAACAGGGTCTCTCCTGAAGCTCAGCCAGGCCTTAGACCCATCATGTAACCCAGGCTCACCTTTAACTGCTAAGAACATAGGCTTGAGCCACCGTGTCCTGCTAAGCTGTATATTTTAAATCAGTCAACTGGAGGGAATGTAAATGATTTTCATAAAGCTTTTAAAAACACATCAAAATTCCATTCTGCTGCATTTGTAAACAATGAAATTTGGACCAAAAATACTCCATTTTTCAAACTCCAGACTTTATATCTTAACAGAGATCTAAAGAGGTAAATTTGAAAAAGATGAGAAATTTTTTATGTAATTGGTTTAAAAGATGTTCTTGACACTGGGTTTTTACCCTTCTGTGGCATCCTGGAGCAGTGCATGTTGGGAATATCTGGACAAAGCAAAGCTTACCTTTTAGTGATCCAGGTGTGGGAATACACACCTGTAATCCCTGGATTAGAGACTATAAATGAGACACCAGGCAAAGGCAAGAGGATCATGGCTTCACATTAGCCTCAGCTATGTAGTGAGTTCCTGAAAGGCCTGAGCTACAGAGACTTTGTGACAGAAGGGGGGCGGCGGAGGAAATATGTCAGCACTCCAATCCTGGGGACTGTCTGTCCCAGGCGTTCTACTCTTTAAGACTCCATAGTTAAGGGGCTGGAGACATGGCTCAGTCTACTCTTCCATAGGTCCTCAGTTCAATTCCCAGCAACCACATGGTGGCTCACAACCATCTGTAATAGAATCCAATTCCCTCTTAACAAAAAAACAAAAAGAAAAATAAAAACACAAACCCTCCACATTTAAGGTAGGCAGAATAACCTAGTGGGTGCTTAAACTGGTACTCCAACCATGCCACCTGGTCCTCATTATGTCACCTGCAAGCTTCACTCCACTATGGATACGGATTTTTCTTTACTGACAACCCCTGATCAAAGCTCACATTCCTGGAGAAAGTTCTCCATGAACCTTGACCTTTCCTCCTGGAAGCAACTGTATGTAATCCTCAGCTCTTCCCCACAAGTGAGACACAAACTACACACACAATAGACTCCTGACCCTGGGTGTCCCTCAGCTTGCCCACAGGCCTCCTTCTTCCCCTGCCCACGAGGCTGGTCTTCTAGACCTGGGATGGGTTCTTTCCTGCCTCCCCAGAAACCTGAAGCAAGCTTGTACTGGAGGAGCCCACAGCATCACAACTTCAAGCACAGGATCTGCCCATCGAGCAGATTGAGAGGCAAGCACAGGGGTTGAGATTAGGGGGCTTTCAAAGATCTTGCCCAGGGTCTGGGAGGACCCTTAATCCCCACCCTCCAGCACCAAGTATTCTTTTTCCTGTCTCAGTTTAGAGACTTCCAATGCTGGAGTAACTGAAGAAAAAAATCTACCCACTGAAAGATGAGTACCTGAGAGATGGTGCCACCCCACCAGCCAGAGACTGCATGCTAGTCTCTGCTCGTTACCTCCGGTGAGACAGTAACCCTGGCTTCTTCCCACTGGGCGCATCTCTGGCTCAGAGCCCCATTTCAGACCCACCCATTGACTATGGCTAAAAGGAACCCAAAGGCCACATTCCTCTCTTGCTCTCTGTCATTAAACTGTGAATAATAATGCATTTACTTATTCTCCCACTTAATAAGTTGTTTAAATTCTTTGAAGAATCTTGCAAGGTAGCTTGGCTAGACAACAGGCGGGACAGTCCAGGGCCTCAGGTGGGGAGGCAAGGGTCTTCCATTCACCTATCTTTTGGTCCAGTAAGTAGGCGTTAGGATTGATGGTGTAGTCCTTTGTCTGGACGTCGCTGGCTGTGGTGACACCCCCACATACGAATACCTTGTTGTCTCCGATGGAGCAGATAGCGTGGGACACGTCTAAGGGACAGCCATTGGGTAGCAGAGGTACTGAGGTCGTTGACTTGTTGGCCTTTATCTTCTGTAAGTTGATTTCCACGCTCTGCCGGTGGCTGTGCACACGAAGAATGTTGTCTTGATGAAAAGAGAGCAGAGGCCGATGGTTGAATTCAATGGGGAAAGTGATACACTGAACCACTTCCCCTGTGTTGGTGTCAAAGCAGTCCACCACACCAACCCGGGAGATGTAGCCCTTCACCAGGCATCGCCCAGTGACAATGTACAGGTTCCGGTCACCCTTGGTGATCACTGCTGTGCCGTCCATCGGGATGCTCATCTTCCCCGCCAGACACCAGGCTTCCTTGCGTTCATCATAGCGATAGATGTTGGAGACATACCGGCGTGGGGCAATGCTCCCGCCCACTGAGTAAACTGTTCCGCCACAGGTCACCATGGTGTGGAAGACAAGCCCAATGGGCAGGTCAGGTAGCTTGGTCCAGGAGTTATCATCCATGTCATACCGCCATGCTGTCTTCAGTCCTGAAATCTGTTCCGTTGTGCCGCCAGATATGTAGATGTAGCGGCCAGCAGCCGTAGCACTGAGTGCCGCTGCCCGATAGGGCATCTCTGAGAGCTTCAGCCACAGGTTCTCCTGGATGATATATGCAAACACTCCATCGTTGAACTTGCCGTGGGCCTTCTGGCCGCCAAGGATGACCACTGAATCAAGCAGGGCCCCTTTCCGCTGGTAGCTCAGCAGGCTGCATGGCCGTTCCTGCTTTCGGTCCATCAGGACGCTCTCGATCAAGGTCGCGTGGGCGGAGTTGTTCTCCAAGCCCATCAGCTTGTTGCTGGCAAACATCAGCGTCTTGTTGGAGACAGCATTGAGATTGATGTAATTGAAGAACTTCTTGAAGTATTTTTCCCGCTCCTCCTTCCGGAAGTACACCCAATTGATGAGTGCACTGAGCGCCTGGTCCTCGTTGAGCACGTGAAGGTTTTCATCACGGAGCAGGCGGCCGAAGATGACAGGTGGGCAGCGCATGAAGTGCATAGAGCCCTCGGGACTGGCCCAGAAGTGGAAATTGTCACGAATGCCAGAGTAGGCCAAGTCTGATACTTCTTTGAGCTCGAACAGCTCAGCCAAGAAGAGGTAGCGCAAGCAGTTAGCACGGCGAATGGACTTAATAAGGAAGTCGTTGCAGTGAATCCGAAGGCGTGGGGTGTTGAAATACTGAGCGCCCCGAAGCAGCTCTTCCACATTCTGCTCTGAGATCACCACTTTGCCGCTGTAGAAGTAGTCCAGAAGCTGGTCCACAGTGCCTGGGCTCAGGTAGTTGGGGTCAATGGTGATGAAGAGCTCGTCGGTGGTCTTCATGTCATTGCTGGAGATGAGACTTTTCACTAGTGGAGAGACGGCAGCCAGCACGTTGCGGTGTGCGAAGAAGACGTTGTGGTCCACAGTCAGGGCCATGTCCCAGTACTCTTTGCGCTTCCTCTGTTTGTTCAAGTTTTGCAGCACAAAGCTGTTGTAGTTTTTCTCTGTGAATTCCAGTTTCATGGTGCTTCTTGTTGGCTGAGACAGATCAATAGCAGGTACTGGAGGGCAGAATTTTTCAGGCCTTTTGGGATTTGTACTGATGGTTGTTTGCAGAGCAGTTGACCAGAGAGGAGTGGGGGTGGGAGAGAGGGTGATGTCATAGAATGGTCATCATAATGCAGCTCCCTCCCTACCCCCAGGCCTTTGTCAGAGCCAGGGTTTTTTTTTTTTTTCTCTCCTCACAGTTCCAGACGAAGCTCAGGAATGGTCCGTGGTGTTCACCTTGGGCTTTCAAGCTTCACCAGGAATGTCAGAGGTGGTTTGGGTGGGGCAGAAGGCAGCTGTGTGTATCGGAGAGAATGGGGTGGGAGAAGAGGGAAGGAGGTTACCATGATTTAGAAGCTTCCCTTTTTAGCAGGAAGGCTGCAGTCCTGATGAGAAAGGGCTTCCCAGTGGCCTAGTGGCAGTTGGAAGCAAAGCAGTCCTAGAATGTTAGCTGTGTGTAGGGCACGACTTCCTTCACTCCTCCAGAGAGCGGGAACCACCCCGTTTCCATGGTCTGATTCTTAGGCTCTGAAACCCTTTTCTCTACCAAGGTTCCTGGACATCTGAGAAGACAAACCCTTTGGCTTCTGACCTCTGTAGTCAGGGTCCTGTTTTCATTCAAAATGGACAAGCGGTGACACTCACTGCAGCAGAAATGGAAGGGCCAGTCAGCCCAGGAAGATGGGAGCGCTTGGAAATGCCCTGCTCCAGATTTCTAAGTATCTAGTAAAATGCTGGGGGCAGCCCCGGTAGCTTCTCTCTCTCCAGTTACTTAGACCAGTTGGCTCAGGCCTCAGATTCCTCTTGTGTGAGATGGGAATAACACTCTCTTCAAAGCGAGTTTAAATAAATAACTGGACAGCAGTAGGCACAGTGCTTGTAGCAGCCGTTCAAATAAATGGCAACTGTTGTTTCTTAGTATTAACGCATTAAATGGGTGCTGGTGGGAGTTTGTGGGCATCCCCCAAACTCTTGGTGGGGTGCAGAAGCCTGTTTTGGACACACGGTGGCGCTGCAGGGCCACCTCCCGGGCGGGAGCAGGCGAACTGCTGCCCCCTTCTGCCTGTTTTGTTGTGCCAGGGGGCTCCTTGGCATAGGAGCAACTCGGGAACTCTGGCCCCGGGCTCACAGTCTGAGAGACCCCACCAGTTCTCATTTTACAGATGTGGACAGAACCCAACGAGGGTGCATAACTGCTAGAGAGCCATCCTCGGGACTCCCAGGCTGGGCTTTGCCATTTGGGCCCTTGCACTGGTCAGGAAGACCGGGCTCAGACCTGATCTCCATTCTGGGTTCTAAGCCCCACTCCAGACCTTCTGGTTCTCCTGAGTGTTCCTCCCAGAGAGACTGTGTCCTCCTCTTCATTCCACCTACTCTCCAAGGCCTCCGCTCCCTGGATGTGATTCTAATTCATCTTTACATCCCTCACCTAGCCTTTTCCTTATCTGGGAACGTGGTAATCTGAAGTTTATTTTTAAAACAATTACACTTTAATACTAAAGTTACGCATCTTGATGCCTGATTTCCGGGACAGAGAGCCTCTTTGGATGTGATGTATGTGAAAGCCTCAGAACTTCTGTCTCCCCAGTTTGGAGGAGTACTTAGGTTCAGACTCACTTCAGAGAATTCAGTCCCCTTTGCCCAGCCTGTCTCTGTCTCTCCCTCCCTCCTTTCCTCCCTTCCTCTCTCTTCTGTCTCTCTCAGCTCTGCACGCTTTCTCCAGCTCCCTTCAGCTGAGAAGCAGTAGCCACTTGGCTGGAGGGAGCCTCACGATGCTGATAAGAATGCTGGATCCCAGCAGCATCCTGGCTGCCAGAGTACACTTCCTGGGACATTTACCAGAAACAGAAGGTCATCAGATCTCTGAGAACAAAGAAAGAAAGGAGCACACTCACTGCAGGCCTCTAGCCAGAAGTCAGGGTGGTCTGGGAGGATCTGACAGGCCTGACTGTGGCCTGGAGAGAAGAGGCTTGCTCTGCAGCTCACCATCACCTGCTGTGTGCGCCACTCTTAACTGCAGAGCTGGTCGTCCTCCACAAACTCAAGACTGAAAGCTCAGAATCCTGTTACCTGGCAGGCGGAGGCAGGAAGATCTTTGGGCTCGGAAGTTTAAGGTCAGCCTGAGCAGTACAGACCTTAAAACAAAACAAAACGGGATGTGGTGGTCCATGTGTGCCTCAGCCCTGGGAGACTGAGGACTGAGATCCTAAGTTCAGGCCATCCTGGGAAAGGTAATAGACTGTCTCAAAGTTAATTTAAAAAGGAAAACGCTCATTAAACTGGACTAGGGATATAGCTCGGTGGGTAGAATGCTTGCCTACCAAGCACAAAGCCTTAGGTTTGATCCCCAGAACCACATAAACTAGGCAAGGTGTTTTGGTTGACTTGGATACATCTGGGAAGAAGGAACCTCAGTTGTGAAAATACCTCATTATATGGTCCTGCATGCAAGTCTTGGAGGTACTGCTTGATTAATGGTTGATGTGAGGGCCCTAGCTCACTCGAGGCTCGTGCCACCATTAGGTGGTCCAGAAAGCAGGCTGAGCAGCCAGTAAACAGAGTTCTTCACGGACTCTGCTTTCGTTCTTGCACTTGTCCTGCTCTGACCTCCTCAGTGATGGACTGTTACATGAAAGTATAAGATGAATCAGCTCCCTCCTCCCCTTGGTCATGGTGTTTTAGCACAATAATAAAAACCCTGAGACACAGGGTCTCTATGTAGCCCTGGCTGTCCCAGAACTTGATAGGTAGCCCAGGCTGCTTGGAACTCACAGAGAACAGCCTGCATCTGCCTCTGCAGGAACTAAGGGTGTACACCCCCCACACCTGGTTAGTAAAATGTTCTTTTAAAGTTAAAGAAGGAATGAGCCAGGGCAGAACTGGAGCCAGCCTAGGCTACATAGCAAGTGCTAGGCCAGCCTGAGACTGTCAGACTATAAAAAGAGAAGTGGGCCGGCATCGTCATCTGGAAGCCGCTTTTTCCTCAGTCCCAGCCGGCTGTGGAAACAGACTAGCTTAGAGACGGGCTTTATAATTATATGTATAGGTTGGTGCTCCTAGGAGTCACCAGGAAGTTCATTGTTTGCTTGGTGTGGCCAGTAAAGGGCCTCTGCCCGATCTCTCTATTCTATTCACTCTCTTCCTGCCTGCTCAGCACTTTCCATTTATGGGGTTTCCTGGGGAGGAGACCCTAGTATTCTAATTTTTATAGATTGACGCTATCATATTGCAAATATTTAAAAATAATTAGGGTATTTTCAAAGATATACAGAAGTATAAGCAGGAAGCTCAGGAGAGCCTCTTGGGCCATGCAAGCCTCAGGCGTGCAAGCAACAGTCCTACCTTCCTTTTTTGAGACTGGGTCTCTGTTGATCTTCTTTGGGAACTCCTGTCACCTTCAGGTCATTTTCTCTTTCTCCCATGTTACCATCACCCAATGTTTTGCTGTGAGTCTCAGCATCTGTTTTGGGGCACTGCTGGGTAGCACCTCTCAGAGGACAACTCTCTGGCTCCTGTCTGCAAGTTTAGCAGAGCATTGTTCATAGTGTCAGGGGTTGGCACTCTCTAATAGGGTGTGTCTTTGGTTGGGCCAGGCATTAGTTGCCCTATCTGCTCTATCTGTATCCCTGCATATCTTGTAGGCAGGGTAAATTTTGGGTTGAAATTTTTGTGGGTGGGTTGGTGTTCCCCCCCCTCTGCTAGGAAACTAGTCTAGTTAGAGGGTATTCTCTTCTATGGCCTCTGCTACTAGGAGGCTGTTTGAGTCCCCCTCATATCCTAGGAGCTTACCCTGACTTAGAGAGCCAACTAACAAGGGCCCAGAGGAGCTTGCCGAGACTGAAGCATCAACCAAGATCTATGCACAAACTGGACCTAGGTCCCCTACAAAGATGTAGCAGATGGGCAGCTCAGGCCTCCTAGAGTCCTGCAGTAAGGGAAGTGGGGACTGCATTGGACACAGGCTCACTTGCCAGCTTCTTCATCACTTTCCTCTGGCAGAGCTGCCTCGCCAGGTGACAGGATGAGGACACATTCAGTCCTGATGCAACTTGATGAGCTAGCCAGGATGGGAAAGGAAGCTCCCTTTTCTGAGGAAAAGGTGAGGGGGAAGGGGGAAGGGGGAAGGGAGAAAGAAGGAAAGGTGGGATGGGGAGGAGGGATTGCTCTACAACAAGGATGTAAAGCGAATAAAAAATAAAAACAAGAAATAACTTAAAAAAAAAAAAAAGGTCTCACTAAGTTGTTCAGCCTGGCCCTGAACTTTTGATCTTCCTGCCTCAATTTTCAGAGTAGCTAGGACTTCAGGCTTGTGCTTTCGGGCCAGGCTCACCTGTCTTTACCATTAGTGACGGGACTACACATGGCTTATATTTGCTGGGACTTTAAACTTGCACCATCCCATGTTTTCAGATCCACCAGGAAATTCTCTCCACGTGTCTAAACTCAGATTCCTTGTCCTGGCCTGCCTGGGGGCCGTCTGCCTGAGCTCAGATCAGGTACTTCATCTGTGAGGCCATTCATCATACGCATTCTTCCTGAAGTAGAGAGCTATGTAGGCAGCGCTATCCCCAGGAGAGGGGCTGGAGAGGTGGAGTCGTTGGAGACAGATTCAGAGTACTGAACTGCCTCATAAACTAAGAGCATGAGTTGCACTAGAGGAAGAAATTACATGAAAGGAAAGGATTTTATTGTCTCATTAGTCTATATCCCTGGATGAACCACCAGCATGGTCCTCACCAGTGGGTCACTATGACGCGCACCGCAGCGGGGTCACTGTGATGTTCTCCCTGTGGGGACACTGTAATGCCTTCCCCATTGATGTCACCCCCTGTGATGTCACCATAATGTCCTCCCCAGTTGGGTCACAGTAACGTCTTCCACAGTGACATAACTGTAGTGTTCTCCCCAGTCTAGTCACTGAGACATCCGCCTCCATCAGGTCATTGTAACAGTCTCCCTAGTACAGTCACCTTGATGTCCTTCTCAGTGGGGTCACTGTAACATCACCCCAGTGAATTCACTGTAATATTCTCCCTAGTGTGGTAACTGTGATGTTGAATGTACTTGTTCATGTTTGTATGTGCCTTAACATGCTTGTGTCTGTTCATGCCTGTAGCATACCTATACATGCTTGTTTGTGCCTGGGCAGCTTTTCTTGTGTGCATGCTTGTGCTTTTGCATGCTTCTGTGTGACTGTACATGTTTGTACGTGTCTGTGCATTCTTGTGTGTGCCTCAAAGTGTCTGAGCATGCTTGTGTGCCTTTGCATGATTCTGAATGTGCATACTGTGTGTTCCTGTACATGCTTGTGTGTTGCTGTGCATACATGTTTGTTAGTGCATTCTTAGGTGTCTATGCATGTTTTTGTGTGCCTTAGAATGCTTGTGCCTATTCATGCATGTAGCATGCCTGTACGTGCTTGTTTGTGCATGGCCATGCTTTTCTGTGTGCGCATGCTTATATGTGCTTTTGCATGCTTGTGTCTGTACATGCTTGTAAATGTACATTCTTGTGTGTGCCTGTCAGCGTCTGAGCATGCCTGTGTGTGTCTGTCCATGTTTGCATATGCCTGTGCATGCTTGTGTGGCTCTGTGCACTTTTCTGCATGCCTGTGCATGCTTATGTGTAACTGTGTGAGTGCATGCTTGTGAGTACATGTGAGTGGATATTGTATGCCTGAGCATGCTGTTTGCCGGATACATCTGCAGGTCTCTGCACTTTTCTTTGTGCCTTGCATGCTTGTCACTGTTGAGCATGCATATTTGTGCCTATACAGGCTTCTTTGTGTGTGTGTGTGCATGTGTGTGTGTGTGCCTCTGCATGCTTTTGTGGATCTGTGGATGTGTGTGTGTGTGTACTCATGCTTTGTGTGCCCATGCATGCTTGTTTCTATGTGCACTGTTTTTGCCTGAGTAGTTGCGCATGCTTGTGTATGACTGTGCATGCTTGTGGGAACTTTTGGATACATGTGTGTGCTCATGCATTTTGTGTGCCTGTGTATGATTGTCTGCACCTGTGCGTGCTTGTGTTTGTGCATGTGTGAATGTCTATTCTCTTGTGAGTGCCTGTACATGCATGTAGTGTCTCTACATGATTGTTTGTGCCTGTGCATGATTGTGTGTGTGCATGCTTGAGCATGTATGTCTGTGGAGGTTGTACATCTGAGCATATGATTTCAGGGGATTACTCGTCTATGCCTCGACATTTTGTGTGTGCCTGTGCATGCTTGTGTGTGTGTACATTTGTGTTGCTTGTGCATACTTGCCAATGCCCGAGGATGCTTATTTGTGCCTGTGCAGGTTGGTGTGTGTGTGTGCACGTGTGCATGTTTTTGTGCCTGTGCATTCTTTTGTGGATCTGCATGTGTTTGTGTGTGCCAGTGAATGCTTATGAGTGCCTCTGCATTATTGTGTGTGCTTGCTTGTATCTCTGTATGCTTGGGAATGTGTGTGCGTGGATGTTGTGTGTCTGAGCATGCCTGTGGTTTTTGTGGATACATGTGTGCCTCTGCATGCTTGTTTGAGCCTGTGCGTGCCTGTGTGTGTGTGTGTGCATGTTTTTGAGTGCCTGTGCATGGTATTGAGTGCCTGTACAGGCTTATGCATTCCAGTGCGTGCTTCTGTTACTGTGCATGCACATTGTGTGTTAGTGTATGCTTGTATGATTTGTAAATGTTTGTGTGTGCCTTCACATGCTTATGTGTGTGTGTGTGTATGTTTGGGTGTGCCTGTGCATCCTTTTCAGGATCTGTGCATGTTTGTGAGTGCCTGTGCATGACTGTGTTATATTCATAATCATGTTTGACTCTGCATGCTTGTGAGGACATGTTGTTGTCTAAGTATGCTTGTGTTTCATGTGGATACCTGTATGTTCTTCTGTGAATCTTTGCATGCTTGTGTGAGCCTTTCAGTGTCAGAGCATGTTTGCGTATGTCTGTGCATGCTTCTGAGTGTCTGTACATGCTTATGTGTTCCTGTGCATGCTTCTCTGGTGCTCTACATACATGTAATATGCTACTGCATGCTTGTGTGTGTCAGTGCATGCTTGTGTGAGCTCCCCAAACAAAGACAATCCCTCCAGGAATGCCACTCTGGAAATGCCATTGAACTTATAAATATCTAGGCACAACACACCAACTCTGAGTGCTCTTGTCTGAGGCTCCTCACTTTATTTACGGATGGTTCCTGAAGACGAGCATGGCTGCCATCTGCCATCTCAGCTCTTCCAGTGATGTGGCCTTCAGCCCAATTTCTCATCCATTGTCACAGCCACTCTGTTCACCCAAAGACCTGTACCCCAGACTCTCTCTATCTCATGCTTCTGAATCTTGTTTCTGTGTCTGAGAAGGTTCAGAGTGACGGCTGGAATGGAGGATGTATGATCTCACAGTGCCTGGTTAGGCACCCCACAAGTGCTGGAAGGATTTTGCTGGTAGGTGATGAGAGTGTCTCTAGCATAGCAGGATTCCATGCAGCCTTTTCACAGTTCTTCAGTGTTTGTTGCCTTCCCCACACATCTCCCCTTCCTGTCCCTTTATCCTCCATCACAATTTCACCCTTCTCGTTCTATTATCCCCTTTAATCCTTCAAACCATTGTGTTCTAGACAGCTTGCCTTGGAAACCCCTGTAGCTAGGCCCCTTGATATCTGTACTTCATAGGAATTCCAGAACAAACAAACAAAATACGACTCAGGATTCAAATCAAATGTCCATTAAGAAAAGAAAATGCACAGGCAATATCTTAATCTGTGAGTTACCACACAGAGGAGTATTTCTAACTTTATCAATTTACCTACAAATTCCACAACTAACAATACCCCATTGTACAAATGTTCCACATTTTCATTTTCTATTCACCAGTTAATGAACAGTTAGGATGTTCCCAATTCCTAGTGACTGAACAGAGCACCAGTGAAAATGGCTAATTGTCTATATTCTAAAGGACTGCTCAATCCATACTCTTGCTCTAAGTTTGGGATTACTTCTTTACACAGTAGGTTCTCTAAAATGTGTGACAGTCTATTAGGCCTCAGATAAAGTTTAAGGATATCCCCAAAATGAATTTGTGGTTGATTGCAAAGGAATGGACATTGGAATAGCTCAAGGACTCAGAGAGGAAACACAAACTTCAGCTGACATATTTTTCAGCTGAAATATCCTGGGCCACATGTGGAAAAATACCAGACTCCTGATGACAGGTTGATGGTCTTCCTGGAGCATTTCAGATCAACAAGAATTTGCAAGTGTGAAACAGTACTGTGCACTGCACAGTACCTGGGAAATTCACCTAACAAATCCCTTGATACACCTTGTAGTAGACTTCCCACAGCTGATGAAAACAGCAATTCAAAACTTAGATTCTCCCAAACGAAACATGGGAAACTTCTATTTTCTGCTCAGCTTTTCCTTAACATCCACCAAACTCCTAAATACTGACAACCAGGCTCCAGGGAGGATATGGAGGTGACTCTAGCTGAGACCCCTTAGTTCAGGGGTCATGGAGACTGAAGAGGCCACCCTCTAGCTAGACAGGGATCCATATACCTCCCAGATCAGGAAGTGGACCCACCTGTGCTTATCTGTTCATGCTATTAGAAGACCATCTGCAGATAGAGGGTAAACATCCTCTGAGAGAAGACAGGGGACCCATCAGGAATACGCTCCATCTGTGTGTCCCATGGAAACCAGCTCTGTAAATTCCTGCCAGAGCCCCAGAAGCTCAGGGCTGATTGACAACCTTTTTTCCTTCTGTAGGTTCCTAAGTTTTTCAGGAGAATACTAGGAGGGGAGCATAGTCTCTTCACTTAGGACCCCTGAGTCCAAGCAACACAATTCCAAGAGCAACAAGGCAGGTTCTAGACAGGCTAGAACCAGAACCTTCACTTTGCTTCAAAGACAAGAAAGGGCAGAAGCAGTCACTGCCAAGTGCTGGGATCCCAGTCAAGTCGGGCACTCACTCATAGGAGACAGAGTCTGCTTGGACAATTTCTGCCACTGACATCACCTGTTCATGTCTTATCTTCAGTGTCTCAAGCCCATGGTAGGGCATGGCCCCAGGAGCAGAGAACCCCATGACCCAAGGATTATAAGGATGCAAACTGTCCTGGACTACAGGAGCCCAGTGGCTGTCACATTCTGGGGCATATTCCTACCAGGGGACATCCTGGTGCTTATTAACTTTGCTATCCTGGCACCAAGCCAGCAGAGGAGGGGGTACAAATGGAGGGAGCCAGGTTGCATGAGCTACCTGAGTGAGCCTGGAGAAATAGGCTAACTCTAAAAGGTCCTAAGATTCTGTGTGATGGTGTGCTCCCCAACCCCTTACTGAAAACAGTGATAATATGTCTCCTGTCTTCACAATAGAGATTCTCAATCCTAGATTGCTATCGCTACACAAATACCCAGAGCACATAGTCAGTGTTCCCAGGGAAGAGACCCAACATCAGAATGGCTTTATAAACTCTCCAGGGGATTCCAGTGTGCCACCAAGGTGAGCACAAGGGCCAAGGGAGTGCTGCTCACAGTGGGGCCCCCAGGCCTCAGCACAGGTATCACCTGGCAAGTGTGAGACCCACCACATGCTCCACCACAGACCATGGAGTCCCGGGATCCAGAGGGACACCAACACCCACATAGGCACAGACCCACACCCTTACAATTAGAATTCTGAAAAATGCAGGGACCTGGCATTGTCTCAGAGTAGAAGGAATAAGATCTGAGAGGAGCAGTGATGAGCTCCAGGCCTTCCAGTCTCACTGAGATGGACCAAATGGAACCAGACCCATCCAGCTGCGCCTAGGAGCAACTGGTACCCAAGCCTCTTCTGATTAAGTACAACGATTAATCATAAACTAACAGAACCTAGCATCTCCCACAAGCCAATGCCAGTCAAGGCACCCTGAAATGCCTGGTGAGAAATCACACATTCCTACCTGGAAAGCTGGAGCTGAGGCAATCTGCCACCCTAAGCCCACGGCAAGAGATGCCCCAGGCTGAGGCAATTCCAAGCCTCGGCCATGTCAACCCGCCCCAAGCTGAGGTAGTAGGCCATCCCAAGCTGTTCTGATGCCTCACACGCTGTGGTGACCTACTGCAGCCTCTTGGCCCTTGCGGCAGCCGGGAATCCAAACCGCAGTCCACTGCACTCTCCAAGAACTATGGTTAGAGACCAGTGAAATACACAGTAGCAAGTGGCTCCCTGCCAGTTCCCCTTCCCGCCTGTGTTGCTGTGGAGAGCTGAGATGGGAGGGCGGCAACTCCTCAGGAACTCCTCAGTGGGAGGTGTCCACGGTGACTCTTCCTGCCTCAGCCCACTAGAACCAGACTCATATCCTGCCGCAGAACGCCTACTGCCTCCGCCAGGGGAGCTGTCCATGATGACAGCCTTTCCTGCTTCAGCCTACCGCCTTCACAGTGGACTCTAAATTTGGACACCCTGTAGACTTTATAACCCCTCACGGCAGAAAGCAGCCAGACCTCTGCCTGAGGAAGCCCCAGGAGCCCAGCTCCTCCCCCCAGACCTCTGTAACTGCCATCTCCAGCCCCTCAGCAGGACTCACCCCAGATTATGCAAATCTGAGGCGAAAAGACTGGACAAAACTCTGCATTCTCTGAGCAGGAAAACGGACCAATCCCTGGACAGGAAAGACCACCAATCCCTGAGCTTCCCACAGTCCAGGACTTGGAATCCCACCAATCCACACTCTGGAAATCCCTGTCCCAGAAAGCTCCGCCCCCTAAGATTTCCTATATAAAGGATGTGTTTGCCCCTGTTGCCTCTTGTCTTCTCCCAAGAGCAGGTGCTACCACTGCGGTTTTTGTTCCATCCACTCCTGGATATGTCCCACCTGTCCTGGATTCATCCCTCCTCTCCTGGATTGGTTCCTTCAATAAATCTCTTTTAAGAGATTTACTGCCTGCTGTGACTCACTCATCTGAGGAAGAAGAGAAGAAAGAAGAAACAAAGAAGGATCAGAGCTCAGGCTCCTAGGTGCCTCAGCTCCTCAGGGTCGGGGCAACCTTCCCTGGGAGCTGCAGTGTCTCTGTTGAGGTAGCCTTCTCTCAGAGTTGTGTGGTTCCTGGGCTCCTGTGTCTCATGATACCTTTGGGACACTGTCCCACCTCAGAGCTGAGATACCTTTCCAATCCTCATAGCACTTGACTCAGATCTGCAGCCTCAGAGATGTGGGTTTCCTAGACACCTTTCCATCTGATTACCAGAAGGCTGGACACCTTCCCACCCTATGAGGAAGGCAGACCAACAACAACAGAATTAACAGACCCTCCCAATAAATCTTTTATGAGATTTGCTGACTGGTATGTCTCTCATTAGAAGAAGTCAAGAAGCAAAGAATCGAAGAAGCGGAGCTAGGCTGAGGCTCCTGAGATCCCCTCCCCTGGGAGCTGCAATGCCTGTGCTGAGATAACTTCCTCTCAAAGTCACCATCAGAAATCCTTGACTCTGGTCTGCTCTTTAGGAACCCAGAGAAGCAGAATAGGCCCTTTGCTTCTCAGAAGTTCCCAGATTCTGAGCCCTTCTCCTGAAGGCTCTAGCCCATCACATGCAAAAAGCTCCCAGGCCCTTCCCAGAATTCACTGTGCCTTCCCCAGGACCATTTACTTCTTGCTGTTTTACGCTGAGACCAAAGGCCAGCTTCCTTCTGCCTCATCCTAGTCTGTTGACACACTCTCTCTCCCAAGAAGCCTACTCTGTCTTGCCAACATGTCTAGGGTGAATCCTATAGGCAATGAAAGAGCAGATGGCATCATTACAATACTAGGGACGTCATAGAGGATGCCAGGACTCTCCAAGGTACAAGAGACTGTTGAGGGAAGGAACTGATGATGTCATATGGGGCAGTCCTCATCCTTACCTGCTTACTAGCTCTCCTACCAAGTCACAAGAAGCCAAGATTTCTTTTCCAGGAGCTTCTTTGGTGTCACAAGGGAAGCTCTTCAGAACCTCCTTCTTCCAAAGTCAGAAATGTGGCTCTGTTTCATTACAAACTTTTTATCTTTGGGGAGTTGAAGGTTCACTTTTGAAATACTGTCCAAGAATGGCTCTCCCCCTCTTTAAGATTTATATTCAACAACAACAACAAAAAAGGATTCTGGAAAGTAGGTCAGGGTGATGAGGAGAAAAGATGAATCCCCTGAAGTGAATAAGCACCTGCAATTTGGGGGTGGGAGTCAAAACAAAGAGCAGTAACCTGCAGTGATGAAAATTCCCCTCAAAGCCTCAGCATAGTTCGCTCCAGCCATGAGGCTGTTAGTGAAGATGTGATAATCTGTTCTCTGGTCTGGGTAGAGACACTTGAGCACTAGGTCCCTGCAGGTGGGGTCCTAAGACATAGAACCAAACACTCCCAAGGAGTATGATGGCCCAAACCTGCAATTAGGACGCTGAGCAAAGAATAGTGGCAAGTACGAGGTCAGCCTTGGCTATGGAGGGGTTATCATGAATGGGAAAAACACACACATGGGGGTGCACATACATGCGTGAGTGCACCCTCCCCAACACAGTGATCTGGTAGACCATGTTGTCGATCACTGCTGTGGTGCTTCAAGCAGTTAACAAATGTCAAATTCCTTGGAAGGGAACATGTGCAAACTGACATGCTCTTAAAAGGTGGCCCTGCTGGATTTGCTGTAACATCAATTAGAAG
Source organism: Pachyuromys duprasi (assembly GCA_028658305.1). Taxonomy (NCBI): domain Eukaryota; kingdom Metazoa; phylum Chordata; class Mammalia; order Rodentia; family Muridae; genus Pachyuromys; species Pachyuromys duprasi. The sequence continues at coordinate 91,728,827 of CM053763.1, forward strand.
AACACAAGGGCAGGGAAGGAGCAGGCAAGGGGAGAGTCCCAGGTTCTTAAACCAGCCAGTTTTGTTACAGCCACGCCTTTTTGCTTATCCTGACAGCCCCTGTAAAGAGGCTCCCACCCATGGCCAGCCTGGAATGCTTGTTCTCCAGATCTCTGAAGCTTTCCCCCACGAAGCGTGTTCCTTGGACCCTAGGCAAGATGGGGGCTGTGGAGTGATCTGTGTCTTTTCAGATGTTGATGTTCTAATCCAGTAAAGTTGGGTGTGAACTCTAAAGAGGGTTTTGTAAAGACCATCAAGACGAGGCCGCACTGACATTTAGGAGCGAGGCATGTGCCTGAACTGACATTCAAAGTGCATGTATGGGCATAGTTAGCAGTTTGGAGAGAGGGAGGCAGAAGAAAAGATTAATCAATTAGAGAGTATTGCTTATGCACATGAAGCCAGAGACGAGGCAGCGGATCTAGAAGGCAAAGTATAAAACATCGCCTGCAAATTCCAGAAACTAAGAGGCCTGGAACAGTTGTGTTCTTGGGACTTCAGACAGTTTGGCTTTTCTATCAAATAACTGTAAGACATCACATTTCCATGAACAAAACCCTGTCTTGGGAGATACAGTTACTGTGGCCCACGCAGACTCACACTGAACCCCTTTGTCTATCTGCATGCCTTCTATCAACTGATCTCTCATAGCAGAAGAGGCTCAATGATCTTCCTTGAGATCCAGCTGACAGGGAACAGCACCTGCCCTCCACAGTGCTTCAGCTGAGCCCCTCCTTGGCACATGGAGGGTGTTCAGGAAGGGAACTGGCAGATGAGACTTTGCCTAGTTGCTTCTCAAAGATTAGGCTTGAGACTTCCCATTTGTGGATGTCAAGTCTCTCATCTCTCTAGAGAGGCTGTCTCAGTGGTGAGCTTGTTTCTTTTCCTCCCTTCACATGCCTACAGGTCACATGCTTCAGGTGAACCCAGTGAAAGACTCCTCATGTTTTTGCACGGCTGCACATAATGCAGCTTCGCTACATAACCCTCAAATCTTGCCTCAGAATCCAGCAGAAAATTTGTAGAGTTCACAAACACTCAGGTGATATGGAGATGTCCAGGTTATCATCCTGGTCACTCTAGAGCATTCCTCTTGCTTGAAAAGACAGGGAGGGCCAGAATATAGTCACCAGATTAAACAAGCCATCTTTCCTTAGGTCATCCCAAGACAGCATTGAGCTGTCAGCATTGATCCAGCCTCTTTCCATGTCCCCTCCCTCTAAAAGACGTTCAGAAAGGGAGCTAACTGTGTGTCATCTCCACTGGACCACCTGCTTAGCAAAGAACACTCTCTAAATTTGATAAGGGAAGTTGATGTGTTTAGAACTAGTCATTTAAAACAAGTGTTTATAACAAATCAAATCACCTAATACTTGTATCTCAATTATGGGTTATTTTGACCATTTCACAAATTATGACCCAGCACAAATCACACTGAGCCATGTGGGTCTGTCTGTGATGTTCATCCCCAGGACTCAGAGGAAGGGTCAGGAAGACACCAGCGACACCAGTACCCCACCTACCATCTGAATGCCGTATGCTGCTTCCTCCCAGCCTCCTTATTGGATGACCACACATAAAATTTTTTCCTCACCTTGTTCACATGTCTTTGCTGCTGCAGCTTGTTCCTTAGCTTGTAAGGTTTCTGTAAAAGGGAGGGGAAAACATCCATCTGTCATAATTTTGGTTGTTGTTAAAGGCAGTGATACCATCTATATCAACTCCTCCATCCTGGGATTAGGGAACACAGAGGGAGAGGGGGCAGAAAGCAAGCAAGAGCTGGAGGATGGGGAGGAAAGCTGTGAAGTGCTGTCCTCTGTACACGATACAGCTGTTATACACATGACATCATGCAGCTATGATCACCTGCACAAGATCAAGACAAAATTCCACAACAGATTGGGCTTCTGAGGAAATATCAGCATTTGGAGTCTTTTCTCTGTAGGAGTGTGTCCTCTGGTTGGTTTTCTATGCTCTCTGTTTGTACATGTGTGGGCGGGTCTATGTGCATGGATGCACACACATATACATACATATATCTATACACATACATGTATAAATATATGTGTATGTATAAACACACATATATACATGTACATGTATACATCCATACATATTTTGAAATATAGAAGCATATTTTAAATACTCCCTCAGGCATTTATTTATTAATTTGTTCTCTGACAAAATTTCACATTAACTTAAAGTTCAATTCAGTCTTTACACTTCTCTGAGGTTGTTACCTTATGTATTATACATTTCCCCCTTCTCCATCAGTCAGTGTGTCCATCATCCACATAAAGAGCCCCATACTGGCCTTACTGTTCCCCTGGTGAACCAACTAGATGCTAATACTACGCTGCTACAAGGCAACAGCTCCTAACTCAAACTCATCTGAAAAGGTGAGACTTCTCCAAAGTGCACTTTGAAGTAGAGGTACTTTTTGCTTATGAAAAGAAACCAGTGAATCCTCTAAGAATAATAAAAGGGAGTATTTAACAGTTAAGCACATGATTAAGAGTGAAGACTTCAGATGTTGCTCTGCTGGTCCAGGCTGCTTAATCCTCTCTCTTCTTATTCCTCCTGTGGGTCCTCTTCATCAGGTATCACAAAGCCTTCTTCTGTGGCATAAAGAATATCTACAATTCTCTGCAGTACAGGGTCATTTTTTTACTCATGCTCTGGCAAACCAGTTCAATGTTCCTTAGCTTTCTCAAGTAGAAGTCTCTCTCTTTCTCCAAGTCTTCAACAGTAAGCTTCAATTCTTTGACCTGCTGCATTAATTCTGCTGCTTCATCATCCCCACTGGCCACACCAGGATTCTTTTGCACCATCCCTGGGCCAGCCTTAAGAGCTGCAGTAGTTCTCTGTGTTGCAATGGGTCTCCATGGAGTAGTGCTGGAGCAGAGAGGTTTCTTTAGTTTGCTCAGAGCTGGAGTTTCTTGACCTTCATGATAATTTGCATTAAAAAAAACTTCTTGAACTATTGAACGAATTCAAAATTGTCCTAAAATTTTCCTTTTACTAATATATCCCCAGGAATTATTTTGTTAGCACCCATCTTCTTGTAACCCACTTGTAGTATTTGAAGTTCTGAATATGTTCTAGTTTAGTTTGAAATTTCAAGGCAATGGAGCCAGGGAAGAGCATGTCCATAAACTGACAGTATGCAGTCTCTGAACACAACAGTTCTATCTTTGTCAGATTCAGCTGCAGAGATTCATTGATCCAAGCCAGCTTGTTGTGACAACGTAGGTTATCTCTGGTGACTAACATCAAGTACACATTCATTGCCATCTTCAGCTCTCAGGGGACCCATGTCTGCTGTCCACACTCCCAGCTCCAGTTCTGTCTTCATCTCGTTCAAACTGTTGGACCAACTTCAAGTCTTTGAAGAAAGAAATTGAATAATATATCAGAAGATGGAAAGGTTTCCAATGCTTATGGATTCGTAGGATTAACACAGTAAAAATGGCCATTTACCAAAAGCAATTACAGATCCAACACAATTCCATCAAAATGCAACATATTCTGCACAGACCTTAAAAGAACGATACTCAGCTTCAAATGGAAAAACAAAACAAAAAACCCAGAATAGCTAAAACAATCCTGAACAATAAAAACTTCTGGAGGTATCACCATCCCTTATTTTAATCTGTGACTACTGACCAATAATAGTAAAATCCACATGGCATTGGCATAAAAACAGACAGATTGATCAATGGGATCAAAGCAAAGACCCAGATGTAAATCCACACACCTATGGACACCTGTTTTGTTTTTGTTTTTGTTTTTATAAAGAAGCCAGAAATACACAATGGAAAAGAGAAAGCATTTTTAGGAAATGGTCTAACTAGATGTCTGCTTGTAGAAGAATGGAAATAGATCTATATCTATCACCCTGCACAAAACTCAAGACCACGTGAATTCAAGACTTCAATGTAAAACCAGATACACCAAACCTGCTAGAAAAGAAAGTCAGGAGTAGGCCAAACACATTGGCATAGGACACAACTTCCTGAACAGAATACCAAAAGCACAGGCACTAAGATCAACAATTAAATACAACCTCATGAAACTGACTTCATGTAAGTCATTTATCAAAAGGACAAAACAGCACACTACAAAATGGCAAAAGGTTTTCATTAACTCCACATCTGACAGAGGGCTAATTTAGAAAATATATATAAAGAAGTCAAGAAACTAGACATCAACAAACCAAGTAGTCCAATTAAAAACAGGGTATAGATCTAAACAGAATTCTCAACAGAAGAATGTCAAATGGCCGAGAAGTACTTAAACTTCTCGGGTTAAACTATTCTTAGCCATCAGGGAAATGCAAATCAAAATGATTCTGAGATTCCAACTTACACCTGTCAAAATGGTGACAGCTCCTGCTGACAAGGATGTGGATCAAAGTGGGAGTACAAATTAGTACAGCAACTATGGAAATCAATCTGGTGGTTTCTCAGAAAATTGAAAATCTACCACAAGACCCAGCCATACCACTTGTGGGCCTATACCCTAGAAAACTCCATCATACTACAAGTACACTTGCTCAACTACATAACAGCTTCATTCATAATAGCCAGAAACTCAAACAACCTAAATTGGTCTCTCAGTTGAACAATGTAGAAAGAAAACGTGGTACACTTACACAATGGAGTATTATTCAGCTGTTAAAAATATAACATGAAATTTGTAGACAAATGAATGAAACTAGAAAAAAGATATTATCCTGAGTGAAGTAACACAGACCCAGAAAGACAAACATAGCATGTGATTGCTTAGAGGTGGATATTAGCTTTAAATTAAGGGATAATCATGCTACAATACACAGACCCAAAGAAGCTAAGTAACAAGGAAGACTCAAGGGGGACCCATGAATCTCCCTGGGACGGGGAAATAGAATAGATATCTTGGGAACACTGGGGCAGGTGGGTAAAGGAGTGATAAGGTGAAAGAGGAAGAGGAGAGAGTACTGGGAGAGACAGCTGGAGTTGGGGGTCATTTTGGGGGCAGGGTAGAAGTCTAGTATAATGGAAACTCCCAGGAATCCGTAAGGGTGATCTAGGTAAGACTCCTAGCAATGGGGGATACAGATCCTGAGCTGGCCATCTCCTGTAACCAGGCAAGTCTTCCAGTGTAGGGATTGGGACACCAACCTAGCCTCAAAGCCTTCCACCTACAATAGGTCTTGCCTACAAAATGTGCTACGGTAAAGGTGGCACAGAAATTGGGGGAGCAGCCAACCAATGACTAGCCCATGCCACCAGAGGGAGTCCATGTCTGACACTGCCTGAAGAACCAGGACCCAGAGGCTGGCCAGCTTAGAGACCGAGGACAGAACCAGGTAAGACAAAAAAGTCAATGATTCCCAATGATATTCTGCTATACTCATAAATAGGAGCTTAGCCCAATTGTCGTCAGACAGGCTTCATCCAGCAGGTGACGAAAGCAAATGCAGAGACCCACAGCCAAACATTAGGAGGAGCTTGGGGAACCCTGTAGAAGTAGGGGAGGAAGGGTTGTAGGGGCTAGAGGTGTCAAGGACACCATGAGAACATGGCCCACAAAAATCAACTGAGCAGGGTTCATGTGGGCTCACGGAGCCTGAAGCAGCAACCGTGGGGTCTGCGTTGGTCTGCACTAGGCCCTCTGCATACATGCTCTAGTTGTTGAGCTTGAGGTGTTTGTGGAACTCCCCGCAATGGGAGTGCGGGCTATCTCTGACTTTCTTGCCTGCTTTTGGGACCTTTCCCTCCCACTGGGTTCCTTTATCCACCCTTGGTATGAGGGGAGGGGCCTCGTCTTATTGCAACTTGATATGCCATGTTTGGTTGATATCCCCGGAAGGTCTCCCCTTTTCTGAAGAGAAATGGAGGAGGAGGAGTTGGGGGTGGGTGGTAGGTGGAAGGGAATGAGAAGAGAGGAAGGAGGGGAAACTGCAGTTGGGATGTGGTAAAAGAAACATTAAAAAAAAATTAACTCAAAGGCTAGCAAGATGGCTCACCACCCATGTTCAATCCATGGGACTCATATGGTAGAAGGAGAGAACTCAATCCTGAAAGTTGTCTTCAGATCTCAATAGGCAGGACATTTTAAATAAAAGAAAAAAAAACAATGAAAATAAGGAAAAGTGGCTTCCCAAAAAGCCACAAAAATTCCAGCACAGGAAGTCGCCACCCAGGAGACCAGCCTGAGTGAGGCTTGACGAGATAAATAGTAGCAGGGCTCTGGCTTGGCCTGATGTAGTGGCACACACCTTTAATTCTGGCAGAGGGGAGGCAAAGGCTGGATCTCTATGTGTGAGGCTAGCCTGGTCTATACTATGAAACCGTGCCAACAAACAAACAAAAAAGTGCTGGGCCTGGAGTCCTGTGCTGTGATGCACCTGCTTGAGAGACATAGTAACTTCCCATGGCCTGAGGATGTGAAACTTTAAGTTATGAGGATCTTAAAAAAATTGTTTGAGGGTCTAGGAAGATGTTTTAAGGTTGATAAATGAAGGTTATGAAGGAAAGCCTCTCTAAGAAGGTGTTTCGAAGTTGGTAAATGCAAGGAAGATTGGAGGGTCTAAGAGATATTTTAAGGTTGGTAAATGCAAGTTGTGAAGTATTTGTGGGTCTAAGGTGTTTTAAGGTATGTGAATGCAAGTTGTAAGAGAGTAATTTAAAGGCATATTTAAAATGGGAAATATTTCAGATTTCTCTCCTTCCTCTATGCTATTGTTGTACTTATGTTGTTATAAGATTTCAGAAGTTCAGAGTTACAACATTGATCAATAGAGTTCTGATAGACTGATGGAACACTGACTGCTTATTATCCAGTCACAAGCTCAAGATTTTAATTTCCCTTTGGTTGTCTTCTGGAGATAGACTTAAAGGTACTTCTAATTATGCTGAAAACATCTCTGTCTAATGTGTATATCTCTGATTCAAAAGCTATAGGTTTTACTAGGTCTTAATGGCATAGATCTGCTCCTGCTGTCTTGCAGACATCTGTTACCTGCTTTTTCTAAAGTATGGACCTCAATACAATGGTGGTACTAATATGCTTCCTTTTTTAAACTAAAATTCATATGAGTTTCAGGAAATCAAAAAGCCATAAGCCCTGGATCTAGCATAGCTCAAATGGATCCCAGGTGAGTTTTTCCCTTGGTCTTGGGATCCCTTACTTTCCCCATTTACTAGACAAATTTTAACTTCTGTCTCTAGTCTAAATCTGTCAGAGCAGATTTTCACCTGGCTGACAGACTCCATTCAGGGATCAGCTATGGATTGTGCGCTGAGATCTGGAGTTGCTGAAAGCTGATATAAACCAATCCAGCCAATGTGATGGTTTCCTGTCTTTTCAACTGGATCATTAATTAGATGATTTTGATAAGTGCCCTGTTGCCTAGTTTTTGACTAGACTTTCAGGCTTCCTGGGTGCCCAATATCTTTGTCCCAATATCAGCCTAAAGAAGTTACAGAAGAAGAAAAAATTGTCGGCCTTTATCCTATCTAACAGGCTGAAATGCCACGTCGAAAGCAGCTCCCTGGCATAAGGAATGGGTGCCTATGATGTCAATTGACTTACCACACAATTAGCTCTTAGTTCTGTTTCTTCAAGTCATGCTTTGTGCCCCTTGCACAATTATGCCTAGCATTAGAAAAAAAGAAAGTCTCAAAACCAGCCCTTGGATCCATCTCAAAGATTTGAGATTGTATCCTGTTCGAGGGGGGAATGAGAAGACCAGGCCTGATTTACCATTCCCAAAAAAAGTCAAAAAAATTAAGCCATGGTCACCAATTCAAGGAACAAAGCCATAAAATTTCCTACCCAAGGAATAGCCTGAGGATAACCACAAGAATGGGAAGGTATCTTATCTCTGGGAGGAGCATCTATGCTGGGCAGCCCACCAACCTTGTAGTAGAACATTCATGGCATGGAAACAACATTCCTGAGGTCTATAGAAGAGCTTGCTCAATGTTAGTTAGCCACAATCACCTTGTGACAAGCTTACCCTTGCTGAATGTCACCATATTGTCTAACCGCTAAACTGTTAATTTCCCAAACCTCTCTGTAAACCAGTAAAAACGCTCGGGGTGCTACACTCTACACAGATGCACTGGTGAGAGCATGGGCCCCAAGCTCAAGCTTGTAATAAAAGACCCTGCTGCGACTGCATCAGAATCGGCTCCTTGGTGGTCTTTGAGGTCTGTGAGACTTGGGTATAACAGGCCCAGGGACTATTCTGCCATTCACATTCTGGCCCGAGTTCCAATTGAACAAAGCAGGTGTGTGGGGCACACACTGGAAGTTATAAGCTCTGTTGCCTTCTGGCTCTTTGCATGTCTCTGTCTATATGTCTTCTCTATATGCACGTCTCTGTCTCTTTTCTATCTCCCTATCTGTGTGCCACTCTCCCTGTGAGTGTCTCCATATCTCCATCCCTCTGTGGCTTTCCAACTCTTTCTGTGTCTCTCTCCATGTATCTCTGTCTCCCTGTCCCTCTGTCTTCCTCTGTGTGTTGCTCTTTGTGTGTCTGTTTATCTCTCTACTGCTCTCTGACTTTGTCTATCTCTATTTCTCTCTTTCTCTGTCTCTGTTTCTGTCACTGTCTCTGTATATCTCTGTTCCTCTCTATGTCTCTATGTATGTATATATATGTGTATATATATGTATATATATATGTGTATATATATGTATATATATGTATATATATATATATATATATATGTCTCTCTGTGTCTGTGTCTATCCCTGTATCTATCTGTTTCTGACAGTGTACCTTTGTGGGTCTGAATATATGTATCTCTCTGTGTGTGTCTCTGTTTCTGACAGTGCACCTTTGTGGGTTTGTATATATGTCTCTCTGTGTCTGTGTCTCTGTTTCTGACAGTGTACCTTTGTGGGTCTGTATATATGTCTCTGTCCACGTGTTTCTATGCATCTCTATGCTGCCTCTGTATGTCTCTGTGTCTCCATGTAGATGTCTGGTTTTTCTTCATGTATCTCCATGTCCCTTTCTCCATGACTGTCTTGTGCCGCTGCACCTCTTTATGCACATCAGGAGTCTCTACCTCTGTGCATCTCTGGGTCCCTGTCTCTGTGTATGTGTTTCCCTGTATGTCTCTCTGGGCTTGTTTCTGAGTTTCATCTCTATATGTGTTTTTTCGTTTCCCTCTCCGTGTGTCATCCTCCACATGTTTATGTATTCCATCTGTACTTCTATCCTTATGTGTCTCTGTATGTGTATCTATTTGTTATGTCTTTCTCAGTGTCTTTGCATCTCTGCCTCTATATGTCTCTGTTTAATGTGTCTTTTTCTGTGTCTGTTTGTTTCTGTTTCTTTGTGTCTTCGTGTTTCTCTCTGTCTCTTTGTTTCTCTATGCCTCTCTATCTTTCTTGGTATCTTTCACGTCTTTCTCTCTCTGCATGTCTCTCTGTATCTGTTTCCATGTATCTGACTCTCTGTGTTTCTGTACATCTCTTTTGTCATGCATCCCAGAAGAAAGGAGCTCATGACATGTGCTAGCCTATGAAGAACAGTATAGGCCTCTGGCCAGTGGTCACATGTGTGAACAACAGATTCAGTGGCTTCTACCACACCCCAGCCAACAGCCTGTCTCTTCTCTTAGACCTAGTGAGAGACCACGATCTGAATGACTGGGCAGGTGGCTCTTGCAGTCCTGTCCATCAAAAAGTCTGCTTACTATTTTAGGTTATCACATACGGGACACATATAGGATGTAATTTGCTGTATAGGACGGGCAATGACTTCACCAGGCACGGTGTCATCTGCACCCATATCCACCCCTGGATGACAACATGACAGCACTCAGTGTCTCACATGCTCATTTCCCACAACATTCCTGATATCTCATGGATGAAGAACCCACCCCAGTCCAACCTACAGACAGGGAAACTGAGGCACAAAGGAAGAAAAGTTATCCGCAGCCACACAGCTGGTGAGTGGAATGATAATGATAATGATGATGATGCTGACGACAACTAACTCAGTCTACAACTTGAAAAGGAATGAAGGAGAGGGCATGTTGGCCCATGCCATGTAACCCTGGCAACTCAGGGGGCTGAGGTTGGAGGAGGCTAAGTTTGAAGCTAGGCAGGGCTACACAGAAACAAAAGGAACAAAATCAGGGAAAAAATGAAGAGAACAGGAAGGCTGAACACACCAGTTAGAAGAACAGAGACCCCTTTCCCATCTAACAGGAAGCTGCTCTGAATGGCATATGACGGGCACAACAAGTCCTCAGGAGCCAGTCAGATTCTTGTGAGTGTGCACACCCACAAGGAGATTTTCTTGAGTTGTGTTTGTGCATAGGAAGCCAACTGAGGCCTGTAAGAAATAGATTATTATGGTCCATTTGCATTATGGTGCATGTTTAGAGAGAGCTCCTTGGATAACAGGCAGGAGGCTTGAGGCCCCATTTTCCTCAGCTGGCAGTGGGTGCCCACTTATCTGGGTGCTGTCAGTTCATCCTAGGGTTGAGAAGTTACTGGCAAACTGCCCTGTGACTGATCTTGACATCAGAAAAGGAAAGTTCTTTGCCCCCCTGGATTTGATGAGTCTTTGTGTCCTGAGCTAGTAGGATGGGGGGTGGAATTTAGGGAGGGCGCTCTACCATATACTAGGAAGACGGCATGAACCTCCCTGGAGAACTCAGCCACTGAGGAATTCAGGGGAATGAGATCAAGAATACAATAAACACTTCTTTGTGCCAAATTGGCATACCAGCTTTTTGTATTTTTCTTTAGGCTGACACTCAACTTTACAAAGTAACAAAACAAAACAAAACCACAAAAACCTCTTCACGGCTGCTACTGAGTCTCTGGTTCTCTTATGAAACAAGTATCATTTTGTTCTCAAAGAACTTACAGAATGACCTCTTCTGCCCGCCTCTGGCCCAAGACTACCTGGCTCAAGGTCACTGTGCCACTGATTCCAACTACATTCTTGCTCAGTTCTGAGTGCCTCAGCTTCCTTGATAGTGGAGCATGGATGTCAGTACGTGGCAAGAAGTGGAGGTGAACCCACACTGCTCCAGCCTGTGGGGCAGAAACAGACAGAAGGGAAGTCGCGTGTCCCACCATCTGAGGGCTCACAGAGTGCATGGCTCCAGATCACACTATAGTCGAAGCATGTGGCAACTCCCTGCTCTACATCAGTTCCTGTGGGTAATTATCCAGAATATGGAAGGAGGGGCTAGTGAGACGACACAGTGAGTTAGGAGCACTTGCTGTGAGAACATCAAATTCCCGACAGTTATTATAAAAAGCAGGCATGGCTGCAGGTGTTAGGGGTAGATACAGGGAGATTCTGGGAGTTTTCGGTCTAGGCTGAAACAGCAAGCTTCAGGTTCAGTGAGAGTTTTGGCGTACAAGAAAATAAAAGTAGAGGTGCTGGAGAGATTGTTCAGCAATTAAGTGCTCCAGAGAAAGATATTGTGTATTAGGAATCATATGCAAGTGTGTAAGCATGGTGTGGTGTTTATAGCTGTTTGATATATTTCCTCTTTAAGAGAGGAGGAGGGAGAATCACAAAGCCAGGTAAGTAATCGAAACTTATAAGGCCCAGAAAGCTCCGTAAATTTACAGGACTCACAAGGTCCTTCCCTAACGTTGTTTTGTTTTTTGAGACAGGGTTTCTCTGTGTAACATCTCTTAGCACTGACTATCCTGGAACTCTACAGACTAGACTGGCCTCAAACTCACAGAGATCCACCTGCCTCTGCCTCCTGAGTGCTGGAATTAAAGGTGTGCACCACCACTACCTGGCTTCCTAAGGTTGTTATAAATGGTAATAACGGCTTAAAAGAGGAGGCTCTTTAGTGGGGTTGCCTACAAGATGTACATGGAGCTTTACAGAATCAGCTCTTGTGAGTTGTCAGCCCTACTGGGTGGCCACCAGAGTGTGCCTTACTAACCACTTCCTGGGGGAAATCCCATTTTGAGAAACACTGCTCTGAAGCTTCCGGACTTCTGAATAAGTGGAAGAAACGATCCAGAAGAGCAAAGGCACTGTCTTATAACTCACGCTGAGAGAATGTGTGGTAGACGCACTGGGGCGGCTCGCTCTGGAATTAACAAGTCGCAGTCAGTGTCCATCAGAGCCTGGCAGAGCAGGATGACTTCACCATCCCTCAGCCTATTAAAGCACTGATCCAGACTTCTCAGGCTTGTATTGTTCTTGAGAGCTGACACCATTATACATCAAGCTGAGGTCAAAGGGCCCTGCCTCAGGCTGTAAGGAAATGCCCAGCAAAGCCCTCTTGGGCTGTACTTATTTCTCCCAGGTTCTTGGCAAATAGGAAATCTCTACTAACCTCTCAGAGAAAGTGGTGGAAGATGGGTCAGAAAAAAAAAAGTAAGACCTGAAGATGGGGGGAGTGCTGTGGAGTGTGGCCTTCTGCGCATGGCACAGCTATTGTACACATTAACTCACAGCTTGCTGTGGTTGCCATGTAACACCTCTACAAGAGCAAGTTAAAAAATCCAGCGTTGGTTGGTCAGGGACTCACAAGTACCCACCCCTAACCAAACAGCAGGTGGCAGCTGATGGCAACTAGGAGAGTCATTTTCCTTTGGGTGTGGTCACTATTCGGTTGCCCATGCTTTAGTCGGTGGCCACACGCTCATGTGCTCATAGGTAGCATTAATTGGATGCAATGGTGTGTGTGTGTTGTGATGATGCATGCAGAGAGGTCAAAGGACAATTTGCAGGACTTCGCTATCTCCTTTAACCATGTGGGTCCTTGGGCTCAATCTCAGGTTGTCAGTCCTGCTGAGCCACCTTGCCAGCTGAGCAACGTTTTATTGCCCCATTTCCCGTCAGCTCTGTGGCTCTTGAGAAAGACCCAGTGTGACCAGCTGCTTCAAGCTTCTGCAGCCATGCCTTTCCCACCAGGACAGACTGAATATTCCCCTCAAATCATAAGCTCTTTCCACAATAAGCTCTTTCACACTTGAGTTGTTTCCTGTTGAGTATTTGGTCACATCAAGGAGAAAAATGACTCACTGATGTATCTATGCAATTGTATCAACCACGAGACTTATACCTGTTAAATATATGTGCCTTCTCTCATTATGGCAAACTATTTTCTCACAAAAGCACTGGAACTACCAAATTTAAACTTACATCAGTTCCCTGAGGTGAATCACTGACGGGTAATTCACCCCAAACATATCCAGGGACTTTGCTCTCAGAAGCAGTCTTCGGTCGTGTATTCCTCTGAAGATCATTGGCAAGATGAGTCCAGTCTCTAGGGGTGTCCTCACAGTGCTCCAACCTAGAGAAGTTAAACACAGAGGGCAAGCCTTAGCTCCCAAAGGTCCTCCCTTCTATCGAATATTCCTGTTCTTCAGAAAAGGATAACTTCAGGGGTTAGTTATGCCTTCCCGGCCATAAATGTGAGGAGACTCCAACCAGCCAAGCCTCCTGGAAGGCCACGCTGTTTCCAGGAAATAGTGCAGTGTGGTCCAAAGTGCCAGCTCTTTTCAGTCATCACTCATGCTGGGGTCCCCGGTGGCTGGAGTTCCAGAGGCTTGTGACCCACAGTGTGGGTGCTGGGAACTGAACCCAGAGCCTCTATGAGAACAGCTGGTGCTGTTAACCTCTGAGCCATCTTTCCAGCCCACCTTTCTTTCTTTCTTTTTCTTTTTTTTAAAGAGTCTCTTACTAAACCTGGAGTTTGTTGATTGGCTAGACTAAATGGTCAGTGAGCCTACTGGCCCTTCTGTCTCTGCCTTCCATTGCCGAGATTACAGGTGGGCCTGGTCCTGCCTGACTTCTGTGTGCTGGAGATAAGAACTGAGATCTCTGTGGTTGTGTATGGAGCGCTTTCTTGATTTATCCAGTTCTCCAGCTCCCTCTGCACCGTTCTTGTGATATGGTAGGCACGCAGTACACGGGAAACAATAATAGCTATTGTAACAGAAGAAAAGGCAGGCAGAGCCCAGCCAAGGCCCATGTGAGGCCTAGAGTTTTGTTTCAAAGAACTGGTAGTTTGTTTATGTGATGAATTAGTAGTTTTCTTAATCTTAAAAGCCACAGGGATTGGGTGTATGGTCTAACAGCCGAAAGACTTGACTATAGAGTTAGGTCTTTTTTGATAAGAAAAGAACTTAAACTATGTGTGTGTGTGCGTACATATATGTGTGTCCGCAGAAGCCAGAACAGCATTTCTCTAGAGCTAGAATTACAGGCTGGTGTGCTGCTGCTCAGCATGGGTGTTGGAAATCAAACTCAGGTTCTTTGCAAGAGTTGCAAGTGCTCTTAACCATTGTGCCATCTCTCCAGCCTCAGAGTTAGAGTTTTAAAATTTAATCTTTGCCAGGCTGCAGTGGTGCACACCTTCAATTCCAGCACTCAGGAGACAGGGATAGGCTGGCCTCTGAGTCAAGTCCAGCCTGGTCTGCAGAGTGAGTTCCGGAACAGCCAAGGCTACATAGAGAAACCCTGACTTAGAAAAAAAATTTTTTTAAGTTGTTTGGGACATGGTCTCATAGATCTCAGGTCAGCTCTGAACTTACTATGTAGTAAAAAATGGCCTTAAACTCCACATCCTCCTGCCTCAACCTTTAAGTGCAACAATTACAGTGTGTGCCATCATGCCTGCATTGAGTGTGCAGCTTTAATCAGCACTTAATACTAGCTCTGCACCCCCACACCTTTATTTTTCACCTGTGAAATGGGGTTCCAACGTAGAGTAGTTGTGAATTTCATGAGTGCGTGAGACAGCTACCAGATGATAACTTGCCATAAAAGTTTGCCCTTACGGTTTGTGTGCGCGAGGGCTGGCGACATAGTTAAGGGGGTAAAGGCACTTGCTACCAAACTTAATGACCTCAGTTAGAGTCTAGGTTACAAATGGTGGAAGGAGAGAATGGACTCTAACACCTTGTTCTGTGCCCTCCATATATGTACACGTACGTGTACATATATATGTGTACTCTGGAGATGTTTCAGCTGTAACAAGTTCCAGACAGCCATGGGTCTACAGGCCCCTCTACATGACTACATTTAACCTTCTCGACATTATCATCCTTTAAAATTACTACTACTATTACTACTACTTTGGGTTTTTTGAGGTAGGGTCTCACTGTGTAGCCCAGGATTGGTCTGGAACTCACCATGCGGAATCCGCTGGCCTCAGAGTCATAGCTGCTTTTGTCTCCTAAATGCTGAAATTAAAGGTGTGCACTTCCCTACCCAGTTTTATTATTATTGTGTGTGCACACATACATGCATGTGTCTAGTGTGTGTGTGTAATAAACCTATGTAAAGACTACAAATGTGTGCAGGTGCCCACAAGGCCAGAAAAGGACATCCAATCCCTTGGTGCTGAAATCATAGGTGGTTGTAAACTGTCCAAGGTGGGTTCTGGGAACTAAACTCAGATCCTCTGCAAGATCAGTACAAGCTCCTCACCACGAGCCACCTCTCCATATCCCACTATTATCTTTTTAAGGTTGCCGGCAAGTTGACACATATCAGGGTATATTAGGAGAAAAATCCAGTAACCCATCGTACAATCTGCTCGCCTAGCACTCATGGAGCCGCTCATCAGCGAGATAGGAACTGAGATGACTTCTGGCTCCCTAGGAAGTGGTTTCACTCACCTACCATCTCAAATTCACTTTTGAACACAGTAATCGCCCTATTGAAAATTGAACATGGCATACCCGTCAGGAGATGAACGGGTAGAAAAAAATGGTATATGTATAACTGAACACTGTAATGGAAGTTCTGTTTCTTTAAAAACTCAGTTACGTTATGTACGTATGTTTTTGTGTTAATCCCAAGTGTGGGATTTCAGTTGGGAGTTTAGTTTGTCCACAGCTGTCGATTGTTCCCTTTGGGGCGTGGTCTTTGCCAGCTGGTGAAAGGCTGCCTCATGAGCACAGAGAGGGACTTGGTCTAGGACTCTGAGGAATATAAATATGAGAGCCCAGAAAGAGTTTTATGGGTCATTGGGCAGTTTGAAGAGACATGGGAGAGACGCTTTGTGGCTCAGAGGCTTAGAGGAGACTGCAAGGGAGATAGGTGTCGCCCCTAGAAGAACCCATCGACACGAAACAGCTGGGAGAAGTAAAGGGGTCTGCGCCCCCTCTCCCCACTAACCTTCTCTCTCCTACCTAGAGTTGGGGTTTGGAAGAGAGAGGCTTTAAGGAACCCCCAAATAAAAGAAAGTTTTTAAAAAAATGAACACAACAGAACACTATTCAGCCATTAGAATGGGTGAAATCAGGGCCGGGGAGATTCCTTCATGGGGTAAAGTGCTTGCCACACAAGCATGAGAAATTAAAGAGCAGGGCATCCAGTGTTTGGGAGAAAGAAACAGGAGCATCTTTTGGCTAGCCATCCTAGATGAATAAGTGAGCTCTAGGGTCAGAGAGAGACCCCGTCTCAAAAAAGAGGGTGGGAGGCCCCTGGCCTCCACACTCTCATATACACATGAACACAGAGGCAAACATCTACATGTACAACAACAAAAGAAAATATGTATGAAAATACCATAATGAAACATATCACAAATATAAAGCATTGACAGCCACTAAAATGATGCAATTACTTAAAAAATTAGTTTAATACATGTGTTCTAAAAAAGTTAAATGGAAATGGATGTTTCCACAGACTCCCTTCCAGTCAGGAATTGGTCACTGTTGTCTGGGCTTCACAATAGCTTATCTCTGGTACCTGCTGGGATTTGACTGTGAAATATCTCTTATGGGTTCACGTTTTTGAACACTTAGTCTATGGCTGGTGGTACCACTTGGCAACATTGTAGAACCTTTAAGGAGTGGAGCCTCACTAGAAGAACTGTGTCACTGAGGGCGGGACTTAAGGTTTCATAGCTCAGACCCACTTCCTGTTCTTCTTCACAGCCATCTTCCTCTCCTGCCGCTGTGCCTTTCCTGCGTGTTGCCACGTGTTCCCCGGCACGATAGGCTCCATTTCTTTGGAGCTGTAAGCTAAAATAAGCCCTTTCTCTTTTCAGTGGCATTTTGTCAGGGTATTTTGTCAGGGTGTATTATTTTAAAAGAAAAGTAAAGAAACACAGTGCGGTACCCACCGTAGTCTTTGCAGTTTGTCCGGAGGCTGCTTGAGGGCGGTGGTGGACACCTGCATGAATGGGGCCTCCATGACACGGTCAGTCAGAGTCAGCACTTCCAAACCTTTATTCGTTCCGAACACAGAGCAGACATCTTGCCACCAGCCTACAAAAGAATGCCGTCCTCTCTTACTCTAAGTGAAGAGAGACAAAAAGAGGCCCAGGTTGGGCCAGTGGTGCACGCCTGTGCGCTTGGGGAGCCAGAGGCAGGAGATCTCTGTGAGTTCGAGACGAGCCTGGTGTACAAAGCAAGTCTAGCGCAGCCACGGCTACACAGAGAAACCCTGTCTCAAAAAACAAAACAAACAAACAAACAAATAAAAAAGGAGGGGGCAAGATTGACATTAAACTCGTGGAAATCTTGAGTTTAAAGCTGAATAAGCAGCTTGGGAACCAGCAGGGAGGCGGGCAGGCTGACTGCAACTCTTCACCTCCTACTCAGCACCTCTAAAATGACTCCCCCAGTCTCACCCACACCTGCTCCAGCCTCCCACTCCTAATTATGAGTGGATCGAGCAGATCTTCCTCTCCAAACTTCCCCGCACTCCTTGTTTTATCCCGGCCTCCAACTTCCAACAGGGAACTCACAGACCACCCTGCCCAGCTAAGCTGGTAGGCTTACTGCAGATCTTCACCCTCCCTCCATTTCTCCATGTTCAGTCCTCCAGTCTCGTCCCTAGATTTGCAGCAGAGCTTCTGCTGTGGCCTCTCCTTGCTCTCTGCCCTCATCTCCAGGGAATGAAGCACACCCTGGTGGAGCATCCTGCTTCGCTCTATTCTCTAGACCCCTCAGTTGCCCACACCTAGTCCAACCCCATTCCTAACTGCCATCTCTTAATACCTGGAAATAAATTCTACCTGGAACCCCAGTGGTCACACCTATCAGGATTCTAGAATTTCCTGCCAAGCAACACACAGCCACCACACCCTCCTAAGAACCAGAAAAAAACAGAAACCAAGGATCAAAACATCCACCCAAAATAGACAAGATAAGACATCAGTGCCTAGAATTACAGTCTTCCCAATCTCAACATAAAAATATAATAAAACCCAGCCAGGATAATATGTCTCCACTAGAGCTCAGCAACCCTACCATACCAGGCACTGGGTGTTCCAACATAGCTACAACACCAGACAAAGCCATTAAAATAGGCTTTCTGATATATTAGAAGTCACAGGAAGGAAAAACATAGTGAAGGAAATGAATAAAATAGTTCAAGACTTGAAAATGGAGATAGAATCAATAAGGAAAAACCAAACTAAGGGAAATCTGAAAATGAAAAATTTAGGAACAAAAATAGTAACCTTAGAAGAAAGCTTCACCAACAAATTATAAGAGATGGAAGAGAGCTAGAAGAAATGAATACACTAGCCAAAAATGTTAAGTCTAAAAAACCCTGTCACACGACATTCAGGAAACCTGGGACACCATGAAAAAACAAAAACAAACAAACAAAAAAACACACTAAGAATAATAGGATTACAGGAAGGAGAAGAAACCCATCAAAGGCAAAGAAAACATTTTCAAAAAGATTTGTAGAAGAAAAATTTCCTAATCCAAAGAAAAAGATGCCTATCAATGTGGAAGAAACGTACAGAACACCAAATAGACTGTAAGAGATAAAAGTTCCCTCAGCACATAATGATCAAAACACTAACATATAGGACAAATAAAGAATATTAAAAGCTGCAAGGGAAAAAGACCAAGTAACATATAATGGCAGACCTATTAGAATAACATCTGACTTCTCAATGGATACTCAAAGCCAAAAGGGCCTGAATATATGTCCTTCAGACTCTAAGAGACCACAGATGGAAGTCCTGACTACTATACCCAGAATAACATGCAGCCGCAGTAGATGGAGAAAATAAGACTTTCCACGATAAAGCCAAATTTAAGCAATATCTGTCTACGAATCCAGCCCTACAGAAGGTGATAGAAGGAAGACTCCATCCTAAAGAAGTTAGCCAGACCCAAGAAAACACAAGGAATAGATAAATAATCCTGGACCAGTAAATCAAAAGAAGGAAAGCACACACACACCCCACCACCACCACCACAACCACCACTACAACCAAAATAAAAGGAATCATAAAACACTGTTCATTGATATCTCTCAGCATCAATGGTCTCAATTCCTGAACAAAAATACAGATTAACAGAACAAACAAGATCCACCCTTCTGCTGCTTCCAAGAAACATACTCTAACTTCAATGATGGACATATCCTCAGGATAAAAGGATAGAAAAAGATATTCTAAGCAAATGGATCTAAAAAGCAAGCTGATGTGTCCATTTTAACAGCAGACAAAATAGACTTCAAAACAAAGCTAATCAGAAGAGATAAGGAAGAACACTACATACTCATTAAAGGGTAAATTCACCAGCGGGGACACTGAGATTCTTTGTTTGTTTGTTTTGAGACAGGTTTTCTCTGTGTAGCCTTGGCTCTCCTGGACTCACTTCGTAGACCAGTCTGGCCTTGAACTCACAGAGATTCATCTGCTTTCCTGAGTGCTGAGATTACAAGCATGCACCACTGTGCCAACACGGCAATTCTTAACTTCTGTGCCCCAAACACAAGGGCCCCAAGTTCATAAAAGAAACATTACCACAGCTTAAGTCACTTATTGGTCCTCATACACTGATAGTGGGGAACTTTCCACTCTTCCCAATAGACAGGGCAAGTAGATAAAAACCGAACAGAGAATGCTGGAGCTAACTGATAATAGACTAAAAGGCCCTAACAGACATGTTCAGAACATTTCACCCAAACACAGAAGAATATGCTGTCTTCTCAGCACCTCATGAACTTTCTCCAAAATTGATCAAATACTTGGTCACAAAGCAAGTCTCAACAGATACATGAAAGTTGCAATAACCCCTGTATCCTCTAAGACCAACACAGATTAAAGTTGTATATCAGAGCTTGTAGGAGTAAACAACCAATGTCTGATTTTATTTAAGGCCCACTTCATGAGGGAATCCATACCTGATCCTTCTTGGGTGTTCAAGAACCAGAGATACAGGGTAAAACCCTGTATTTCTGGTCTTAAAATGAAAAGTAATGGTAAAATGACTCATAGTGACATTCTGTTATACCTAACCATCAGTTACTTAGCCATCGTCAGAGAAACTTCCTTCTGTAGCAGATGGGAGCAAATAGAAAGACTCACAGCCAGACATCACACACACACATGCACACGCTCAGGCCCACACACAGAGACAGAGAGACACTTTGGAACACACAGCTCTAAAGGGGATATCTTCATCAAATCCCTCCACGCAGAGCCCAGGGAACCCCATGAAAGAGGAGACAGAAAGGTTGTAAGAGCCAGAAGGGGAAGGAGGACACCAAGAGAATAAGTCCCGCTAAGTCAGTGGTTCCCAGCCTTCCTCATGCTGTCACCCTCTAATACAGTTCCTTGTGTTGTGCTGACCACCAACCACAAACTCTTTTCATTGCTACTTCATAACTGTAATTTTGTTAGTGTTTGGAATCATACTGTAAATATCTTTGTTTTCCCGTGGTCTTAGGCAACCTCTGTGAAAAGGTTGTTTGATTCCAAAGGGGGTCAAGACGCACAGGTTGAGAACCATTGTTTTAAATCAAAGCTCAGAGACTGAAGCAGCAAGCACAGGTCTGCACCAGGTCCTCTGTGTATATATTTATTATCGTTTTCAGTTTTTGTTGACATGCCATGTCCAACTTTGATGTTTTATCTTGTTTTATTTTATTTTGTTGTTTTATTGTTATCTCATAGAAATCTGTTCTTTTCTAATGAGAGACAGAAAGGGAGTACATGTGGATGGGAGGGAAGTTGGGAAGGACCTAGGAAGGGTGCAAGGAGGGGAAATTGTAATCAGCATATATTGTATGAGAAGAGAATCTACTTTCAGTAAAAAATATTATCTGAAGACTCTAAGAGGGAGGAGGCAAAGTATTCGTGTAGTCCCTCTTAGGTAACACCTTCCTACATCATATACCGGTGCTGCATACCGAAATAGAATGTATTAGAAAGCATAATCTTTATTCTTGGTTAGCAATAGATTGAAATTAATATTGTTCACTGAGTATATTAGCTATGTGATTTTTGTATAATAATGCCTTTTAAATGATTAAGGTAAAAATTTCTAAACAACACCATTATTTCTAAATAATAAAAAGAACTTGTTTGAAAATGTGTATGATACTCCAACTGATATGAAAAATTTTGGTGTTTCTAAGTAGCAATTGTAATGAAATCTCAATTACACAAAATTAAAATGTTATGTTTGAAATTCACCCCCCCAAAGGACCTCATGAAATGGAGAACTTTCTACACAGCAAAGAACACTACCACTTGAACAAAGCTACAGCCTACAGAATAGATTTCTTTTTACCTACTACACATCTGATAGAGTGCTAATATCCAAAATATACAAAGAACTAGGAAAAAATCCAAAAAAACTAGATAGCAAGAAAACAAATAAGTCAATTAAAAATCTAAGCTTAAGGGGCTGGAGAGATGGCTCAGTGGTTAAGAGCACTGGCTGCTCTTCCTAAAGACCTGAGTTCAAATCGAAGCACCCACATGCAGTTCATAACTGTCTATAATTCCAGTTCCACACACACAGATATACGTAGAGTCAAAACACAAGTGAAGACGACATAAAATAATTTTTAAAAATCTAAGCATAAAATTCTCAAAGAGAAAACTCAAATGGCCGAGAAACTCTTAAAGGCATATTCAAACATCCTCAGCCATCAGAGAAATGCAAGGCAAAATTACTTTCAGATTTCATGTTACACACTTCAGATCGGCTAAGTTCGAGAAAACGAGTGACAGCTCATTCCTGTGAGGATGAGAAGTATGGTAGACACTCCCCCGTTGCTGGTGGGAGCGCAAACTTGTGCAGCAACGATGGAAATCAGTGTGGCAGTTTCCTGGGGAGCAGGCATCAATCTCCACCAAGATCCAGTCATGCCACTTGTGGGCATACACCCAAAGAATGCTTTCTCCTACCACAGAGACACTTCTTAACTATGTTCACTCCGGCTCTATCTACAAAATCCAGAAACTGGAAACAACCTAGGTGCCCCTCAACAGAAGAATGGATAAAGAAACTGTGGTACATTTACACAATGGAGTATTATCTAGCTGTTAAAAAAAATAACATCATGAAAGTTACAAGTAAATGGAAAAAAAAATCATCCTGAGTGAGGTAACTCAGACCTGGGAAGACAAACATGGTGCGTATTCACTCACTTATCTGTGGATATTAGCTGTTAAGTCAGGGGTGACCAAGCTACAGTCCTCAGACACACAGAGGGACTATCAGGGGACAGATAGATCCTGTTAGAAAGGGAAAATAGAGGAGATTGTTATGGATAAAGGGGCTGAGATGGGAGGATGTGGTGTTGGACTCCCGAGGTGGGGAGACCCTCCATTCCTGGGGATAGACGCCAGACCCCCAAAACTCACAAACCAGAACTCGATGCAAAGAGCAAGAGGCATTTACTCAATAGCCAGCATGCTGGGGCTCTGCACACAGCTCCCACACAAGGGGGTGGTACAGAGCCCTGAGCTGCAGAATCACAGAGTTTATAAAGGCAAAAACCGCAAAACAGGAGGGAGTCTAGGGGTAAGGGATTTTTCTAATGGGGGCAGTCAGTGATTGGCTGTGCCCAGGTGTGGTGACTAGGGGATGGTTAGGGACTGTTTGCACTTCTCAGTCCAGAAACAAAGAAGGGCGTTTAGGGCCAAGTTAAAATTCTCTACCCTTCTAGTGGTAGAGTAGGGAAAAGGGAGCACAAAAGAGGAAATACAGAGAGAGACAGCTACAACTAAGAGCCATTTGAGGGGTTGTGTGGAAACTTAATACAGCAGAAGCTTCCTAAAATATACAAACATGATCTAAATGAAATCACCAATAGTGGGGCACACAGAGACCCAACTGTCCATTCCTTGTCACCAAATGAAGCTTTCAGTCCTGGGACTTGGTTACATCTACTTGTGTTGTTAGCCAAAGGGCTCCCATGGGAATCCTGACACAACCCAGGCTCTTGCCAAGACTACAGGTTGCTTTCTACGTACAGATGGCAAGGCCCCATTGCTGAAGACAACACCTCCAAGACTCATTGAACGTGGAGAAGTCGAGCTAATGCCTACATAGGTCTTCCTTTCTACATGTGTGTGCCTTTTGTTACAGAAAGGTACTCTGCATGCTACCCTTCTCCCCCCCCCCCAAAAAAAAACAAAAGCACTAAGTCAAGCACACCTAAGGCCCAGGAAACACTGGAGAGAGGATACAATGATTATGACAGCCAGAGGAACAGGATGCCTGTTCTCTTCTACACGACAGGGATGATGTACCCATGAAATATCAACGATATGGGTACCTAAGTAAGACCTGAACAAACATATGCCAATATAGGTGGGGGAAATTTCACAGGGCTCCACTCCTAGGTGATGAGGTATAGACAATTAAAGGTTGTTGAGGAAAGGAGAATCGGCTTTATCTAGAGAGGCACCTCACTGATTTCCCAACTTCAATTGGTCAGCTTTAAACTCGTGTATTTATGGCAATACTATGGAGACTCAGTAGGTTAGGGGTGTGTGTGTGTCACTGAGGGCTGAACCTGTAGCCTCTAAAATACTGTCATGCAAAGCCCCTTTTTTTGCTTTTACATCTGTGTACCACTGTGCCCAAGGAGGCCAGAAGAAGGTGTCAGATCTCCTGTGACTGGTATTAGAGATGGTTGAAAACCTTGATGTGGCTCTGGAAGAGCGGCCAGGGTTCCAAACCGCTGGGCCATATCTCCAGCCCCACGGCCTTCCCCCTCCCCCCCCCCCCGCCCCAGTTCAGTTCTTTTAATCAGCCAGCCAGCTTGCCAGCAGCCAGGGATGGTTTCTGCTGAGGAAGGTCCTGTGGAGTGGGAATGTGGTCACCAGTGACCTCTGTCTTATCTGGAACTGCAACAGGAAGCTGCTTCTTCTTCGTCTTTGCTTTTGCCATGCTGTAATCCCCAGAGTCAAAATACTTTTGCCCTTTCTGCAATTGTTTCCTTAAAAAATAAGAACCGCCAGGCTTTTGTCCCAAATGAGGATACCTTGCTTTTAACTTAGCTTCTTCAGCTTTCTCTGGACCAGTCACTTTATCTTTCATTTCCTTTTGCTCATCCACCGTCGCTGCCTCGGGGGCTTACGCTGACATGCTGCCTCAAGTTCTATCCCCGTGCCTCCGGCCTCACTGACTTTTAAGATTTGGACAACTTCACTAAATGTCCCACGATAAGCATGAATTCATGCTGTGGTACAGGCAGACTTTGAACCTGTTTGTGATCTTTTAGTCACAGCTTCTGTATAGCCAGGATTTCAGCTGGGCCTGGGCTACCAGACCCACCTACTTAGGACGTTTTAATAAAGGAGATGAGGAATAAGGAACAAGCAGGAGGAAGGCTGCTTTCACATGGCAGCAGTGAGGCTGTCTCCACGAAGCATGGTTAACTAAGGTGCTGCAACAGAGCAATGTTAGGGGGCAGTGTGGATAGGCACAGTTAGGGTTTTGAAGGCGGCAAACAGTTTGACCTTCATTCTATG
Organism: Pachyuromys duprasi; assembly: GCA_028658305.1. Classification (NCBI taxonomy): domain Eukaryota; kingdom Metazoa; phylum Chordata; class Mammalia; order Rodentia; family Muridae; genus Pachyuromys; species Pachyuromys duprasi. The sequence goes on from CM053763.1 coordinate 91,753,567, forward strand.
TAACATGGGCAGCCTTTACCAAGTTTTGAGCAGAAAAGGTATAGGGGGTTAGTGATTTTAGAACATGACTCACTGCTTTGTGAAAATAGAGAAGTGAGGCAAAAACTCAGGAGGACAGGTTAGGAGATGTAAATGACGCATAAATATATGTGTGCGTGTGTGCGTGTGCATGGTGATTCTTCCTGAGGTAGGGTGACACAGCTGATTTGCATGATGGGTTGGGTGCATATTTTTAGCCTACTAGTTCTTAAAACTTCTTTGTAACTATGAAGCCAGTATTCAAGATAGAAAAACACTTGAATCCAAAGCAGGTAAGTTCCCAACTAAGATCAAATAGAGACATACACTATTCTTGTTTCTACTCTCATAATAAACAAGTGTTCTTTCCAAGTTCCATTTGTTGACACAGGGTTTTTTGTGTTCAATGTTCAAGCTTTCTGTGATTGAGTTTGCTGTTTAAAATAACCCTCAAGTACAGTTTTTAAACAAAAGGCTGCACTGTCTCTGAAGGAAATACATGCCTGGATAGGCTTCATTCATGCACAAGTTCTGAGGTTGGCTGTGAATTCAGCGTGAATGAATCAATAATTAGGTCCTTCTAGAGAAAGAAACAGGAAGCTCCCTAAGGTGTGTGAGGCCCGTGCTGAAAGTCCTGGAGATAGCATTAGAATATTCAAAATGAAGAAAGACAGAAAAGAGGCCAAATTTGTGGGTACATGAAATGACCACAGATTAAAAGCCACGGTAGACAGGATTATTTGGATAAAGCCAAAGAACTTTGGGTCATGTTTCTGGGGTGGGGAAAACATTAAGCCATTTCTCGGCTGGATTGATTCTTACAAAAGCCATTTATCAGGAGAAAGGTTAAGCCTCTAGACAAATCAGGTTCCACATACCAGGAACCTAAATGATTTACAAACAGCGGCTGAAGCAGGTGAGTTAAAGCAGCTGGAGAAGGCCATTGGATTGAATCATGAGATTCAACTTGTTTCAATTGGCTTCGGCTACAAAGATGCCGTCCAAGATGTTTATTCTAAGTTATGCCTTGGCCATCTCCACTCACCAAAATGCTAAGAAGGCTTCTGGCCATGCAGGCCATTCCCCATTGCTGCATGCTCGTCAACAACCCCATAGGGTAAGGATGTATATTTCTCTGCCCAGACACAGGCTGAAGCAAGATACAAGAAATAAGCATCTTCACATTTAGTCCTGTCTGCCTACCACAACATACAAATTAGCTACACCTAGATTCTTCCAGTAACTTTTTTATTTCCTCAAAGTCCCACTTAACTCTGTAAAACAGGAATCTACCATTGGATGTATTTCAGAATAGCAACTAATTTCATTGGTAGTCCCCCCCCCCCCCAAACAAAACCACAAATACAAATACAAGCTGTTGAGAATTACATAAGGAAGGGACTTTGTGGAAGAGCACATTTTTAACACTGATAAGACCAACTTGTTTTACAATGGCAAATGGTGTTTGAGTTGATAAGAATCTTGCAACCAGAGATCCACAGGAAACTGACACTTTAATTCCTAGCTGTGGAGCAATAGCTCAGAATGTACCAACTTGGAGTTTGTTATGTCCTCATGGGGTACAGTTATGAATAACAATACTCAGTTTCCTTGTTGAACTCAGGCATGTCAATGGTTTGACCAATGACCTAGAAGCAGAGGGGTGCTTTTTCATGCCCACACAGAGATTTCAGAGCTATAGTATTAACTATACAGTTCTTACTTTTTCATCAGACACATAGTCAGCTACCAAATATGCTAGTCTCTGACCCCTTAACAAGTGTGGTGGTTTGAATAGGTATGGCCCCCATAGACTCATGTGTTTGAATGCTTGACCCATCGGGAGTGGCGCTAATAGGCCTTGTTGGACTAGGTGTGGCCTTATTGGAGGAAGTGTGTCACTGTGGGGTCGGGCTTTAAAGTCTTTTCAAGTTATCTCCAATGACAGTCTCCTTCTGCTTTCTGTGGATCAAGGTGTAGAACTCTCAACTCCCTCTCCAGCACCATGCTTGTCTGCACTGTGCCTTGCATCCTGCCATGACGATAATGGACTAAACCTCTGAGACTGTAAGGCAGCCCAATTAAATGTTTTCTTTTATAAGAGTTGCTTTGGTCATGTTATCTCTTCACAGCAATGGAAACCCTAACTAAGACAACGAGTCAGTGCCTGGCCAGAAAATATGGAAATTGTGCAATAATTGTGGCAGAGGGAGGTAACAAGTTGTGAGCCATAAAGATTTCAGAGATAGTTTTCACTATAACATAGCCTGTCCCCTACAGATACAGGCTGCTGCTGAACAGTTTAACCAAAGCATTGTGTTGGCTCAGAAAAATAAGTTATCAGTGGAGGAGACACACGGCGATAAAGCCAACGCACTTTGCTAATGGAGGCAGAATGGGGTCTGATGCTCCTAGGGATTCATAATAGGAGTGGTGCTGGAGAAGAAAAAAAAGATCGGAAAAATCAACAGTTAAGTTTGGAATGCACGAAGTTTGATATTCCCATTTGGTATCCAAGCAGAAATGATAGTAAGCTGACATTTTGAAGATAAGTCCAAGTAGAGGCTCAGTTTTCGTTCTGTTCAGGGTAGTGCTGGGAGCCGTGCAACCACATTTCAACACAAGACTAAGCCCCAGAGCCTGCTGGCATCAGAGGTCACAAGAAAAAGATAGAGGAGCAGAGAATGCTGAAGCAGGGAAACATCAGGAAACAGGATTCTTCTGACAGCCAGTGAATGAAAGGCTTCCGGAGGAACAGAGAGCAGCATGACTGTCAAATAATTCCAATAACAATCAAGGAAAAAAGATGAGGAACAGAGTTCAGGTTTCACATGATAGTTGTTACCCTTCAATGAACAGTTTCAAAGGAAAAGCTTCATCCTTCAGGGTTAAAAAAAATGTTTCGAAGGAAACTTGGAGTTTCTGCTTTCAGAAGAAAGGAGAGAGAGAGACTGACTATTCTCCTCTTAATAAAATAGGAAAGGCTTATGGTAGACAAGCATGGAGATTTGTCAAGGCTTAAAAATGAGCTAAGAAAGAGGAAGAGAGAAGGGTAGATTTGAAGCTGGGAGGCAATAAACTGATAATCCAACAGATTTCTTTAAATCTTAAAAAGCAATGAGGAGATAACTCAGTCAGTAAAATGCTTGCCTTGAAAACATGAGGGCTTGAGCACCAGCCAGGTAGCATAATGTGTGCTGTTCCCCAGAGCTGGGCAACAGGTAGATCCCTAAGATGCCATAGCCAGCCAGTGTAGCCTCCTTGGTGAGTCCCAGGCCAACAAGAGACTTGTCTCAAAAATGGTAAACAGCACCTAAGGAAGGACACCTGAGATTGTTCCCTGAACTCCATATGGGCTAAACAGGCACCAACTCACACAGACACATCTACCTGCACACACACAAACTCAAACACATACACAGGAAAAAAGTTTGCCATTTTATTTCTCTGTATGCACAACAGAGCTCTTTTAGAAATACATTTAGTGGTTAAGTAAAGTTGAGCTCAATGGCCCTCAGCCTTCTTTAATGGTAAAACTTACCTGGAATATTATTGCAACCTGCCCAAGAGATAATAATTTCCAATGTGTCAGTAGTGTTTGTTCTCTCTCTCTCTCTCTCAATCCGTGTGTGTTATATGCTTGTGTATGTGCATGTATTCATGTGTGTGTAAGTATTTTTGTGTGAGATCACTCTCACACACAAAAGAGACAAGGTCTCTCACAGAACCCAGAGCTTGCCAGGCCAGCTAGAATATCTGGCCAGAATGCCCTTGGAATCCACTTGTGTCAGCCTGCTATAATCCCCAGTGCCTGGCCATTTGCTTTTACCTGGGTGTTGGAATCCAAACTCAGTTCCTCATGTTTGCAGGACAAATACTTTGCCGAGTCATCCCTTATAGTCTCTGTACTGTTAATACGAGTATTGCATCATTTAGATCTTTGGGCAAGTTTGGAAATACTAGTTGAGGAAATCGTTCTCTCAGCATTCAAATCATAGCTGTGCTTATTTTTAATGTGTACATGATATGTATGATATACATGTGTATGCTTATGTCTACATATAATTTATTACATTATTTTTGTTTGAAATCAATACATATGGATCAAAATCCTTGAGAAACCTGTTAATTAGAAAATGAAATAAAATTTCATTTTCAAGTCTCGTTTTTACTTTTCCCTGATTCTTCTTCTTACAAGGTCACCCAAAGCTTTATGAATTTACTGAAACTGGTTTCTCCTAAACAAATACAAGTAGTTTTAGAAGATTAGAGAATTCTCATCTACACCAATACTCTGCCATTATAGTTCACACACACAGAGTCATTCTATGACCAGCTCTCCATTAGACATTCTTTCATTTTTTAATATTATAGTTTTTATTTTATGTGTATGGGCATCTTGCCTGTGTGTATATCTGTTCATCATCTGTGTGCCTTGTGCTTAAGGGCATTAGATCTCCTGGAACTGAGTTAGAGACAGTTGTGAGCCGCCATGTGGTTTCTGGGATTCGGGTATGGGTACTCTGGAACACCCGGCATTATTATTATGAGCCACCGAACCACCTCTCCAGCCCCGTGAAATCAGAGGTGTATTTTATCACAAATTAAATTCTAGAAACTGAACATTTTCAATACTAATATTCTACAAATTATAATATTCTACAAATTATATTCTACAAATATTATTCTGCAACAATATTCTACAAATTATAAACATCCAACTCACAGAGGCATGTAAAGTCCCTTTACTATATGCTTAAACTTTAAAAAAATAACTTCTGGCAAACGTTATAGTCCCTTAAAAATCACCTTGCTTATTTGCAAAATCTTAACGTGGAGTAGCAGAATTCTAAATGATTGGTTTGTTTATTGTCTATACCATATACCAGCATGGGTAATAATTACAGTTGTGTGATACCTTAGTGAAAAGTTTTGCATTTCTGTTATAAACCCCGAACTTGTAGTTGAGGAAACAGGGACCTTGTTATAGGTCATTAGCTAATAAGTGGCAGAACTAGGTTCAGAAGACAAGGTCCTTCAACTTCTGTCTAAATGTCTTGCAACCTACTCCCTGCCTCTCTTGCTCAACACAGAATACTTGGATAATCACTGTGATGCATTTTTAAGTGGAGTCATAAGCCAAACATATTGTTCTGGCACTCCAAGGTGTGGGCTGATGGTCATAGCATGTGACCATCAAAAGACAGCAATCACACGAAACTCGGTCCTGAGCTCAGAGATTCAAGCCTCTGAAATACTTTCTACAGGCAATCCAAGGACAGCAAGAACCGCACCCTCAATATCCCATATAATGTACATGTTGTCATCATCATAGTAAGTAGCTGCCAAAAATTCAGTGGCTTTTCCTTCTGGCCCCAAACTCCCAGAATAAAACCTCTGAGACTCAAAATATATTTACAAATACCTAGGCTTTTTCTTTGACTAGCTCATAACTTAATACCCTGTTTATACTAATCTATGTTCTGCCACATGACTGGTTACCTTTGCTCAGATTCCATGAGTCTGTCCTCCTTATACTTTCCCACACAAATCTTTCCATGCCTGGCAGTCTCCCAGAAACCTTTCTGCCTGATGTCCCACTTTCTACCCTTTTCTATAGGCCATACATTTTTTAAGTTGACAGGTAATGTATCCGTACAATACAAAAATATTCTCTCTCTCCAACCAAGGACCATGTATGGATATAACCTAGAACCTCTGCTCACCTGTAGCCTGTGGTAGCTCGGTATCCAAGTGGGTACCCTAGTAAGGGGAATAGGGACTATTTCTGACATGAACTCAATGGCGGGCTTTGTGACCTCCCCACCCTGCAAGGTAGGAGCAGCCCTCCTAGGCCACAGAGAAGGACTTTACAGCCAGTCCTGAAGATACCTGATAAACCAGGGTCAGATGAAAGAGGAGGAAGTCCTCCCCTATCAGTGGACTTGGAGAGGGGCAGGGAATAGATGAGGGAGGGTGGGGTTGGGAGGGAAAGAGGGAGCTGGATTCACCTGGGATACAGAGTTAATAAAATGTAACTAATAATAGAAATAAAATAATAAAAAATATTCTCTCTACAAGTGGGCATATGTTTTTGCTGGTTAGTATATATCAGGGATTTGGGTGAGTTCCAACAAATACAATGTTGTGTCTTACATCCTACGAGCCAAAAGTTCATGTGGTCTCCGGTGTGGGGCGAAGAAGGAGCAGGAGGACCTTTAACGGGGAGAGCTTGTGGGAAGACCACACACCTCTCCTCTTCTCCATTTTTTGGCCATGAGGTGAGTGGTTTTGCTCCACTAACCAGCCCTGCCATCATGTATCTTCATCAGTGCTCTATCGCTATGAAGAGACACCCTCGACCACGGCAACTCTTATAAAGAAAAGTATATTTTACTGAGACTTCCATACGGTTCAGAAGTTTAGTCCAATAATACCATGGCAGGAAGCATGACAGCACACAAGTAGACAATGGTGCTGGGGAAGCAACTGAGAGTTCTACGCTTGAATCCATAGGCATCTGGAAAAGAGAGACTCTGGGTTTGGTATGGTCTTTGAGGTTTCAAAGCCCATCCCCCATTGACACACTTCTTCCAACAAGGCCACACCCCCTATCCTTTCAAATAGTGCCAGTCTCTGATGACCAGTATTCTAATGTATGAGCCTATTGGGGACCTTTCTCCTTTGAACCACCACAACTAGTGGCCCAAGCCAGTCAATTGGAACAATGAGCCAAAAGAAAACTTTTCTCTTTGTAAGTTGATCATCTCAGGTATTCATGATAGTAATGGAAAGCTAACACATTCAACAGGCCTTGTTCTTCTTAAAGTTATTTTTAGGGAAAGAAAATTGCAAAAAAGTTAAGGTTTCATTGCTGTGAAGAGACACCATGACCAAGGCAATTTTTTTTTCCTATGAATAGCTTTATTACTAATCTACCATTGATCGGCATAAAAACTCAACAGATGCCCCCTCCCCCAACAAGCAAGTTAAAAAACATTTAATAAAAAGAGCCAACACTAGAGAGTCAGAAGTCCTGTGGCTTGCCAGCTCTGCTTTGGAAGCCAGAAGAAATCCTGAGCCTCTCCAGGGCTTCTAAGGCCTCAGGGAGCCCGGGGCTGTCATTTGGGGAGATGTCCTCAGGGTTCGGCCTAACTTTCCACCAGGGTGGGTACACCTTGAGCACATGTTCTTGGTAGAAGAGGAGGCTTATTCTATAATGATTTTGATACCCTCATGACACATACTGAGGCTTCGGCTTGTACACATGATCCCTCGGCTTTGATCTGTTGGCCCTGGATGACTTCAACTTCATCCTGTTCCTTCAAAAAAGGAATCAAGTTTGAGTCTGTCAGCCAGGTCTTGGAGAGTCTCCTTGTCAGGGCTGCAGTCCACCTCAAAGTGTTTTTTTTTAGCGGCTGGTGCTGCTTACAGGTGAACCCAGGGTGCTGATCCCAGCAGGACAGACTCGGAGCCGTCTCTATTGCGGTGACCTCCATCTCCGCTGCAGCTCACTCGCGTGGTTAGGCAGTGGGAGGGGCTCCTCGGGGACTTTGGCGCAAATCCCCTAGGCAACTTTTATAAAGGAAAACATTCAAATTTGGACTGCCTTACAGTTTCAAAAGTTCAGTCCATTATCATCACGGTGGAAAGCACGGCGGTATCCAGGCAGACATGGTGCTAGAGAAGAGCTCAGAGTTCTAGATCTCGAGCTCAGCAGCAAGGATAAGACTGGATGTGTTTTGCACTGGCCACAGCTTGAGCATTTAAGACCTTAAAGCCCAGCTTCCACAGGGACACACTTCCTTTAACAAGGCCACACTTACTCCAATAAGGCCACACCTCCTAATAGCATCACTTCCTATGGCCAAGCATTCAAACACATAAATGTATGGAGGTCATACCAATGCAAACGACCACAAGTATTAAATGTAAGGATACAAGGTAATCATAAGCCAATCCAAAAGCAGATAACCCCTAGGCCTGGGCTGCTCTGAGAATAGAGCCGTGTCATAACCATAGGGCAACAGCAACGCTGGGAACTTAACTTCTAGAACCTGCACTCTATGCGTCCTCTGCATGCTAGGTACTTATGCTTTGTCCCATCTGTCTCACCTATTGCCTGAAAACATCCGGGCAGAGCCTTCCTGTCCATTTAGCAGGTCAATTTCTCCAAGAACAGAATGGAACTTATGTAGGCCATAGGTGAAAATCTGACTTTGTCAAGGATGAAATAAATTAAGATTGTTCTTTCATGGAAGATTTATGTTTTAAAAACAACTGTCCTTCAAGAAAGCTCTTGTTACCAGCTTCACGATATCCACGGGGTTAAAAACATAATAAAATGTCTAAACAAATTAATAATATGGTTTAAATACAAATAATTCTTTGTGATACTATTCACTGAGAAGTATGGAGAAGCAATCCCTACATCTAAGGTTCAAGGAATATCTTGGGGGGGGGGTGGACGACAAATGACCAGGATATCTGTTACAATATAGCATCTTATAGACATGACACAGGTGCCACACCCATGAGATCTCAATAATATTAGTACCTATACAAGATCTACACATTGGTAATAATAGACATGCCAACATAGATGGGAACATTCAAAAGGCCCCACCCCTAGATGGAGGGCTGTAGGAAATCAATAGCTGCTGAGAGAGGGAGAAGCAGTTTTCTGTATGGGTGAGCTTTCTGGTAGGTTATCCTATCCTGAGTGGTAACCCTAAACACTGGTACCTGACAGCAACACTAAATGGGCTTAGTAGGTATATATACATATGTAACAATAATTGTAGAAGAAGAGACATATATATGTATGCAACAATAATTGTAGAAGAGGAGGTCATGATCTAAAAGGGAATGGGAAAAGGATACGGGAAGCTTTGAAGGTTGAGGGGAGGAGTAGAAATAATATATAGCATTCATGTGGTAAAGTCTCAAAAAGTCTAAATAAAATTTAAAACTCAGAGAAAGTGAGGTATTGAGAAGTGAAATAATAATGAAGTCGGAGATAAAAATATCATATGCCAAAATCTGAGTAAAAAGGAAAGAGGGACCACACACAGACACGTTCCTTGAATGTGTAAGGTGTTTCTGGAAAGATATATAATTTATGTTTACACAATTTTAGTGTTTGAGCTGATGTGTGTTTTTCCTACGGTAGGGCAAATATTACAATCTCTTTAATTTTTCTAACATGCTCATTTTTCTCACTTATAAAAACATCAAAGAAATGAAAATCAAGAGACTACTCAATCAGTAACAACCAATAATCAAACACTGAAGTGTTAAAATGAAATCGATTTTTGCGCAGAGATTTCAGAATTTATTCCTAGTTGAAACACTGTGAGAGACACTTGAGTATTAACAGAACTCAAATCTTTACTCTGGAAGGGCCTGTCAAAGTTCACCTGTTATTCTTGAAGCGTTTGTGCTAGGAGGTACCTACTTAGAAGTGTGTGCTTCAGGAGACCTGGAGCATTTGTGGTGGTCTCCTTAGGTTACCTTCCTTGAGCAGACACCTATCACAGTCTACCTAGAAGTTCAGGCAGGGGAACTGACCACAGAGAGAGGTTGCTCCCTCCTATGTTTCGCTGGGGTGAAAACAAGGCAACAGCGACAGAGGCAGCAGTAAAGCTGTCCAAATAACTCGCTCATTATTCTTGACTGCATATTTGTGTCCCCGGTAGTCATACATTGAAACCTAATCTGTCAAGGAAGCAGTGATTGGAGGTGAACTTTTGGGAGGTTATTAAGTCATGAGATGAAGCCATCATGGATGATATAAATGCCCTTGTAAAAGAGGCCTTGCTGAACTCCTGTCCCCCTTCCCCATGTAAAGCTATATCTATCAGTGGACTTGGGGAGGGGCATGTGTGGAGAAGGGGGGAGGGAAGGTGGGATTGGGAGGGGAGGAGGGAGGAGTTTATGGGGGGATACAAAGTGAATAAAGTGTAATTAATAAAAGTTAAAATAAAAAATAATTTAAAAAGAAAATGCAGCTGACCATGAACAGAAACTAGACACTGAATTTTTCTACAAATTGATATTGTACTTCTCATCCTCTAAAATTATAAGAAATCTCTCCTGTTTATAAACCACTTAGCTCATGGTAGTGTCAAATAGCCCACACAGATGAATGTGGTTGTATTTTGATCAGCCAAAGGTAAGCAGAAGTTTTAGAAGCCAGTGCAGGCTACCCATGTAGCATATAGAAGAGCTATATAAGAGCTTATAGCTTTAACGATTATAATAGATTTACTATCATGCTCAGTTTTCCTCCATTCTACAGAAGAAAAAGATGAATCTTTGAGCCTAGAAACGAGTTTCAGAGCTACTGTCTGGAGGAGAAAGAATCGTTCTGGCTCCACAGAATGGGACATGATTGTAGCCAGCGTGGTTTGTTTATCTTCACCAAAGACATCTCACAAATCCCAAGTAACAGCAAAGCTACACATAATGCTAATAGTCAACACGCCAACAGAGATGGAAATTTCATAAGGCCCCACCCCTAGATGAAGGGCTAAGGCAATCAATAGCTTTTGAGAGAGGGTGAAGCCTCAGGTTGCAAGTGATTGCCATGTAAGAAGGGAACAATTAGATAGAACGAATAAATCTTCTCAATGCCTTAAGCAACACTGGAGGCCCCCACAACCAAATGCCCAGGCTGTCCTGCAATTTGGAAAATAACTACAGCTGTGAAGATTTGATTTACATTGTAGTGTATATACTGAGCTGCGTGCATATTTAATATGTTGATACATTGTATTTTATAGAGGAATGTGTATATATTGTATGTACGGTATTCTAGTCTGGTCCTCCAAGAAACAGATGCCAAAACAGAATCAAATAAGCAAGATTCTATTGGGTGAAGTATTGTGCAGTCTAAAATCACATCCCCACCTGACAAGGGTGCCAGGCTATGGTGTACAAGTGACTTGAATTCAGAGAAGAGGAAGAGATTGAGCAGTTGGACCCTACATCGTCATGCTCTCTAAAGTACACCTGGGAGACTTTGGAGAATCAAAGAAATCCCTCATCTCCCAGGAAATCAGCCTCCTTGAGATCTCTACTGCAATTAGTCATTGCTGTAGACCATCCACAGGGAGGTGTGGCCTTGAAGTAAGTGCTGTGGAGGATTTCAAAGCCTGTAGAGCTATGGCATGTTAAATGCTTAGTCTTTACCTGTTTGAGGAAATCTGATTATACAATGCTCTGTAAACTAATACAAGGCGCAGTAATACTGCAATGCAATTGCAATATGGGGCAGGTATGAGAAGGAACATTACATCTGACTCAGCACTTCCTGCTTTAAACAATCCTCCCCGGGACTTTCTGGGAATCCAGCCTGTTATTTAACCTCACGCAGGGAGACAGACATTTCAGTCTCATGACCTGTTTTGACATATTCTTCTCTTTCCTTCTTCTCTCATACTTAAGCCTTGTTTTGTTTACCTATAATTTTATTCTTTTTCACCAACTCAAAGTATCTTCTTATTTCTTTCGTATATCTAATGGTCAAGTTGTCAAGAAGTACAAACTGAATTCCTAAAAAAATATCCTTCTATCTAGAAATGCCATTGCATCAATGAAAGAAAAAAATATAAATATGTATAATGTGCAATATTTTGGCTGAAGATGAAGAAAAAGATTTTCAATTGAGTTAAAGTGGCTTCAGCATTACATAAAACAGAGGTCTTAAAACTAAGATACAAAGTCATGCTTTCTCAGACAATTGGGAATAGTGCTATACCAAGATTGAGCTATACCACTCCTGGGCATATACCCAAACTTAACTCTCTGACAATGTGCCTATGGTGGAAGGACATACCTGTTCTTTTTTTTTTTATAAGTAATTTATTTATTTTTATATTAATCGCAGGTTATATATTTTGTATCCCAGCTGTAGCCCCCTCCCTCATTCCCTCCCACTCTCCCCATCCCTTTCTCATCTTCTCCCTGCCCCCTCCAAGTCCACTGATAGGGGAGGACCTCACCTCCTTCCATCTGACCCTAGCTTATTATGTCTCTTCAGGGCTGGCTGCAATGTCCTCTTCTGGGATCTAGTTAGGCTGCTCCTCCCTTGGGGGGCTGGTCGACAAGCCAGCCATTGAGTTCATGACCGAAATTGTCCCTGTTCCCCTTACTAGGGTACCCAGTTGGGTACTGAGCTACCATGGGCCACATTTGAGAAGGGGTTATAGTTTGTATCTATACATGGTCCTTGGTTGGAGAAACAGTCTCATAGAAGACCCCTGTGCCCTGATCTATTTGGTCTTTGTGGAGCTCTTGTCCTTGACAAATCTTACTAACTCTCCCTTCTTTCATATGATTCCCTACACTCTGGCGATGGCTTGGTTGTGAGTCTTAATATCAGCTTTGATTCATTGTTAGTTAGGGTCTTTCAGAGGCCCTCTGTGGTAGGCTCCTGTCCTGTTGCTTGTTTTCTCCTACATTCAATGTCCATCCCGTTTGTCCATCTAAGCGAGGACTGATCATCCCACCCTGGGTCCTCCTTCTTTCTTATCTTCTCTAGGTGTATAGATTTCAGTATGTCCATCCTATCTTATAGGTCTATATAAGTGAGTATATACCAAGTATTTCTTTCTGCTTTTGGGATACCTCTGGATGATCGTTTCCATGTCCCACCATTTGCCTGTGATTTTCATGATTTCCTCGTTTTTAATTGCTGAGTAGTATTCCATTGTGTAAAAGTACCACAATTTCTGTTTTTATTCCTCGACTGAGGGACATATGGGTTGTTTCCAGGTTCTGGCTATTACGAATAAAGCTGCTACAAACATGGTTGAGCAAATGTCCTTGTTGTGTACTTGAGCATCTTTTGGATACATGCCTAAGAGTGGTATAGCTGGGTTTTGAGGAACCACTATTCCTAATTGTCTAAGAAAGCGCCAAATTGATTTCCAGAGTGGTTGTACCAGTTTGCAATCCCACCAGCAATGGAGGAGAGTTCCCCTTTCTCCACAACCTCTCCAGCATGGGTTGTCACTTGAGTTTTTGATCTTAGTCATTCTGACAGGTGTAAGGTAAAATCTCAGGGTCGTTTTGATTTGCATCTCCCTGATGGCTAAGGACGTTGAGCATTTCTTTAAGTGTTTTTCTGCCATTCTGACATACCTGTTCTTCCTTGCACCTTCTATTTCATGGTTGGGTCTTCTTTTTTTTTTTAATTGGGGGGGTGCCATTTATCCCGAATATTTCTTATTATTACCTGCAAGTGTAGGAGCCTTGGAAACATACAAAATGTACAAACTAAAATACTGTGAAACTTAAAAATCAAAGTCCAATATCTGTACCATAGAGAAATTTAAATCAAGAATAAGTTTTTTGAGATAGGGTTTGTTTGCCTAGTGCATACTGGCCTCCAATTTAAAATCCTTTTGCTTCTTCCTCCTAGGAGCTAGGATTACAAGTGCCACAACCACAGACCATACCAGATGTTCGTGTTCCAAACATACCCCAAGATCTCCTCTGTAGAGCAGGTGCTGGGGAGTGAGCAGGAAAGCACAGCAGTGTGCTGTGCTCTGCTGTGTTTTGTGTTTGATTTTCATCATGTCATTAAATCTTCTTTGTTTCCAATTCAGACAAAGATTATAGCAAAAGATGGCATCTGTCACGAGTGGTCCAAAAGATGAACGTAACTGTACTTGCAGATCTTGTTCGTGTCACCTTTTGGGCAAGTTACATAACGCTTCTATATCCTGGTTTTGCTCCCTCAGTAGTAGCAGCTGACAACTCTGATTTTACACATGGAAATGTTATACTCTGTATTAGAGCAGTGTCTTTTTTTTTTTAGATAAATATCGTTATTATTATTTTACTAACTAAAATAGAAGGCCATTTTTATTTCAGTTCAACAAGCAATATGAAAATGAAACAAGCCATTTTTATAATATTCATATAATACACACTTAAATAATGTTGTGTCCTGCTTTTCACACACAGGCCTTTTTTGTGATTTTATTTTTTAATTAAATTTTTATTTTTTAATATTAATTAGTTTATTTACTTTGTGTCCCAGCTGTAGCTCCCTCCCTCATTTCCTCCCAATCCCACCCTCCCTCCCTCATCTCCTCCCTCCCCCTCTCTAAGTCCACTGATAGGGGAGGTCTTCCTCCCCTTCCATCTGACCCTAGCTTATCAGGTCTCACCAGGACTGGCCACAATGTCCTCCTCTGTGGCTTAGCAAGGCTGCTCCTCCGACAGGGGTTCAGAAGGTCAAAGAGCTAGCCACAGAGTTCATGCCAGAGACAGTCCCTGTTCCCCTTACTAGCCACTTGGATACTGAGCAGCCACGGGCTACATCCAAGCAGGGATTCTAGGTTATATCCATGTACGGTCCTTGGTTGCAGACTCAGTCTTAGACAAGACCTTGTGCCCAGACATATTTGGTCCTTGTGTAGCTCCTGTCCTCTCTAGGTCTTACTACCTCCCTCTTCTTTCATATGATTCCCTACACTCTGTCCAAAGTTTGGCCAGGAGTCTCAGCATCTGCTTCGATACACTGCTATGTAGAGTCTTTCAGAGGCCCTCTATGGTAGGCTCCTGTACTGCTTCTCGTTTTCTCCTACTTCCAGTGTCCATCCTATTTGTCTTTCTAAGTAAGGATTGATCATCTTACCTTCTTGTTTAGCTTCTTTAGGTGTACAGATTTTAGTATGTTTATCCTATCTTATAGGTCTAGTATCTACTTATAATTGAGTATATACCATGTGTGTCTTTCTGCTTCTGGGATACCTCACTCAGGATGATCTTTTCTAGTTCCTACCATTTGCCTGCAAATTTCACGATTTCCTTGTTTTTAATTGCTGAGTAGTATTCCATTGTGTAAGTGTACCACAATTTCTGAATCCATTCCTCCATTGAGGGACATCTGGGTTGTTTCCAGGTTCTGGCTATTACAAATAAAGCTGCTATGAACATGGTTGAAAAATGTCCTTGTTGTATACTTAAGCATCTTTTGGATATATGCCCAGGAGTGGTATAGTTGGATCTTGAGGAAGTGTTATTCCTAATTGTCTGAGCAGTCTCGTATTAATGGAAATATGGCTTATTCATGTCATACATCTTTGTAAAAGCTGTCTGTTTATCCCTCCTCTATCCTCCCCTTTTTTCTCATTTTTTTATCTTAAGATTTACTCATTCAAGTGACAGCACATGCTGGCAAGGATGTGGAGAAAGGGGAACACTTCTCCATTTCTGGTGGGAGTACAAACTAGTATAGCTAATTTGGAAATCAATCTGGCACTTTCTCAGAAAATTGGGAATAGTGCTACCTCAATACCGAGCTATGCCACTCCTGGGCATATACCTGAAAAATGCTTCACCATACTACAATTACATTTCCTCAACTATGTTTATAGCAACTATGTTTATTATTTATTCATAATAACCAGAATCTGGAAGATTCTCAACTGAAGAATGGATTCTGAAATTGTGGTACATTTACACAACGAACAACTAGTCACCTATGAAAAACAAGGATATCATGAAATTTGCAAGCAAATGGATGGAACTAGAAAAGATCATCCTGAGTGAGGTAACCTAGAACCAGAAAGATGCACATGGAATATACTTACTTATAATGGGTTTTAGCCATGAAGTTCAGGATAATTAGACTATAGTCCACAGACCTAAAAAAGCTAAATAACGAGGACCCTAGGGAGGATGCTTAATTCTTATTCAGAAGGGCAACTAGAATAAACACTGGAAGTGGCTGAAGATGGGAGCCTACCATAAATGTCCTCTGACAGACTCCATCCAACAGGGAATTAAAGCACATGCGACTCACAGCCGAACTTTGGACAGAGTGCAGGGAGTCACAGGAAAGAGTGGGAGAATAGAAGGACCTAGAGCAGATAGAAGCTCCAGAAGAAAACCAACAGAGTCAACAAATCTGTTGGGAACCTGCCAAGGACCATGTATGAAGAGGACCTATACCCCCTCTCAGATGTAGCCCATAGGTAGCTCACTCTTCATGTGGGTTCCCTATTAAGGGGAGCAGGGGCTGTCTCTGACATGGACTCTCTTGCCCATTCTTTGATCACTTCCCTCTGGTGGGGGGCCATTGCCACACCACAAAGGAAGAGGATGCAAACAGTCCTAATGAGACTTGACAGGCTGGGGTCAGATGGTAGGACAGGAGGGCTCCCCATTTCTGAGAAATAAGAGGGGATAAGGGGAAAGAGGAAGGGAGAATGGCCAGGGAGGAGATGAGGGAGGGGGCTACAATTGGGATGTAAAGTGAATAAATTATAAAAAATAGTTAAATTTTAAAAAGATTTACTTATATTGTTTTATTACCTTTGTAACTGTAAGACAACTTAATAAAAAAAGGAAAATTAACATTCTGATCCCAAGAAATTCTTTGAAATTACAATTTAATACATTTTATTTTTTTATGTAGCTATAAGAGATATTTTATTGTTATGCATTTATAATAAAGGTCACCTCTTCAAAATTGTAAGTTACATCAGGATCAAATTCGGTATAGAATGAAACTATAGTTGCAAAGGAAAATAGTGACATAGAATGGTTGATTTTCAGTGTTTGAGTGTTTTATAAATAAAGGATATTAGGCATTAAAGAGTAATATTCAACTGAGTATACAGAAATGAGTGATACAGAGTGCTAGTATATAATTACACCCGAAATAATGTTTTATTTTTTAAATCTCCAAAGTATGATATGGCATCAAGATGTCACCTTACAACTGTATAAAGGGTTACTTAATTTAAAAAAAAATGTGGGAGATACAACAAAAAATTTGAAATTATTATTATTTTAAAAATTCAGCTGCTTAGTTTTCATAATAAACAGTTCTATTCTGGGCACTCACTGAGAAGGCATTCATACTCTCATTGGTGATCACAACACAGGGTTGAAAATACCACAGGCAGACCATCAAAAAAAAAAAAAAACAACTTAGTTTCATCAGTGACTTGTTTTAAAACCCGTGGCTTCCAGAGTCATTTCCTCTTTGTGAAATTAAGCGGTAGGGGCACGGCTCATGTAAAGCTGCAAACCAATTCATTTTGCACTGCATGATCAATACTGAATGTCTCTGGGGAGCTTGTCATTTTCTTTCCTTTACTGTTCAAGTACTTTCCAATTCTTTCCTAAAGGAAGTGAAACACGGTTGGGAATAAAGAAACATTAACCTTGCTGCTTTTCCCTTACCACCAAGAGTAAATTCTAACCCTCACCCTTACAGAATGAAAAAACGGTGATCAGCAGGAATTATTGCAGCCACGAGAGCAAAGTTTGAAAAAAAAATGCCATTCAAGAGATTCTATGCACCTGCCTGTTATACTGGAGTCCATAGAAATGCAAAGAGCCCATGATTGCATAGGAAAAAATTACTTTTGTATCTGAAATTGTCTATAATTATGAATGTAAACTACACTGCTGCTTTGTTGCCAATTAATCTGTGCAGTTTAGATATATTCAAATGTCATTTACGCTTGCTTCCCGATTTAGACATCGTGGTAGTTTATTAGACTTAACGCTGTTTCCTGTAATTTAATGCAAAAAAAAGAGCACATACATAATTACTTGCCTATGTGAAGCTATGGCAGCAGAACAAAAATTGGGTTTTCCTAACTGTATTTCAACAGTTTACTTCTTGTATGTATAATCCTCTAGATTTCATCTTCTGCATTCAAAAACAGCTGTGAGAAGGTCTCAGACTGTCAATGGGGCAAGCAAGATTACCCCGGAAGGTACAGGCACAGCCAGCTCATTCAGGGACCTGGCACTGTACACCCTAAGGGGGGGGGGGGGGGAGAAGGCAAACCATGGCCCCGTAACTGTCTTGAGCCTGAAGCGGCCAACAGGAACTTCGCTGGAGAAAAGGCAGATTATTTTTTTGGAAATCCCGGAAGGCAGGAGTGAGCCATGAAGACAGTAGGGGCCCATTTCGGTCACGGGCGTGGCTTCAGAAACACTGCCAAGAGACTAGCTGACAGCCCACTTCCTGTTGACTCCACCGCTCCCTCTCCCCGCAATATCCCTCCACCGCACCACGCCGGAAAGCGCAGGGCCCCGGGCCTCCACCGCTTAACCTGAGGCCTGCAACCTCAACCTCTCCCAGAGGTCCCCGGTCCCTGCGCTCTCCAAACGCAGACCCTTTAAGAACCCCGCCGCGGTACAGAGCCCTTCGCACCGGCGCAAGCTCCGCCCCCGCTCTAAAATCCGTGCAACATTCCGGGCTAGGGCTTCGCCGCGGCGCCGTTGGCTTACGTTGCGGCATGCGATTGGCCAGGCCTCCCCGGCCTCCTGTGATTGGGCCCTGGAGGCCAGGACCCGCCCCTTCCCCCTCCGGCTGGCGGTCGCCGGGTGTTCTCGCGCCGCTCGTCCGCGAGCAGCCTGGCAGTTTGCCTCTTCCTCGTCCGTCCTCTACCTTGCGCCCATGGCCACCGCCGCGACCGAGGAGCCCTTCCCTTTCCACGGTCTTCTGCCAAAGAAAGAGACCGGGGCCTCCTCCTTCTTGTGCCGCTACCCGGAGTATGACGGTCGCGGGGTGCTCATCGCTGTCCTGGACACGGGGGTCGATCCAGGGGCCCCAGGCATGCAGGTGAGGCGGCGCCGAGGGCCCGCGGCCCTCCGGGACCAAGCCGGGGACGGGCCGGGCAGCTCCGGGCGACCGCCGGCCCGGTTCCCGCTCCACACAAAAGCGGCACGGTCGGCGTGGCTGGTCCGGACGGGGCGCCGCGCGGAAGCCCGGCTGGTCCGCCGGGGCGTGCCAGGCCCCGCATCTCCTCAGGGTCAGCACCCGATCACGCCGAGCGGGGATTTTAGAGTGCTTCATCTCGGGGGGCGCGGGGGAGGCTGGGGTCGGCACCGGTCGGCCGGCAGCCCTGACAGAACTCGTTAGTTACGTGATTTAGGGATTGGTTTTGGCAAGACCAGCAAAGCTGGGTTCCCAGGCGATAACCCGGTACGCTTCCGGAATGGTTGCTTCTGGTGCTTGTGTTTCTCCAATTTTTTTTTTATTTTTTTTTTTAGGTTATGTGCTGTGTATTTGGTTAGGGTCCTTGAGATTTCCTCAGTTAGTCTTTTTACATAAGGCACAACCAGTTTGTTTGGTGCGAACTTTTCAGGCCTTTTAAACGCTTCAAAACCATAAGAGAACATACTTTGATCATGGCTTTCCAAAATGATTTGATTTTCCTTTATGCAAGTTAGAAGTCTTACAGCACGGACCTTACTGAAAGGTGATGTTAAAAAAAAATGTCCCTGAGTAAAATACATACTGTTTTAAAACTAAACTAGCCTTTTACTAAAACCTACTAATAAATGCTTTCTGACCACTGTTCCCTGACTAGGCCTAGCGCTTATTTACCTTCTTTTTGGCTCTGCATCTGTCATATATATCAGATAGACACATTAGATTACATAGATAAGTTATCATCTTAATCCTTACTCCTCTCTAAAGAGGAATGCATAATACTAGCCCTTGATTTTCCTCCTGTCTTTAGCTCTGTCATTGTGCTGTCTGATAATTGACATAAATACATAGGACGATAATTGACATAAACGTTAGGAATTAGTGCAAGGGGTAGGGAAGAAGCTTGTGTGGCCACACTGTGGAATTCTCAGAGGGTCCTGCTTCCTTGAATTTGTTAACTTCTTTCACTCTCTGGAGCACTCCTGTACCCTGGAGCACACAGTGGTAGTCCTGCCTGGCAGAATCTCTTGATTAGAAGTTCTGGTAATTAGTTCTGTCTTGGTGACTATAGTTATTTTATTAACAATGATTTCTAAGGCTTAAACCATGGAGACAGCATTGCTGCATTGTGAGCTTTTTACACAGTGGAAATGCTTCCCATTACACAGTAGTGTGTGTTTACTTTTTATAGGGTGTGTGGGAGGGTAATTGGCTCACTGGTTCTTTTGTTGGAGGATCAGAAAATTTGGAGTAGTAGTATTCAGTGGGCATTTGTAATAGTTCCAGTTCTGCTTATCAGAGTATTTTGTTTCTGTAAAGTAACTTTTCACTCCCTAGAATTACTTGACAGTTGAATCCATTATATGTGACTTTAAAGTGCTAAAGAAAATGTTAAAAACTATTTTTTAAAAGTCCTGAATAAACACTAGATGTCTTACAGGAGTTCATTCTGAAGGGAAAAATGTTTGATATTTACATACAACATAAATATCAATAAACTATTGAACCAAATAAAACATAAGATCATCTCACATTCTCAGATTCTAAATAGATTGTTTTTTTTAATTCAGCAAGAAATTTACACGAGTGACTCAGATATTTTTCTTATCTGACAAAATTATTTTGTAGCTCTGTACATATATCATTAAGGTAAGAAAGCAAATAGAAACAAACAAAAATAATAAGAGGAAGCTTAGCCGGCTATTTGGGATGCCAATAGGCTCTGAGTAACGACTAGAGACACAAATGAGAACTTGGAGGAAACAGCTAATAGGCAGTTATCTCCTCCTTTGATAACTTCCTTAGACCAATTCCTTTATTGTCTCAGCATCTGGGTATATTCAAAGTAGAGAGAAGAGCCAGGTATGAGAGCACACTTCTGTTTACAGACAGCATAAGGAGATCAGTAATTACATAAACGATTAAATATTCCCTCAGTAAGCACTCAGGTACCTGGTAGGTGCCTACAAATCTATTAAATAATGAAGTCCTGCAAACTATGACTTTTACAGAGATGCAGAGTGAGATGACAGGAAGACTGATTGTAAGCTCATGAAGATAAAACTTGGTCTGGGCCTTATATACAAAAGCAATTCTCACTGCTAGCAATCTTGCCATTGGTCATGCCTCACTTTTCCAAACTTACTATTCATCAAAAGCAAACCCAAGTATCACATCTTTGTTCAAAACAAAGTCAGTTTGCTTTTGAGTAAAACTCTACAATTTTGAATTCTAAGGTCTTTCACTTTCCAGCTTTGAGTGTAGCCTCAGCACCACACTCTACACTCTGTGCTTCTTTCTAATATTTAATGTCCATCTTTCCCAGACACTCTTGATGTCTCAGATCCTAATACATGTATTTGCATGTGGTATTTACTTTGCCCAGAAGTTTTCTATAATTGCTTATAAACGCCTACTTCATTCTTTTAAGACATTACTGATTTAATTCAGCCTTTTGCCAGGTCAGTCCCTATCAACAATGATTTCAATTTTTCTCCCTTTTGTTCTCCTTTTAAGTTGTAAATTCTCCTAATTTTTTTTTTCATTTTATTACTTGCACTTAAAATTCTTGGAAAACATATGTCAACTTTTTTGGTATGAAATCTACTAGTAATAATATGCATTCATGTTGAAAAGGGCCATGTATATATAAAGTAGGGAAATATAATTTCCTCTTGGAGATACACAGTTTGGTGTAAAAGTATACAAGTTACCTTTTAAAAGTTTATTTTTAATGCACTAATTCACTAAGATATTAGTAAGTAGTCATATATAGAATTGGTTGTATAGTATTCCTATTAACAGTCTTTTACTTATGTTTAGTTTCTGCAAGTTGAGCTTTGTTTTCTTTGTGTTTCGTGGCTACCACCTTAACCTCTTGGATCATTATCGCTACTCATCTGTTATCTCAACTGATAATAAGCTTTCTAAAAGCAGGGATCCTTGATCATGCTCTTGGAATAAAAGTTACTTTTTCATCATATATGAAATCCCTTAAGTGAACATTTTCAGTATATCCCTTGAAAGTTCAACTACTTATATTCACATTGTATTTTTGTGTGTGTGTGTGTGTGAACTTCTGTTTTAGATGGTTTATAAACTTATCCCCTCTTGTTTTGGTCTTATCTACAGATGCTTAATGAATGGCTTCTACCCATAACATTTTTTGCTTCATAATAGATACAGTGGAGAACTAAGTAACTTGGAGTTCTGACATTTAGGGGAAATCTTAGGCAGTTTCTCTTTATTTACCTAACATATCCAGGAAGCATCTCCCAGTCTTCCCCTCAGGACAGAGGACTTATTACTGTTGCTTTCTCCAAAATTTCATGTTACAGGCTTTGCCAGCCCTCACCCATGCACCTCTTCTTCAAAGATGGACAGCATATTGCTGCTATTACCAGTTGAATTTTCCTCTTGTCCCAAAGCCCCACTGCAGAATTTTCATATGGTTTTGCCTTTACATTTTATTTTCTAGTCCTAAATTCTGTCTGTTAACATTTTTACCTATTTAGGATACCTTAAATCACCGTAGACCTTGCAGCCTTTATAACTTGCATTTATGAACCTTGAAGCGTTTTATTAGACCTTCAAACAGTTATCCTTATAACTTAAACTTGTATATCCTTAGGCTGTGTATCTAATTATTTACTGTGAGACATAGGTGAGACGTCTGTGAACATTCATTATCCCTTAGGTAAAGAATGATAAAAGGTTGTATCTGAGACGTGCTTTTTAGTCTAGCAACAAAGCAGATTGTCAGTAATAGCTCTAGGAGTGAGGCTTAAAGACGGGTCTCCTGCATATGAAGACTGAGAAGACATCTGAAGCTTCCCAAGATAGAAGTTGGCAATAGGACCATGAGACCCAAGTGTGAGGTTAAAACAGATCTGCAATGTTATCCTGGGCTGGGCGAGGGTGGTGGAGGTTGCTGAATCTAGGAGCCATTTGTCCTCCACCAGGTCAAGGAGCTCAAAGGCTGCAAGTGTCTGTAGCTCTTGTGCTGGTTGAGTCTCCATGGCTGGGCACAGAGGACAAGCCTGCACGGGAGGGAGCATTTTGACTTACAGAGACTTCTTTCTTTCTTTTTTTGCTCACATACTGATAATGAGGATTTATTTTTCTAGTTTAATATGATTTTGATAGTGACTTTTTTCTGAATTGTGATATTGAGCCTTAACCAAGATTCTTCTAGTATAAATATCTAAGTTATTAAAAATTGCTGTTCATAAAAATAACAGCTGAGTCTGACAGGCCCTTTGGAGCTTCACACCATCATGCTATGTGGGATCCACCAGCTGTACCTTCTAAGCTTTATCAAGAAAAAAATTTGTGCCTTATTTCCTCTAAGAGTCACTTCTTCCTTGAGTATATGTTAAATACAAAGCTATGCAAATACTGTAGAGGAAATACTTTGTGTTAGAGAAAAGATTTATGGTGGTCAAAAAGATTCAATAGTAATGGCATTAATGCTGGTTTTCTTTGTGCTTGTTACATTTTTGATGTTTGCTTTTTTTTTTTCCTTCATTCTCTTTTTTTCCGGACTTTGTTTTTCCATGTTTAATTCCTGCTAGTGTGTGTGTATACATGTGTGTTTGTACACATAAGTACAGTTTTAACTAGTGTATATATTTCTTGTACAAAATGATGGGCTTTCTTATGATATTTTTATTCATCTATACCCCAAAAGACAATAAATAATACATGGGAAAATGATTTAGAAAGCTCTCAGAAGAAGAAGAGGGCTTGTGAAGTGGCTTAGTGGGTAAATGTGCCTGCTCCCAATCCTGACAACCTGAATTGAATTTTCATGACCCAAGTGGTTGTAAGAGAGAACCTGCTCCTGCAAGTTGACATTTGATTCTACTTATACTCTGTCATACTTGCATTCATATACATACCTATACATTCAAAATAGATAAAATTATTTAAAAAAAATATACAACTATCCAACGAATACATGAAAAAATACTCAGCGCCCTTAGTCATCAGGGCAACACAAGCCAATGTTGTATTGAGATCCCAGCTTAACTAATTCAGAATTTCTGTTGTCAAGAAAAGCAGCAGATGCTGGGGAGGATGAGGTTGAAGGCTTCCAAATGATCCTTATATACTCTTGGCAGAATTATATATTAGAAGGGCTGCTATGGAAATCAGTATTGAAGTTACTTAAGTATATATTGTACACAACAACTTTCCTTTCCAAAACTAACCCTGAAAAGAGCCTATCGGTTAACTCTTCTGTGAAGACACACCACTACTTCCTCTAGCAGTAGGATTGTGGCTGTCATGAAAGTTTATGGCTAGCAAAGACATGTACTTTACCGAAGTTAGAACTAATGCTAAGGGATCCATGTTGGATCATTCAGTAATTAAAAAAAAAAAAAGTTAAACCCAGTAAGCACTGTTGCCGGGGTATATGTTGGCAAGTTGAATTGCACAGATACCACCTGTCCCAAATGGACCTTTTCCTTTTAACAGAAGAAAATGATGAGAGCCACCTCATTGTGTATGTCATTGCAAGTTGGCTCATGTCTTGTAAAGTGAACAATGCAGTATGATGATCAAGTTTACGATAGTGAACACATTCAGAGATCATTGGGGATGTTTTCCTGAAGTGGTGAGACTTTCTTAAAAACTGAAGGAATAGAGAATTTCAAAGATGATTGTATGAAAACAGACAAGTGCCAAGTGAGGTCTGCATTTTATAGGAAGTTACTGCCACAAAGCTTTTCAAGTTCTGAGTGCTCTATGAATCTGTGGAAGGAAAGTTTAAAGGGGAGGAATAGAACAGTTTGTCTTAGTACATTGTGGAGGCCCTGCTGTGAATGGAGAGCCTTTAAGGACATGATTATATAGGGCTTCTTCAGTGTAACTAACTTCTTTTTGCTCAAGAAATTTTATACAACCCCAGGCGTGTAGGCAAATTAAATAGTTAAACAACACAAGCATTTACTGGTAAGTCATAAAAAAATTTTAAAGGCTGGAGAGACGGCTCAGTGGTTAAAAGCACTTATTGCTTTTGCAGAGGACCCAAGTTGAGTTCTCAGCCCATATGGTATCTCACAGCCACCTTCACCTACAGTTCTGAGGCTCCGTCATCCTCTTCTGGCCTCTGAGGGGGCCAGGAACACATGTAGTACATATACATACATACATACAAACACACAAATCAAATAAAAATAAACCTTTAACATTTTTATTTAAAAAATTTGATTTCATATAATAGCATTTACTAAAGGGAAAAACAAAAAATGTGTATATGCAATGAAATGAATAAACTTATTTATCATAATACAATTTAATTTGATGTTTATATGCTGAGGTGTGATAGAGGGAAAGTATTAAACATTTTTCTGAAATTAAAGCATTAGGTTTCTGTAAGAGTAGAAAATTAAGTGCAGTAAAGATGTCTCAGTCTTTAGGATACAATAGGGTCAAGTCAGCCTGAGGTGTTTCGAACAATTGTCTGATGAATTTTGTGGTATGATGGCATGCACAGTGCAAAGTATACATGTTGAATGTTCGGAACCAAGTCCACAGTTTTTATACAGTGCAGTCAGTGTTGCGTGCTGCCACAGATACTCCAGATTCATTGCACATTCAGTTTTGAAGTATGTTTTGGTTATAGCATATTCAGTAATGTTTTACTGTTGTCAATTTTTTTTGTGACACCACAGGAGATTAAGTGACAGGACCCTCATGAAGAGTGAGTTTCAACTCACTTTAAGAAGCTGATACCTATCTTCATTATGAAAGGAAGATTTGCTAGTGGTTTAGCAAGTTGCCACAATGGTGATAAAAAGTAGAAAATGGATTTGAATTCCATTTTAGAGGAAGTGCTTCCTGATAGCTGTGATGCAAGGTATACACTAGATAATCAGAGAAGTACTTCTGTTTCTGGTTTGAACAACTGTGTGTATGATGATGCCTGAAAAGACAGTGTTTGGAGAAAACAAATTAGGGAGTGTGTTACCTTTGAACTTGCAACTTACTAAATTTCAAATATTAGTGTGACATTCCGTAATGAAGCATTATTTTCTATCCAGTTTAAAGATCACTTTCTTTAGACATTTGCTGTAAAGAAGGCCTTCCCTGGCCAATCAACTTAAAAATCGAAAAGTCCATACTACTTCTCTTCTGTCTTCTACTTCATTTCTCTCAGTACTTTACATCTATATTGTCTACTTTCTTACTCTGCAATATATAAGATAAGGGATTTTTGTGTACAAACAACAGCTATATACAACACCAAAAGATTATAGATATTAAAGAAATATATGAAACCACTTGAAGGATTGTATATTGTTTCTGTGACTAATTTTTTCATTAGTGTTTGTTATACCTTGTCTTAATTCAATTATATTTTTAATATAAAACAATTTTCACAAGCAATTATATATATGTACATATACGTGAGTTTATATTACTTTCTTTAAGGATAATAACTAATATTTTATTTGCCTCAATTTTTAGGTTACAACTGATGGAAAACCAAAAATCATTGATATCATTGATACAACAGGAAGTGGTGATGTGAATACTGCTACAGAAGTAGAACCAAAAGATGGTGAAATTATTGGTCTTTCTGGAAGAGTGCTTAAGGTTGGAACATTTATCTTCTTACTGAGTGGGTTTTGTAAAAATTTGTTTCTAATGCCCCCTTTTTGTAATGTTGCTTCAAAACTTTTTTTTTTTACTGAAATTGATAGTATAGTAATATTTACCTGCTACTTGGAAAGTAAATTATCCCAAACCCCTTCCTTGGTTTAAAATAAGGAGAAGAATGTTCCATTACTGTGCTCCAGGAGCCTGGTGTGATGTTAATGAGTGTAGATAGTTGTGAATCGTAATGAAGTTTTAAACTGTTGGCCACAGCTGTGGTTTCGTTTAAAGCTTAGTTAGCTTGGGTGTACTAGAAAGTTAGCTGTTTTGTGGATGTAAGTCCATTTGTTTGTTTGAGACAGAGTTTCTCTATGTAGTCCTTGCTGTCCTGGAACTCTAGGTAGACCAGGTTGGCCTCAAGTTCACAGAGATCTGCTTGCTTTTGCCTCCCAAGTGCTAGTATTAAATGCTGTACCAGTATGCCTTGTTTCTTTTTCACATGGCCCTCTACACAAAGCTGTTATGTAGTATAGCATGGCAGCTGTCTTCTCTCGGCATGAGATCTACGAGAGTAACCCATGTGAAAGCCAATAAATCAGCAGACACATGAAAGAGGTATTTCATGACAGCATAACGTAACATCCATAGTGTAAGGTGTGGATCATGAGGGCTATCTTAGAAGTTATTTGTTCAGGAAAGTACTGAAAGTTTGGATTGTTTTCTTTAATTGAGGTCAATAAATGGGTTTTTTTCTTCTTTTTTTAAAAAGTTTTTTTATTAATTACACTTTATTCACTTTGTATCCCCCCCCCCTGCAGTTCCTTTCCTCCTAACAAATGCTTTTTAACTTTAAAATAGAAAACCAGAATGTAACTACCTATAAAGTTTTGCTGTCATCATTTTCTTAGTGAACCTGGCCATAAAGAAATATTTAGACCCTCATACTGACCATCTTAAATGACTGGCTTTGTTGTTTTTTGTCCTTGGTAGAAAGGCATGGATAAGCTAAGCATGAGACAATAGCTATAAAACAGTCATAGAGCTATTCATGAGTTCTGGGTAATGAATTTTGAGAATGATAAAATTGAGAGTGATTCTTTTAAATTAATTTTTTAAACAAGCAGACTTAGTTTAAAGTGCATTAATTTACTCCGGGACAGTAAATCAACATTTCTAATGAGCCTTGCAGATTTAGACCTATGTGATTATTCTTAGTTGCTTATTTTTGGAGACCTGTAATATAACCTAAGCTTTAAATAAGCCTTATGAACTGTTGTCAGTAGAGCTCAGTGGTAGAAATTACATGTAATATAACATTCTTTACTAAATAAGATAAAACAGTTAAGACTGGTAGTTTTGCCTTTTGCTCACATGGAGATGACTGTCCAGTGTGTTTGATTGCTTCATTTGTTACCCATGTTCTCCAGGGCGCTGACCTCTAGACCATCTTCATGGTCAACGTAAGGGAGCTGCTGATTGGTTAAGTATGGATAGCTTGTGAAATGGGATCCTGGAAAACTAATTGCTCTTCAGACAGGCTTTGTGCTGATATTTCCCTCCTCCACCCAAACAATGTATTTACACAGTTACTCAGCTGTTTCTCAGGTCAGGAAGGGATAACTGTTAGTCACTGGTGTCATGACTACTTGGCTCTCTGTAGCTCTTTAGGACACCATTTTCCAAAAGTAGCATGGTAAGTTTCTTTGATTTGGCCATGCACTACAGTGAGGTAATATCTGTATCCATTTCTCCTCCAAATAGTCCTTAGACAGCCAATAGAACCTCATTCTTCTGGCTTAAGACCAGGTACAAGATAATACTTTGAAGATTTTGTTAGCTGTTGTCTATAGATGATAATCCTCTGTACAGTCTTGACTCCTTTCTTCTAGATCACAGCCTCTTTCTACTTACGTGATAATCATGTCTTTGTTTTTTATCTTTGTGCAGATAAATAAAATACATTATTTAAGTTTCCCTATTTTCAGCTTTTCATGAATGCGTCATTTCTATATCAGTTCTTTGTGTTGTTGTGTTTGCAAGATTTCAGATTCTTACAACTTGCCTTTATATTACTGTAATTTGTTTGGTTTCACCGCTGAGGAGTGTGCTATGGTTTCTATACAGCACATGCTATCTATTCTGTTGTATTGAACTGTTTCTTGCCTTTTGGAACTGTTAACTAACAGTTCTTTCGAAAGCATTATACACATTTCCTGTGCATATGTGCAGATGTTTCCAGGATTTATGCCAGAAGTAGAATTGCTGAGTCATGGAGATCGCTTTACTAGGTCGTGTGACAGTTTTATCGTTTAGCTCAGGCTGGCCTTGTACTCTTCTGGTTTTCTGCCTCCCAAATGCTGGGCTTACAGGTATGTGCCACCATGCCTGGCCAGCTTTTAACTTATAATACTTGGTATTTTCAGGACTCTAAAATTTTTTTAAAAATACGATGGAATCACAGCATACTACATTGTAGGTTTAATTTACATTTGTCTAATGAGATCAGTCATTATTAAAGTTCATTTATCTTTTTCTTTTTTTCTGTTTTTTCTTTTAAACTGGTGGTTTTTATATTCCGTTTTCTGTTTTATACTTAAAGTTTTCAGTTTGTACATATCAATTTTACATATATATACATATTTAATTAATGAAAATTCTTGAACTTAGTTAAATTTATGGCTATGACTATGAAGCTATTCTCTGTATTCCTAGAAATGTGTGGATTTTCTTATTTGTTCTAGAGAAGTAGACTAGAATTGATTTTTTTCCGCTTAGTTTGAAGTAGCTGCCCTATTTTTCTTGTAAGAATACCCAATGTGCAATATCACACTTCAACATTCCATTAGTTCTTCAGTATTTCTATGTCTTTTTACTTTTCAACCTTTGAAGTGTGTTAACGAGGCATGTCTAACTTGAGGCTCACAGGAGACATTTGGGCCAAGAGAGCTCTTGGCATGGCCCAAGAGAAAGTCAGATTTATGTAAGAGTGGTGAGGGTTGGCAGGGGGGAGATTCTGGCTTGTCAAGTTTGTCTGTAGCAGTGTTGTGTTAGCAACATCAAAAGTTTGGGCACACCTGTAAGTCTTATTTTTAGTTCTCTTTGTCCTGTGGTTTTCCAGTAGTTCCTCTACTCCTTTCTGATTGCATTTTATTTATTTATCTACCTATTTTTATCATATCTTACCTATTTTTACTTTACAGTAATTTTATTCATGCACCATTCTGATTTTAGTAACATTTTGAAAGGGAACACCATGTTGTTTTCACTTTAGCATATTTAAGCTAAACATTTTTAAAATCGTCTATATTTAGTTTCAAATACTGAAAAATCTTTTAAAAAGCTGATGCAGGCGTACAGACTAGTGTGACTAGATATAGAGAGCCAGAGCAAGCAGTGTGTGAGTGCACAGGCGTGTGCTAGCTGGCAAGGCTGAAACAACTCATGGTTATGATGGCACTTGAGTCATTAAAAAAAATCATCCCATTTGTTAGGCAGTCTCTCTTAAAGAGTTTCAAAACTGTAATTTGTAATTAAAAGAGATTATGTACTCCAGACACAGAGGGATTTTGAGTTCCAGGCAAACTGGATTTACATACATAACAGTATCCTATCTTTAAAAAAGAGGGCAGAGAGCCAGGTGTGGTAGTGCATGCCTTTAATCCGAGCACTCAGGGAGGCAAGAGCCAGCGGATTGCTGTGAGTTTGAGGTCAGTTTGTTTGGTCTACAAAGGACAGCCAAGGTTGCAGAGAAACCCTGTCTTGGAAAATAAAAAGGCAGAGCTGATCACTGTGGGGAGCTGAGGAGTTAGCTCAGTAGGGATAATTTGCAGTGTGAGTATGAACACGTGAGTTCAGATACCAGCACCAGTGTAAAATCGAGGGATGGTGTACATATACCTATAACTTCAGCACTTGAAGATGGAATCAGTAGGATCCCTGGATCTCAGTAGTCAGCTAATTGGTGAGCTTCAGTTTAGAGAGAGCCTGTCTCAAAAAACAGGATGCAGAACAATTGAGGAATTCTACATCGACCTTTAGCTTCCATGTGTTGCATGTGTGCAACACGTGTGTACACCCATGCAGACATATATTACACAAGAAGAAAATGATTATTACTATATGTAGTTTGAACCATTTTAAAGATTTTTTCTTTTCTTTATTTATTACAGTTTATTTACTTTGTATTCCAGCTATAGCCGCCTCCATCATCCCCGCCAATCCTGCCCTCCCTCTTCTCCCATGCCCCTTCTCCAGTCCAATATAAATATTTATTAAAATGAAGAAAATATAAAGCATTGCATTTTAAAGATATCATACATAACTTCAAAATGTAAACTGTTTGAACTGTATAAACATTTCATAATTGCATAAGTTTAGATAGCATGGCTTTAATTTTGAGGTTTTTTTTGTATAATTTTTATAACTAGTCTTCTTTAAGGAAAATATATAGTCATAAGTTTTGAAATGTATATGATTCCATGAATCTTGAAGAATCTTATTTATATCATAGTTAAATATAAATTGGCAGCTGGATTATTTTCATTATATATGCTAGCTAAAGTGATTAGAGTTTTGCCTTTCTTTATTAGCATTTCAGTGTGTTTTAAACATTTTTGAAGTTGTCAGTATATAATTGTGTTGCCTGATAGTGGCATTTTGTTGCAACTCTATTTTTGGTTATGTCAAGGGCATTCCAAGAATATGAAGAACATGTTTTCCGTAGAAAATGATGGGTTTCTCTAGACAGCCAGTTGGTTCAGAAATTATTAGTTAAGACATTGGCCTTTAATAACTTTCATATATCTAAGTGTATGAAAATTTCACCCAAAAGTTATTTGCTAAATTGCAAAAATCATTTCTGGGAAGTAATTGCAATGGGACATAGGAAGAAGTTGGGGAGCAATACTACATAAATGAGACAAGTGAGGATTCTTTTTGATTTCCTGTTCTCGACTGTCCTAGAACTCACAGGGATCCACCTGCCTCTGACTTCAATTGCTGGGATTAAAGGTGTGAGCTAGTCAGATGTGAGTTGTCAATAATTCAACCTTGTAACTATTATATGGATAACAGCTGTTTTTCGTAATTAAGGTGAATAAGATTAGATTTTGATATTTTAAATTGGTTGGTGCTCATTGTATTTTATTATTCATAAGAATCATAAGGTAGAGTTAATGACCCCTAGCGTCACTGTTGGGTAGAAGATAGATGTGAGTAGTAGAGCTAGAAGCCAGAGGCATGTTCTTTGAGTAGCTTTCCTGTCTATTGCAAATCTCAGTCTTCATGATAAATTAAGCTTTGAAATAACAGGTGCTCTTAATCCTGGAGAGGAGACTGTATCAATCAACCCAGTGCATGAACCAACCCAGTGCACGAGAGCAGTCATGAACCTTTGAGTCAATCTCAAAGGGAGTTAACCAAGAAACTGTGGTTGTGTCTTGGCATTTATATTTTCATAATGCTCCATTGTGGTTAAATGGCCTTGAGGCTGCTGATAGATTGGCTGTTCCCACTATGATAGGTGGGTTGTTCACAGCATATCAGAAGCTGAGGTGCTAGGGTATTTTCCCACACATTTGCGCTAATGCCTGCATCCTCAAAAGACCTTGACTTCATTATTTCACTTACTTTCTGGTTTTATCTTCTCCCATGATTTGGGAAGAGAAGAGGGTCTCTTTACCTCCTGCCACCCAGTTCATAAATATTCATAGAAACCTTTCTATGGCATTTGCATTAGAACAGCTGTGCTGCCTCCTCCCTTTTGAGACAGCCAGTTCTCCCCTCTCCTTTGGAGTGCTTACTGCTTTTTGTGTATCAGCTTCTCTTGAGCTGTGTCTTGCAACTAATTTCTTTTCCTTCCAAGAATAGAGGGACCACACACACACACACACACACACACACACACACAGGTACTCATAAGGTTTGAATTATGCAATGTTTTTGCCCTGGTACACAAAAGGAAATAAGTGTACCCCCTGCCGCATTAGTGGTGACGTTTAGAATCACAGCCACACTTAAAATCTCATGTCCTGTGAACTGAAAATTTTGGTTTTCATGATGGAACTAGATTGCAAAGTTTTCCCTTCTTTGGTTTATATAAATAATTTCAGTTCATCTTTCTATTAAAAACTTAAAATATGAGATAATTTGAGGGAGTGTTATAGACCTTATATAAAATTAATGTGATTTTATAGTGCTTTATCTGTAAGGATGCAAAGAGCCCTGTTTAATTATGTGCATTATCTGTATGGTTGTAGAAGAATGTCACTCTTAGTCTAGTAGGAAATCAGAGTGTGGAAAAAGTTCTGAAAATGGGTGCTTCTCCTCCCTGCTATGTAATTGGCACAAGTATGCTTAAAGGAGAGATGAGGAGTCAGAAATGTTTAAGAGCTGGTTTAATGAAGTGATATGTTTTCAAAGGATTTTATAAATTATGAAGCCACAGTGACATTATGTATTTCTCTTGTACATAAGCTTCTTTACGCAATGTGACCCAGTAGACCAAATGTGAAATAGTCTGTCCTTATGGTGCTGGATCATTGGTATTAGAAATGAGTGAACAATTTGTTTTACCTACAGATTCCTGCAAGCTGGACAAATCCTTCGGGAAAATATCATATTGGCATTAAAAATGGCTATGATTTCTATCCAAAGGCTCTCAAGGAAAGGATACAGGTAATGAGAAACGTAGTATCTGTTGCTTGCAAATACCTATGCTTAGATTAGATGAGGATTTTCTTTGGTTTTGGTTTCATAAACTCATGAGGTTTAAAATTTTTGAGAAACCTGGATATTGAAAGACTGTTCAAGGGTATACTTTTTAGTTTGTGGTAATTAGTTTAAGGATGTTAAAAGCAAAATAAACTAAAGCTCAAGCTTTTGTGGTTTTTTTGCGGGGGGGAAATTGGTGACATAAACTGACTTTATTAATGTGTGTGTGTGTTTTAAGAAAATTTGCCCCATTTATATTATTGTCTAATCTTCTTGCTCTCATTTTTGTTTGTTATCATTTGGTATTATTCTGCTACTCAGGCCTAAAGCTATTGAAGTATGTGTATAAGAAACACAAGTCTGGGGCTGGAGAGATAGCATAGCTGTTTAGAGGGTTTATTGCCGTTGCATCGAACCCAAGTTCACTTCCCAGCATGCACATCAGATGACTGAAAACCACCTATAATGCCAGTTCTAGGGGATCTGATGCCCTCTTCTGGCTTCGGTGGGCACCAATATGCTTATAGTGCATGTAAACTCACACAGACATACATACATGCACATAAAGAGATAAAATATGTCTGCAGTTACAGAAAGAAGAGCGAAGTGTGGATAGAAGTCTGCTTTAAAGAGTTGCTGTCCAATTTCTGTCATGATGCAAATGTTTGAAGTGCTTAATATCTGCTCTGTTAAGGGATCTGGGTTCTGCACTACACAGTGCCATTTCTGAACACCACTATGGCAGTAATTGTTGATCCAAGTCCAGAGTACTTCAACTGTAAAACAAAGTGTAATTTTGTCAATAATCCTAATAGATGTGTGGATGCTGACATCTAATCACAATGTATTCTTCCTTTGAGATCCATGAATTAGAACTTATTTTAATGCACACAACTTTAATTAAATATAAACAAACAGATGCAATGATTTTTAATTTGGTATATTTCAGTTTCGATAAGGAAGAAATTGACATATTAATATAAATCATACAGTTAAAGTAGACTCTTCCGAGATAGTCTTGTTTATTAGTTTAATGAAAGGATTCTTTTATTGAGCGGACTTTTGTTAGGAGATACTTTGTGATGAAGAATGAAGATAATGTTAAGGACCAGGACAGGAATTATTGAGATTGTCTGCCCTTCACAGTGAAGCTACAGTCTTTCTTTGCCATCACCTTATAGTTGCCTGTCTTCGTTTTCCAATTCTGTTTGGGTTCAGAAGTCAGTATTTTCTACTTTAAATGACAGGGATACAGTTTGTTTTCTGATGATACTCTACATTTTGGAGAAGGGTGGGTATAAATTGAGGAATAACAATATAAAGATGTTTTTGTATGACACGATAAACTTGTTCTCCTAATGAACTTCATTACTTGGTCCACTAGTTTGCCTTCATTAGAAATATTTCTTACCTAAATTTTTGTGTATTTTATTTGTTTTTTTACAATTTATTCACGTTATATCCCAATTGTAGCCCCCTCCCTCATGTCTTCCCAGTCCCACCCTTCCTCCCCCTTCTACCCTCTCCCCCTAGTTCCTGAAAGGGGAAGTCCTCCCTTACTATCTGACCCTTGCCTGTCAGGTCTCATCAGGATTGCCTACATCCTCTTCCTCTGTGGCCTGGCAAGGTCTCCCCCGCAGGGGCAAGTAATCAAAGAGTAGGCAACTGAGTTCATGTCAAAGACAGCTCCTGCTCCCCTTACTTGGGAACCGACACGGAGCCTGAGCTGCTTATTGGCTACATCTGAACGGAGGGTCTAGGTCCTCTCCATGCATGGTCCTTGGTTGGTGCATCAATCTCTGCTGGCCCCCCTGGGCCCAGATATTTTGGCTTTGTTGGTCTCCTTTTGGAGGTCCTGTTCCCTCCATGTCCTTCTATCCCCCACTTCTTCCATAAGACTCCCTGCTCTTTGCCCAAAGTTTGGCTGTGGGTCTCTGCATCTGCTTCCATCTCCTGCTGGGTGGAGTCTTTCAGAAGACACGTAAGGTATGTTCCCATCCTGTTCCCTTTTCCACTTCTTCTGGTATCTATCCTGTTTGCCCTTTGAATGAGGATTAAGTATCTTCCCTAGGGTCTTCATTGTTGTTTAGCTTCTTTAGGTCTGCAGATTTTAGTGTGGTTATCCTGTATTATTTGGCTAATACTGCTTATTTTGTAAGCCTTTGTTTGATAGATTTATAGTATCTGAACTGCTAACCTGCCATAAACATAATCATAGGTTTACCTGACTTATTTTATCTGCCTGAATGTGAGTTCCTTTTTTTTTTTTTTTTTTTTTGTCTTTGCAGAAAGAACGGAAGGAAAAAATCTGGGATCCAATTCACAGAGTTGCGCTTGCAGAAGCTTGTAGAAAACAAGAAGAATTTGATATTGCCAACAATGGCTCTTCCCAAGTTGGTGCTACTCACTTTTATTTACACGTTTCACTGAATTATTTTAGTATTCTAAAGGGTTCAATAGGCTGCATTTTCATAGGATTAATCCCTTAACAGGTTTTTTTTGGGGGGGGCTAGTTTTTTTTTTTAAGATTTATTTGTTTGCTTATATATTGCATATGGGTACTCTATAATGCACTATCCACATGTATACCTGCATGCCAGAAGAGGGCATCAGATCCCGGTATAGGTGGTCTATTTATTTATTGTATGAAAGCACTATATAGTTCTCTATCTGCATGTACACCTGCACACCAGAAGAGGGCATCTGATCCCAGTATAGATGGTAATGAGCCACCATGTGGTTGGGAATTAGACTCAGGACCTCTGGAAGAGCAGACAGTGCTCTTAACCTCTGAGCCATCTCTCTTCCATTACCCCCTCTGCCATGACAGTTTTTTCTCAGTTGGTTAAAGTTACCAGTTCTGACGTCATTATTCAGACCACATCAATTAACATACTTATTTTATGGAAAATTTAAAATTTATGTAATTTTTTTAGAAACATGTATTTATGAATGTTTTAAAACATAATCATGAAGTCTTTGTTACATAGAAATTCCTCTGTACCTTTTCTTAGCTACTGTCCTATTTGTCTTCCCTGAAATAGTCACGATCCTGTTTTATAACACTGTGGAATGATTTTCTTCTTTAAGATGGGACCATGCAGAGCTTTTATGCAGTTTCTTTTGCTAAGAAAGTTAGAATATCTTCCGTGTCCTGAGTATTGCATTTCATTTTACTTCTGTTATAGTAGTCTATTTTTAAGGCTACTACAGTGCGTTCATCTTGCAGATTGATACTGCCTTTGTGTTTGTTTTACTTTCATTCATTCATTCCTTTATTTATTTATTTTTGACTACTAAGAATAATGTCATTTTAGGAGCTAGGAAGATGACTCAACAGTTGCTGCTTATGAGGATGACCCAGAGTTAGTCTGTAACTCTAGTTCCAGAAGATCAAGGGCATTCTGGCCTCTATAGGTGTCAGGCATACAGGTGGTGCACATACATACATACCCGCATACAAAACACTTGTGTACATGAAAACAAAATAGATTTTTTTTTTAAAGATTTATTTATTATTTATATAGCATCCTGTCTACACATCAGATCTCACTATAGATGGTTACAAGCCACCATGTGGTTGCTGGGAATCTAACTTAGGACCTTTGAAAGAACAGCAAGAGTTCTTAACCTCTGAGCCATCTCTCCATCCCCAAAATAAATCTTAAAAAAATCATTTAAAACATTGTTGGCTATAGCTTTCTGTACATTATGATTAGCCAGTTTGTATTCCTACCAGAGGCCTATAAATGTACCCATTAATGTTTTTAAAGATTTTCTTTATTTTGATTTCACATATATGAATGTTTCCCTGAAGAATGTGTGCTTGGTACCCTCAGAGGCCAAAAGAGATCAGTGGAGCTCCTGGAACTCAAATTACAAAGTGATGAGCCACCATGTGGGTTCTGGGGAGTAAATGTAGGTCCTCTGCTCTTAACCACTGAGCCATTGGTTTAGCACCCCCCCCCCCCATTAGTTTTCATCAACAGTGTTATAATTTAGAACAACAGCGTTGAAGAAGCAAACAAGCTTCTCAGTGTTTGCAACTTTCTGGAAGTTTACTCTGCAATTTGGGGACAATAAACCAATATTCCCAGGTTATTCTTATACTTTTCAAAATCATATTTAAAAAATACTAGCAGTTGTCATACTATAATTTGATAACTACAATAAACCAATATTCCCAGGTTATTCTTATACTTTTCAAAATCATATTTAAAAAATACTAGCAGTTGTCATACTATAATTTGATAACTACAATTCTTGTTTAAAGAATAAAATGCCCTTAAGTTTAATAATACTGACTTTTCCACCTTTTTACCACTTCTCCCTTTCTCCTCTTCCTGCCCTCTCACTCCCTCCATCCTCCCATAGCGCATTCCCTCCCTCACTGCTCCCAGTAAACTTGCATTTATATAATATATGAAAAAATAGTTTAGTAATACTTACAAAGAACTACACCGTGTGGAATAGTCATGAAAACATAATTTAAAATTTAGGTCTTTCAGTGAGGTAACAGGTCCTTTGGAATCAGGTAGACACTGCTGATTTAGGGCCTTACTTTGAATTGAAAATGTGTTAAACCTTGAGAATTCATTCAAAGAACTTCCACGAAATATACTGTATATGTGAATTCATGAATACCACGCTTTTTGTCTTTATTATGGACAAGGTAACTGCAGCAGAGATGGACAGTGCAGGCATGTAAATAAGTAACAAGTGAAAAGTGTTCATTATGCTGTCCCAGGAACAACTTACAACTTGCTGCTCCTCCTTTTGAATTGTGCTTTAATTATGGATATATACCTTTTCTTAATCAAAAGTCAGACTGTGGATTGAAGATAGAACTTAGTGGGAGAGCGCTTATCTTACATCCCAGGCCTAGCCTCAGTCTCCAACACTGCTTTAGAGACACTTTATCGTTTCCCAAAGTGAGGTGATTTTTTTTCTATTTG
Source organism: Pachyuromys duprasi (assembly GCA_028658305.1). NCBI lineage: Eukaryota > Metazoa > Chordata > Mammalia > Rodentia > Muridae > Pachyuromys > Pachyuromys duprasi. The sequence continues at coordinate 91,791,553 of CM053763.1, forward strand.
TTCAGCACTGTCTTTTGTCATATGTTAATAAACTTTCAGCTACACAAAAAATGTTCTAATATTAATCTGTTTTTGGTTAATAGGCTAATAAACTAATCAAGGAAGAGCTGCAAAGTCAAGTGGAATTACTTAATTCTTTTGAGAAAAAGTATAGTGACCCAGGCCCTGTGTATGATTGTTTGGTGTGGCATGATGGTGAGACCTGGAGGTAATCTCAAGTCTTGTCATCTTCTTTATTAAAGATGATTTTATCAACTCTGAAGAACTTTGAACCCTCAGAGCTGTATAGAGTTTATAACCATGTCACTTAGCAGCACTCTGTAGTTGTGGATAAGCCTTTTGAACGTAGTATTTTTCACAGTAAATGTTACATTTATCTATTTTTTTTTTATAAACTTCGTTTATTAACCACATTTTCCCAGGCTGATCAGTGAGGTATGTGTCTACCTTGTTAAAGCTAGACAATTTGGAAAGTAACCAAAAATATTGTAGAACATTTACTAAAAACATGTTGAGGGTGAAAAAGAAAAAAAAATATATTTTTTAATAGCTAAGTTAACTTGGCGTTATCAGTAATTAAGTGTTCAGTTCTGAGTTAGGCAAAATGATTCATATGTGCAACCTCAGTACTTGATAGGCTAAGATAGAAGGATTGGTACAAGTGTAAGGCCTGTGTGGGCTGCTCAGTGACTATTAGGCCATTTGGGGCTGTGTAGCAAAACTCTGAGAAATTACACACCAACATGCACAGAGAAACGTACAAAAACAAAGTATTGAGCTTTACATAATTTGCATTTCATTTGTGACTGATTCATTTAAACAGTGATGTGTTTAAAATATATGTCGTTTGAATTTTAACAGTAATAAAATAGGTAAATAGCAGATAGGAAGAAAAGCATAAAATGAGGTAGAAATTTTGTTTTGTTAAAAATAAATATGTAAAGCTTTATGTGATTGAAGTTTGAAGTTTTTAGTTATATGGTGTTAGGAAGCTGTGAAGGCTTCTGGTTTACAATGGCAGCAAGAACCAAGGGCTGTCCTAAACTAGTCTACACTCCAACCCAATTTTAATTTCTCACCAGCCCAGTTGATTTTCTATACCATCTGTGCCTGTCAGTGTCCTTGTGTTTGGTTTTAGCACTAGCTTCGGGGAGACTTCTAACCTAAGCTTTACTGCTTATTCTGTGAAACAAAGGAATCTAGTCATTGGATTTGAGTGGTGGAGAAATAAGCAGTGAGAGGATGACAATCTATTGTGTGATTCTTGGAAGTGGGAGGATAAATTTTAATGTCTATTTCTCCTTCCCAACAGAGCCTGTGTTGATTCGAATGAAAATGGGGATTTGAGTAAATCTACTGTATTGAGAAACTACAAAGAGGCCCAGGAATACGGCTCTTTTGGCACAGCTGAGATGCTGAATTATTCTGTTAATATTTATGATGATGGAAACCTGCTCTCCATTGTGACCAGTGGAGGTATCTATTTTTCAAATTTACTTGTGAGAGGTAGTTATGCAATGGCTGAATGATAAATTCCTGCAGCCAGAGTGAGGCTTTAGTGAATTCATTATAGAAATTTCTGTTGAAGGACAAAGCCTAGTAACTTTGATGTGATTTTTACTGTCTTCTTTTTAAATTACAAATTGTGTAGAAGTAGTTCATAAATAAAAGCAAAACCTTAACATTCAAAAATTCATTCATAAGTGTGAAGTGATAATACTTGCACATATTAACCCTTGAGAAATTCATCCATAGGTACAGACTTAAGTAAAATGATTCTTACTGTAGTATCCAGTATAAGTTTTAAAAAGTTGTCTACTAGATAGTACACTACTGTAACTGTCCAAGACAGAATTTACATAATACTTGTGTTATGATGTAAAATATTACATAATCAAAAATAATATATACAAATGTCAAATATGTAGGTTTTAGTGAAAATGTCTATCATAAAATACTTGTGTAAAGTGGAAAAGCATGCCAGATAATAATGTGCATTATGGACAGGTTTGGGTTGTTTTTAATACTGAGAATATAAAAACAAGTGGAAAGATTACGTTGCCTTCAAGGTTGGGCAGGTGAGGAGACAGGAGGATGCACTAAAATGTGACTGTTGAGGAAAAAGACCAGAGATACAGGTTCAAAAGAAGATGATGAGGACAGAATGTAATCAAAGTATAGTAAACATGAAATTTATTATTTTATGTGCTAACATGAGAAAAATCTTAACGTCTTTCTCCCAAGTTTACTAATATTTTGGTTTTTATCTTGACTACTTTGGACCATATGGGTGTGTTTGTATTGAGTCAAAAGTGATAAAATAGTCTTAATTTCCACATGGCTTATCCTTTTTTCAATTATGTAAATGAAATTAACCCAGTTTTTATATGAGACTTTAATTCAGCCTTATTTTTATGAGTTTTATTTCAGTTCATATTAGTTCATATTTATTGTATGTCAATTCTAAAGATTGATATCAATTTGTTTTTATTGAACCTTAAGTTATTTGGAATTTTGAATCATATAAATAATACAGCCATGAAATTTTTTGTGAATGTCTTGGTAAACATGTTTACATGTGTCTGTTGTGTACTGGAGCAAAGGCGAGACTGCTAAATTCATAAGTATGCCCGTGTTCAGATTGAACAGAACAGTATATGGTATACTCTTAACTATTGTCAACCTTCAGCATTTTAGTTATGTTGAAAAGTATATAGAGATAATTTCATTGTGACAGTAATTTGCAATTCGAAGATGACTAATGAAGCAAAACATGTTTTCATATTTGTATGTCTTGTGGACATCTATTTTTGTAAAATACTTGTCACATGTTTCACCTGTTTTCCTTTGTGAGCAGGGTGTCTCCACTCCTTTTGTTCTTTATTTGGTTTAGAAGATTTTTTTATATACTTTGGAGTTCTGTGTATTACAAATACTGACTGTCTTCTGTGGCTTACATTTTTTTACTTATTATGAACAGAGTTGTATGCAGGGTAGAGAAAAAATAAATATGTAGTTGTAGTTTGTGTGACTTGTAAAAGTATATTTGAAATATTAGATATATATTCAGGTTATATTTTTATTAAATTATTTTTGTCTTAATACACACATGTTGAAATGGTTAAAATTTTCATATGTGATGTTTCATATGATATTTTTGCCATCTTCCACATAAACACTCTATTTCTGTCTGTAGGAGCTCATGGAACCCATGTAGCCAGTATAGCTGCGGGGCATTTTCCAGAAGAGCCTGAACGGAATGGAGTCGCTCCTGGTGCTCAGATTCTATCCATTAAGATTGGTGATACAAGGCTAAGCACCATGGAGACAGGCACAGGCCTCATCAGAGCTGTGAGTGTTTGGGAGTTCTTGACGTAGATTAATAATTTAGGGATGGTAGAAGCTTACAGAATTTTTATAAGATACTCTCGGTTTATCAAAAGTATTTTAAACAATATTTTGGTGTACAGAACAGTATTTTTAGAAGCAAACCAATGCTGATTAATTCATTTTACATTTTTAAAGTTGCCATGCAGCAGTGGTACTTGGCTTTAATTCCAACACTTGGGAGGCAGAGGCAGGTGGATCTCGAGTCTGAGGCCGGCCTGGGCTGAGTAAGTTCCAGGACAACCAAGACTACACAGACAAACCCTGTCTCAAAAAACAAAACAACAGAAATTTAAAGTTAAAAATTACCAGGCAAAAGTTTTTTTAAGTCTTTGTAGGAAAAAAATATTTTACACTCGTTATAGTAAATCTCTAAGTAAACTTTTCAATATAATTTTTTAAAATATATATCTTGTTCCAATACTCTAAAAGGAAATTTAACTTTAACTTAAATATCTAAAGTCTAATGAGAATCATTGTATTGCCTCACCCAATTTCTTCTATGGTTTCTTCATTCTAAAGAGGATAATTTGAGTTTTAATTGACAGTTTACTGAATTCGTTTCCCTACTATCCTTTGGCTTAAATTACATTATGCTTAGAAATACCTTCTAAATTAGGATATGATTAATCATGACAATATAAGATTATTTCCTGACTAAGCTATTTCTACAGATAACTTCCTATACCAGATTCTTATCTTAATCTTTTAATAGATGATAGAAGTTATAAATCATAAGTGTGATCTTGTCAACTACAGTTATGGAGAAGCAACTCACTGGCCAAATTCTGGGTAAGTATTTTTTGGCAGTTGTTATATCATAGAATCTACTTAATGAAAAGGATTAAATGTTTTAAAGTAAACATAAGCCAGACCCTCACTTCCATGTCATGTTTTTGATGGCAGGTCCAATCACAACACCTTGCGAGACCATTCCAAGCACTCCTTCATAATGCTCTGAGAATCAAAACTACCAAGCCCTCTGGCTTCCACATTTTCTTTTCTAGCCAGTTTGGATTTGTTAGTCCATCCATTACCATAATCTGTCCTGGGATTTCTCAGTGCTACTTAACTGACAGATCCACAGTTGTGCTCAGACTTTGCTGCTGTTAAACATATTGGCTCCATTTGTTAAGCTGCCTTGTCTCCTCAGTCTGTGCCACTTTCTCTCCTGCATTGCCTTTTTCTTGTAAGTTTGTTGCATGACAAAACTTTTCCTAAGGAGATCAATGCACATGCCTACTTACCTGTTAGGAAGCCCACAACAAACCAAAATACGAGTACCATCAAAGTCCAACTTGGGGAACCAATGAGTTTTATCGGAGTTACTTATGGGAGTATGGATGAGAGGTTACTCACAGAAGCAGAAATGACTCAGACAGCTGCATCACCAAAATCCACTCCAGCATAGGTGATAGCTCTCAAAAGGTGGGAACTTGGAGCACATTGTATAGCCTGCAGGAAGCTCAACAGGTTTGAGAGTGACCTTTCCAGATCCCTCAGTCGGTGTAAACCTCTTCCAGGCAGATTGGTTGGTTTCTGCTTCTTAAGAGACAGTTGGTGTGGTCTCAGTCAACTTTGCAGTTTAACTTTTCTGAAAGTTTTCATTATAAATTGACTTCATTCCTGTGAGAGGGACTCTCAGCTTTCATTGCTTATTCTGACAAGGAGGGGCCTAGTGATCTGGTCAGTTTCAGGTACTTCCTGAAGCCATTTTGAGTTGTTTACCTTCCAATACGGTATTCACCTTAACTTGATTTACTGTAGCTCCTTTCCTTTATATTCTATGTATATAAAATACTTAGAGCTTAGTGGCCAGTGTCTATATCACTCCTATCACCAAAGCATTAATTTATGCCACTTAACCTGGTATCTTAAGCTGTATTTAAGGTCCTATCAAGAGGGAAGCTTTAATGATCTAGAGGCTGCACTTTATTTTTACCCTGTGGCTCACTTTTTTTTTCCTTCAGGTAATTGGGTTTTCTGTGAAGTATTACTTCTTTTTATAGTGCAGTCTTGCTCTTTCTGTCATCTCCTTAATCTTAATCTGAGTGATCCTTTCTCCTGTTACACTAAATTTCTCTCTTTCTCCCTCATTCTCTCTCTCTGCCCTACCTCTCCCTCCCGTGTGTGTGTGTGTGTTCAACTTGTATCATGGTGTCCATGGAGGTCAGAAGAGATCAGTAGATCACTGGAGCTTCCCTTCACATGCAGTTGTGAGCCAGTGTTGATTGTGTTGGTAACTGAACTGGGATCTTTTGTCAGACATTGGATTTTACAGGACCCTTTGGAGCTAGATGTTTTATAATTTCCATTTTCTATATTAATATAACTTCATCTCCTTTAACTAATGCCAGTAAACTTTTTTGCATGCTGTCAATTTCTAACTAGATTTCCATTTTGAAATTCTTAGGTTTTCTACTAGTATCTTTCCTACATCCCACTCCCCCATTTAATTGTGTCATTAAAGATACTAGCTAGCTATTTTAGACAAAAATCCTTGGTCAGAATACATACAAGAGTTACTTTAGTTTTCTGTTTTATTTAATTATTTATTTCTCTCTCTCAGTGTTACCACTTCATAACCCCTGAGAATAATTTAATGCTCTGTAATGGTTTTTTGTTTGTTTTCCACATATGGTTTTGTTTGTTTGCTTGCTTGCTTCTTTTGGCACAGGGTCCTACTATGTAGCCTTGGCTGGCCTCTATGTAAACCAGATCGGCTTCTTAATTCCTAACATTACTTTTCTGACTGCCTCCAGAGGGATGGAATTAAAGGTGTGCACAGTTAGCCAAGCTTTATCTTGTGTTTTTCTTGCATTTAATTTGATTTTCCAGTTCCTTGAAATTCAACTAGAATATATCAATTGAAATGGCATTGTGTCCTGCTACAAGCTCATGTCTGTATAATCATATAAACTGAGTGAATCTGATACACATCTCATTTAAAGCTACTGTCAGTTTTATAGTTTGGAATCATTGTGATTGGTTTGGTTATAAATAAATATGGGACTGTTGTATTTGCTCAAAGCAGCTCTTTCTTTTTCAGGAGAATATGTGAAGTAATTAATGAAGCAGTGTGGAAACATAATACAATTTATGTTTCTAGTGCTGGAAATAATGGTCCATGCCTTTCTACAGTAGGTTGTCCTGGTGGAACTACATCTAGTGTGATAGGTCAGTAAGCTTTACAGTTTTTGAAATAGGTTTGTTTAAATACAAGCAAAACAGGAGATCGAAGGAGGAAGGGCGTAAGTTTGAAGTTAGTCCATGATACTAGAGAGACCCTGTATCCAAGAATACATAAATTAAAATTAAAAGTAAACCACAGTTTAATCAGGTCTTGTGTTATATATAGAAAACACTGGAGGCCCAGGTATTTCCAGTCATTTTACATTATGACAGAGTGTTTTCATCTACAGAGTCAACTTGAATAACTTTCACTTCATACTCTTTTAAGTAAGCATATAGTTTTATGGGCTTCGTGTGACTTGTAGGCTCTGGGTTGGACATACTTTCATGTAGACATTCAATGTGTTTCTAGAAAAATCTGAGGAGCTGTTATCTAGAATTCATTGTAATTTAGGAAAAGTGGTTTAATAGACACACACTTTTTAGCACTTTTAGCAGTTTTTCAATACACATAGTATGTTTATATGTACAAAGCCAGTATACTTTGTATAAAATAAACTTTCTTTCTCTATTAAATGTGTTCCCTTTCCATTTACAAGAGAGCGAGTGCTAGTGTAGATACTAAGCAGTTTACTCTTGGGCACAGTTTATTTCATTGGGGAAAATTAGGACACATGAGATAAATTGTGTTCCTTTTGTTAATGGCGAAATCCATTGTAATAGGTGTTGGAGCTTATGTTTCTCCTGATATGATGGTTGCAGAGTATTCACTGAGAGAGAAATTACCTGCAAATCAGTACACATGGTCGTCTAGAGGCCCAAGGTAAGTACAAGTAATGATTGGAAGTAATACATGTGTTTAGTTAAACTTGATCTTGTGGGGAGAGGGGGGTTGCAGATAAGTAGTGATAGTCTTGTTGTCCGCAAATTTGATATTTAAACTTTGGAGAAACAAATGCTGTGCTTTTATAAAGGGTCATAGTAGCAGATCTTATCTTTATTTTGAAGTTACAATCTACTTTGAGCATTTTGGGTAAGACTTATAGGCAAACATTCTGATTGACAAGTTGTGGTTTTCTAACATCTGAACTCTATTTGTCTGGTTCTAGGAACAAGTCTGTTTTATTAAGAGATTATATAAGTCCTAATTTTTATTGTACCTCATTATGACATCATAGTAAGTACTGGCACCTGATTAAAAATAAAACCTATTATAATTCATCCCTTTATTTCTTTGGAGATGATTTAGAAGAATTTTTATTTTGATTCAGCAACTGTCCTAGTGCCTGCATTATATTCAGACACAAATGGCCAGTTTGTGATATGAGCTCACAGTGACATTACTGGATGGTGGGACAGAATGTGTGAGATTAGTTGGTTATCTCATCTTGGAGGAGGTGGTCATAGTTTTGAAGGATTGAAAGAATGTTAAGAGATAATAGGAAGTTCTATTACTAGAACTTCATGAATGCATGAAGTCAAAGATGAGCAGGTTTTTGTATGGAACTAATTTATTATACTAAACTAATTATGTATCAGGAAAAGTTTGTCTTGTACCATCACCATAGGCTGCCCTCCTTCATCCATCTGATATCAGTAAGAATAGCTATTGATGAGAATCCAACGTCTGGGTTGCAGAGATGGCTCAGTAGCTAAGAACACATTCTTACAGAGGACTTGAGTTCAGTTTTTAGCACCTACATTAGGCAGCTCACAACTGGCTTACCAAAGAACTTAATACCTCTGCCATCCAGACAGATATACACACACAAACACACACACACATACACACTTACTTAAAAATAAATTTTAAAAATTTTAGAAGAATCACAGAGGTTAAAAGGTTTGTGTTCAGTTAATACAAAAATTATTTAATGAGTTCTAAATCTGATTTCTAAGTTAAAAGTTTTCTGTTAAAATTTAAAATAAAACATTTAAAATAAAAACAAAAATATTAAAGACTGTTACTTAAGCCAGCCTTTGCAAATCTCATTTACTGTAGAACATTTAAGGAATGTTTTTAGATGATTGGGATATAGTGCAGTGGTAGAATGTATGTATGCTTAACATATGTAAGGACTTGGATTTAGTCTCCAGCACCAAAACAAAACAAAGTGAATTAAAGTAATGTGCAAAGAATTATTTCAATAAAATACCAAAACAAATTGATCTGAGTTTGTCTTTATCTAGTATACAACACACATGAAATACTTTAGCAAATATTTGGTTAAATCATTAAGGTATAAAATGAAAATGTGGACTAATGATTATTGTGAAGAACATATTTGATAGTGCTCTTGAAAAATTGTCCTACCTCAGTATTGAACATTAGATATATAGATCTGCTTTTGATTTCTTTGGTTCTCTGTTGCAGCTGAAGCTTTACACAATAGTCTATTTGCAGGAATTGCAGCCCTGCCACATAGTATCTGGCTTTGGTTGCTCTCCATGACTCTGTCTTTTTTTTTTTTTTGGTCTTCAGAACCAATACCACATGGACATTTATGACACTGCCATGTTCAGCTGTCCTCTAGAGAGGTAGCCCAGCACTTGGACCACAATTGTATCAGCCTCAGTGTGCTAACTCTAGAGAAACACTTTCCCATGCAGTTGCCTCTAAGGAACCTCTAACCACATACCATCTTAGGCTTTCTTTAGATCACTATAAAATGGGGCCTCTTGAGGGGTGGAGTTTTGCCCTCAGAGCATTCTTTTGTTCCAATATAACATAGGTTTCATTGTAAAGATGCTAATCTCTATGAATTGTAAATGCTGTTTTAGCACCAGCATGAATATCATTTTGCCTTGAAATTTTCTCTGAAATCAAAGCGGGCCATTGTAAATGATAATTAGTAAGGTATGTAGCAGGAAATTACTACAGCGGCAGTTTTTCTTCAATGTAGCTAATTCCCAAATAATGACACAGAGAGAATTTGATTTATTTAATTAGCTTTGAAGCACAATAACTGGGCATTTTAAGTTTAATCTAAGTTAGTCTAACTATTTCCTAGCCAAAATCCCCACAGTACTTGCATTTATGGCCTTCTCTGTTCCAGTTCATTTCTCAAGATGTCTCCTGGTCCTCTCCTTGTGGCCTCATCTTCTACTTCCTCTTTCTTTCTCCTCCTCTCACTGGAATTGGAAGTCTCATTCTATTCTCTCTATTACCCAGCTATTGGCTGGCCAGGTTTTTATTGACAAAGCAGAGAATAAATGGTGAGCAATATTTACATAAACTTGAGACTGGAGAGTCTTAGAATAAACATTATAATGACATGTTCTGATTGAAACCAGATGGTGAGCTAGAGAAATTAATTAACATTTGAATTATCCAAGAATAAACTTTATGGGGAGGGTGTACAATAACATTATGCCAAAGGCCATCACCTTCAGAACTTACCAATCAAGCTCTTCGTTTACAGAACAAAGATTCCAGCATGGTTCTTGGTCAAAATATCAAACAGATGGCCATCCCAGTTCTTTATAGAATATGCACGTGTGCACACACACAAGGTTCCGTAATGTGGCCAGGCTGTGGTGGCACATGCATTATTCCCAGCACAGGAGGCAGAGGCAGGAGACCTCGATGAGCTCCAGGCAGTTCTGCTCTATAGATGGACTTCCAGAACAGTTCGGGCTACACTGAGGAACCCTGTCTGGGGAGTGGAGGATAGCTGGGGGGGGGTGGCACACACCTTTTTTCTCAGCACTCGAGGATAGATCTCTGAGTTTGAGGCCAGCCTGGTTTACTTATTGAGTTCCAGGACAGCCAAGGTTACACCAAGAAACCCTGTCTTAGGGAAAAAATAATAATTAAAATTACACATTAAGGCCCACGTTATGTTTCTGTTGGACAAAGTGAAAATTTTCTGTATATGAGGTAAAAGAAATAGCCTGATCAAGGTGTTAGAGCACTCACGTAGTTGGCATCGTTGTCTTTTTCACAAATATAGATACACACAGACATTTCACTTAAAAGGGAGAAATAAGTGTGTGGTAAGAAATTAACTGTGTTCAGTCATTTTCCTTTTGTTACCACCCATAATATCTTTGTCTTCCTTCTTTTATTTTCTTTAGTAATGACTGCAATTATAATACCATTTTACACTACAGTTACGACTTTTTAAAGATTGTGTATGCCCAACTATCTTCCCCCTATTTAAACTTTCTGTTTTTCCATTTAGTGCTGATGGGGCCCTTGGTGTGAGCATCAGTGCACCAGGAGGTGCCATTGCTTCTGTGCCTAACTGGACATTGAGGGGCACTCAGCTAATGAATGGGACATCAATGTCTTCCCCCAATGCCTGTGGAGGCATTGCCCTGGTACTTTCAGGTGCGTATATTACATACTACTCTCTCTGTCTTTTGTAAATAGTAGACTATATTTTCTGAGATGGGACAGTGTCCCAAGAGAAGAGCATCCTGGGACAGGGAGGCCCAGGAACTGCAGAGCTCTGAGATAAGGTACCCCAGCGGAAGGGCATGGGAGCCTAGGCGGAGCAGCTTCCAGGGGAGGCTATTCCCAGCTGAGCCGAGGGACTCAGGAGCCTCAGCCCTGCTCCACTTCTTCTTTTCTTTCCTTCTCGTCATTGCCTCTTGGCTTCTTCCAGTGAGAGTCACACCAGGCAGCAAATCTCATAAAAGATTTATTGGAGGGTCCAAGGAATAGAGGGATGAGTCCAGAAGTGATGGCCTCTGCTCCCGGGAAAAGGCAATTGGGAGCTGAGCAGACAGCCTTTATATAGGATTTTTGTAGGGGGTGGAGCTTTCTGTGGCAAAGATTTCCAGGGTGAAGATTGCTGGGATTTCAAGTTCTTAGCTTGGAGGAGTTTAGGGATTAGTGGGTTTCCTGCTCTGGAATTGGTTGGTTTTCCTGTTCAGGATTTTGTGGGTTTTGTTTGTTTGTTTGGACTTTTTACCTAAAATGAGCATGATCTGGAAGGGGTTCTATTGAAGGGCTGGAGATGACAGAGGCCAGAAATGTCATTATGACAGAGAGGTGTAGGAGAGTGACCTATTGACTCATGCATCAAGGGGCTTACGCAGACTTGAACTTTGGGCTAAACAAAACAACCTTCCTCAAGTGAACTGTGAACTTACACTAAGGGGGCAGATTCCTAGTCCTGGTCCCCGGCTGGCCGTGCCAGACCATGTAAAGCTCCCTGCCTCAGGGGAATGGCTAGTTTATACATTGTTCCCACAGAGACAAGCATGCCTCCCTGCCACTGAGTTCCCTGTCAATTGCGGTGGCTTCTGAGGCTTTAGGGGGGATGCTGCTTTCTCTGTGACTTCAGTTTCTACAGGAGTCTGATCTCAGGTCCCTGCAAAGTATACAAAGTTTACTAAGGGAATCCACAGCAGGGAAGGCTTTCCCTGTCCCTTTGTGGTCATGAATAGCCAACAGTTTTAGTGCTGAGGCTTAAATGGATAGGTAAATTATAAAATGTACTTTGATGATAATGGAGTTTATTACAAAAGGCAGGCTGTAAACAAATTCAAAATGTTCATACCCCATTACCAGGTTATGATTGCTGTGTGGTATTAAATAGGCTCAACCTTCTGCCTCAAAGAGTGTCCTCTTCTTCCAACTCACTCTGCCCAATATGAATAAGCTGCACTAGGGAGAAGTAGTCTGCCTTCAAGCCCCAGTCAGCGCAGTATCTCCTGCTAGGGTGAGTCAGGCCTTCCCATAGAAGTGGTTTCTACTTATTTCTAGTCCTTCCAACTCACCAGATATCTCAAGGTTTAATGTCTTCTCTTTGAATATTTACCTCTCTTCCCTGCAAATCTTTTCTGCCATGTTTCAGACCTGAAAGCTCATACATCTCTCCAAGACTCAGTTTATTTACCAGTTGTTCCTAATGGTCTTTCATCCCTTCTGGGTTCTCATGGACATGGTTTCTTAGTGTGAATCACAGAGTACCAGTACCTATTTGTTTTGTTTGCACATTACAGTATCTTACTGGTAACATGTCTGATGAGTTCTGGGAGGACAAAAATACTATAATATTCATCCAGTAATAGTGAGTAATAGTCTGGCATATGTTGGTCATAGTCTTCTGTGTTCAAAATATGGCTACACACTGGAATAACCTGGTACCTTGTCATTGAAAATTCTGATCTATGGCTGGAGAGATGGCTCAGAGGTCAAGAGTGCAGGCTGTTCTTCCAAAGGTCCTGATTTCAATTCCCATATCATATCTACATAGCCTGCTGTGACTGGAGATTGGCATGCAGTGGATTTTTTCTTAAAGTATTTGTGTGCTGTAAGCAGTTTAAATCAACTATTTAATTTTTAAGAAAACATTCAAAAGTGAATGTTAGAAGACAGCAGAAGAGGGATACATGTTATCTTGGTGAATGGGAGGTGTTTCGGCTAATAAGTTCATTAACATTACTTTCTTGTTTGTTTTTAATTTTAGGTCTGAAAGCAAATAATGTTGACTATACTGTTCACTCAGTCAGAAGAGCTCTAGAAAATACTGCAATAAAAGCTGACAATATAGAAGTATTTGCTCAAGGACATGGAATTATTCAGGTATTGTTGTTCTGTGTGTACAATAACTATAAAGTATTGAGACAGTGCTGTAGATATTGTTCTGTGAGGGTGATTCAGCCTGTCTAAACTCTAGACGTGGCCATTGTAGAACTGTAAGAAGAAAGGGTATAGAGGCGCCTTGTAAGGAGAAGAGATTAACTGCGCTGAGACAAAGAAATGTTAAAGGTTAATGGAGACTAGAAATTTAAATGCTAAGAGAAAGCATTGGTTGAGTCAGGTGTAAGTGAATGTCCTTGGATCACATGAGAATAACTGTAAATTAGACTGAAGTGGAAGGTCGATGTCCTGTCATGGTTAGAATGGTGTTTTGTTTAAAAGTATGGGTTTGCGGTTAAGACAAGGTTTCTCTCTGTAGCCCTGGTTGTCCTGGCTGTCTCTGTAAACCAGGATCACCTCAAGACTCAGAGATCCACCCGCCTGTGCCTCCTAAGTGCTAAGATTAAAGGTGTGTGCCACCGCCCAGCTGGTTTGCTGTTTTAACTGTGGTATTTTTAGTTTAGAGAAATGAATACACAAATGAGCTTTGCTACAGCTGAAATACGTTCATAATTTGTAATAAAATAGCCACTTAGATTTTACCATTTATATTCTTTTAGGTTGACAAAGCCTATGACTACCTCATTCAGAATACATCATTTGCTAACAGATTAGGTTTTACAGTTACAGTTGGAAATAACCGTGGTATCTACCTCCGAGATCCTGTTCAGGTGGCTGCTCCTTCAGATCATGGTGTTGGCATTGAGCCTGTATTTCCAGAGAACACAGGTCAGTACTAGGCTGGCAATAAGTAGAAGCACTCATATTTGTGGCTTAAATGATTGGTAAATAGAAGGATGCTGCTTGTCTAATGCTGTTAAGGAGTGGTTCTCAACCTTCCTAATGCTGTAGTCCTTTAATACAGTTCTTGTTGTAGTGACCCCCAACCATAACATTATTTTTGTTGCTACTTTATAACTCTAATTTTTCTACTGTTATGAATTGTAATATAAATATCTATGTTTTTTGGTGGTCTTAGGAGACTGCTGTGAAAGATTTGTTTGATTTTTCCCTCCAAATGGTCATGACCCACAGGTTGAGAACCACTGCTCTAAGGAGACGCTACAAATTAACAAGTGATTATTTTAAAACTTAATATATTGGATGGAAAATTCTCATTAGGAATCCCAGTACTGTGGAAGTTCAGTCAGCATCTTGAGTATAAAGGAAAATGGTGTGCCCAAGCCTTCAATGGCCCATAGTTTTATTAAACCTATAAGAAAATTACAGATTCCTTTTCTGTGCATCTCATTTCTTGGATAGAAGACAGAGCTTTAGATGAGTGTTAGAAGCAGAAGCAGTTGGTGGGGGCAGGGGATAGGGACATAGCTGCTGGGTTAAGTATAAATAGAACTATCCTTGTGTATATGGCAGTCTATTTTATCAGATGCTTATTCTTTGCAGTGATACAAAATATCCGCTAAACTTCTGTTTTTAATGGCTGAGCCATCTCTCTAGCCCTAAACTCCTGTTCAGTGTTGGATGAAAATGTGTATGAATCTCACACAAGGAACTAAAATAAAAGGAAGATTGTATTTTTATTTAGGTTGTAATTTGGGTGTCATGTCTAATGCATGATACGGTTGACCAGACTAAGTTGCTTAATTTTCTTGACAGAACATAGAACTTTTAAAAATGGTTCCCAGGAAAAGGGGGGAAATGCTGACTTTAATTTTTTATTTATTTATCTTTAATGCCAGAAAACTCAGAAAAAATATCCCTTCAGCTTCATTTAGCTTTAACTTCAAATTCATCTTGGGTTCAGTGTCCCAGCCATTTGGAACTTATGAATCAGTGTCGGCACATAAACATACGTGTGGATCCCAGGGGCTTAAGAGAAGGGTTACACTATACAGAGGTATTGTCATATCTATTATTTTTTTGCTCTTTGAAACGCTTTAAGAGTTACCTCTTAAATGAACAATCCCAAGTGTGTTTTCGCATTAAAAAGCAACTATATACTTTTTTCACTTGATGGATTTTCTTGCTTTTCAGTGTCCATTTAAGCAGTTAGTTACGTAGTGTTGCCTCCTCCTATGAAGAAGGCTAGGGGAAGATACATATAGCAAAGCTTTGTTGATCAGGTCTTTCCACTTTGTTAATTATGCAGTGCAGCTAAATTTGTCCTGTGGTTAGCTTGACTATTTAGACAAAATATTTGTTAAACGTGGTAGTTGTAAATAAACACAAAATAGTATTATATCATAAGTTTTCTACCTCCAAAAGTATTTGTGATACTAAGTATTAGTTTGTAATAGCAGAGAGTAATTAAAATGCTTTTGTTTTGTTTTTTTGCTAGATGCCTTATTATTTCATCTCAGTCACGGTTTGCTATGTGATTATTTGGATTGTGGGTTATTACGTGAACTAATGTCAGTAATCTGGTATTACTTGTAGGACCTTTAAACTTTAGATTATTCTCTGCTTACAGTATACCCTTTACTTCCTATTTTGCATGGATGTTGAAATTTGCTATTTTTTTCTTCAAGGTATGTGGCTATGATATAGCATCCCCCAATGCAGGTCCTCTATTCAGAGTGCCAATCACTGCAGTTATAGCAGCAAAGTAAGTAAGATGTTTAGCGTACTATCATGTATAAATTGACTTTTGTAGGATTATTATTAGCCCAGAAGCAAGTAACCAGAAAGATTTAAGACAGAAGCAGGTAAACAGGTTCTGCTTCTAGCTAACAGTCTAGTTGGCATGTAGTTAGCTATGATGTTTCTGTTAATTATAAGTAGTTGAGGGCATCTAGCATCTGCCTACCTTCCACTGAAATGTCTTTGCCCAGATTACCAGTGACTCTATATTGCCCCATTGAGAGGCTGTCTCCACTTTCATTTTACCCCGTTTCTCTCTTACTTGGTAGTGGGCCTTCATCCTCTTCCAGTCCACCCTACTTTACCTTCCGGTGTCTGTGATTATGCTCTTCTGATTTTTGTAGTTACTTTCTATTTGCAGACTTATTTTTTCTATGTCAACCGTCCTGGAGTTAGTGACTTCAACTCTGATAATATTATGTCCTGCTTCAAACACACCAGAATCACTCCTTAAGGATAAAGTTTATGTTCGTTAAAAAAGCTTACAATTACAACTCGGAATTACAATCCCAGACAGTTTCCTGTGTCTGATTATACTAAATTATACATTTTTAGCCGGCTCCCTGCCCTGACACTCCTGGTTTCCTCAGTTATGTTTGCATTCCTACTTTTGCTTTCTTTGCCTCTTTTGCCTGTCTGTTGAATAACCAAACTTATTTCTGGGCATGCTAGGTAAAGGGAGTTCCTTCTTTCTACACATAACACTTCTTACAAGATCCTGACAGTCCTCAGGACTGTTTCAATTCTTAAATTTAATTTATATCATTTTGTTTTGAGTCCTCTGAGGATATATGCTTTATCTTACACATTCTAAGTTAATGCCTTCTGGGGGGGTTTTGAGTTAAATATCAATTATGAAATAGGCTTCAGCCAATGAAGTCTATAGCATAAAATTGAGGAGATTAAACTTAAATCATGTCAGGTACGTGGAAATTGCATCACAGTTCAATTCTCCAGTATATATTTTGTGTAAGTTCAGTGGGAATTTAGTCAAAACTTTCAATGATCTATAGGCTCACTTTTAAGATCTAAGCCTTCTTCTATTTTTTGCCAACATTCCCTTTCTGGAGCTTGTTGCATTAAATGTTTTTTGCTCCTCACCAGTTTTTGTAGAGCAAAGGGTCGTATTTTACTCATTGGTATATTTCTAATTACAAACAGTAGTGTCTCATACATAGTAGGTACTCATTTCTTAATTGTAAAATTAAAGACAGTGTAATTGCAGCATGTACTTTATTTCCATAACATAGAGTTAACACATTTCATAATTGAGCCACCATGTGGTTGCTGGGAATTGAACACAGGACCTCTGGAAGAGCAGCCAGTGCTCCTAACCTTTGAGCCATCTCTCCAGGCCTCTTTTTTTTTTTTTTTAATACTTTTTATTTTATTTTTATATTTTATGTGCATTGTTGTTTTTTGTTTTGTTTTGTTTTTTGTTTTGCCTGCATGTATGTTACAGACAGTTGTGAGCTGCCGTGTGGATGCTGGGACTTGAACCTGGGTCCCCTGGAAGAACAGTCCGTGCTCCCAACCACTGAGTCATTTCTCCAGCCCCATATAGTTACACATTTGATGTTTATGTTTCTTTGATTTCTTAGGAAAGTAGTTTGTCTTTGGAGCATTTTAAAACTGCAAGTATCATGTTTTACTTATGCATCTGTAAGACTGTTACTGAAACAAAATATAATTCGAGTTTAATATTTAGAAATCCCAACCTGATGGTAGTGGCAGTGGCGCACCCTTTTAATCCCAGCACTTGGGAGGTAGAGGCAGATGGATGTCTTGTGAGTACCAGGCTAGCCAGGCCTACAAAGAGTCCCAGAATAGCCACGGCTACATGGAGAAATCCTATCTCAAAACAAAACAAAACAAAACGTAAACAAAAAAAGTGAGAAATCAGTAGTTGAGAGTCTGGCAATTAGAGTCTTGTGAGACAGCATAAGCTTTTTAGCATTTCTGTTACAAGATAGAGTCATTTGTGAGCTGCTTTCAGGCTATATCTGCTGCTGTAGTCCAGGAGGAGGTAGTATTGTGCTTACTGTTTAATACTGACTTACGACAAGGCCCCGGGATTATTTCTAGCAAATTGTTCTCTGTTGGACAACATCTAGAGAGAGTCTGTGAGTTTATTGTTTACATGTAGTTTTATTTTTAAAGTACCATGTTTAATTTTTTCTTTTTATTTTCAGAGTAAATGAGTCATCACATTATGATCTAGCCTTTACAGATGTACATTTTAAACCTGGTCAGATTCGAAGACATTTTGTTGAGGTTCCTGAGGGAGCAACCTGGGCTGGTAAGTAAAATTTGTATGTGATTTTTTTTTAAATCAATATTAGAGAATTTACACACTGGTATTGATGCACTCTTGCTGTATTGATTTCCTTCTGAGAATTCTCAGGAAATACTCCTGACTCCTATCTTTGTATAGCCAGTGTCTGTTCTAGACCCTTAGAAGAGGACTGCTTCTAGGGGGCTTTTCTCCTGTAGAACACCTTTATCCCAGCTCTGATTGACTTTTGAGAAAGAGGTAGCATGAAGTTCTCGGAATGCCCAACTTTGGAGAATAGGTCTAGGCTCATGTGTAGACCCCTTCATATGCTAGTGCTACTAGGAATGGCTTGTTTTATAGATAGATGAATTTCTATCTTAACTGATACTGCTCCCCCTTAGTCTATAAGATTTGACAATTATGAAAGTGTTTCGTTTATGTTAAGGTCATAACTCGTCACAACTTGGTATACTCAGTGACAGAAAGCTTTTTGTGTCTATAATTGTGAGTTGTTATTGTGGACTATTTTAAGGTCAAGTTGTGTCATTGCTTAGTACTACAGTATTTATATAGGGCCTCTTGAGCTTCTATAGCTCAAGGCTCTAAAAAAATTCATTAGTGGTAGTATGAATAAAAATCTTATCCAAAGAAATTACTTGTTTCTGCCCAGCCTTTATAGTTTACTCAGAATCTGTTTCCTTTAATTAAAAAAAATTGGTTAGTGATAAGAATGAATAAATTATCTTATTATATATTTAGTTGTTGAAAACATGTATGGTTTGGGGTGGTGGTAATTGTTACAAAACATTATTGAATGCTATAGAGTGAACATCTTCCCCACATTATTTCACAGTGTTAGAGTACAGATGTTCTGATGGCTTCTAGTTCAGATCAAAGTTTTGTCAAAATACTATATATGTACTCATAGCAATTGGTTAATTTCTCCTCTGTGCTTCATGTTTTGTGAGAACCAAAATGAACTGAACCGTGCTTTAGTGCCCTTAAATTAGAGCAAGTGTTCCTTAAATTTTGGCTAATGATTTTCATTTACCTCTAGCCTTACAATAAAATTAAGCAGGTGTGTTTCTGATGATAATACTTTGGGAAAAAAATAGGAATATATACAAGAATAAAAGACTAGGCATAATAAATAGTGGTTTCTAAAATTATAATTATTTTACTGGGAATTAACTTTCTTTCTGATTAAAATAAGAGAAAGAGATTTTTTTTAAAGCCCTAGTTATGATAATTGTGTATAAATCCAGAAACAGCTTTGTTCTTTCCTAGTGTCTGCAGTAAGGATTGTTGTTCACTTAATGGTTTATTTCTTACAGAATATCTTCTACGCACATACTTTGTTCTTTGTTTCATGGAAGCTTGATGCTTTCCTTGGAAAATAATATTTTAGGGGTTGGAGAGAAGCATGCTTAAGAGCACTTGCTGCTTTTCCAGAAAGACCTGAGTTTGATTCCCATCACCCACACAGAGGCTCCAACCATTTGTAACTCCAGGTCCAGAATATCCAGTGAGTTCTTTGGCAGGCACCAGTGATGCACATGTTGTACAGACATATAGAAGATAACACCCACATGTAAAATATAAATAAATCTAAAAAATAATGAAGAAAATGTTATTCTACTTTTTATTATTCTGTAAACAGGTAAACATTTTTAAAACTATTTTTTGAGCATTTTAATTCTTGCCAGTTAAAAATTTACTTTCTTTATTTTAGAAGTTACCGTGTGTTCATGTTCTTCTGAGGTATCAGCAAAGTTTGTCCTTCATGCAGTACAGCTTGTGAAGCAGAGAGCGTATCGAAGTCATGAATTTTATAAGTTTTGTTCCCTTCCAGAAAAAGGAACACTGATTGAAGCCTTTCCTGTCTTGGTAAGTTTGCCTGACAGGAAAATCCAGAACACTCATAAGATGTTATAGGTTGGTTTTAGAGCATGTTAGAGTTTTAAATTCTGTTTATGCCTGTTAGATAAGGTAGGGTGATCCATAATTATTTAATGAACAATACTGAAAACCAGGGCCAGAGATGGCTTGGGCCTGAAGACTACTTGCTGTTCTTGTAGAGGACTCTACTTCAGCTCTTACAGCAATCTGTAACTCCAGCTCCAAGGGATATCTAATGCTCTCTCTGGAGCAAGCAAAACCCTCCTGTGCATAAAATAAAAATAATTCATCTTAAAAAAAAAATACTGAAAACAAAGCCAGTGCTTAACTGTAATCCTAGCATTTGGGAATCAGGAGTAGTAGGAGGCTCTCCAAGACCAGCCTGATTTATATAATGAGAATCTATGTCAGAAAATGAAATCTAAGTTTTGTTTCAGAAGCGAGTTTTCCTCCTCCATTCTTCCTTCATTAAAGCACGGTAACGGAACTCAGCATCTATGCATCTAAGCCAAGTCCTTCGTAAATGAACTGTACCTCAACCAATATTCATATCTCTCTAATTCAGATACTTCAGTCAAAGAAAAGTTCTGGTCTTATTTTACTTTATAATTTGGAGCTTCATTTACATTGTTAGCACATTACTTTATTTACATTGTTAGCAGATTATTTTCTTATGTGAGACTTTTCTACAGAGCACTTGTATTACTAAAGTCTTACTATTGAGAATCTGTACCTTGTTTACAGACAAAATTGTTGTCAAGTCTCCATTTTTACCCGTTTGGAATGGCTAGTCCTTCCTGTGTGGGAGGTGAATATGCTTTTGTGTTTGCTGTGCTTGCTCTTTTGGGTTTTCATTTCCTTCTATATTGTCTTTGTATTTCTTATCTTACTTTCATATAGGGCAATGTTAGCAATATTCATCTCTAACTGTACTGTTTCTTAAGAGAAGGATGTGACCATAACTTTATTGCTACTTCAGTTGCCAAAATTTGTTGAAACCAAAATTCATTCATGCCTATTGAGTATGCCTTTTACATTTTATAATATTTCTTCTCATGAATCTAAGTTATCTTTAAATTGGTCCTGGGGTTCTTTTATGTGTCTATAAATAATAAGTAAAATAGATAATAAGATAAAATATTTTGTTTTAATACAAATAAAATTTTTTTGGAACAGATATTTGGTGATATGAGGAAGAATTAGAAAACATTCATTCTTTTTTGTTTTTGTTTTTTGTTTTCTTTGGCTGGGTTTCTCTGTGTAACCCTGGCTGTCCTGGACTCACTCTGTAGAACAGGCTTGCTTCAAACTCACAGAGACCCTCCAGCCTCTGCCTCCTGAGTGCTGGGATTATAGACGTGTGCCACCATGCCCCCCGGCTAACAGATTCATTCTTTAACTTTCTTATTTGTATTTTTAGGGTGGGAAAGCAATTGAATTTTGTATTGCTCGTTGGTGGGCAAGTCTCAGTGATGTCAATATTGATTATACTATATCATTCCATGGAATAGTGTGTACTGCACCACAGTTAAATATTGTAAGTACTAGAACATTCTATTTATTCTTATTGTCATTTTTGTTATGAAAAATAAGTACTTTGGTAGATATAAGCCTTAATTAGAAACCAATCTATAAATCTGATTATATTCATGGGTATTTAAAACTTATTTTAAAAATGATACAAAATATTGTCTGTTAAAGTTTGAGAAATTAATTAAAAAAATTTTTTTTGTAGCATGCATCTGAAGGAATCAATCGTTTTGATGTTCAGTCCTCCTTAAAATATGAAGATCTGGCTCCATGCATAACTTTGAAGAGCTGGGTCCAAACACTACGGTATCTCTCATTGTTTTAAACAAAAGTTGAATGTTAATGGGAATAATTTTTTGCTTGTTTTTTTCTTCTTTTTCTATTTTTTTTTTTAAATCCATGTGATGGTAGCAACAACAACAACAAAAAAATCCAGTTTAATTTTACTGCTTAGGAATCCTCTTGGGTTTCCAAAAGTAGCTCAGCATTGCTCTCACTGATCCCAGCATCACTGATGTCACTGTGTTGACCATTTCACTTCTTGACATAAACAAATTAACAGTTGAAGCTGATGCAGGAGAAGAGCAAGTTCAAGGCTAACCTGGATAATTCAAAAGGTTAAAAAGGATTGAGGAACTGTGCCAGAGACCAGATCTAGCTCAAGGGTTCGGGTCCTGAGACTGGGAAAGGGTATCGGTGGAAAGTGAAGCAAGTGGGTCTGGATAGCTCAAGACGCCTTTATTTAAACAATCACAATCTTATCCTGAGCAGTGACGCCATTGGTTATTTTATTTAAAGAAATCCTAGCACAAGCACTAACTAAGCCCCCTCATTATGAAAAGCCCCCGATAATTTCTCACCTCCCCCTGGGTTAATGACCCCCCAACCATATTTTGCACTACAAAGCACAATTTCAGCAAGCCAAAAGTAAATGTCTAGCCAGGCATGTCTTGCAGACATGAGCACATACCCACCTGGCAGCAAATGTGGTTACATAGTTATGCAAGGTGAGAGGCAGGTTAACCATTTGTGATCATATATCTATTCATCAGATAGACTCCCTCTGTCACAGTACGTTTTAAATTGTTCACACATGAGAAACATGCTTTAACTCTTATGAGTAATCATTACCCAAGTGTTGGGATTTGCCTGTGCTAAGAGCTTTTTTGTAACATTTTTAAATGTTTTGATCATGAACAGAGTATTTTTATAATATTGCAGTGATTTAGTCAGATATTGAACACAATGACGTTTCCTCTTAAATAATTGGAGCTGGGCCCCTTGGAGAATGCCGTGTTGGCAGAATTAAGTAAGTCTTCCTCAGCACCCAGTGGGAGTCCATATTCAGACACAGCCCACAATACCATGGATTTCTCCTATGCTTGCAGTATTCTTAAGAAACTCGAAACAGTGTGTGATAAAGGACAGTTGAGAGTAGATAGTGGATGTGGATCACAGGAAAACATTTTCCTGTCATAAAAACATTCTTGCTGCTATCACCCCCTACTTCAGATCCTTGTTTTCACTAGTGGCCTTACCAAAAGTACTCAGAAAGAGTTTCGAATCATTGGTGTTGAAGCTGAATCGATGGATTTAATATTGATTTATGCCTCTACCTATGGAGTTATTTTGACAGAGGCCAGTGTTCAAGCCTTGTTCACTGCAGCTACCATCTTCCAAATTCCTTGTATATAGGACTGGTGTGCTAAGTGTGATTAGACATTTGGACCCACAAAATTATGTTGAGGTCTTTGTCTTTGCTGATCATTATGGCCCATCGAGAACCATATTGGAGACCGATAAAGAATATATCAATAAAAAAGTTTCTGTGTGTCACCAAAGAGCAAGAGTTTCTCCAGCTGACAAAAGACCAACTCGTAAGCATACTAGATAGTCACGATTTAAATGTAGACCGGGAAGAGCATGTTTATGAAAGCATTATAAGGTGGTTTGAACATGAGCAGAATTAAAGAGAAGTACACCTTCCACAGACTTTTGCCAAATGTATACATTTTCCTGTGATGGAAGATAACATTCATTGAGAAAATTCCACCTGGGTTTGCACAGGCTTTAGTCAAAAACTGTGGGGAAAAGAGACCATCAACACCAGTGATTAAACACGGAGACGTGGGATGACTGCTTTTGAAATGATCCTGTGTTTTGATGTTGCACACAAAACACCCAGGAAAGAAGCAAACAGTGCCTTGTGTAGATATAGTCACAGGAAGAGTGTTTAAACTATGCAAACCACCAAATGACCTAAGAGAAATTGGGATTCATGTATCACCAGATAACATTTACATTGCAGGAGAGTATGGGCTAAGTAGCAGTGAGGTGTCCCATCAATCATAAGGCAGAAAATTATTTTTGGATGTATGACCATTCCACCAACAGATGGATACCCAAGCCATCCTTCCTTTAAGCCAACATAGGCTGCAAACGTGTATATTGCTGTGGTAAAATGTATGTAGTTGGAGGGCATGTTTATGAAGGTGATGGAAGAAACTCCCTGAAGTCCATGGAGTGCTTTGACAGCAGCTAGAATTGCTGGGTGACTGTCCATGCCAGTCTCACTGGAGTGTCATAACGCTGTGGAGCACAAAGAAAAGATCTATGTTTGACAGGGGGAATTTTTCCTCTTCTATGAGCCTCAAAAAGACTATTGGGGATGTTTAACCCCCCATGACTGTGCCTAAAATCCAGGGCTTAGCAGCTGTGTACAAAGACTCAATCTACTACATAGCTGGAACCTGTGGAAATCCTCAGCATGTGTTTACTGTGGAAGCCTATAATATTGAGCTAATGGGCTGAAAAGGACTTTCCATATGATAAGTCTATAAATCCATACCTTAAACTGGTGCTTTTCCAGAATAAACTCCATTTATTTGTCCGAGCTATTCAAGTGACTGTTGAAGAACCATCAGGAAACATTTTTTTTTTACAGTATGATGACATTGCTGACCAGTGAATGAAAGTGTATAAGACCCCACATCATCCATGGGACCTTGGGCGCCATTTTGAGTGCCATGGCTAACCCCCATCCTCAGTGTCTTCAGAAAATTCTCTGATAAGTGGTAGGCCTCAGCATATCACTGGCATCTCATAGTAAGGAAGCTTGTTTAGGAAATGCTGTCAACATTGAAGGAAGCTGAGCGAGTTCTATGCACAGAAATGAGAACTCGTAACAATTGTGGTATGGGGAGGGACTTGCTTTTACCTTCTTAACATTTTCACTTTAGTAAGGAAAGCTAATCAAATGCAATTATCAGCATTTTTCCACTCCTGGCATAAAAGTATCATTCTAGAATTTTGTGATAAATAATTGCTAAGAAACCAGGAGAATCAAGACAGCCGTGCATTCTTAAAAAGCAGACTATTCCTGGGTCAAGACATCCAAACTAGTTAATGCGACTT
The DNA here is from genome assembly GCA_028658305.1 of Pachyuromys duprasi. Taxonomy (NCBI): domain Eukaryota; kingdom Metazoa; phylum Chordata; class Mammalia; order Rodentia; family Muridae; genus Pachyuromys; species Pachyuromys duprasi. Next base: position 91,816,386 of record CM053763.1, read on the forward strand.
TTTTATTTTGAATATGGGTAAACAAGATGAGGCAATATCATTTGTTTAGCTGTGAGCTTTCTAACACAGAGAAGCACTGACTTAGGTTGTCATTTAATAACTATCTATTTACATATATCTTTTTGTATACTGTTTTCAAGTGTAATAGATTTAAATGTGCTCCATCTGTAGACTGAAGGAAAACTTAGTTTCAGAAAGAACTTTTAGTCAGATTGTTTCATATTTCTCATGTAACGTTAAGTTAGTCTAAAACGTTAAAGAGTCAGTTTTCTGTCCATAACTTGTTCAAGTACTAACACTGTCTCACTTTTTAAAATCCCAGAGACGGCTCAGATTTGCAGATAACTGGTGCTCGTATAAGTTAATCCACAAGTAGTTAGGTCGGTTCCAGTGGTTTATGAGTCTGTATTATCTCTCAGATTAGCATGCTAGTTCCATGGCCACGCCACTTTATTTGGTGACTTTATGAGGTCTGCTATTTGTGTATTAGGATATGGCCAATGGCCATTGCTCTAACTGGATTCAGTTTTACAATTCCAAGTTTAACAGGGGCTGTTTGGTTGCCTAACCTCCTTTTCCATCCTCAGTCTGTCTAGTCATTGGTATTGTGAAAGCTAACGTATGTGAAGTTTTACACCTACTTTTAATATTCTGTTTTCTAGAAGCAAGTGTTTTGCAGTGGCCTAATAATTCAGTGACTTACATGGTTCATATTACAGTTACAACTTCTATTTTTTTGCACTCAACAGTGATGAATATTTTTACATTGAATTACTTCTTCTAGCTGAAGGTGATACAGAAGGAAGGATGAGTGAGTGAACAGAACCATAGGTTTCTGTATTATAGGTACTAAGTTCATATTTAACTGATTAGTGTCTCACAGTTAGTTAGTAATATTAACATAACAGACAAACAACTCCTTTTTTACCTAAGGCAAACATTTAGGTTAATAACATTCTCATTACTATGCCACCTATAACAGATGAAGAAGACTATTACACATAAAGCCCAAGTCTGTCCTCAGTCAGAATAGCTTGATTCTCTTGAAGAAAACTGACATGATTTGTATTGAAAAAGAAAAGAAAGGAAAAGAAAAAAGACTTGCACAGATTCTAAGGTGATACTGTAAAACAAGTTGAAAACATTGCTACTTGAATCACATACCTGCTTTTCCAGAAACGTAATGCATTGCTCTACAGAGGCCCTAACAAGTAGAGGTAGTTCAAGTGGACAGCATTTATAGAATGAGCATGTATGTGTTCTGCAGAGCTGGATTGTAGTTTTTCGTAATCTCTTTGTAAACATTGTCAACCAGTGTTTTTATCCCATTAGTTTCTCTTGTGTTTTCTTTTGCTTCATGCTATCTTAGGGTTATTTCTATGATTTTTTTTTAGTTATGTTACAGTTTTGCAATGCTAATGAGAGGGAAAATAATTTTTACAGGAGATATCCATGTAATTTATATTTGAAACCCTTGTTGAGTATCTAAGATTTCCTGTCATTTTGATAATCTGTTTTTAGGGAAATGCATTACCTGAAAACAAGACAGAGAACATTGAGTTAGCAATGTATATATACCATATGATATGTAAGAGAACAACACACTGTGGCTAATTCTACACTAGATTTATTCTGTTGATGATCTGTATAACAGTTCTTTTCCCATAGCAGTGCATATTGAGTGCATAAATATAGTGTGTCAAAGCCAAGGTTTAGAATTTGCTATGGGAGTAGAATATATATTGAATTTTGTATGAACACGTATTTGTTTATAGCTGGGATATTTTGCCAATTTTTAAAATGATTTCAGAAAAGGTCCTAGGAATCTTAAGATTACTGATAATTGAAGGTTAAATTTATGAATGTAAAAAATTAATTAAAATATTACATAGTTTACTGTAAAAGGCAATTTTAGGAGTGTTCTCTCACCTGGTATGTTTAGCTGCTTTCTTTGTATCATCAAATGAAGTCTTGACTTAATTCAGTGATGCAGTTGCCTTATTACAGCCCAGTAAATGCAAAAACCAGACCTTTAGGATCAAGAGATGTTTTGCCAAATAATCGCCAGCTTTATGAGATGGTCCTGACATATAGCTTTCATCAGGTAAGTGTTTTCTAGTAAAATGTACCTGTGCAGTGAACTCCAATTTTATGTACTCTGAAATCACAGATGGAAAGACATGGCTTGTCTTGGTGACTTAGTTTTTGTTCATAATTTATTGAGGGTATTTTTGTTGTTGTTACTGTTGATAGGACAAATAAAGGGAAAAAAATACGTAAAGGAAGGAGTTGCTGCTCTGCCATACTCTTTAGCTTTATGGACTCAATGTTTCTGGGCCTGTAGCCAGCAGTATACAATGGCAGCAGGAACATTAGCAGGGGCTGCTCAACTCGCAAAGTACAGAAAGCAGAGAGAAGGGGGACTAGTAAATAAAAATTGGAACATGCCCCTTGCTACCCATCTTCCTCCAGTGAGTCCCTTCCTCCTATAATTTCAGCCATCTCCCAAACAACACAGCATCAACTGCTAGGTACCACCAAGTATTCAGCATATGTGAGAGATACTGCATGTCCTGACCACAACTTCCCACTGATTGTAACACCTGGCCTGATTGCCCTCTGTGAAGTATCAGTAAAGTAATTGAGACCATTGTAAATGTTGGATCCAGGGGATTTTTAGAGTCAGTGAGATTTCAGTTCATGTTATGCTTACCTTTTGATGATAATGTGAATTTAGTTTTAATGTTACAGAATAGTAGGTTTCAATAAATAGTTATATTCCAATTTTATAAAGAAATTAGAGACTATGTGTTAGAGCTACATATATATATATATATATTTGTTGGGGTATGTGTCTGTGTAGGTATGTAGGAAGAGCACAAGGTTTGCATATTTTAAAGTTGAAGTGCATCTATTTTATGCCAAGATAGTAGCTGCCCTACACTTTGAGAAAATGTTTATTTGGGGTACTTTATTGAAACTGTGTTATTTATATAATGGTATTATATATAAAACATATCAATAATTATTTTTTTCATAGCCCAAGAGTGGAGAAGTAACACCTAGTTGTCCACTTCTTTGTGAACTGTTATATGAATCAGAATTTGACAGCCAGTTGTGGATTATTTTTGACCAGAACAAAAGACAGATGGGCTCAGGCGACGCCTATCCACATCAGGTATAAGTTGTAGAAGAATTAATAAATCCCAAAATTTTTGTTAAGGTAAAACACTTAAGTTTTAAAAAATATTTTTTATTCAATTTTAGAGAGACAATAAGTGAGGTGTGGGGGAGACTGTAAAGTTATCTCAGGTCTGAGTGGGAGACGGGTTAGCAAATCAGTAGCTTGGTGGTTTCAGTTTATTAGTACCTTCAGATGTGGAAGTCTACTAAACATTGAATTGCATACTAGGCATTGCTTTCCACTGTTACTGAAGGAAGAAAAAAATCTCTCTTGACATGTAACTACTTGGAAATCTTGTCTCTAGTTGAAGACATATGAGATACTTTTCCTGAAATGCTCATGATTTTTCTTGAATAATTTAAATTGTTTATGGAAGTTTTTGCATTTAGTCATATAAGGAGTGATCTCAGTTTCCCCGTCAAGCAAGCATCCGTCTTGTTGCTGTAGACTGGAAATATTCTGAGGCATTATTTGAGTTACACTTCATATCCGCTCAGAAGACACTGTCTACAAAATGCAGCTTCTCTATTCGTGAGCATATTAGCAAAATGGAATGTAATAGCTGTGCATTCCTTGATTCCTACTGGCTCCCTGTTTTCCCTCTAGTCATATAGGGGTATGACACTTCACAGTTCAAACGTAAAGGTTACCAGAAGTCACACATGTCCATATACATGGATATTTGTTTTAGATAATATACAAAAGCTCATTTTGCCTTTCTGACTGCTACTTCATATTTCTGATGAGCCATAAACGAAAATTTCATTGCTTTCTTTGTTATGTGTAAACATTGGTTATGTGAGTGTGTAGATATCCTGTGGTGGAAAGAATGAGGGCCTTGGGGTCAGACCTTACTTGAGCTTCTTCATTCTTTACTCTCTGTGTGACTTTGAGTAAGCCATGTGATATTTCTGATTTTGCCTGCTAACTAGCACCCAGACATTTTATATATAGATGTCTCATACCTTGTATATTCTGTAAGTGGAACTGTCTCTTTTATTCTTTCACTGTCATTTTATTGAGCTACACTTACTTTTTCCAAATTTTTTCTTTTTTAGTATTCTTTGAAACTGGAGAAAGGAGATTATACAATTCGGCTACAGATTCGTCATGAGCAAATCAGTGATTTGGATCGTCTTAAAGATCTTCCATTTATTGTTTCTCATAGATTGTCTAATACCTTGAGCTTAGATATTCATGAAAATCATAGTCTTGCACTTCTAGGAAAGAAGAAATCCAGCAGTTTGACATTACCACCCAAATATAACCAGCCATTCTTTGTTACTTCCTTACCTGATGATAAGTAAGTGATGATGATGATGAATGTTAATCTAGATTTATAATTTACTATCATTGTAGTCTGAAGTTATTTCTCAATTTGGATTTTGAAAATTTGGACATGGGAAATATTTCAGTATGGAATTATTTTGATGGTTTTCCTCTAAGTATTTTTGTGAAACTTTTTCTTTTGTTACTTTTTTCCCTTTTTAATTCTCTCATTAGAATACCTAAGGGGGCAGGACCTGGATGCTACCTTGCAGGCTCCTTGACATTGTCAAAGACTGAGCTTGGAAAGAAAGCTGTAAGTACTGGTGTTTTACACTGAAAGTACCTGCTTTAAATTTCCCATCCCTTTGAAGATAAATCCATGGTTCAGACAGGGGGAAAAGAAGACACACAGGGAGGGAGTAGAATAATTGTTATTTTCCTTTTTCGTGAGCTATTACTGAAGGTGAATTAATATTTGGTATCCTTTTAAATGTGTCATTAAAAATATTTTCCCACAAGTCTCATGCCCTGAACCTATCCCAACTCCGTCCCTAATCTTCTTGAGATACAGATCATGTTTGGCTGAAGTAAATGTGATATGTAAAATTACAGCATGCCCTAGAATTTTGACCAACATATTATAAAGATTGGAATAAGTCAGATTCTCTTTATATGTTTGTAAAAACCAATCTGGAGAATTTTTACTAATGGATGTTGACTTTCACATATGTGAAGACTTGTTGAGATCTTCTACAATTATGCAGATAAATGTAAGGTGTTTATTGTGGTATTGCCTTCTATGTTTCAAAATGATGCTTTTTGTTTATAGTTTACAGATAACTTATTAGAATTTTATAGGTATTTCAGGTTTTTCCATCTTTTGCAGAGTTTTTGCAGATCATGTTGTTTATGTGGATCTCTCACCATTTATAACATCATTTTAGTGTAATATAATTCTTACATCTTTGCATTTCTCATTTAGCATTAGTTCATACAAAACTATGTAAGTCTCCTTACCTAATACTGGGATCTAAAAATGCTGTTGTCAGAATGAGCTCATCTCATTCATCTTGAAATTAATTTTTATTCCTTGTCTCTGTTCAACCAAAGTCATATGTTCACAGTCACCGAAGAATAATTTGGGATTTTGTGCTTAGAGAAAGCTATTTACCTTGACATTTCTCAAGATGCATTTCAGTGTATACTCCTTACTTATACATACTTCAGTGTCATTTGAAGTAAATCAGCATTTGATACTGGACTTTATTCTTGAACTGGTGTAAGAAATCATCATAGATCTTTTTGAGGATTTAGGTAGATAACTGTTTCTTTGGGACTACAACTGAATTTTTCACCCAGATGATAGATAGATGGCTCATCTCAGAAGTCCTTTCATGAAAAGTGTAGCAGAAATTGGCAGAAGGATTCCTGACTGTACTGTTAGAGGCAATTTTGAAATTATAAGTGCTTGCAATGGACTGTAGCTAGCTAACCACTGTTAGAAATGTCGTTTGTAAGAAAATAGCAATAATCTCAAGATACTGAGTTAGTATAATTGCCATTGGGGTCTTCATTTAAACTTTCCTCATCAGTTTTTTACTTCTTACGTTTTGGTAGTTGGAAAGGAAATGAGATTTTATTTCACTCTGCCTTTCATAGTATCCCTGAGTGGTTTTTTGTTTTTTGTTTTTGTTTTTTAAGAATGACATAGGCTTGTGTAATGGGCGTGACCTCCTATATACAATCGTACTCTGCAGACTGTCAGCTAAATTTAAATGTTTTTTTTTAATGTTTTAATACTAATGGAGTTTGATCACTAAATATTTTAACTAAAAAGCTGGAAGTTTTGCCTTAAAATGGCATATTTGAGTGCATTTTTATTTTTAGAAACTGGCATGGCAGTGCTGCTTTCTTTAAAAGCATGCCATTTTGGTCACAGATCTGACCCATCTGAGTACTGTGACACATACAGATGGAATGTTAAATTGGAAGAAAGTTAGGCAGAGGTGGTATCTCCATCCTGTGTAGATTATGCATGTTTTCTTACAGAATGTCGTTCTAACTCCCAGGGGCAGTCTGCAGCAAAACGACAAGGAAAATTTAAAAAGGTACTGATTGTCAGTTCTTAAAAACGATGTCTTAAAGCCTTATTTACATAGTAATTAAACTTTTTTCTCTATTATAAATCTTTATTTTTAAAGAATCTCTCCCATAGTTTCCTTTCTTTACATTCTGCAGTATTAGTTCTCTTAGTCAATGCCTACAAGCAGTATTGGCATATTGCCTTTCTATAAAAGGTTTTTTAAACTGTAACCCCTATTTTTCCAATGGTACGGGCAATTTTTATTGTTTCTCATTTCTTGTTATAGAAAAAATGTCAAGTTCAAAATTTTGAAATTTTCCATATCAGAGCCATAAAGAGATGAATGTGGTAATATAACAATGGAGAGCAAAGTGGTTAGATATTTTTAAAATCTAGGGCTGACAAGATGGCTCAATATGTAAAGTGCCTGCTGACAAGTCTAACAACCTGAGTCTGATCTCCAGGACTTACATGATGGAAAGAGTTGTCCTCTGACCTCCATATGTGTACCATGGCTCTTGCCTGTGTGTACAGACACACACAAATATTAAATATTTGAAAATGTAAGAAAATGTAAAAAAAAAAAAAGCAACAACTATGAAAATCGAAAAACCATTTTAAATAAAATGCGTTTGTTAATGAACTAGTTTCTGCTCTTACACCTATCTTAGTTATGGGAGGACAGATTTAAAAAAAAATAGTAAATAAGGACTTCTAATCAAAAGCAGAGTCTGTAATAAAAATACAGACAGATTTGATGCTCAGAATGGTTCTACTTGGTTTCCTTTTGCATGTAAGAGTCTGTATTGACTGCTGGAACCAAATTTAACTTAAAGATCTCTTCTCTAAGTACAGAGAAAGGACACTTTTGAGGAAGAGCCACCGATCTCATTTAACATTTCAGTGGCCTCTAAGTAAGAGGTATCGCATTGAGAGAATCAGTTACAACTCTTTGAGTTGCCATGAAGACAGTTTGAAAGGTTCCCCAGGAACTGGGAAACATCAGTAAGGGTTTAGGCATGGCTTTTCTTCCACTTGTATATTTTACTTGGCCTCCAAAGTTTTGTTGGGTTAAAGTTTTACAAGGTGTAATAGAAGAATGAGATGATTCTTACTGGAGGCTGAATAAAACTTGTGTAATAAGCTTGGGAACTAGAGTTACTTCTGTTCATTCCTTCATACTAGTACAAGTACACAGGATAGGACAAATACAGGTCTTGTATTAAAAAACAAGTATAAAATTACAAAGAGAAATACAATTTGATGTAAAATAACTTAGATACTTTTAATCATAAATGGCATCAGTGATATTATTCTTTAAAATAGTTGAGTGGTATAAAGCTTTTAATAATGTAATAATTGAAGCACTCAAATTGGGCCTTTTGAACTGAATCTAAGTGATGGTGTGTTATGTTGTCCACTGAGCAGTTACTGCTTTTACAGGTAACATTAAGTTTCTGAAAAATATTCTTCAGTTTGAACACTATTGAAATACTTTATGGATAACTTAGAAGTATTTTTTTCAACTTTTTAAAATACTAAGCTTCTTATTTTCAACACTTTATAACTTTTCTGCTATGAATATTCTCATTCTTATCTTATTCATATTCTTATTCATGATTTAAGTTACAAAATCATTACTATTAAAATAACCTCATATCACTCTCTTAATTGAGTTGAAGAAATGCTCATTAAATAGCTTATGATCATAATGATATAAATTAAAACAACTCCCATTTTCCTTTTGATTAGTGTTTTATTGAAACAATTCCCATTTTTCTTTTGATTGGGGTTTTAAAGTATTGATTTGTAATTTTAATAATAGAAAATTCTTGTGAAATATTTTATAAGGTTTTACTAACATTTAATTGTACTGGTTATTGATTGTTTTTCTAAGATCATAAACTTTTCTACTCAAGCTTTTGAAATACGATTTATTTTTATAGGTATTACCTGGTTTTTCGTATATTAACATATTACTCATTAAATTCTATTTTCTATCTTCTGTACTAAAACAAATGTCTTATCTTTGAAATTCAGAGGACAAATTGCCTTTGAAAACAGTTCTCTATGTGGATATGTTTCCTGCTTCCTAGTTTGGCAAGCTAAAGGGGTTCACGTTACTGTTAGAATGAGTAGGGACTGCTAGGCAAGTGGTGGTGAGAGTTTGTGTAACATACTGTGTGAAGAACTTGATTCCAAAGGCAATATAACCATATTTACCTAAGTAAATATTGGTGACCCTTTATCCTTGCTTCTTAGACAATTGTGCCGAACACATGAAATGGAAGCTGTTTCTGTGAGAATTTGATTGTGTAGGGTCAGGTTTTCAAATGCCTTTTTGCTTTGTCTGGGCAGTACCCACCCAGGAACGTGACCTGAAGGCAGCAGAGAAGAAAGCTGAGCGTGGTGGAGCAGGCTTTAATTCTAGCATTGTCAGAGCTGGAGAGTGAAGACCCTGAGACAAAATCAGGAAGTCAGAGCCAGCCTGGTTTCTGTTGCAAGACCTGGTCTCAGGAATAAACAGAAGGGGCGGTGCTGAGGAGAGGGTGGCTAGCTGACAGGGTTCTGAGGAGGCAGGCCCAACAGCAGGCCTGTTCCCTTTTCTAGTTTGGACCTTGTGTGAGCCTTTGTCCCTTACCTCAGAGAATATATTTCTCATTCTGTTTTTTTGTTTTTTAAATGAATTGTGAAAAAATGTTGGTTATTATTTTGTAGTGAAGTGATAGAGTTACAGCAGTAATTCCTCATAGACTGCTGCATCACTTTATTCCCCAGAATTGTCAGAATGTTGTTAAAATGGATGTGTTTACACATAAAAATCCTATTTGGGGGAGTAGGGTTTTGAAATACTTTTTACTCGTGTTTTTCTGTGAGGGCAGTATATATCCCTTTAGTAATATAAATTTGTTCCAATCTTAGAAATTTCATTAAAATGAATATAGATATTAACTTAGCAATTTAATACAAACTTGAAAATAGAATTTGAAAAGTTGACTTAATAAATGACTTAGTTAAAGACAATCAGTTTTGGCCAGAAACTGAGTCTCACCACCTGGCTCCATTTCCCAAGCAATATATGTTTATAGGAAAGGTTTATACACTGTAGACAAACCAATTAAGGTACATGTTTCTGAACTTTCTCAAAGAACTGAAGTCTATTTCTCTGTCCTCTGTTTCTTCTTTGGTTTTCGTCTTGGGACACTACTCTTAGCCAAGGTGATCAGCAGGCTCCTGGCAGCCAAATTTTCTAGTCAGTCTCTCCTCATTGTTTACCATCTTTCATCTGGTTTAGTAGTTGAACACTCCATTCTTTTTTGCTGTGTGTATTTGTATTGGGGGAGGGGTAGGATCTAGCAGAGTCAGTTCTCTCCTTGCCCAGGAATCAAATTTAGGTCATCATGCTCAGTAGGAAGCACCTTCACTGAATCAGCCATTAGCCATTTCTGCTAGTTCATTCTTCATGGTCATTCTCAATGTTTTGAAACCCCAAATTTCTTTTGTTTTGTCCCTATCTTATAGCATCTTTGAGCCAAGCAATATTACTAGGTCTACTCTTTTTTTTATTCTCTTATCCCTGCTGGTCTTAGTCATGGCATGGATTTAAGCACCTGGCAAACATTCTTGGCTCTACCTTCAAAGAATATATATTACTTACTTTTGTCTCCACAACCTATTATTTAGTTCCACACAGTGTAGTTTTCTAGGCTTGTTTCCTGACTTGTTTTCCTACCTCTGCTTTTCCTTTCTGTGGTCTGTTCTCAAAACTTATATCATCAAGAGTTACAAAAACATAAGCCCAGTTTTTTGTTTGTTGTTGTTGTTATTTTTTGAGACAGAGTTTCTCTGTGTAGTCTTGACTGTCCTGAACCCATTTTGTAAACCAGGCTGTCTTTGAACTCAAAGAGATATGCCTGCCTCTGCCTCCCAGAGTACTGGGATTACAAGTGTGCGCCACGATGCCCAGCTTCCATAAGCCCGGGTATTAATATATATAAAATCGAGTCATTAAAAAGGAAAGTCTGTAATCACTGCTTTGCATGAAATATTTGATAGTTTTCTATATATTTAAAATAGGATCTCCATATTTTTACCCATGTTCTATCAAACTCCACGGCTGTAGCCCACTTTCTTGGTTTACATAACTGCTTTCATATGCTGGGTTCAGGTTTTTGTACTTGTTCAACTTCCACTCCAAATGGAAAAGAGAGGGGATTTTCCTCTCTTCAGTTGGGTTATTCAGATTCATTCATGTTTGTCATTTAGCTTCACTGACCTTTCCATAACAACTTGGTTTGCATGGTTTCCCTTCTTACCGAACCGCCACTCTATCCTTTATTGTTTGATTTGTGTGTGTGTGTCATATGTAACTTTCAGAAAGTATTTACTTATAAGTTTATTGTTGACTAACACTAGATTGAACATGTATTTATAAGTGCAGGAACGGTACTTGTCTACTCTGCCCTCTTACTAGGAGAAAAAATTTCTCCTTTTAGTTTTAACTTGTTTACTCCTCTGTTCAGGTTTAATTCTAAAAGGACAGGGTAGACTGCTCTCATGGTGTCAAGTGCAACTAAGAATGCTAAAGACACTCGAGAAAACTTCTTACCTCTCTTATTTTAAAGGGATGGATAAAAAGCTTTCATATTTTTAAAGTTGGGGGTGGGTACGCCAGTAATTACAAATTGATATTTTTTGATGTTTTTGACCCTTCAGATCTGGAATACAATATAATGCAACTCAGGCACAACTCATATTACAAGATTCTCAGCTTTTGACAATGATTTTTAAAGTGTGTGAAATGAAGTCTATTAACCTAAGGCTTTCTTCCACCTTCCTAGGATGTGATCCCTGTTCATTATTATTTAATACCTCCACCAACGAAGACTAAGAATGGCAGCAAAGATAAAGAAAAGGATTCAGAAAAAGAGAAAGATTTGAAAGAAGAGTTTACTGAAGCATTACGAGATCTTAAAATTCAGTGGATGACAAAGTAGGTTGGTTTTAGTAGTGGATTTCAATCCTTGAGTCTTTTGCAACTAATACTTTTGTGTGTGTATAGACTTCACTCAAAATTGTTGACTGAATGAGAAAACCGCGGGTTTTAAAACTTTTCCTATTTCTATACTTAATATTTTTGACAATAAAATGTGTAAAATTTTTGTTCTAATTTGCTCCAGAAGAGAATTTTATTGGAGGACATAAAAAAGAAAAAATACTTTTATTATCTGTTGTCTCTCTGTTTGAACATATAGGAGTGTAAGTGGTTTTGTACTTTTCCAGTTAATTTTGTTGTCGGGCACATCCTTTGTCATTTAATAGTTTCTTCAGTGACTATATAATTTATTATACTGTTAATGCAGTATAACATATTTAATAACTTATTTATAGCTTTTCTTTTTTGTGTGTGATAACCTTTTCTCACACATACAGTTTTAACTTTATTTTCTTATTTGTTTGGTTTTAGTTGTTTGAGACAGTGTTTGGTTTATCCCAGGGTGGCCAAAATTTACTTGTTGGACAAGAATGACCTTGAATTCCTAATCATCCAATCTCCCAAAGGCTGGAATAACAGTCATATACCAGCATACATGGCCTAATGGACATATTTTTAAAACTCCTGTCAGATAGTATATTCTAATATTTAGTTTAGATGATTTTAAAAGTTATCTTGATATCTGTTTCAAATTGACTTTTGGTATGAATGTAAGATCACTGTCTGTACAGGATAGGAAAAGCTGTGATTGCTGGCAGTTGAGCTGTTCCCTATTGTTCTCAACATTCTTCATTAGAATGTTAGGCTGCAGGGGTCTTCCCTGAGACTAATACTCCAACCAATAGCACGCATGGAGATAACCTAGAACCCCTGCACAGATGTAGCTCATGGCAGTTCAGCCTCCAAGTGGGTTCCATAGTAATGGGAACACAGACTGTCTCTGACATGAACTGATTGGCCTGCTCTTTGATCACCTCCCCCTGAGGGGGGAGCAACCTTACCAGGCCACAGAGGAAGACAATGCAGCCAGTTCTGATGAGACCTGACGGACTAGGATCAGAAGGAAGGAAAAGAAGACCTCCCAGGACTATCAGTGGACTTAGGGAGGGGCATGTATGGAGAAGGAGAAGGACAAGAGGGATTGGAAGGGGAGAAGGGAGGGAGCTACAGGGGGGTGAATAAAGTGCAATTAATAAAAAACAATAAGATAAAAAATTACCAGTCAAAAAAAAAAAGAATGTTAGGCTGTTCTTACCAGTTTAAGCTTTTTAACATGAAAGATATTCTTTTCTTACTTATCATTGCTTTCCTTAAGTTTATTCTTAGGCTTTTAGCTTATTGTTCAACACATAAAACTTTATTCTGCATGGTTGAGTTGGTTGCTCTTTTCCTGTGTTGTTTCCTTTCCCTGATGGTTTTACTGGGAGAGTCCTCTTCAGCAGATTTCGTATATGCGTCCGTGAGTGTGTGTCCTGGCTCACTGCACACACATATACACTCACATATTTTGTTAAAAAGAAGAAAATGTGCAAGTACTACTACAGACCACTGCCTTTTCCCTTCTAAATCTTGATTTAGACTGGTACCACCAAGATACAGTCTTCATGTGCCTTATTTTCCAGTAAGAGAAATTAGCAGTACCATCGTTTATTCTACACATACCCGTTCTTACTGATCAGTGGAGGCTTAGTTCCACCTTATGAAGACCTCATGTGCTTAGCTCATGAGCTGGAGAGATAGATAGGTCAGGAGTTTAGAGCATGTGCTGCTCTTCCAGAAGACCAGAGTTTGGATCAAACTACCTAAAACTCCCAACTCCATGGAAATTTTTTTTTTTTACACCCTCTTCTGTCTTCTGTGGACACACAAATACAGGTGACAGACATCCACACATATACATACTTACCCATTGTTAAAGACTTAAAAAAATTAAAAAGAAGAAGTCTCATCTATGAAGCTGTGTCACTTAGATAAACGCATACTGTTTTCCTCCCCCCTGCTCCCAGAGCCCAGGCTTAGAAATTATGTTGGTGAGACAGAATTTTTTTTTTTAACTGACAGCTTCTAATGTCTTTAAAGAACTTACTTCATTTGAACAAGATGACCTATAAATTTAAACCGAAGACCTCCTAAACAGTGAGGTGGGGAGAGGATTTAAAAAAAAAAAAAAGGAACTGACAAAATCTCAGAGAAACGTGGGCTGTGAGAGGGTTCTAAAGTGCATACAGTGGTGTACTGGAAAAAAGAGAAAGATGAGAAAGTAGCTGAAGAGAGAATGGCTGAAAGCCCTCCATATTTATTGAAAACATAAATTTATACATCAAGGTCAGCTAGTGAACTCTTAAGTACAGTAGATGCAAAGAAATGTTTTAACAGCTGTCACTTGTCTACCACATAGGATTTTAATCAACCACAGACTGTCCACAACAATGATCCCATGAGAGTATAATCTGAAAAATTTCTAGTGCCTTGATGTTAAGAACTCCCATAGTGTCATTGTTGAAGTGTTTATGGTAGTATAAACTTGCAGTATTGCCACTGTGAAAGTATAACACAAGTTATGTGCACTACAAAATTACCAAGTGACCATGCTACCGGCTTACATATGTACTGTTATGTATGTACTATATCATGCTTCACACTTTAGACAGTTCTTAAACAAGCTTCTTATAATGCAGGCGCCTTATACATCTCTTTTTTATTTGTTCTTCTCTCATGTATTATATGCCCATCAGCAGTTTCCTCACCATCCTCTCTTCCCATTCATTCCCTTTCCTACACCTGCCCTCTACTCCACCCACTTCTCTTTTTTTCCTTCTGAAAAGTACAGGCCTCCTGGGGATATCAAACTAATCATAACATATCAAGTTGCAGTAAGACTAGGCAAGAGGCAACCCAGTAGGAGTGAAAGGGTTCCTAAACCAGGCAGAAGAGTCAGAGACAGCCTCTCCTACTGTGAATAGTCCCATAAGAACGCCAAGCTATACAACCATGACATATCCATGCAGAACCCTTCAGGCTCCGTGATTGTTAGTTCAGTCTCTGTGAGAGCCTGTGGACCAAGGTTAGTTGAGTCTGTGGGTTTCTTGTGATATCCTTGTCCCCTTTGGCTCGTACAATCCTTCCTCCCCACTCTTCTGCAGGATTCCCCGAGCTCTACCTAATTTTGGCTGTGGGAATCTGCATCTGTTTTCGACAGTTGCTGAGTGAAGCCTCTCTGGTGACAGTCGGGCTAGATGTCAATCTATGAGTAAAGCAGAGTATCAGGATTTGACTTTTTTTTTCTCTCCACTTGTGTTTGGTTCTATCCTAGGTCTCTGAGCTATCCAGACTCTGTCTCCTGGCCCTCCAGTGTCAGGCATGGGGTGCCTCTCATGGCATGTGTCTCAAGCTGGACCAGTCATTGGTTGGCCAGTGCCAAAAGCTCTGTGCCACGTTTACCCCAGCACATCTTGCAGGCAGCACAAATTGTAGGTTGAAAGTTTTGAGGCTTGGTTGTTGTCGCCATCCCTACACTGGAGTCCGTTGGGTACAAAAGATGCTCACTCATTCAGGCTTTATATTCTCCAATTTTAGAAGTCTTTGTTCACTAGCGTCCCCCTTGTAGATTTCTGGGAGTTTCCATTGTATTGGGAATGAGGTATGCACCCCAGTTCCACTCATCCCTGCCAGTACCGTACCCCTCCACCTCACCACCTCATCACTCCTGTCTCCATCGCCACCTTCCCCAAGTCCACCCACAAAATTTTGCTCCTTTCCAGGGAGAGTCATATGCCGCCTCTTGAGCTCTTATTGTCACATAGCCTCTCTGGATATGGATTTTAAAGTAAAGAGTAAACATCTCTTTATAACGTCCCTTGAGTGCCTCAAGAGGCCACATTGATTGATTAGCCTATTCTTTCCATGTTTGTGTATGTACATAGAAGTTTTCTGAAATATTGCTCATTGCCAAAATGTAGAAATGAACCAAGTGTTCAGTAGATGATGAATAATAAATTATATTTTAACGTCCACACATTAAATGAAACATTAATGCTAGTCAGATATTAAAAAACACTGTGCTAAATGAAGCAGCTAGTCACAAAAGACCACCTCTTAAATGATTATACCCATTGCAAAGTGTCCAGTGCAGAGAACTCTGTAGTGACAAAGTAGATTACCGGTTGCTTAGGGCTGGGGAATGTGGAGTTACTAGGAAAGTTTTGATAACTAGTTGCAGTTTAACCACTGGTGTGCCTCTCTAGTCCCTTACTTTTGTTTTTAGAACATGAATTTTCAGTCTAGTGAAACATGTAAGACTGAATGTAGCTGATGCAAAGGTGTTGGAAATCTAAACATAACATTCACAAAGCCTGATGAGCATGGCTGTTCAGAAACAAAGGGAGACAAAACAGTGGAAAAGGATGTTGATCCAGAATGTTTTAGAAGAAATTCATAGATTTAGTAGAGGTCTCTTGCAGAATTTATGAGAACTTGAAATGATCTTTCTATGACTAAGCTGTAACAGATTTAAATGTGAACAGATTGGTTTTCCTCCAGGTACATTGGTGCACACCTGTAATCCTAGCACTCGGGGAGGCATTTGGAGTCTAGCCTGGTCTACAGTGTAAGTCAGGACAGCCAAGGCTACACAGAGAAATCCTGTCTCAAAAAACCAGAGAGAGAGACAGAATGTACTAGTTTTTCTTTTGTATGATTGTTTGCAGGAAAAGAAAGAAGGAAGCAGGCTCTGGTTTGTTCTTTGTGCTGAGTTGTAGAGCATAAATGGCCTTTATTGAAATATTTCACTATAAAAATCTTGCAAATCTTATTTTTATATTCTATGAGATTTTGAATATTTTAAGTGAATTTCCTGATGTGGTCTATCTGTACTGCTAGTTGTTTATCACTTGGATGTTAATTTGGGTTATTTTTTATCCTAATAAATACAATCAGAAAGAATTGACATAGTTTATTCAGCTTCCCCTTTTAGGAACATAGTGTTTCTCTTCATTTAAGAGTTTATTTTTAGTTGTGTGTACATTTATGTGTGGATATGGATTTGTGAATAAGTGTAGTACACTTGGTACTAACTTACTGTATATACACTTATTGTAAATATTGTATATCTTGGAGCTGATACTGTAGGTAGTTGTTAGCTGCATAACATGGGTCTTGGTCCACTTCAAGAGCAATATGAGTTCTTAACCACTAAGCCATGTTGATGTATACTTTCATCTGAATGTTTTCTAGAACTCTTAACTAAAGTAATTTTCAGATGTGTATATTATATGTAACTAGTCTTTATTACTAAATTATACTTATGAAATATTTAATGACTAGAACTGTAAAATGATGTTTTGTTTTTTACATTTTTTAATTTTATGTGCATTAGTATGAAGGTGTCACATCCCTTGGAACTGGAGGTACAGACAGTTGTCCTCTTAACCACTAAGCCATCTCTCCAGCCCCTAATGCACTGTTTAAATATCTTTTTAAACAGAACTTTGCTTTAAATTGAAAATCTCTAATTTCTCTCTCTTTTACACAGGCTGGACTCTAGTGACATTTACAATGAATTAAAAGAAACATATCCTGCTTACCTTCCTCTGTATGTTGCACGGCTTCATCAGTTGGATGCTGAAAAGGTTGGATATGCTTGTTTTTTAATAATTTGGTTTTTTTTATAATAGTAACTAATGTTTGTATCTTTGAGCAAAGGTGCATCTCTCTCTGCCTTCTCTTCCTGACTACTGAAAATGAATCTGCCACAATTGAATATGTCATTAAGATAATCATAAGACCTAGCCACAGCCAGACGTGGTGGCACATGCCATTAATCTCAGCACTCAGGGAAGCGGAAGCAGGCAGATCTCTGATTTAGAGGCCAGCCTGGTCCACAAAGTGGGTCCAGGACAGCCAAGGCTATACAGAGAAACCCTGTCTCAAAAATTTGAAAAAAAATAAAGAATTGGCCCTGAGGAGACAGGATAAGCTGGGGTTGGATGGAAGGGAAGGAGGTCCTCCCCTGTTGGTGGACTTGGAGGGGGCGGGGAAGAAGGAGTTGAGGGAGGGAGTGGGAAGGTAGGAGGGAATGGGGGAGGGGGCTACGCCTGGGATTCAAAGTACCTAACCTGTGATTGAGATAAAAACAAATAAATTAAAAAAAAAAAAAAGAATTGGCCACTACTGAGTTGCAGTAGTAGTAATTGTGTGAAAACAGTACTTGCCTGGTTAGGAAAATTGTAGTACAGGAAACAATATAAGGTCTGAATTTTGCCCTTAGTCTAAAGGCAGTCCTGGACAGCTGGAAATCTAAACACCTTCTGTAACTACTTTATTACCAAAGGGGTTATTTTTGTTTTGTTTTTTAAAAAAGATTTATTTTTTTATTTATGCAGCATTCTGCCTGCATGTGTGCTTGCCTGCCAGAAGAGGGCAACAGATGTCATATTAGATGGTTATGAGCCACCCTGTGGTTGCTGGGAATTAAACTTGGGATCTTTGGAAGTGTACTTAACTTCTGAGCCATCTCTCCATCCCTATTACCGAAGTTTTTATAATAATTCCAGTTTCCTAACATGTGCTGTAGGCCAACTGTTATTCCTGTTCATGGAAGTAGAAGCATAAACAGTTACGATAAGTTAAAAATCGTGAAGGTTTGGAATGAACTAGGATACAATATTTAAAGGAGGCCTCTCAAAAACAGTTTGACAAAAGAGAAAATTACTAAGTAGACCATTCATGGTGGTCATAATTTTAGTTTTGATTATAATCTTTGTTTCCTCTTATTTCAGTGATTGTTTGGAAAGATGTTGCTTATGAATGAAAGTTTGTGGAATTTAAAATATTTTTTCATGTGGCGTGGTATAAAATAGAGATAGTTATCACTATAAAATCTTAATGTTATGTTACAAAGGCATGTCCCTTGTTTAAAACATTTCTGAAAATATTTGTTTTATTTACTGGAAATTGTAAAAATCGCATTAAAACATAGCACAGAATTCACAGAGGCCTGCAAAGAAGTGGTATAGTGCAGTTTCATGGCTGGGGCAGTAGAATGAAAATTCTCTAATGCACTTATTGATACCCCTTTATTTCCTACCCAGGAACGAATGAAAAGACTTAATGAAATTGTTGACGCTGCCAATGCTGTTATTTCTCACATCGACCAAACGGCTCTTGCAGTTTACATTGCAATGAAGACTGACCCCAGGCCTGATGCAGCTACTATAAAAAAGTACCTAACCAGTAAATAATCTTTCTTGCATCTCATTTCTTAGCTATTTGTTTAAAAACTAGGGAGTAGTGTTGAGGATTTTTTATTTTTGTTGTAACATATTTAAAATCAAGAATGACAGTTTGTTCATACTTCCTTAGAAATGTCATAATTTTTTTCAGCCTGTTAAAACACAGCCATAGAAAATAGTTTGCTTAATCGCCACCAACTACTCTACAGGTGGAATAGCTCCATAGTTCTGATCAAACAGTGCCGCCCTTGGCAGGTTATATGAACTGGATAGGTAAAGAAGACATTGCCTCAAGAAATTCACTTCTAAGTTATTTACTGACCAATAGCATGAAAAACAACTAGCTTCTCCCTTATCCCCGAAAGCCCTTCCTGAGTAGCTGTGACCAGTCAGTTGGGTTTGGCATGAGTAGTAATAACTACCCTCCTCATTGATTCAGTCTGTTCGAAAGCACTCCTCTTCTCCACAATGAGGACAATTGTTCTGTCTGACTTTTGGAGCTGTCCTAAAGTAGAAAAGAATGGTACCAGGCATTTGCTGCCTGTGCAGTAAGTGAGCAGGACAGTAGATGCCTCATGTTCTGTGTTCTGTGTCTGGATTAGCTAAAGCAGTGTCCAGGCACTTCCACATAGAAGAAGAAGGGTAGTTCTTGGATGCTCTTGATGACTGGTGGAATTCAGGGCAACCTAGAGCCCAGACAGGAGAGTAATGGGGCCCTCTCTAGAGTCAGAGGATTAGAAAGATTAATTGAAGAGGACCTCAAAGCTTGGGATGTGGAGTTTATGTTGAGAGAGTAATTAAAATAATTAAAATTGAGACCTGGAGGAATCATTTGTGTTTTAGTAAAATCTACTGAGGGAGGCAGACATGTGGGGTACCAAATTAATAAGTTTTGCCAAGTATTGTGTGAGTAAATGAATAGATAAGTGAGTATCCTATAGCCCATCAAATTCTGCCTTTATTTATCTGTTGAGGTACAGGCCTAGTACTAAACTAACCTGGTGAATAAAGCTGTTGCCACGAGAAATACAGAATAAGTAAGTTACCTGAACTTGAGAGGTGAGAGAAGAATTTAGTACTGCTACCACTTGGTGGTTCGGGCTGACAATTGAAAATGGTAAAAGGACTAGGTGGCCAACGGGAAAATGAGCATTTTGCCCCATGTCAAGCACTCAACTCCCTTCCCATCCCTGTGGCTCTGTGGAATAAAACTGTATATCAAGCCAGTTTGCTGACACCATAGGAAAGCTAGATATGAGTTTGTGAAACCCCTGACTTGTGGTTGTTATGTGTCAGTTCAGAAATAAAAAAGGAAACTTTTATTGTTCTTGGTAATAAACTAGGGTATCTTATGGGCTAGTTTCATTTTCACTGGAGATGATGTTAAGGCTATCTTCTTAGATGACCTCACAAAATCAAATGGTCTTGGATCTCTTGAGAACATCTAGTCTGGAACAGTATGTTAGCACCAGCATTTTATGCTCCCTTTATGCAGTTCTAGGGAACTGCTCAAGTTAATACTCCCTCTCAGCATACAGAGCTAGTAAGCCTCAGAGCCTCAAGTTGCTGAATTGGTAACTCTGTCCACCTACTCCTTGTGAATCCAGCGCATTTCACACATTACACGTTTTACTATGGGTCCTTCAGAGTTAGTCTTCTTGTTAAACTAACTTCTTGTCATCTTCCCACAGCCATGTGCCTTGTGGTCATTTTCTTTGCGCTTTTAAGTATTTCTTGTTTTCACACATCCCTGACATGGACTGGAAATAATGCCTCAAGTAAGCTCAGTAATGTTTCTTGGAGTGAAGTTACTAATGCTGAACAGTAATGGATAAGAGTCTGGTCTGTGCCAGGCATGGACATAGGCACTTGGAAAAAAAATCTTTACGTTTCCAGAGCAAGACGTTTTACCCTAGAGACTGAGCATAGATTGCAGAACCAGACAGCTAAACTTGGAGTCCTACGTCTGATACTTTCTAACTGGGGGCCATGATCAATAACTAGATCTCTTTGTCCTTCAGTTTTCTCCTATGCAAAATAGGAACATCTTAGTCATAGACTTGCTTTTGGGTTTGTTTATTTTGTGTTTGTGTATGGGTGTACACATGTCATGATGTGCCTGTGGAGGTCAGAAGAGAACTTAAAGCAGTCAATTCTCTTCATCCACTTTGTTGGTTCCCAGAATTGGATTCAGGTTGTCAAATTTGGTGGCAAGCACTGTTACTCACTGAGCCATCTTCCCCCATAAAATTGTTTTAACTATAAGTGAATTCATATGGTAAAGTGCTAAAGCAGTTATTGGTGCACTCAGAGTAAACATGATATTTGCTTGATTTTATGTATGATATCGTTTGTCTTTCTATACATTACATATAGATGTCTATTTAATTACTGTTTTTAAATATAAAGACTTAAAAGATACTGCCCTTACTAAAATGTATCTAGCTGACAAAACAACTGGATGTTCTTTCAAACTCTTTGTTACGGCATTCTGCATCAACCTAGTACCGTTACCCTAACTCATTTCACCTGTATATATGACGAATCTTTTGATGCTTACTAATAACAGTCTCATTGATGTGTAACACAAACATATGTACATAGATATACAAAATTTGTGCATGGTAAGTCTTAGAGAAAAGAACGTGTGTACTAAAAATGAAATCATCCCTTGGAAAAACTTTTAATTGACAGGTGGAAAAATTTTTTATTTGCTCTCCAGTGATATGGACAAGCAGAAATCCACCCTGGTAGATGCCCTCTGCAGGAAAGGATGTGCTCTGGCAGACTACCTTCTTCACATACACCCTCACAATGGGGCAGCAGCTGGAGATGCAGAAGGAAAGGAAGACGAAGGAGAAAGTACCTTGGAGACTCTGTCAGAAACCTTTTGGGAAACTACAAAGTGGACAGATCTTTTTGACACTAAGGTAACTAAGAGTAAGAAGAGTTTCTGTTGTTGGTCTTAGTACAGCTCTTGATATAGTGATCTCTCAGGTGGTCTTGTGCTCTGACTGCCAAAGAGAAACATGATGATGCTACACACTGAAGAAGATGCATTTTAGCCCAAGTACTTTACTTTTGTCCTACCTGTTTTAATGTATTTAACAATAATTTTGAAAACAATTTGAGGACATTTTTAGTAGCCTTTTAAGAGAGGTATATAGGAAGCCAAAACTATGATCTAAAAATGGTCCTTTTTCCTCCTGCATCTTTGTTACACTAATTTTTAGGGTAAAGTATGCGCTTTAGTTTATATATTATTATTTACTCTCTTCAAAACTCTGTAACTTCTACATATCTCGGCTATCAATTTCTTTCTTTAATTTTATGTGCATTGGTGTCTTGCCTGCATGTATGTCTGTGTGAGGGTGTTGGATCCTGGATTTATAGACAGTTGTGAACTGCCATGTGGGTGCTGGGAATTGAACCTGGGTCCTCTGGAAGAGCAGCCAGTACTCTCAAATGCTGAGTCATCTTTCTAGCTCCTAGCTACCAGTTGTAAACAAATATTTGGAAAAGCAAAGTTAAATTTTTTTTGGATTTGGGTTCTAAAAAACTTATATCAAATACCTTTTGTCTGTTTATAGTACCAATTATATAACTGTATGTTTTTATTAATCTTCTTGGAGAAGAAAAAGTAGATGAGTTCTCACCCAGAAATTATAAGTCACTGGGTCTCAGGATTAGCTATGGTAATTTTTAATTGAAAACACAAAACAAAACTAGGAAAAATACTTTTTATGTTTGCAGTTCCCCTACAGACCAGTAGTGTGTTTTCTACAGTAGTACTCACAAAACTCGCAAGCAGAATTACACAAGGGATAAGGATTAGGACCTGAAATTGAGTTTCAGTCCTCCCTCTGCCATTTTTATCACAAGTTATTGAACATTGATACCTGTTTCTTACCTGGATATTCTGAATAAGTAGTAAGTTTATGGAAAGTCCTCAGTGGTATTGTTGTTACCTATTAACAATTATTAAAGGTCTGCTATTTACTAAGCAGTGCTTCCTACTAGAAACATGCATGTAACAAGGTGATAAACACTTGTGATCACCTCAATGAGATTGTTAGGCATACTTCTGTCTTCACAGTAACAGGGGCAGTTGCAGACCAGGGGCAATGTGTTACAGTACTGACCTGTTTACCCTGTTAATTGAACAAGAACAAATCACTGGAACAGGATTTCTTTTTCTGAGGATGGTCACCACACTCCATAGTTCAGGGAAAACATAAAAACAGCTTGACAGATCAGCATAAAAAAGGAGCATGTTTTTGCAAAACATGTCCTTTACAAAGTCAGTGATTGTATTGTCCATTTTTATTTCTACTCTTTATGTAATTATGTTAACTATGGTTTCTTTTGCATGAAGAAATGGTTTAAAGTGGATTTTAGTAGCTTATGACTTATTATTTATTTCCTATGTAATTATTTTATGTAATTATTTGCCCTTAAAAGACATTTTTAAAAAATTTCCCTGATACAACATACTCAACTTAAGAGCTATACTTTCAGGGGCTGGAGAAATGGCTCAGTCAGTAAATTGCGTGTCACACAGCTGTGAGGACCTGAGTTCAGTCCCCTGCATCAGTATAGGAAGCCAAGTACGATGACATTGCAGAGCTGGGGTGGCAAAGATATGATGGTCTGTGGGGCCAATAAGATGGCCAAGTCACCCTTAAAAAGATGGAGAGCAATGAGAAAGATCTCCTGTGTTGACGTCTGCCTTCTGTGTACACACACGAGATATGCCTTAAAATATACACACTCCATAGATAATCTTTGTTTTATATTGTAGGTTTTGACATTTGCATATAAACATGCGTTAGTAAACAAGATGTATGGGAGAGGCCTTAAGTTTGCAACTAAACTCGTAGAAGAAAAACCAACAAAAGAAAACTGGAAAAATTGTATTCAAGTGAGTAATTATACTGCATATCACTTCCATACCGCATAGTGACAAGAAGATTGGGGGGGGGGGAACCTGTGGTCATTATAAAACATTGCTTAACTTATTATGGCCCACCGTTACCATTTCTAAAGCAATATGAGGAATACAATAAATGCATGTAGCCTTCAGAATTTCTAAAACAGTATCACTTCTATTTAGAGATCCTTATTAACCTTGAATGTTTTCAGCAAGGGCAAAATGAATTAAGTACTTTCTGTTGTTAGAAGAAATAATTTTTGAAGGAAGCATTCTTTCTTAATGTATATTGCTTTGGTTTTAATATGGTTGAATTTGTGGAGTTTCTTTTTTTTGTCTGAGGTGATTGCCACCTTTGTTAGTTTACTATATATCACATATACAACGAAACCAGTTGGAGTTAGTTTGAGATGATATGAAGAGAAATGATGTTAATGTCATCTTATTTTCTGTCTACCTTTGTCAGTCACTCCAAATGGTTAGACAGTTTGAGTCCTTTGGATCTTGACTAAGGCTAAGAGAACTCTTTCTGGAGTTCTTATCATTGTTCCTATGTTCTTACACCCCTGTGATAAGATTGTAGTTTGTTAGGAAGGACAGTCAGTAGGTGGACAGATTAATGGATGACACATTGAGGAAAGAAAGGTTCTGTCTTGTGGGGCTACAGTGCTGTTACTAAATTAGGAATTTTGGGCTTGGAGCTGTCACCTCCTTTACTAATGCTCTCTTTTCTTATAGCTGATGAAATTACTTGGATGGACCCATTGTGCATCTTTTACTGAGAACTGGCTTCCCATCATGTATCCTCCTGATTATTGTGTCTTCTAAAATAAGAACCAAGACTTTAAATTTAAAAAGAAAATTTTATAGTGAACAGATACATGAACAAATGTGTGGCATTTTTAGTCTAACTAATGCATGTTTTCATCCACTATCCAATACTGATCATTAAAACTATATATATTTATCAGAGAACTCAATGGCGTGTGGCTTAATACATGAAATCTAGACCTCTGACCTCATGCTGTTTTCCTAGTCCTCCCACACCTGGCAGGGGCAGGGCATCTCCTGTCTGCCAGCCTCAGCTGGATGCAGCTGTTCATGTGCATGAGAGGTTTTCATCTTTTAACTGTAAAATGTCAAATCCTATTTTTTATTTTATAAATGAAAAGGGTTAAAACATGCTCAATTTTTTTCCAAGAATATAAAGGCCTTTAAAAAGCTACATTAGATGTAGCTAAATTATTTATTTGACTGAAAATTAGGAGAACATCATTTCCAGACCTTGTGGGTGTTTTTTTTTTTTTCTAAAAAGAAATTCAAATAACTTGGGGGGCCATAAACACATGGCTATTGATGGAGGACACGTGTTACAGAAGTCTTCACCAAGGAGTCGTAACAGACAAGTTGTTTTTACCGCCTCCTCAAGTACACAGCGTCAGAATGAATTAAAATCTCCTGTGTCGGTGCCAGACAGCTGACTATCTGGTATTGTAAAGATATACACAGTATGTTTATAATGTTGAAATCATGTAAAACACATGAATAAATGTACAAAACCACAGGCACAGCACACCATATGCACTCTGATACCTTAATTGCTTTTATAAATAATAAAAGTAAATATTGAAGCTCCTTAAGATTGTTCTTAATTTTTCATAAATCGAATTTCGGGTTAGAACATAACAGTTTATTAAATCTCTAGGCCAAAAAGTTAGATAATTTATAACGTTTCTTAAGGGTTTTCAGTTATTTGAATATATTTACAGTGCTTATCATTTGTTTAATTTTTTAATCTTTCTGTCGAGTATCCCTAGCTCTATAAAATAAACAGACAAAAATAGACAATATTAAAAAGTCTAGAGTTAATCTGTTAGCAAAATGTGTTTTGTGTACACATTTTTGTGTAATCTTGTTCTTTTGGGTTACTGCCATAAGAGTTAATCTTGTTTATTCATTTGTAACTGTTTTCTTTTAGCTGACAAAAATATTAGAGCTTTATGAAAAAATACAATTATGCTTTAAAATGCTTTGCATGCAGTTTCTACAGGATCTTATGTTACAGAGTATAACATCCATCCATGGATAGCTACATGCATGAACTCTCAACATTACATGTGTTTTCAGTTGTACACATGCAGGCATATACATCTAGTCTTATTAGCTCAGTAACAGAATTGAAAGGCTCAGAAATATTAGGGCACTTTCCAAAGATCACTGCAGAGTGACTTATTACTAATTTCAGAATCTGTTCTGCCAGCCAGGTCCTGCAGTCGGGAAGAGGTCAGTAAACCATGGCCATTGAGCTGTTTGTATGGTTTTACTGGTACAGTTCTGTAGCGGGGACAGTCAGAGTGCTGCCATGACATCTGCTCTTTCTGTCTGGATTATACTGTGCTTCTTGAGAACAGGTAAACTCAAGTAAGCTCTAGACTAGAACATGTCCTCTAACCAGTAGAAATCTAAGAAAAGATTCAAGGATGAGGGACTGAAAGTCATTGTAGTGAATGCTTGCACTACTCACACCGGAAAAAAAAAAACCTGAAGAACTAGAGAAAGTAACTTCCTAAAGCATTAAGAGCTGCAGACTGTATGCTCAGGATTACTTCCAGAGGAAGCAGTTTGTCATCATGGAACTTCCTACTCCTTAATACTGTTATCTGCATCCTAGAAATACATATTCTTTACCTTTGAATAGGCCAGCCCTATCCTTAGACACACAAGACTCAAGCTTCCATTGTGGTACCCATTGCCCTAATGAGTAGGCCAGAGGCTGGATAACTTGACACTCATCAGCCCTTGCAGTCTAACCTTCCTGCAGGCACTGTGTATGTGAGAAAGTCATTGTGCATTCAGTGTGCTACTCATGTGTAGAAACTGCTTATTTGAGTTACCTGCAGCTTTTGTGTCTTGTTTTCTTCTCTGCTCTTTCAATAAGCCAGGACTTGAAAATACCTGCCCTTCATCTTCTGCATGTAGGAAGATTGAATGTAGGGAAGTGGGTAAGGGAGCCGAAACCACTCACATGAATTTCATTTTGAAGAATATAAAATAATAAATAAGCTAGACTTGAGTCTGAACATGTATTCCCAGAGAAAGGAAGACATGAGTACTGCTCTGTGAGTGAGGGACGTTTGGGGGCAGCATTTTTTTCTGACAGAATTTCCCATTGCCCTTCTGATCCTCTGGATCTACCAGCTATGGCCTGATGGGAGCTTTGCTCTTACAAAGTACTGGCTACTCCCTGGTGCTGGTTTAATTTTATCTAGAGCCCCCACTTGGGTGAGAAGCAGTCCTGATGAGACTTCACAAGCTATGTGCAGTAGAGGAGAACTCCCCCTTTCAGTGGACTGGGGGAAGGGGATGGGGGGAAGAGGGAGGGAGGGCGGGACTGGGGAAGGGGCTTCAGTTGGGATTATATAATGAATAAATTATGAAGAAAAAATAAAAATTTAAAAAAAGGACTTTCAGTGAGTTGAAATCCTGTAGGGATGGGAGGCTAGGAGGCTGTGCAGTGTCTAGTGTCATGGTCACGCTATGGTGGCTCTGTGATAGGCTGTGTACTAGACACCAGGCAGTAGTTTGTTGTAAAAATATTTCTGTCCATTTACAGAATAGTGTGGATATAAACATGTTTTTGTTTTGATCCCAGGTGTAAGATATTGCACTGATTCAGATTCTCCTCAGCAGCAGACTATTTGCTTCCTGAAGGCGCTAAGAGGGGCTCTTTGCCAGCTGCAGATAGTTTTAAGTCTGAGGACTAGGAGAGGGAAAAAAGGCCAGAGTGCAGAGGGAGATGGGAGGTTCTGAGAAAACAAGGCTGTGGTGCTCCCACCTACTGCCCCTGGTTGCTGTTGATGCAGTTTGATAAGAAGTCAAAGATACCCTGAAACAAAGATTGGACTTGCCCCAAGGAAACTGATGGCCCTAACCCACTAACCGTGTTGTTCCCCTACCTGGTACTGAAGTGTTGGAAGGGATTGGGGCGGAGAAGGGAGGAAGAGCCATTAAGAAACACAAAAGGATTCTTTTTTAAGGTAATGCTTCAGAATATTGTGGAATTCGAGTCCTACCCTGGAAATACAAATAAAATATATTTGTTAAGTCCACAAAAATATTTAGAGGACAGGATCCCATTGCTACAAATTTTACTTCTCTACATTATATAGAGAGCATTTGAGAAGAAATTGGGCTCCATCTGAGAGAAGTTTTTTTTCTTTTGACATTTTGTGTGTCATGTGTACACACATATATAGAGGTCAAAGGACAACTAGTGGGGACTGATTCTCATCCATCTATGGGTTGTCACCAAGCTGTGTCACCAGCCCCTGGCACAACCTGTTTTTAAACCTTTATCCATTTGTGGTCAGTTTCCATTCCTGCCCTATTCCTAAACAAGCTGTGGCCTGCTTCTTGTCATGACCCTTTTGAGTTTACTACAGTGTTCTAGAAGTGGGATGACAAAACCCAAGATCCTTTCGGTCTTCTTCAGTGCAGTATTCTTGAGGTAAATACACACTGTAGGCTAGCTCTGTGGTGTGCTTTATTTCTAATGCATAAACATTCCTCATTCTGTTTATCTGCTCACCAATTGGTGGGTATTTGTATTTACTTTGTGGTAAATATTTTAGAACAAAATTGCTGTTTATTCTACTTTTTTTAATGTAAGAAACTTTCAAATTGTTTTCCAACATGACCATTTAAATTTCTTACTGGCAAAGTGAGTCATGGGTTTCTGAGTGTGTTTTGTTGTGCTTTTGTTTTTCATCCTTCTCAGTGTTTAATAAACTTTTAAAACTAGGTAGTGGTTGTATTTCTGTTTGTGGTTTTAGTCCGCATTACCACAATAAATAGTGTACTTATTAGATATATGTTGCCTCTGGTGAAGCCTCTTCGAAAATTTAATGGACATTTTTTTACTTTCTGTGTTGTTGTTTTAGTTCTTTTTGTATTTGACACATAAAGTGCTGTTATTATGTAGGTGCACATTTTATAAATTTTCTGCTAGAAAAAATTTAAAAGCAAAGATTTTGAAATTAGTGTAGTCCAATTGCATGATTCATTTTATTTTATTTTAGGCAGAGTATCACTATGTAATCCTGACTGGCCTAGAACTCACTGTGTGGACCAGACTAGCTGGAGATTTCCTGCCTCTGCCTCGTGAGTTTTTTTTTTTTAGTTTTTTTTTTTTTATTTATTTATTTTTATCTCAATCACAGGTTAGGTACTTTGAATCCCAGGCGTAGCCCCCTCCCCCATTCCCTCCTACCCTCCCAACTCCCTC
>CM053763.1:91845860-91955924 GCA_028658305.1 Pachyuromys duprasi
CCCCCCCCCCATAGGTCCTCTTTGGCATGCTCCTGTTCTGTTCCTTGTTTTCTCCTCCGCTCAATGTCCATCCCATTTGTTCATTCAAACAAGCATTGATCATACGCCTCGTGAGTTTTAATATTAAAGGTGTGTGCCACCACACTTGCTGAAGAAGACCTTTTCAAATTTATAAGTTGTGCTTTAAATATCATTTCCTAAGAGATCTTTGTTTAATCCATAGTTGTAACGATTTTTACCTTATTGTATTTTACACCTTTTATAATGATTGGTGCTTATATTTTCATTGTATGTTGCTATTTGTTTAGCCTATTAACCAGTATTCGAGGGTTTATTATCTAGGTTGTGTACAGAGTTCATTCTTGCATTGGTGGTTTACTCTCCCATTGAATGACCATAAATAACACCTTTGTCAGAATTGGTTGACTGTGTGGTAGTGCATTTCAAAATTTTATTCTTTTCCATTGACCCACCACCACCACCACCATGACTATCCCATGGCTCTTTCATGCTCAGTTACTGAAATTCACACTGAGAAACCAATGATTTCCAAATTGCTTTCTTCTACCCATACTCAACAGAGAAGCAACAGCAAGCAAAACTATTCAGTAGAGTTCTCAGAAAAATAACCCTGTACCTGCTGCACATTGTACAGTTACCAAAAACACTGTCCTTGCCTAGGTTTCTTCTGTGTGGCTTGATCCTGTAACTTTTGTATTCTAAAGAAGAGTATTTTAAAAGCCTTCCTTTTGCTCAAAATAAGGAAAATACAACTACTGTGTTGACAGATTGTTTTTATTTAGTTGCTGAAAGTAGAGGATACATAATTTGTGTGTGTGTGTGTGTTTATGGGGTTCTAGGGAATTGAATCCTTGTTTTTCTTTAAGGATTTTAGAATTTTATATGTATGAGAGTTTTCCGGCATATATGTGTGGACACCACATGGGCGCCTGGTGCCCACAGAGACTTAGAAGAAGGTGTTGAATACTGTGGAGCTGCAACTACAGCTGTGAACCACCATATGGGGTCTGGGAACCAAACAAACACCAGACCTCTATACAAACAGCAAGTTCTCTTAACCATGAGCCCTGGCACTTTTGTAAGGTTGTTTTTCTTTTACAGTTTTATATAATGTATTTTGATCATACCCTTTCTCCTCTTTGAACTCTCAGATTCTACCTGCATCCCCAACTAAATATTCTTTTTCTTTAAACATACACACCAGAACCAAAACCAAAATATCAGCCACAGAGTCTTGTTTGTATTGGTTAGCTGTTGGGCATGAGGCCCTCCCTGGGTTGTGGTTGTTATGCTCAGTGTAACTCCATTGAAGAAAAGGGAGTTTCCCTCCCCCAGTAATTACCAGTTGCAAGAAGCCTCTTGGGGAGAAATAGGACTTTTTTGTTGGTGTTAAGTTTTATAAAGCAAGCCTTTTCACCAGATTCTTAAGGAGTATCCTGACACCTCTTGGCCAAAATCTACACAAGAAATTCATCTCACAAAACTTATATTGGGGGCGGGGGAGCTGGAGAGATGGCTCAGAGGTTAAAAGCACTGCTTGGTCTTCCAGAGGTCCTGAGTTCAATTCCCAGTAACCACATGATGGCTCATAACCATCTATAATGAGAACTGGTGCCCTCTTCTGGCCTGCTGGCATACATGCATGTAGAATACTATATAAAAAAGAAAGAACTTACGTTGGGAATTTGACAGTGACATCACATTATCTGTTCATAAAATTTGTAGAAAGTTAATCTTTGAAATGCCTTCTAGTATAGGAACTTGCTCTATTACCCCTTTTGTTATTAGTTCTTCTCAATGCTATAAAATTAAGTTAGGATTCTAGAATGGCTGTTAATAGATTCTCTTAAGTATTTGGCAGTGCTGTTGTAAGTGGAGTCTTGTATTTCCTGAGGTTTGTGGCTAGAATGTATAAGGAAGGTTGAGGTTGCATTCTGACATTTATCTTCTTTGTTAAACTATTACAAATCCCGAAAGTCCTACTGTGGATGGCCTGCAAGTCAGTGGCCTGGCAGGATGTCCTGCAGGCCACAGGCCACGTAACTCAAAGTCTGGTTTTGCAAGCAAAAACAATGAAGTTTTTATAAGTTATTGTAAAGAAAAAAAAAAACTAGGTAGTATGTAGCTTGCTAAACCAAAACTCTTATCTGATCCTGACCCAACACCATCACATCAAACGTGAATATTGTATTTTTTATTTATACTTAAGGTTTGCATGTTTTCTTTGCCACAGAAGCTAAAATCTACACATACATAATATGTATGTACATATACATACATAAATACATGAAATAATGGCAGTCAGAATTTTGTTTTCCTTTTCTCAAAAGAAAAGCTTAACTGTAATTTAGATATGTATGGGGTCGGCGCACATGTTCCTTTGTGCACGTGTGTGAAGGCTAGAGGTTGACACTTGAGGTGTCTTCCTCAATCACTATCTTTTGAGACAAGATCTCTGAACTTGAAGTTCACCAATGAGGACAGGACTAACTATCCAGCAAGCACCCGACATCCTCCTGTCTCTGCCTTCCCAGCACAGATTTCAGGAGTGTGCTGCTGTGCTGAAGGAGTGACTTCAGATGTTCACGTTTATGAGGCAAGCACATTACTGACTCATTTTCCCTTTTTTTTTTAATTTAATTTTATAATCTTTTATGAGAGCAAGTAATTACATTTTTTTTCTAGTGTTACAAGAATTGTAATCAAGTTCGGGGTAGGGGACATGCAATCTAGAAATCCAATGGAAAATTGCCATATGTAATTAAGGTAATTTTTCAATTCTCTGGAGAAGTTTTTGTTAAGATGCGTGGCTGAGTGTGCATGTGAGTGTGTGCACCATGGTGCTCAGAGTCCAGAAGAGGCCATCAGATTCCTCAGAGCTGTAAAGAGTTGTTTGCAGAACACCAGCTTGTTAAATGGAGATCTGAACTCCAAGTCCCATGATTGCATAGCAAGTGCTCTTAACTTCCAGGCCTTCTCACCAGCACCTCTTCAGAGATATCTCGTTTTCATAAAAATGCAAACCAATCACTGTGGCAAATACCTGTAGTCAAGAGATGCATATCTATTTTAAAGCTGCCCTGGGCTACACAGTGAGACCTTGTCAATAGTTATGACAAAAGCATATTGTCACGTGAAAAATCCAGACACTATAGCAGAAACAAGGAGGAACCCACTTGTTCATTAACTTTGTAGAATGTGCTAAGCACTTAACTAATACTCTTGGCAAGTCAGCAAGGCTGCTTTCATGTTTCTGGGTTACTTTCTGTAGAAACTTAGACTGACCATGTGATCGTACCATCTTAGAAAGTTGTATATTGAGTGGCACTTATTCTAGCTGTACCAGTGTGGTATAGTGTACCCTCTAATAGCTCACAAGGTACCGATACTTTGAAAGCTCCTTGCATTTCAGTCCCATTTTAGTGTCCCTTTAAAAAGTTTGACTGATGACTCTGAATATTCAGCCAAGAGAGTGGTATCAAAAACTTGCTTGAAGGTATCTAAAAATTCATAATCAGTGCTGAATCTGAATTTGTTTGCCCAAAGTACCACAGTGCCCTGTTGGGAAAGGTGCACCATGGTGGCAAGCAGCTTGTCCAAGAAGTAGTGGTGGTAGACGACATCGGAGGCCAAGATGTAGTCATAGTAAAAGGTCGACTTAGGGAGTTTCTGCTCGAGGTCTTCCCCCCACACCAGTTCCTTCACCTCAGGTACATGAGCTGCGCCTTCCACTGTGTTTTTTAAAAGATTGTATTGAAGGTTTCCTAGCACATCAGGCAGATCTGTTGCTGTGACTTGAGCTCCTAAGAGAAAAAGAAATGGTGATGCTGCCTGGAGACTTCTGGACAGCCACAGTTTCCTTTACTAAGAGATAGACAGGAACAGCTACATGTCTGCCCCCCCCCGCCATTGTATGCTAAACAAACTGATGTAATTCAAACTAGACAGTTTCCTCCTGTAGTTTTAACCTGTGCTAAGATTTGGTACCACACTTGATTTCAGCAGCACCCCAAATTAAACCTCCACTCCCATTCATGAATGTCAAAGGAATTCAATTTCATAGCTTTGAACTCTCAACTTCCTTGCATGAAAACTAAATAAAATAGTTGACTAACCTCCAAGACTGTTATCTTTGAATAACTAATGATGCCTGTCAGACATTTGGGGACAATTCAATGAAATTGTGGTCATGCCACACCCTCTCAGTAGTAAGAAATCAAAATTGTCACAGAAAAGGGTTTTGTTTTTGTTTTTTTTTGTTTTAAATATGAACAAGAAAAAACAAACCTAAAAGACTTGACACAATGGAAACAAGGCCAGGTCCAGCACCAATTTCAAGTATTTTAGCATCTTGGAGATTTAATTCCTCTGTATGGTCTTCCAGATATTGGCACAACGCTGTAGCCTAAAAGACATTAACAATTTTCTCTTTGGAATTGGATTATTAGAAACCAGGAGCAGACCATTGTATTCTTGTAGTTGAACATTAAGGCGTAACCCTAAATATTTTTAGCTTAGTAAGTGTTCTGTAAGAACCGAAATAGCCAGATACAGTGGCTCAGATCTGTAAGCACAGTAACGAAAGAATGCGAGACAGCCTGAGCTACTGTGTGATTCTGTCTCCTCCCTGGTCCAAAAAGAAAGAAAGAAAAAAAAAAGTCATACCCATCTCTGCCATGAATGTTGTAATTCTGTCTAAGGAACTGGAGAAGTGGTTCCACTCTTAGAATAAATCAGGAATGTGTGCTGAAAAATAACAATTCTTGCCAGCTTTGTTGTGTTGGATCTCTAAGTGCTTCATGTAAATTATAAAAATTTGAACATCTTTCAGCTCTTTTATGAAAATTCAGACTAATTAGATCTGTTACATTGGAAAACGGACCAGTTTGGGGTTCTCCCCATTACCTGTCCCTCTCCACTTTCCCTTCTTAGCTGACAAACACTGTCAGAATAGCACTTCTCAGAGTGTCCAGAGTAGTTTGTTAAAGATGTAGATCCTTTGCTTTTTTAGATCTAGGTCTGCACATCTAGATCAGGCCTGATGATGCCAGCCTGAACTATAATGAGTGAGCAAATTAGTTTTTGTGAATGATGTCAAATGTCCTTTTTACTTTTTTTGTTCATTTTTTGTTTCTACTTCCCCTAACTTTTCTGTAATGGGATATAACATCTCATTGATTCACTAAAAAAAAAATTCTGTCAGCTGTGCATAGTGGCGCATTTATTCCCAGCACTCAGGAGGCAGAGGCAAGAAGATCCCTGCAAGTTCAAGGCCAGCCTGGACTATATAGAGTGAGCCCCACAACAGCCACAACCTTGTGGCCAAAACAAACGTGTGTGTGTGTGTGTGTGTGTGTGTGTGTGTGTGTGTGCATGCATGTGCACAAGCACATCAGTGAAATAGTAGAAATGCCCTGGGAAGGACTTTAAAAGGTAAGTATCACCAAGAGACAGCAAACCCATGTATACACAGGCCAGGGTTGTTGCAGTGTGAACATGGACATGAAAAGCAGTTGAGCTCTCTAGTTTGCAGTCTACTTTCTATTTGGGCTAGGCAGGAAGTTACTGGTGAGGGAACTTCTGAATTCCTGCTCTTACCTTTGCAGGTCACAGAGTGAATACCACAGTAACCCTAACCCATTGCATCCTGTGTTCCTTTGAACAGATAACCTACAAAGGTTATCTATGCTGCCAAGGTACTCTAGTGGCAAAGCTAAGATGTGTGAACCAAATTACTGTGCTTTATGTAGCATAAACAAGGTATGCAGATGGGACTCAGCAGACCAGAGGTCATTTGGAAGTCAGTACTGCCTGCCTAATGCAGGGAGAGAAGAGCCAGCTAAGGAAAGATGCAAATGGCCTTCTAGGTGAGAGTTGGAGATGTTAGCACAAAGGCAAGGAAGGAGGTTTGGATTGGCAAAGTTCTTGTGTGGACCTTCAATACTAAATGTCTCTTAGAGAGGCCCAGAGAACATATTCTGAACAATCTTGTAAAGATGGCTGAAACCAGCCTCCCCTTTGAGGACACCCTGCTGGACAGCTGCACCAGAAATCACAGGAAGTACCATTTTCCCACTTACATTCACTTTGTGTAGCTGTCTGAAACAGATCCCAAGAAAGGCCGATTTGTTACATGTCAGGCTGAGACCTTTTCCTAATGTCTTACTATCTTAATATCACTATAGTTACCTGTTTGCCTGATGTAATAGGAAAAGGAAGCAGGGAGGTTTAGTATTTTCAAACTTCTGGTTAGGGAAAAGACCCTTGCTTGAAGGAAATCACCCCTGTGTTCCAATTACTAAAAGAGCCCCCAGACTTGAAGCCATGGCTCCTTTTCTCCCACTTACTACCAATTCACAAGACCATTTGGAGGGATCCTCTTCACGACTGCTCAGTGCTCCATAGATGCACTATCATGGCTTCCTAGGTCAGAGACCCTTTCCTATGTTCACGTGTTATCGGTTTTAAATAAATAGTCACCTCCTTCCTCTAGCCAGTCATCAGTCAAAAATCTGCATTTGAATAACATCTCAACATAACTTCCAAAGGTGTGCGAATTTTTGCTCTGGATCCTTTCTAATCTTCTGGACAAGCCTTGCATTGGACAATCTGGTAATTCTGGGCACCAGAGTACCCAGGGGTTAAGGTTTACTAAGCCTATGAACCTTACTGAGCTCTGGTGTTCTCAGCTGTGGTAAGAACAATTGTTGCATCAATCTCTACAGCTAGGTGCAGTGCCTTGTAAATATTCACAATGTCAGCAACTAGTTGTTACCATTAGTTCACATTTTACATATAGAAACTAAAAAAAAAAAAAAAAAAAAAAAGGACAAATGACTGCTCATGACCACACAACCTGAAAATACGGACTTTTGTCTATTTTAGTACTATCTTTACAAGCATGGGAAATAAGAGGTAGAGAAATGACTCCTGAATGTTTGTTTCCTCTGAAGTACCTATCATTTACCATGGGAAAGAAATCTGAAACTAATGAATGGCTGAAAATGAGGGAAGCCCAAAGTGCCTTTTGCCTATTCTAAACTATAAAATTTTAATTTTTTATGTAATAGTATGTATCAGCTTACATCCCATTTCCAATATATTCTACTTATATCGCTCAAAAATATTTCAGTAAATATTGCCGAGGGCTGTGGGTGTGTGTAACTCAGTGATGAAGCACTGATTGTCTATCATGACAAGAAAAGGAAGGGAAAGGATGGGCGAGGAGTGAGGTACAGGAAGGGGAGAGGAGGGTTTTGCTGCAAACCAGTACTGCTAGAAGAAATGTTATATGTCTGAAGATCCCAAACCCCTGGGGAACCAGGCAGTTACTCATCAATTGGAAAAGCACAGAGGTGAGAAAGCAGATGGACAGTTCTAGGCAACACAGATGTACATAACATTTTATCTCCAGAAAGCTGGACCACAAATAAATGTAGCGGTTCTCACCCCTGGCCACACCGCTGTGCCATAGTTCTCGATGGATTCTTGGATGATGATCTTCTTGCCTGCAAACTGGTAATGCTCTTGTGTGTAACTTGCATAGTCTGCAGGAACAAATTTCTGGATGCTATGAAGTGATGACTCTATCCTGTCAGGGTCTGAAACAGGAAAGAGATGGGCCTCAATAAGGTAAAACTGAAATTTTCTCTAACAAGGAAAGGACATCATCAATAGCTATGATTGCAGACAGAACACAAAACTGAATTACATAGGGTGATGGGGACATGGAATTCACATGTGACACTTTATATTATGGCAAAATGACAAAGAATGCTCCCGGTATTTCCTTAGGAGAGGACAGAAGGGGTGAGAGCCCACCGAGAGAAAGCAGAGTTACCCGGTTATCTGCAAAGTGGCCTGAGTGAGCTCTCTGAACATGGTGGAGCTAGATATGCATGCATGAGACTATTTTTAGGTCTTGGGATGAGGTGGTATTCCCACATGTTGGCAACAGCATGTTCGCTTAAATCTATAACTATGCCTCAAAAGGCCTAGGCCACCTACAGTGGGGCCAGCTCTCCAAGCCTGGAGAGGCTGTTAACTGAACTCCAGATATTAAATTACAACTGCTCTAAATACTGCTTTAGCCCCATGAGCCATGACAGCAGTTCTCAAATATCATAAAGCGAGAAAGCGAGCACCTGATGGGGCTGGTACCGTGCAGTCACGGGGCTTCACAGGTTTTCCAGTGTTAAAGGGCAGTGAGGCAGGGAGGGTGAGGGCGCCAAACTATGACCAACTAGTCCCTGTTGGCTAAGAACTGCAGTGCCATCAACAACAGGAACACTGGCTTAGAGCAGAAGGGTCATGTATGGCCTTTGTTTTTATGCCCTAGGATATGATTAGATTTTGACAGAAGTAGAATCTGGTCTCTAGGAAATAGAGGGGAGAACAATCAATGAACATTTGATGTCTTTCAGAGCAGCTGCTGAAGGTAGAAGGGGAAGGATGAATTGGGAAAGGACCCTACTCAGTAGTAGCTTTCTTCAGAGCAGGCCCTACAGTGACTTTAGGTGATACTGACTGTGGCATAGTTTATTTTTAAAATAAACTGGGCCTAAAAGGTTATGTGTCTATATATGTTCATTTTTGTTTCATGGAAGTTTGTTGTGTTTTATAATGGTATCCATGTGGGATGTGTAAGGAACAGGTTCTGATCACCATAGGAGGAATTGAGTCATTTATAAATTAACCTAGAGGCAGCCTTTGATTTCTCTGGTGGTATTATGGTTGTTAACAAGCAAGCTTACACCACTCAAAAGAGAAACTTCTGTACTGAGACAAAAGCAAAGATTCACTGAGCTCACCAAGAGGCAGCACAGCCCGCGGCCCGTTCTCTCCACTGCAGAGCTGCAGGGCACAGACCCATAGCCTTCGTAGTGACCTGACAAATCAGTCCAGTCTTTATGAATGACTAATGAGAGCCTACACTCCTACAATGAGGCTGTAAGCCAGTGCTGAATCTGGCTGAGGAACACAATGGGAATGTTTCACTCACAACCCCTACAGAGAGGAAGAGACACCGATTCACGAGGCTTGACAAGGACCCTGCATAAACATACCCACCATGGGTGGTGTGTGATTCAGCAATAGAGGAGATGGAAGTAACCTGTGTCACTTTAGTATAAGATGACTAAAGGTGAGATTTGAGTAGTTTTTAAATTTTATTTCGTGTGTATGGATTGTTGCCTACATGTACACAGATATGTCTGTGTACTATGTGGGTGCAGTGTATGGTGCAGTATCTACAGAGGTCTTAAGGCATCAGAGCTCCTGGAACTAAAGATGATTGTGAACCACCTGTAGGTACTGGGAATCAAACCTAGGTCCTCTGGAAAAGTAACCAATGCTATTGACCACTGAACCATCTCTCCAGCCTGAGATATGAGTAGTTATAATCTAATTGTTAGTTCACATAACATCAAATGTTCTTGACCACAAGTAACAACCAGATCCAAAGTTCATGAAGTGCACAGCCAGAACAGGCTACAAGACAGCACACCAGGCCATCGGGGATGCCTGTCAGCCCATCACTTTTCTCTAACCCTTTTCTCTAACAGCCACCTGCTGTATACCTCCATGCTTTTCTCCCAAGGACCACCATTGCATCAACTTAGTTTTCTCTCTGTACTACAGGTAAGTTGGTGGGCTAATTTTCAACAGTTCATCACTTCATAGGCAAGTAAGCAAGTTTTAAGTTTGAAAGTTATTCTATTCCTATCAATATTATTCATTACTGTTATTTATTTATTTGGAGACAGGTGTCTTTCTGTAACACAGGTTGGTCTTGACCTCTTGATTGCCCTGTCTCAGCCTCTCCTGTTCTGGGAGTGCTGATGTGTACTACTGGGCATTGCTTCAAGCAATCATCATTACTTTAAAATATGATTGCCACAAATTTTTCTCTACACACATACTGTGGCATGCACCTACCTGCACAAACACAACTTTAAAAAAATGTATTAAAAACAAAAACTGGCCTAGGGTTGCATAAAGTAGCTCAGCAGTTAAAGGTATTTGCTTCAAGCCTTAGGAACTGTACTGACTCCTGAACTCACACAGTAAAAGGAGAGAACCAACTCCAGCAAGTTACCCCCTGCCTTCTCCATGTGTGCCAGGACATGCTCATATACACATGCACAATAAAATAATACATAAATCAATTAATAAAAGTTTAAACACGAGCATGTAAATGGTTTTATGTAAGACCCTCCGAAAGTCTATAAAAGAAAAATATCTGCATTATACCTTAAATATTGTAATTAGTAAAACATCATAGTTTTAAAAAGTTATATTTTATGAAAAAATAAGTTAACATCCTCTTTAGCAAAAGTAAAACATTTTTACTACTTTAAATGGTTGTTTTAAATGGCTCTCAGGACATCCTTGCTTATGTCTATTATGTATGTGCTTCTGAATCCATGCCCAGACACAATTCTAAACTTTCACATGGCTCTAAGGAGAAAGATGCCAGAAATGCATCTGGGAGAGAAGTAAAAACAAAGCTAAATTTCCTTTTAATGCTTTTAAAGTTCTTGTTTCAAACATACAGCACTTTCAGAACTACATACCTGATAAAACATTGTGGACGTGATAACAATGAAAACTAGAAGGTAATTGGTTGTATATTTCTCTGCTATTCTCTACTATAGTAAAAACAAAGCCATAGAGTTTAAAAGAAACACAAATTCTGTGGCTGGGAATGCTCTAAGGGCTTACCTGCTGAAGCTCCCGCAAAACCATCCTCCTGTAGAGTACCGGCGCGTAGGGGCTGCTGTGCAGTGTGGAGACACTGGTCCATCGCCAGGGCCTGCGGAGAGGGAAAAGACACTGGAGGTTTGGCCTTGCAAGGTTCCAGAAGGCACCACTTATCACCTTATTGTGTGCTGAGTCAATAAGAACCTCTGCTTGTCCGGTTGTTTCCTCAGGGTGGGGGAGGCAGCCACCCCAGGAGCTGGTTTTACAGAGTGAAATGAAGCCCCAGTAGGCTCAAGAAGAAATGCACCTGGGAGCAAATACTGCTGTTCCTTGTCATGACCCAGCACTGTGCAGCTCATCAGTAAGTTCTGGAGTTTTAATATTTTCCCATAACTGTTGAAGGATAATTTCAGTGAAGAAAGCCTGTCCAACACTGCTGCCCTTGGGGACTGTGGTTTGGTTTGCCAGAACCCAGCTTGGACGAGACTCCAAGGCTCTGCTGGAACACTGTGGAGAGCACTGTGCTCTAGCTAGGAGACTGACCTGGCTCCCCACATTTAGCACTTGGCATCTCCTTAATCCCCTCACTCACACACAGGAAGACTGATTCACAAAAAGAGAATTGTCCAGGGACCAATGATAGGCACAAAAGCCACGGGCCTGTTGGACCTGGGGGGTCGAGGGCACTTGGTGTTTGCTGAGTATAAAAGCAGACACCACCACTTAGAGGTTAGTGAGATAAACAGAAACAAAACTTGCGCTGGGAGTGTTTATCCATTCATTGTCTTCAAAATCACAATACTCCCATTGCTATTCCACCTGCCTGGGAGACTGAGGCAAAGGAATCACAAGTTCAAGGCCAGCCTTGGCAACATAAGAGGCCCTGTCTCAAAATAAAAAGAGTTAGAGTTGTAGTTGAGTGGTAGATTACTGGCTTGCATGCACCAAGCCAGTGTTAAGTCCACGGTTAAGAGGGAGCCCGGGGGAGAGATTCTCAGATAAAGATGAAATTGATCAGTGGTACTGGCTGCTTTTGTGTGTCAACTTGACACACGGTAGTCATCAGAGAGGAAGGAGACTCAGTTTAGAAAAATGCCCCATGAGATCCAGCTGTAATGTGATCAGTTTGGGAGGGCCCAGCCTATAATGGGTGGTGCCATCCTTGGGCTGGTGGTCCTGGGTTCTATAAGAAGGCAGGCCGAGCAAGCTATACAGAGCAAGCAAGTAAGCAGCGCCCTTCCATGGCCTCTGCATCAG
Source organism: Pachyuromys duprasi (assembly GCA_028658305.1). Taxonomy (NCBI): domain Eukaryota; kingdom Metazoa; phylum Chordata; class Mammalia; order Rodentia; family Muridae; genus Pachyuromys; species Pachyuromys duprasi. Next base: position 91,857,840 of record CM053763.1, read on the forward strand.
CTCCTGTCTCCAGGTTCCTTCCCTGCTTGGGTTCCTGTCCTGATTGCCTCCAATGATGGACTATGATCTGGAAGTGTAAGCCTTTCCTCCCCAACTGCTTTTCGGTCATGGTGGGTTTTTTTGTTTTTACAGCAGTAAAACCCTGACTAAGACAATCAGTGACAGAACCAGGAGTCTGAGTAGACATCCACCTGCACCCTACACTGTGCCCAGGAGGCTGCCTACTTCCACCATGGCCTTCCTTCAATGACTGTGAGTGTTTGGCATAGATTAAGTCCACACTGTGCAGTGACGTCATTAAACTTTCTAACAAGGTTTTCTGGTTTTTGCAATCTGCATTTGGTATCCTTAGTTTATCGTGATGCTCAAGAGCTGCCCCATCCTGCTCTTTCATCTACAGAGGGTGGTGAGCAAGCAACCCAGCCAGAAGCACTACATTGAATTTGCTTGTATTCAACTGATCAGGCCTGTGAATGAGCAGAGAAAGCCAGAGTCTCCCCAGCCATGCAGCATTTGTAACTGCACATCTGCAGAGCTGGTGTGACCCTCTATGCAAAAGGGTGTCAGACAAATTGTGGTGACTGTGATGTGGTCGCATGTCCCTGGTATCTCTGGCAAAGGGAGTGTCCAAGACTGCAGTGGGTGGGTATGATGTGGTACTATCATCACTTTAAGCACCGAGTCACCAAGTAATTACCTCAAAATTCCAGACTAACCAGCTAGCTGAGGGTGGCCCACCCGTGTCCCTCAAAGGAGTATCTTTGCCCTTGCAGACACTTTCATGTCTTAGTTTTTAATTTTTTAGCTTTTCAGTGACTTCAGGAAGCTAGTGGTTCCACCTTTAAAAAGTAGCAGACTGCTTACTGCCCCTGGTATGGCGGGAAGCCTGTGTTAGAATGGTAGCCCTGCTGTGCACAATCTACTTTGAAAATGCAGTTAATTATGACACTGACCACATGAGTTTGGAGGACTGAGAGCTGTAATCCAGCAAACCTCTCAGACATGCTGTCCCCATGCTGTTATCACCTCCAGGGCAAGAGTGGACATTCGATATGACTGCTTCCAGGGCTTTGGGGTGGACACAGTATATCACAACTTCCAGGGCTAGGAATGGGCATGCAGCATAACCCCGTAACAAAGCGCCTGTCTGCCACCGTGGGGTGCCACACATGTAATCTAAGACACTTCTTTACTTCACATGCAAGGGAGGGGGAACATGTTCCAGATAAGGACCATGTGGCAGTTCTTGAGAAATCAAATGACCCCTTCCACCACTATGGTTGATGTAAAAAATTCATTTTCCCCAAAGACAGCCATGTGTTGAAAAAATCAGTCTAATACAGCAACTATTATCTGCTTAGAGTCTGATATTAGTTTTACATATATTAGTATCTATTATTAAAGAATTTGATCTTCCTTATGGCAACTCCTGGTTATTGCCTTCAAGACCCTTAAAACCTTTTCAAGCTATCGATTTAAACATGCCTTTACCTTCTGGAGCTGAGATCACAGTTGGTGTGGCCTCAGGTCCCCAGGGTTCTTTTATATAGGTCCTCACTTGAAATGATGAGCTCTTTATGACCAAAAGCCAGCCAGTGGAAGTTCAAGTTATTTATGGCAGCATTACCCAGAGTCCTCACAGACACATTGCTAGACCTCACTCTCTCTCCCTTGCCCCATCCAGCACGCGTGGAGCCTTTGCAGCATGAAATGGAATGTCCCCCCAAAGTCTATGGTGTTTAAACAGAGACTAGCTCTTTAGCTCTGTGGTGTCCTGTGCCTCAAGGCAGGGGGAAATGGAGACTTCTGTTTCAGTTCTAGAAAAAAATGGGAAGTCAGCGGGGGAGGGAATGAATGGGAACAAAGTGTGACACATGTATGAAAATGCCATAATGAAACCCAAAAGAAATTTAATTAAAAGTTTAGCCTGGGTGATTGGGGGTTTCACACAGACCTGCAAATACTCTTTATGGTTCAAGAGGCAAGCCTGCCCGAGATGCTGAGCCTAGCAGCCAAGAACAACAGGAGCCAATACCCAAAATAAAGGAAGGTGTTTTCCAGGAAGAAAGAACTTCTGCCGGGAAGAAGGGATGAAAGTTACAGGTTTCAGCCTGTACGCAGGGTGTCTGAGGTGGGAGCAGAGGGAACAGAACTTTGGAAAGACGCCTCCTGGAAAAAGCTATGAAGGGAAGGAAACCCCTGCTCGGGGAGGAAGCTCAGTAACTCTCAAAATAGAATCCAGGTCATAAAAAATAAAGCTGCAGGCAGACGGAACTTAATGAAGTGATCCAGTATAAACAGTGATTAAACCCGAGTGCACAGAAAAACCAATGCTTGCTTTCCTAGCCAACCTCAGTTCTCATTACTGTGCTGTCATCGTCCCTGCGTCCCATTCCGAACTCAGGTCCCTATCTGGGTTGCCTGGGCTCCATGCATGCTGAATCTTCCTTCTTGTGACATGAAGGGGCAAGGCGCTGTGATATCTTCCCAACTTTATCAGTTGGGTGTTCTCTTGCTCCCGGCAGGCCCAGTTCTGTGACTGGACCTTTGTTCCTAACACTCACTTCCACCAGTTTCCTTAATCTCCATGAAAACAGTATCAACATGAGTGCAACAACTTGGTTTAAAAGATAAAGGAAACTTTGGAAAATGGATTCAGTGTTATCACACATCTGTCATCTGTTTGAAGAAAAGATGATCAAGAGTTGGAAAGCACAGCCTAAGCAATTTAGGACATTTTATTTCAAAATAAAAATAAAAAGTTAGAGGTGTTCAGTGACCTAGCTTGAAAATTTTTTAAATGTTTACAGTGCATATGATGATATAAATTATAAAACCTGTTCATTCTGAAAGCTTCAACATGAAGAAAAGGGAACGAAAATGAAAATTAAATATACAGAATCCCACTATCAAGAAAAGATCAACTTAGCTAGCATTTTATTTTTGTATTGTAATCTTTACTTTTGAAATGACATAAAAAGAGTGTTTTTTTTTGTTTATCTTTTCTCTCTTTTTGTAAAGCTATAGAAAAAAAGTCTGGATGGGGTGTTTGTTATTTCATGGCTTGTTTGTAATAATCTTTTCTAAAGCTTCTTGTAGCTGCTTTAAGAAGTAAATCACAGCTCTGCTTCCTGGATTTCAAATGACTTAGGTCAGAGGTTCCTAAACACAGGACCATTGGAAACTATGTCAGAAATCTGTAGAAGCTTTAAAATCCCTGGTAAGTCTTGCTTAGAGGCTTGAAAAGGAGCCTAGAGGTTTGAATTCTCCAACCAAGAATTGTCCACTGACCTCCTGGCAGGCGTAGTTGCTGTTTTCAAGCTTGAATCTTGCTGTGCCAGAGGTCCATAGGGATCTCTGGGAGATGGCAGGGACAAACACTATTTCAAGTGCCAGCCCACGAAGAATTAGGACTCTGCAGGGTGCACCGATGAGGTAAGGTCCCGGAGTTGGCTTTGGGCTCAATAGGAAAGAACTTTCTAACAAGCACTGTTCAAAACAGCTGTTCCTGGGAAGCCCTACAAAATGGAAGTGGACCAGATCTGGAGTCAGAAGACACTGAAGGCTGACAGGCTTAGGCAGGGCCCATAGGCATTGTCACTTGATTCTCCCCCTTAGAACAAACCTCTGATTTTCGCTATTTTTTTTTTTCTGACCAATCCAGCTCTGTCACCCCTGATGCTCATACAAACCCATCCTCCCCTCCCACGTAGGACACTGAGCAATTTGTAGAGGCATATTTTGTTGTCACATCAGTGGACAAGGGTGCTATTAGCATCTAGTGCCTGGAATCCAGGATGTGGCTCAAAATCCCGCAATACACAGGGAAAACACCCACAACCAACAATTATCTGGCCTCAACTGTCAACAGTGTCAAAATCAAGAAGCTCCACACAGACAGCGCATGAGAGTTGCCGTGCAGGTGGATTATAGTGGGCCATCTCCAAAAGCCATGCACTGCCTGGATAAGCATCCTGCCTGGATAAGCCATGCACTGCCTGGATAAGCATCCTGCCTGGATAAGCCATGCACTGCCTGGATAAGCATCTTGCCTCCCTCTCCCCTCAGTGTCCTCGTATGTAAAATAGAGATGGATTGGCTGGCATTCACAGAGCAGTTAGTACATGAACAGTTGTGAGCTATGTTTCCCAAGTATCCAGCATCCCTGAGTCTGGATTCTCCAAGAAGCAAACACAGAGATAGGAATTCAAATGAAATATTTTTACTTGGGAAATATAAGCAACACAGTAAAAAAGGTGTAAAAATAATACCATGAGTGAACTGCAGCTAATACAGGAAACAGTGCTTAGAGTGGGTTTGTTGATGTGATAAACCTGACCATCTCCCACACGGATAAATTCCAGCTTCTGTTCCCAGGTTATGGAGCCTGGCCTTGGTGGACCACAGCTGTTACCTTTAGTTGAGGTAGTCTATCACATCAATAGAAAAGTACAGTCTTTGCTCAAAATTGTTTTCGCTACCCAGGGACTTTTTCATTTCCATATGAACTTTAAGATTATTTTTTCCATTTCTGTGAAGAATAGCATTGGGATTTTAACTGATACGGCTTTGAATCTGTGGATTGTTTTTGCTCCGATGGCTATTTTCACAATATGAATTCTGATTCATGAGCATGGGTTACTCCAGTTCTTAAAACGGACTACCACTGGTGGAAAACACCCTGTTATAATTGTATTATTACACCTTCAGCTTTAGTTGTGTATAAGTCACTACCGGCAATCACCAGATTTCATGATCTCACAATAGCCGAAAGTGCCCTGTGACTGAACTGCAAGCCTAAATACTCATTACAAGGAGGACACCATGCTTGGGAAACAGGTTTGAATGAGAAATTCTGACACAGAAAACGTTTTCAAGGACCAGCATGATAGCTCAGCCGGCAAAAGTATGTCCTGAAGGATGCTGGTCACCTGAGTCTGACCCTGAAACCCACAGTCGGGGAGAACGCATTCCTGAAAGTTGTCCTCTGACTTCCACAAAAGTGCTGTGATATGCACACTCGTGTGCTTGAGCATACACATGAGTGTGCATACATATACAAGTCGTGTATATATAATATATTAAAATATTTTCATATTTAAAAAGTTTTCAAAATTAGGGTGATTTTGATAGCATGTTTCTTCAGTCTCATACTCTAACAAATGGCAGGTTTCTGACTTAATCTGAACAAACCATATGTGGTGCCTAATAAATTCAGCATTCTGTGAACAGCTCTTCCTACTGGCTTTGCTTTGAGACTGTGGAAGAAATGTATTTAGTTCCAGCTGTTTTCCTGTTAGACCTGTAATCAAAAGAATTCAAATGGAAATCACTACATGTATCTACTCTCCAAAATGTATGTAAGAGTTCACAAGAAAACATACTGGTTTTCTACTAAAGCCATTTTTGGTGAGCTTGAGTGCACAGGCTGCTCAGGGTTCTGGTGGATACATACACCTCCAGCAACATCTTTGTTTCCGTGATGCCACTCATGGCTTAGTAGTACAGCTTTTTATAACTTAACTTTTTATAACGTAACTGACTAGGCTCTGATTTTAGCCGCAGCTCTTGACCACTGTTCAGAATGATAATTTTTCCCCAACAGATCTCTATTAGGAAAGAATGTGTTTACCTGGTGGAACTATTCTGGAATGTTCCATGGTGTGACGTGCCTTCCATTCTTTCCCCTTCTAGTATAGAGTTAGTGTGAGAGGCAGTTCTGTGAGATTACATTGTCAGAGCTTGGAGGAATGTGCTAAGTTATTTAAGTACCAATCCTAGCTTTAAAAAGAACTGAGAAAGCCTCTGTCTTTTTGGAAGCTACCCTCTGATTTTGTAACCTCCGACAAGCCAGTCTCTAAGGCTCTATCTCCTTCTTCTGTTAGAGACATAAATGCCTTTAGGATATCTACTTCAAAATGTTCTGAAAGGAAATACCTCTGAGCCATTCTCCTGTTTTTCTTCTCAGCCCTAGACAAAGCATAAGCCTGAGTACAGAGATAATGGAACCTTCATAGACGGGTCTATGCCATGGATGCCCCAGAGAGTTGCCCATCCTAGATGGGCTAATCTGACTTATGATTCATGTGTGTGCAGCTATGTGTGTGGTCTTATCACTGTGACTATGCGAGCATGAAGAAAAGGAAAAGAAACACCCTGGAATATTAGTGGGAACTGATAAAGAATAAATTAGGTGGGAACAAGAAAGAAAGTGATAAGCAGTCAGAAATAACAATATTACTACTACTACTACTAAAGTCTGTAGTTATACAAATTTTTTGTGGTGTGATCCTACAATAATAAAAATGTTAATAGTTATTACATCTGGATGGTTGCATATTGGGTGTTCTGCTTTCACTGCCCTAATCTGAGCCTCTCTTGAGGTTTAGTTGAAGGTGGTGGTGCTCAGGAACAGAGAAAGAAAAAGCCTCCAGTACACGAGTCTTTGGGGGAAACTCATATCTGAACCATAATAAGCAGTCTGGAAAGGCAATACTACAGAGATAACAAAAAGGCTACTGGTTGTTAAGTGGGGAGAAGTAGGGACTGAGGGCCAGATAGCATAGGGGACCTTAAGACAGTGTAACTACTCTGTGTGAGACCGCAATGCGGAATATATGTTGTAATGCTTATCCCAATCCAGAGACTGCACGGCGCTGAGAGTGAGCTGCAGTGTGCACTGCGGACTTGAGCCCACAAGCATGTAGACTCTGTTATAATTCTCCAAGGAAAAAAAAAAGTCCTGCAGGTCAATATTCTGTGCATTCTTTCTCATGGTGTTAGTAGGAAACCCCGAGTGGCAATCAAAATTCAATCACCAACTCAGTGCAAGCTGAAACCCTAAACTGCAGGCGCCTTAAGTGCTTCACACATGTGAAAAGATGAGCTGATCCGCTGCAGGCTTGGTTCTCTGCCTTGGCACAGAAGTAATGATGGCATCAGCAGCAGCTCTCAAAGAGGCTCATCTTTTCATTGCTGACATATGAGTCACTCTAGGTACTGGAATAAAAAACGCAGTGGCTCTTCCTAAAGGAAAAGATTGCAACATACCTTAATACACAGACAATGAGATCAGAAATACTCATTGTACATGTATGGACGACAGGGCCCTTATTTGGAAGGGTCTCTTCAGAACACCAGTCTAATCAGAACAGAGAAGGAAAATGGCACACCCCTTTCCCTTGAGAGGATGAATGTGGTTAAATATGCGCTTGACGAAGGAGATCCGTGTCACTAACCAGCCCCCGTACGTGCCACCTGTAGTTGGAACTCACATCCAGGATCAACATACAGCTTCTCTGTTCTTTGCTTTCCTAGCCCAATGGGAACAGATGGACCTTTGATCTTTCATAAATGCTTTTCATACTACCCATCTTAAGTCATTTTGGTTAGACTAAATCTCATTCTTACTGATACACCTTACTCATGGGGCATCTTTTCCCATCCTCTCAGTTTCAATATTTTATAGATGAAAATTAAGCTTGACCTCTTTTGATAAATTGTTATTCCTCCCCACTCTCCAATGATAAAACAAAACAAAAAACTAACCGTAACATGAAAGGAGATAAGAAATGGTGTCTTCTGGCCTGTGGCGGCCGCCGTCGAAACCAGCAGCCATGGCTGACAAAGAACATCAGCAAGCCGATGCTCAGCCCGTGCCGCTGACACCTCGCCAAGCACACCAAGCTCGTGCAGGACGTGATGAGGGAGGTGTGCGGCTTCAAACCCTATGAGCAGCGTGCCATGATGCTACCCAAGGTGTCCAAGTAGCGTGGGCAGCACATGTCCGCCAAGAGAGAGTGGGAGGAGCTGAATAATGTGCTGGCAGCTTTAAGGAAAGTGATGGACAAGAAGAGCTAATGACCCTTCCTCCAATACATGTTTGTGCCGCACAAAAAGAAAAGAACAAAGAGATATGGAAGGAAGGAGGGACAGAGGAAGGGAGACAGGAAAGAAAGGGTGTCTTCTGAAGCTATGTCCCAGGAATACAGATTTAGGATATATACGTGTGTGTGTGTGTGTGTGTAAGTGTGCACAAGTACATAACTGTAGGAAGAAGGAGTGCAACTAGTATAAGCTGACTTTGCATGTTCCTCAGTGGGTAACATTTACTGTCTCTAAGTTGTCTTATTTTGCATGTTTAACTAAAAATCCTAGATGATAGAACTTTTTAAAAATCACAAATGGGCAGCATGTTTAGTTGGAATTTAAAATAATCTAGTAATGGTAAAAATAGGTAAGGCACAAAAAATAATAATTCTAAAGAGACATCTAAGTGGACGGGAGATGATGTAAAAAATAAAATATGATTAATTTTTAAAATCATGTTTGCAGTTTTATCAGAACTAGAGATAAATTCCTAGAACAGCCATTTACCTCCATCTCTCGCTCTCTTTCTGACCTTGTCTCTTATCTCTTAACAGAACAGAATTCTGTGTCAAAGGAAAACATTATGGCTTGTTTACTTATTTATTTAACTTTATGTGTTTATGTGTCAGCACCACGTGTGCTCAGTGTCAATGGGAGCTGAGAGAAGTCGTTGAGTCCCCTGGAACTGGAGTTACAGGTGGCTGTGAACACCACGTGGATGCTGGGAACAGCTGACTCATCATCCTCTGCAAGAGCAGTGAGTGCTCTTAACCACCGAGCCATCTCTTCAGAGCCATATGCCCTGTTTTAAGATAGAAACCAGACAGCTTTCCCTTGGGAAGCTACACTTTACAAAAAAATGAAAAAGTGCTACCAAGGAAAGATATGGGAGTGAAATATTTATTTCTTTATTATTTACACAGTATTCTGCTTGCATGTATCCCTACAGGCCAGAAGAGGGCACCAGATCTCATTATAGATGGTTGTGAGTCACTGTGATTGCTGGGAATCGAACTTGGGACCTTTGGAAGAGTAGTCAGTGCTCTTAACCTCTGCGCCATCTCTCCAGCCTCCAGCACTTTTTTTTTTCACCCTCATGTTTAAACGTATATTAAAATATCTTGATTATCTCCATGAAGGGTCCTTGGTTGGAGTATCAGTCTCAGAAAAGACCCCTGTGTCCAGATTTTCTAGTTTTGTTGCTCTCCTTGTGAAGCTCCTGTCACTCCCAGATCTCATTATCTCCCCCTTCTTTCATAAGATTCCCTGCACTCTGCCCAAAGTTCGGCTATTGTGTATCAGCATCTGCTTTGATACATTGCTAGATAGAGTCTTGCAGAGACCCTCTGTGGTAGGTTCCTGTCCTGTTTCCTATTTTCTCCCTCTTCCAATGTCTGTCCCATTTGCCTTTCTGAGTGAGGATTGATCATCTGACCCAGGGTCCTCCAACCAAGGACCATGCATGGAGATAACCTAGAACCCCTGCACAGATGTAGCCCCTGGCAGCTCAGTGCCCAAGTGGGTTCCCTAGTAATGGGAACAGTGACTGTCTCTGACATGAGCTCAGTGGCTGGCTCTTTGATCACCTTCCCCTGAGGGAGGAACAGCCTTGCCAGGCCACAGAGGAGGACAATGCAGCCAGTCCTGCTGAGACCTGATAGGCTAGGGTCAGATGGAAGGGGAGGAGGACCTCCCCTATCAGTGGACTTGGACCTGGGCATGGGAGGAGATGAAGGAGCCAGGGTGGGGTTGGGAGGGAATGAGAAAGGGGGCTACAGCTGGGATACAAAGTGAATAAACTGTAATTAATATAAAAATTTAAATTTAAAAATGAAAAAAAAATCTTTATTGTGGGAGTTGGAGAAATGGCTCAGAGGCTAAGAGCACTGGCTGCTCTTCCAGAGGTCCTGAGTTCGATTCCCAGCAACCACACAGTGGCTCACAATCATCTATAGTGAGATCTGATGCCCTCCTCTGGTGTTCATGAAAACAGAGCACTCATGTACATAAAATAAATATATCTTAAAAAAAACTTTATTGTGTCAGTATTGAAGTCACAAGTCCTGGTTTTGTGTCAATTGAGATCCTTTAAGCTTAAGGGACTCCTCAGGCAGCTAAGGATAAGCCGTGTTTCTGTACCTTCCCTGCAGACATTTCTGTATTTCGTGATGAGATCCAGCTTGAAGCTGTTGGTGAGTGTGCCTGTGTGTTGCTTGGCTGATCTGCCCCAGTAAGCATGGCTTCTGTGTTACTTTGCCGCCGCCGCCGCCGCCGCCTCCTCCTCCTCCTCCTCCTCCTCCTCCTCCTCCTCTTCTTCTTTCCTGGCTGGAAACCCACTTAGAGTTTGATAAAAGTCATTGGCAGTTAAAATACAAATCCCAGCTGGGAGGTGGTAGTGCACACCCTTAATTCCAGTACTCAGGGGATAGAGGTGGGCAAATCTCTGAGTTCAAGGCCAGCCTGGTTTACAGAGTGAGGACAGCCAGGTCTACACAGAGAAACCCCGTCTCAAAGGCAAAAACAAAACAACAAACAAAACAGTACAAATTTCCTAGACTTCTCCATGCCCTGTTTCTGGGTCTGGTGGAACAGTGCCTGACCCATCCAGAAGACAGCATAACAGCAGGTGAGCCACCAAATGCTGTTCTCTTGTCGCCTTGTCCTGGAGACAGGATCAAGACAAGTGGGGAATGCCAGACACCACATTAGGAACAACTGTCTGTGCTTTGCATTAACCTGGAAGGTCATTGCTTCTTTGCTTGCCTGCCTCTTCCTCAGCTTTCGGTAAAGCCAGTAACTTAGACTAGAGGAACTCTGACAGCTTCCGTTTTCTAGGATGGTCTGAGGAAAGGGTTGACTTTTTATAAATTTTGAAGTAAAAAACAAACAAACAAACAAACAAATCTGGGCTGGAGAGATGCAGTTAAGAGCACTTGTTGCTTGTCCACAGGACCTGGGTCACCCTCCCCCACGGTGTCCTCACAGTGCCTCACAACCATCAAGAAACCTCTCTTCTTACCGCTGCGGCCTCTGTGCACACAGGGAGCATGCACACACACGCAGACAAACCACTCAAACATAAACGAAAACAAATAAATACAAAAAATGATTTAACACAGATAAATGTAAACTCTATGGTCTTCATGACAGGCTTACAGAAAACAGTTCTTCTGTGTAACTGTGTCTTTAACTTTACACTGAACAAGAACATTTCTGATCTAAGGGCCTCTGAAGATGCCCCGAGGGAAAAGTCGCCCTTTGCGTACTGGTTATAACCAGATTCTGGATAAATGACTGGAGGGGACAGGCCTGTGTTGCCTAATCCAAGATAAGGGAGAGGCCAGCATTGCCAGATGTAGGAAGGGACATATGTCCCAGATTGGTCCTGGCCCAGTAGAAGACGCCTGATCTGAGAAGCTATACTTCTTTTGTTTTCTTCCTTTTTCTTTTCTATACCCAAGCAAATATGAAAAAATATAATTTAGCACCACTGTAAATTAAAAGAGTAAAGCTCTTTGGCTTAAAGTAATACTTAAAAAAGAGACAAATGAATAAAAATATAGACACAGAAACAGAAGAAACAAGTGGTGATGGAAATTTAATAGATAATGAAGGCACTATGTCAAATTGTAAGGAAATTTTGGATTATTTAACAAACACTATTTCTCTGTTGCCTCAGCTTCCATAATATGCCACTATAATAAGCACCTGAGAGAAACAAAAACAGGGTTATGGTTTCCACAGTCCGACTATGACTAAAAGAGCCTGGGGAAACACAGCTTCTCACGTCAGTGAAGATGGGAAGCAAGGGCAAGGAGAATGTACGCATTAACAGGGCCCTTTATCTGGCTTCTGTCCCTCTGGCTCCTAATTTGTTGAAAGCTTCTGTCCACAGTCAGGCATGTCTTTCTTCCTCAGGAGCTGCCCCACAACTGAATATTTCCTCTAATACTTTGCACAACCGGAAGCTAACATACTAATGCTATGTGTCTCCTAGTACAGTCAGGTTGACGATCAAGGTTGAACCTCACAGACACTTAGGAGAAATATTTCCAAGGACACAGTTCTAATGAGTCAATTATAAATTTACTTAATAAAATACTAGAAAACAAAGTACTAGAAATGAGCATAGGTCAATTTCTTTGTGAGTTTGAATTTAAGAAAATGTTTTCACAATGTTTGATATTCCAAAGGCAATTTTCAAAAGATATATACATTTAACAACATCATATGTAAAAATACTACATTTTAGAAAGTCAATTTGAGGACAAAGGAGGAGTTAGCAAGCTAGGAAAGACATTGAGTTAAATCACTGACAAATGACTTTTTAAAAGATACCTAAAAACCGACTAACATTCAATTTTAGGAAATTTAGGGAAAATATGTAAACTATGAAGTTAAAAAAATTTTTTTTAAAAAATAAGAAAACAGTTGAGCCTGGCCTAGGTGGCACATGCCTTTAATCCCACCCCTCAGGAGGCAGTCAGGGGCAGGGCCAGGGCCAGGGCCAGGGGCAGGGCCAGGGGCAGGGCCAGGGCCAGGGGCAGGGCCAGGGCCAGGGCCAGGGCCAGGGCCAGGGGCAGGGCCAGGGCCAGGGCCAGGGCCAGGGCCAGGGGCAGGGCCAGGGGCAGGGCCAGGGCCAGGGCCAGGGGCAGGGCCAGGGGCAGGGCCAGGGGCAGGGCCAGGGCCAGGGGCAGGGGCAGAGGCAGGCCAAACTCTGGGCTTGAGGCCAGCACGATTTACACAGTGAGTTTTAAGACAGCAAGGATACACAGAGAAACCCTGTCTCAAGAACACAAAGCAAAAATATTAAATAAAAATGGCTTTACACATAAAAGAAGGCTCAAAATCATGTAGATATGATAAACATTTTCATTACCAGTCCAGAAATCAATGCCTAGCAGGTCATAAGCCAGAATTCAGGCTTCGGAATTCAGGACCTCTGGAAGAGCAGCCAGTGCTCTTAACCTCTGAGCCATCTCTCCAGCCCCAGAAAAGGGGAAAGGCTGCTTTAAATATTGTCATCTGAACAGCAGCTGGCTTCTATCTTCATAGTCTTACAAGATGAGCATTAATTGGTATAACATTGTGAACATAGCCACCTACAGTAAAGACTTGTTTCAAGTGATTTTAGCACATATACTTTAATTATACATCTTTATTGAAATGTACAAATGAATAACAGATTTAATTCTACAGTCTGATTTTAAGTATACATGTTAATTGTTTTAAAACATTCACGTTATAGGACAATATTATAAGTGATTGGGTTGCTACTGTTAGTTACCAAAACTTTTAGGTTGACAAAAGTCAGATAAACATAAAATCAGTGTTTGGATACTAAAAACACAAATCATCCAACTAATCAAACAGCGAGAAGGGGAGAAGGAAAGGGTCTCATTTGGCAGCATAGTATCAGGGCACCAATTTTTCATTCTGGAAACTGACAATTAAATGGGAAGAATTAAGCACTGGTCTTGCCTTTCAAGGTACTCAAAACATTTACAGCTAACAACAGAACAAATAGTGATAGAATCCACAAACTACCACTGTGCTAACTAAATAATTGAGTCATGCACCTATCATCAAAGGATAACATTACTGGACAAAGGGGAGAATCACAATGAAGGTATTAGGCTGTCACCACTTGAATTCCTTGATCAATCTTAGCACCAGTAAAAATAGAAATCATGCATTAGGTGTCTCCTGGTGTAATTCAATATGAAGCACACAGAATTGACTATGATGTATTCTTACCAAACCAAACAAAAACAAAACGAACTAGCCAAGCTTCTGAGGAAACACAAAGAGAAGAAAGTTATATTAAATCACAAGGAAGCAGCTGGGTATGGTGGCAAACACAACTGCCATCCCAGCACTTGGGGAGGCAGAGGCAGGCAGATCTCTGTGAGTTTGAAGCCAGCCTGGTCTACAATGCAAATCCAGGACAGCCAGGGCTACAGGGAGAAACACTGTCTCAAAAGCAAACAAGCAAACAAAATCACAAAGAAGCAGAGAAAAAAAGAGAATGCAGAATATCCTGTAAGATGTACCTGTAAGGTGTACCGAGCAGACAATGCCAGGGAGAAGGGAAAGCAGTGTTCCAGGGAGCCACCAGAGGTGACCAATCCATTTACAGACAAAAGAAGTCTTTATTCCAGCAGGCTGGGCCCACCCTCAGGTTTTAGGAACCAATGTGTAGCTCCAGATGTTTGGATAAAGGATGTTTTTAAGGCAAAACCCACATCCTTCTAGCTCACTTGAGCAGCTGCAAAGGTTATGCAGTTTAACATTCGCTAGGAGGGAGAGGTTTGCACAAGCAGGCGGTTTAGTAAAAATTAGCTTGGCCATTTTGACCTTGGGTTCCTTGAGTAAAGTTTGGTAGTTTTCCACAAGATTCTTCACCAAGGATATCAAATTCTTAAACCTAACTGGCCTCAGCAAGAATACAAAATGGAGGGGACTCTGCCCTGCCTTGCCAGTCACAACAGTGGAAGGAAGTTTGCCTTAATTAATAGAGATGATCACAATAACTGAATAGAATGAACAAACCTTAATCTAAATTTTTTTGTTACAGTTAACATTTTTATTTGTTGGCAGGGGATATCTTATCAGATACTATGAACAATTTTAAATAAAAAACCAAACCGTGAATGTCACCTTGTTTTTAAGTAACGATAGGGTCTGGGGAATATGGCTCAGTCACTCTGTCAGGTGCACTGTGTCCTGAGTTCAGTCCTCAGCACCGTGGAACACTAGGTATAGTGTGTCTATCATCACAGCAGCCCAGAAAGTCTAGGCAGGAAGGTCAGAAGTTGAAGGTTGTCCTTGACCACTTAGTAAAGATGATGCCAGGCTGAGCTACAAGAGGCTGTGTCCACCTTCCCCTCCCCAAAATACATAATCAATACTCATGAACGTAAAAACTGTAAGTTACCCATATGGACATGGTTGGGTCAACAGGCAAAACTAGCCATAGTATTTTCTACAGATTTTATTCATTATTTAGACCCCGATTTTGATAATTGTGCTTAGGGTATGTGTAGACAGTGCCAAGACTGTATGCCCTTCAAGGCACACAGTGGCCAGGACCTGCTCCTGAGATTCTCCCCCTGTGAGGTTCCACCCACAAAACACCCTAACTGCCCTACTTGCTGGACCCATCCCCTGCCGTACAGAGTAAAAAGCCAAAGCTTGGGATTTGAAATTCCCTCAATCCCTGGCCTCATCCCAAGTCTGGACTTGAAATCACACCAAACCTGGTGACTTGAGTTTGATCCCAGAGATGTATATGGTAGAAGTGTAAAGGACTCAGAAATAGCTGCACAGTGACCACGCAAACACCAGGCTCAGACTGATGGAAGTTTATTCAACGCTGAGCAAAAACTGACTGGCCAGAGACACAATCCGGTCTCGAGAGCTGGATTTCTATATGAGAAAACGAAACCAGGTAACAACCAGCTGTAGGAAGTGAGGGGGGCAGCATTATATCACTTTGATTAGCTAAACAAAATCGATTTTGTTCCAAGTGTAAAAACGCTTTAAGCTGATTGGCTGGGATTTAGGGCGGGCAAGCTGTTGGGGGCTTTCCAGCTTTTGGGGAGTAAGGAACATAGCAGGATGTAACAATCTTACCTCTAACAGAACATACATTTATCTTTAATTCAATCAGGACGTGCATTTATCATCTCGTTTTATTCTAGGCAGCAAGAACTGAACTGCTGAATTGTATCCTGGTCTTAGGCACGTAGAGTCTGAGAGCTTGAATTTAATTTCACCTTATAATCGAAATGGAGACTGCGACAAAATGGCTTCTGATATGCTAACGGCAGCAGCAGGTGTTAACAGAGGAGCCACAGTTATGCTAAGAACTAAATAATATTACTTTAATATTATTATTTATTACAATTTATTCATTTTGTGTCCCGGCTGTAGGCCCCTCCCTCATCTGCTCCCAGTCTCCCCTCTCCCCCTCTTCTCTGCCTGTGCCCCTCCCCTAGTCCACTGATACAGTAGGGCCTTCTCCCCTACTGTCTGACCCTAGTTTATTATGTCTCATCAGGACTGGCTGCATTGTCTTCCTCTGGAGCCTGGGAAGGCTGCACCAAACCCCCTTCACTGGGGGAGGTGATCAAAGAGCGGGCCACTGAGGTCATATCAGAGACAGCCCCTGTTCCCCTTACTAGGGAACCCCCATGAAGCATGAGCTCCCTATAGGCTGCACCCCAGCAGCGGGTTGAGGCCCTTGGTTGGTGTGTCAGTCTCTGCAGGCCCCCTGGGGTGGATTCTTTCAGAGGCCTTCTGCGGTAGGCTCCCACCCTGTTCCTGTCTCAACCGGAGGGCTGTGTAGGCAGGTTACAACAGAAGAGAAGCAGTTGCTGCAGGTTGTTCTCGGGCATATTGTGCCCTTTCCCTTCAAACATACCCCAGTGAACTGGAGAGGAGGCTGAAATCTGAGAGGCTGGAGTGTGGCTCAGCTGGCATTGAATTTGCCTGGCAAAGATTTAATCCACATTTGAATAAATATGCTGTTCAGATATTTTTGTAATAGTTGGAAGAATTCAATCATTGCCTGGGCATAAGAGTTGGAAGATCTATGAGGTGTGATAGTGACAGTGATTAATGTTCCTGTATTTTGTAGAAGTGTGCTCACAGTTTAAAAACAAGAGAATGCAAGAGAGAAAGTCTATAATTTTCCTAAAAACCCTTTGGGCATGAGTGAGTGAGTGAGTGAGTGAGTGAGTGTGTGTGTGTGTGTGTGTGTGTATGTGTGTGTGTCCACACATAGGACATAAAAGGACATTTTCTTTTTATCACCCTTGATCTTATTGTCTTGATATAAGTTCTCTTACTGAACCAGAAGTTCTCTATTTCTTCTGGGCTACCGGGACAGCAAACTTTCACCCAGTACCAGGCATGTGCAGCCATGCACAGCTTTTCATATGTGAGCTAGAGGTTCAGATTCAGACCGTCATGCTTACAGAGTGCGTGTTCTCACACCCTGAATTATCCCCTCAGCCCTCCTAAAAATGCTTTAACAAAGACGAAGAAAACAGCTGAAATAAATGTGGAGGAAACTTGGTAACTTTTTTTACCTGAGAGAATGCTAGTGTTGGGTAACAGCCTCAGCCATGAGGAACTGAGTCAGGCTGCACTGAACAGTAGCCCCTAGCCACAGAGAATGGCCAGTCTGATCCTTCCAGCTCCACTTGCAAAAACAGTATTTCCAGGTATCAAAAACAACCCATCTTACTCCCAATAAGACCACAAAAAACAGACCTTTTAAGTTTCTCCAACCTTCATTTTACAGAAAGATTAGGGCCCCTCAACTATTCCAATCAAGCAGTCCCTGCCTGTTGAGATCAAGTCTGTTTGGATCTCTGCCTCATTTTTCTTAGACAGGGTTCATTATTATTTTTAATTTTGCACTTGTTTAAATATTTTATAATAAGTTAAATGGCTTCAAGCCTTTTATATGATACATTAATAAAATATAAATTATAAACTATTGAAATGAGCAGTAAAAGAACTAACTATATACATATAGGGAATACTGAAAAAATATTCCCATGAAAATCTCTAGATTTAAAGGTAATATATATACATATATAAATATAGGTATTAGGCATATATAGATATATAGAGCTGAGAAAAGCAAACACTTAAATACAAAAGAAATCATCACTGTTGAATAGGCATACATATTTAACCTGATTTCAACATTATACATCATGTATTATGTATTGGATGTTACCCCACAAATACACCTATCTTCTATTTTTATGTGACAGTTAAAATAATATTTGCCGCACTGAAGTAGTAAAAGTTTTGAAGACTATTTTGGTAAATTTATTTTCAAATAAACTAAATTCTTGTCTGCCTTAGCATATCATTTAAGAGAATGAGTCAAGATGGAGATTTAGATTCATTGTAGAATGCTCATGTGAAGATTCACTGTTGGCTGTGAACTTGACAGGTTCTAAAATCTCTTTAGTCCTCTGGTATATTCATGAGGGACTGTATGGATTGGCTTACCCTCTGGGAATGTATTCTAATTTCATTCTGTTGCTGGGACAAACTCCATGATGAAGAGCAACATAGAATGAAGAGGGTACAGCTTATAGACTATGACCATCACTGAGGAAAGACAATCTAAAACCAAGGTGTAATCATGCTTGTTGGCTTGATCCTAGAATTCATGCCTATGTAGCTTTATTATAGGGCCCGGAGCCACCTGCTTATAGAATAGCACTGCCCGCCATGATATGGCCGCTACTACTTCCATTAACAATTAAGACAGTCCCCCCACAAACAAGCCAATGTGACCTGGGCAATCAATCCTTCAGTTGAGATTCCCTTCTCAGGTGACTCTACACTGTATCAAGTTGGCCATCTTACAGCTAACTTGGGCAGCATACCTGTGAGGGATTGTTTAACTGAGTGGGGAAGACACCCCCTGCCCCTGTAATGTGTAAAGTCTTCCCCAGGGTTTGGATAGTAGCGTATATAAAAAGCAGGAAGTACTAGTGCCCATCGTGTTCTTCTTACTTCCTCCAGATGGGTGCCTTAAGGGCCACGGAGATGGCAGGCCTGTGCCCTCAAATGTGAGTCCATTGTACATCTTTCCTCAATGCCTTTGACAGTGTATTTCACCATATCGACAAGAAAAGCAAAACAGCCTGACTAGCATGCATGAGGCCTTGGGTTCAATTCCCAGAGCTACATTAAATAAAAATAAAAATTAACTTAGTTTCCAAAACTCTTACAGCGTTACTCAGGTCTGCTCCATTCATGAGCTATTCGGATGCCAATGTGAATGTGACTACTTTACAACCCTTTGCTATTGATTCTGATTCATTTCAGGCAGAAGTTTGTTGAAGTTGCCTCAAAACACCAGGTAAATAAAGTATTTTTTTTTCCTGCTTTTTAATGGGGAATGCATAACCTTGTTTCTGCAAGATGGCGATGAGACTCCTTGTGTTAACCACAGGCTAGCGAGAGGAGAATGTGTCGCTCTTCTCTCGGTGGCAGTTGAGAAGTCGGGCAGTGTTCAGATGTCCAGTGCTGGCCATAGCAGTCAGCAAGAAAGACACGGGCGGGAAGGAGGGTGTGTACTGCCCACAAGTGTCCTGTTCTGCTCAGCTCCTTTTCTGTCCCTTTAGCTAGAAAGAATAGTCTTTTCTAAGGGGATTCTTAACTTTTGTTTTTGTGGCTATTTACTGATCCTGGGGTCTGCCAGTCATTGGCTAGAGGATAGAAATGAAAACAGAAGCAGTGAACTAACTTCCATTATATTTCAGAATCTTAAAGTCCCTACCTAATTTGCCTATTTTCACCACCTTTCATAGTCTCCTGATATCTGTTTTACAGATTTTGCCTAGATTATTCAGCTTTTGTTAAAACGATGACAGTGGGAACAGAGAGATGGCTCAGTGGGTAAAAGTGCTTACCACCCAGATAAACTGGTGAGCTATGGGTTAAATGAAAGGAATAGGGCGGAGAGCAATCGGGGAAAACACCCAACACTGACTTCTGGCTTTCATACACATGTGCCCACCAGTAAACACACATGTGAACATGCACAGCCTCATGCACCACACATACACACATGCAGGAAAAAGAAATGTGGCAGAATATGCTTACTCCATCTTATCTGGAACTAGAACTCACAAACCCTAGGTTTTTATCTTTAACTATTAGAAAGATCAGGTTACCGTCAACCGCAATAGCGAGGACTGTGGATAAACAGGACAACGCACAATGTTCAGCCTTTGTGAGTTTAAAATATCTACTACTCAGAGCAGTATCAATACTGACTAGGTAATTATCCAAGCTTGGAATTTAGGAAAGATATTTGAGCCGGTGATGTGAGTTTGAGTGCAAAATAACATACAGGATGCCATTGCCACGTGATAGCGAAAGGTAAAGGCTAATGGGGGAATAAAAGAACAAACAAAGGCAACTGTGAAGCAGGAAGCCACAGGAAGGGAGTGAAGCCAGAAGTCTGTAATGTCACGAAAAACAATCAAAGGGTTTCAAGCAGAAAGAAGCTATTACCTGTTTAAGCTAGTCAACGATGATATCTGTTAGCAGTACAGAGAATGAAATTTCAAAATGTAGAATGAGAAAAACGTAAAGGATTTATTTCAGCTGAGCCTTCAGAGGTGCCTGCTCGTCATGGTGGGAGAGCATGTTAGAGCGAGGCAGTTCACTCCCCCAGCAGCCAAGAGGCGCAAAGGCTGTGTCCAGGAAGGGATCAGAGAGCAAGGCCCGGCCCCCAAAGACCTGCTTCCAACGAGGCCTCCCCTCCCACGGCAACCACCGTTTCTTCTTTTTTCCTTTGATTCTTCACTCATACATCCTTACCGCTGTTTCCCTCTCTCCACTTCCCCCAGTGCCCTCCCCAGTGTCTCTCCCCGCCAGATCCACTCCTCCTCCATTTCCCTTCAGAAAAGAGCAGGCCTCCCGGGGATAGCAAGCCAATGGTTCTTAACAAGCTACAATAAGACTAGGCAGAAACGCTCATACCGAGGCTGGGCAAAGCAACCCAGGAAGAGGAAAAGGGTTCCAAAAGCAGGTGAAAGAGTCAGAGACACCCCGCTTGCCTCTGTTAGGAGCCTCACAAAACCACCAAGCTAACAGCCGTAGCGTATGCAGGGGGCCTCGCGCGGACCTGTTCCGGCTCACAGGGATTGCCGCCTCCGTTCTGTGACCAGCCCTGCTGAGTCCACTACACTGGCCACGCTCTCCAGGTGCTCTCCGTCCCTCTGACTTCCACAGTTCCTCTTTCCCCCCTCCCACAGGGTCCCCTGAGTTCCTAGGGACAGGTCCCATCATTTTTGACTTTTCGCCACCTTCAATGCCAAGATTTTTGGATCCATTAAGAGATTAGCCTGTGGATCAGATCAGCGGACTTCCGTTGCAAAGAGGAGAGAATAAATGTGGACGTAGTTGGCCAGGGAAGAAAAGTGAAATTGCTTTTTTAAAGTTAGATTTAGATGAAAGAAATGACAGTACAAATGTTCTGAGGAATGATTTGGTAGCGGATTTTTTTTTTTTTTTTTAATGGTGGTGCTGTAGAGAGAAAAGAAAAATGTCAGGTGATTTCCTGGAGCAGATGGTGGCTTTGGTTTAGTGTTTTGTGTCTCTCTGGGGTGTTTGTGTTGGAGTTTAAGCCCAATGCGTTAGTTTTGAGGGGAGGAGTCTTGAGGAGGTGAAACAGTTGTTGAGATGGCTTGCTCATGAATGTGTTAGAGTCTTTATTAAGGGCCTGAGGTAGCGGGTTATCCTGTACGCTTCTTCCATAAGGCACCACATGTGAAGAAGAGGCAGCTATCCCGCGCTGAACTTGCCCCTGATCTTGGATTTCACAGCTTCCAAAGCTAGAGGAAGTTGACCAAGTCAAGGTACTGTACTCTTGCAACCTCGAGGGACTAACTCAAAAAGGCAGAAATGTTTGTGATATGGTGGTTAGTCCATTCAGTTTCTTCATTTCTTTATTAAATACAGGGCAGGTTGTCTTTGTGTGTGATGTTCAAAGACTGAGGGAGAAAGTGAAGGTTGGAGATAATTAGGAGAACTGGGCAGGAAATAGATTGTGGTGATGCAATAAGGCCAGACAGAATTTGTCATAATGAAAAATGATTCCAATGAGAGAAGTTGTATGTGCTAGGGTAATCTGTTGGCAGAAAGCAGTGAATCCGGCTCTAATCTCTCATGGCTTTCAAGTTCTCTTTGACCCAGTTTTATGCTACCCTTTGTTTTCCTCTTGTTGTAGGAGATATGGGAAAGTAGAATACAGAAGGTGGAGTACGGAAGGAGACACCGGACTAAAGTTGAAAGGCAAACTGATCCGTTTTAACTTCTGAGGGAAACACAGTGCCATCTGCTGGACGTGAGATGGATTGCTCTCTTGGAATCCTTTCCATTTGCAATCAAATGCTGGGACAGGAACACCGAAAAAGAATCAATGTAGCATTCCAGTCTGATTCCAAAGCAGGAGAAATTCTATAACCCCTGACAGGCACACATTCTATTAGGTAATTTCAGTTAAGAATAAAATTTAAAAATTTACCTATATAATTGTTTCAAGATACTAAGATGCTAAGGCATGGGATGTTTAATCATGACTATCAATTTAGAGACACGCTTGTAGGTTGTGCTTGCAGAATACTTCCAGGAAGGGTTCATTGAGGGAAGAAAGTCTTCCCCCTGAAGTGGGTGGCAGCTTCTACTTCCAGAAACAACTCAGATGGTACAGGAAGTTCAAGAAAAAAGCAGTGTTGCTTTGTCTGTGCATCTCAGCTTCCTGCTGCTGAGTGTGCTTGCCCTGTTGCTGCTCCTGCTACCTTCACTGACATCAGAACCAGCTTCTCCGTGTTCTAAAAACCAATAGCTCTCCTGTGTTGTTTTTTTTATGTAAAATTCCAAACATTCAGTTTTACCAATAAAGACTCAGGAGCCTAGCCTGCTAGGTTAAAGAGGCAGAAAAACACCCAGCTGTCCTTCCTACTCAGCTGATGTCCCAGAAGGAACAAGCCCTTTCTCCTTCTCCATGCTGTCTTAAAAACCCTTCAAACTGAATGTCCCTTCTTTCTACTTTCTGTGTGACTCTCTATCCATCTTCTGGACTTCCTCTCACTCTGTATGGTTTTTCCCTTTGCTCACTTCCTGTCAGCAGGTTTTGCTTGCTCTGCCCCTTGACTTTATTTAATCTTGTTTACAGAAAGCTTTTGGATTAAAGGTGTGTGCTATGGCAGAGCCACACCACAACTAGAAACAGGTCTTTCCAGTACACAATCTAGGGGTTCACAATGTGATCGAATATCCTGCAACACTCCTGGCCTTCAGTGCCAGACTTGGGAGTACCCAGCCTCATGGGCTAAACAGGTTGTAGCTTCTCAGCCTCTCCAGAATATAGACAGCAATTGTTACACTACATACTCATATTGTTTAAACCAATCTAACAAACCCCTTTTCATAAAACATTCTATCTGTTTTTCAGAGAACACTGAGTAGCACAAGATTAGATTTGAATTAAATCTTTTGGACTGAGGTTACTTTGTTACTTCTTTTGGCTTAGTAATCCAGTAGTAAAGTTCAGACTTAAATCAGGGCACTGAAACTGAGTCACTGTGACCTTTTCATGGAGCAACTAATACTATTAGAAAACACAGATGTTTACTTTATGGTTCATAATAGCAGCAAAGTCACAGCTATGAAATAGTAATAAGAATAATTTTGTGGTTGGGGATCATGTATTAAAGGGTCACAGCATCAAGAAGGTTGAGAACCACTTTCTAAATCATTAACTGGAAACATTGGAAAGTTAAAAATGAATTCCTCTTACTTTCTCCATTTCTTCAAAGTCAAGGGATTTGGAACATGTAGTAAGTGGTAGAAATCCTCAGGCTAACACTAACTGTTGCAGGGGATCCATTCTGAAATATCACACTCTTCACCCCTCCCTCCAAGTTCATGAATTACTTTAAAATCTGAGCACCCCCACTTTCAATGGCCTCCAGCGGCACCATCCCCACGTGCCACTATTTTAACAAGTGCAAAGAACCATGCTATGCACCGGACAGCTCTCTGGAGTCTTGTGTTCACCAAAGAAGCCATATGGGTCCATCAAAAGACTTAATCTTTTTGTAACATTCACTTTAAATGTCTTGGTCCAAAGATTTGTGGTCTTAGCATAGATAGATACCAGATATATGTGTTGAAATAAAGCTAGGTTTAATGTATGCCTGTGTCCATCTCTAAGTATGTGTGTGTGTGTGTGAGAGAGAGAGAGAGAGAGAGAGACAGAGACAGAGACAGAGACAGAGACAGAGACAGACAGACAGAGAGAAGCCTTTCAGGACATTGATTTTTCTTCAACCTGATACTGAGTTTCTTAATTCAAGACTGTGCTTCACTCTGAGTTTCCTAACTTTAGGTTGTGCTTGCTAATTTTTATTTATCTATTTATTTTAAATTTATTTTATTAATTACAACTTATTCACTTTGTATCCCAGCTGTAGCCTCCTCCTTCATCCCCTCCCAATCCCACCTTTCCTCCTTTTTCTCCTCCCATGCCCCTTCCCCAGTCCACTGAGAGGGTTGGCCCTCCTCCCCTTCCATCTGACCCTGGCCTATCAGGTCTCATCAGGACTGGCTGCATTGTCTTCCTTTGTGGCCTGGTAAGGCTGCCCCCCACTCTGCAGGAGAGGTAATTAGAGAGCTTGCTACTGAGTTCATGTCAGAGACAGCCCTTGTTCCTCCTACTGGGGAACCCACTTGGACACTGAACTGCCATGGGCTGCATCTGTGCAGGGATCTAGGTTATCTCCATGCATGGTCCTTGGTTAGAGTGTGCCCAGATTATTTTGCTGTTATTTTTCTGTTGTTCTCCTTGTGGAGCTCCTGTCCCCTCCAGGTCTTTCATCTCCCCCTTCTTTCATAAGATTCCCTGCACTCTGCCCAAAGTTTGGCTATGAGTCTCAGTATTCGATACCCTACTGAGTAGAATCTTTTAGAGGCCCTCTGTGGTAAGTTCCTGTCCTGTTCCCTGTTTTCTCCTTCTAAATAAGGATTAATTATCCCAGGGTCCTCCTTCTTGCTTAGCTTCTTTAGGTGTACAGATTTTCGTATGCTTATCCTATATTATATATCTAATATCCACTTATAAGTGAGTATATACCATGTGTGCCTTTCTGCTTCTGGGATACCTCACTCAGGATGATCTTTCCTAGTTCCCACCATTTGCCTGCAAATTTCATGATTTCCTTGTTTTTAATTGCTGAGTAGTATTCCATTGTGTAAGTGCTTGATAATATATATTTCGTTCATTGTTCATGATGAGGTCTGGCACATGAGAATCCTTTAATAAATATTTGTTGCTAAGATATGGAAATTGATAAATCAATGTTATTTTATTTACATAAGCATATATATTATAAATGCTAAAGAAGTCTGATCTTGTAATGTTTTCAGTGTAGTTAAAAACATTATTTCTTTCCTCTCTGACTTATCCTTTGCATCTGCCTTCACATCCAGTGAGACTGGAAACGCTGAAGACATTTCTGGGGTTGGAATCAGGAGGGGCTAAGTTAGGATACATTCTCTCTGGAATTAATGGGCTATCTATGTATTTATGTGACTGACATTTACTTCCTATACAGTAATAGCTTCCAGAGATTCTTCTGCTTACAGTGAATACATCCCCGTGGTGACCCCGGCATCAAGTACAGAGTCTAAGCCACAATGTGAAAGCCTCCTATAGTTCGTGGAACTAGAGGAACCTGAGTGACAGAGAACAAAGATGCAGGAAGTTATGGTGTTGGAAGGAAGCTGTGGATAAATCTTCAGAGTTAGCAAAAGAGCCAGAATTTTCTAAATTGTCAACAACAACAAAATAACTTTTTGTTGGTACACAGTCCAAGAATGATGTTGTGTAAGGTGGTTTCAAAGTGCTTGGGGGAAAACTACAAGAAACCAAGACAAGAGTGAGCTCAGTTCTTTCAAAACCACTGAATTGTTCTTGGAGTATGATTTTGTGCCCTTCCCAAGTGTAGCAGATAAGGGTGAGTTTACTTCAGATAGCTACTTTTATTTATTTATATACTTCTATATTTTTGTTACATGCCCTTGTCTGCTATGTATGGCTATGACTGTTCACTTATACTCTTAGCCCTTAGGGTGTAATTGTTTGCTGATGTGATTAAGTGGGCTATTGTGTGAGACTTTAGTCCTCTTCATTTATTGGCTCAACTTTTCATGAATAAGATATTGCCATTTATCTTTATGAAATATATATTACAAAATTGTCTATGATCACAAACACAAACTATAAGAAAATACATCAAGCAGGTAACTAAGATAATATTTTAATGAACTTTTTTCTTCAAACAGCATTATAAAAATTGTAATGTGATTTTTTTGCCTTTTGTATCTAATTTTGCTTTTAATTTTTTGCAGTATTTTTGACATAGTTCTGCATCATGCATATACTAGTCAGAGTTCTCTAGATGAACAAAACAGAATCTATCTATTTATCCACCCATCATTTATATATCTATCCATCTATCACCTATCTCTCTATCCAGCATCTAGCCATCTATCCATCCATCCATCCATCCATCTACCTACCTACCTTTCCATTGATCATCTATCTATATCTATATATGTATCTATCTATCTGTCTTTATCTAGAAAGGGGACTTATTAGAATGGCTTACAGGCTTGCGGTCAAGCTAGCCCCAAAATGCCTGTCTACTAACAGAGGTCTAAGGATCCAGTAGTTGCTTGGCCCACAAGGCTGGATGTCTCAGCTGGTCTTCAGTACATTCAGTAGACTCTAGTGCCAGTGAAGAAATAGACTTTCCAGCAAGAGTAAGCAGGCACTGAGAGATTCCTTCTTCCATATACCTTATATGGGCTGCTAACAGAGTATGGCCCAGATGAAAAGTGGATCTTCCCACCTTTTAACTTCATATGATTTGATTAAGAAAAAGTGCCTCATGGGTTTACCCAAATACTTGGATTTTAGTTACTTCCAAATGTAGTCAAGTTCACAACCAAGAATAGCCATTGTAATGCACCTGATCACCCAGTGCTTAATCTCCTATCATTTGTGACTAGAAATTAAACTCGCAGCTACAGCTTTGATACATATCACCAAAACTAACAGGTAGTCTTTTGAGGCACACACCACTACTGTAATCTAGTTGGATTTTTAGGAAATTGTTTATGTTACTTTTTTTTCCAGAGCTGAGGACTGAACCCAGGTCCTTGCGCTTGCTAGGCAAGCGCTCTACCACTGAGCTAAATCCCCAACCCCAGTTTATGTTATTTTTAAGCTGTAATAGTGGTGTTGTGGTCATCTTAAAAGCCCATATGTGGATATGTAATAAAAATGTTTATGGACCAAATGATGCATGTAGGATTTTTTTCCCAGAAATACTAGTGGCAGGGGAGTGGGATGAAATATGGATGAGATGGTTTTCACCAAAGGTCTGGAATGCGGCTACTGGGCACTGGTCTTTGTGTTTGGGGGTCCAGAGTTCTCTATCATAAAATGCATTAAGGTATTCAGTCTGGCTGTCAAACTCAATGGGCATAACTTTGTACTTGCTGTGCTGTCTCTGACTTGTTTTGTGCTGTCTGACAGAGTTGATCTGTTAGTGTTATCTCAAGCAGCTTTATCTATGTGTTCCTCCTTTCCATCTCAGTTACCTATTCTCCATCTTATCCACAATTGAATATTCCTCCTACTCACCATTCAACCACGACGGTGGGAAAAAGGCTTCTGGTCTGTGGACCTCTCATTAGGATTAGAGAAAGTAGCATGCACTGAAGGGAGAGCTCTTATCTGGTATGATAGGACACAGCCATGCCCTGCCCCCTAGCCTCCAAGAACAACTTCATAGATCTACCAAGGCACAAAGCAGATGAGCTGAGTAAAGACATCTCATATCTCAAGGAAATATGACATTCTATTACTTTATTTTCATAGAATATCACAGTAGCAAGCAGCATTCCAATTCAGGAGCATCCACGTGCAGTTGGTATCAGTCCATATCGGACTGTATTAAAGGCCCCTGCAAGTGAGCCCAAAAACTTTTTTGATGAACTCCATCGATTACAAGAATTTGAAATATTTGCCACTTGCGGAATTTGGAAGTTTCTCTTCTGTAATATGTTAGGGGGGACAACCCAGCGAACGGTTTGGGGGATAACATCCATTGAATCTGCTGGTACACAGACATAAAAAAAGGGCTGTTTTCCTCTTCTTTCTGAATAGAATTTGATATTCTGCCAATGAGAATTTGGCTCTGGCATCTGATTGGTTTGTGAATTTGACTTTTTTGATTCACAATGATACAGTCTCTTCTTCCTTGCCTGCTTTTTTTCACCATGAGAGTGGCTGTAGTCTGAACTCTGGCAGAGATTGGACTTTCTCCATAAATCAGATCTAGCCTTCCTTCTTTCTTTGATTTGTGGGTACATGTGAGACTTGCCATGTTTTTTTGTGAGACTCAATTTAATATTTGATTCAGTTGTTGAGGTTAAAGAGTAGCTTGTTCTGCTCCATGTGGCCGAGGTCCAGTGCTTCTCTTGACTGAATGTTATGGAAGATGATGTAGACTCAATTTCAATAGTGTTGGCTGAGCTGTGAGATAGCCAGTCAGAAGGCTGCATTTTGGAGTTTGACCTACATTTCCTGTTATTTTTAAACTGATAGCAAGGGGAGGTATGTTTCCTATAGATTCTAGTATTGTCATTTGGATCTTTATAGTAAAATGGTTTCAAATAAGTTGCTTCATTGACTTTGTGAATATCTCCCAATGGAATGCCTTTGGGTACCTCAAACAGAAACTCCTGTGAATCCTGAGTTAAGCAAAAATTTGTTTCTATAAACACACATTCCTCACTGTCACTTACTTCAGAAGCTGGACATTCCACTACGTCAGTTGACGTCTCAGTATTTAGGGGGATGTCGATCCCATCATCAGAAATCCCATCATCAAAATTTGAATCAGGTAAATCAGCAGTATTTTGCTGAGTTCCTAAAACAGAGTGCTTGTATGAATTGGTTTCTTGAAACCACACATGACATTGTTTATCCCTTTCTGTTGTCATTTCTAATTTTAAATCTGAAAGAATTATATCATTCTGTTCTGTGCCTTCTAGACCAGGGTAAAAGGCAGGCACATTGGTAGACTTCTGGAATTTTTTGGAGGGTAATGACTTTTCCTGTGCATTTTTCTTTAGAAAAGAAACATGCAAAAGTTCTTTGTCAAAGGAAAGAGTACTACTTTTCTCACTTGCTTCTACTTTTATATATTCTGAGCCTGAATCCATGCTTAATTTGGAAGTGTGTTTGGAAAGTGCGTTTGGCCTAGAGATCACAGTGAGAGGTTTAGGGAGCGATTGGAGATATTTGTATTGCAAATCACAGTCAATTTCACAAAAAGATTTTTCATCGAAAAGTACTAAAACTCTGTTTGTTCGTTTTGGTCCTTTTGTGGCAGGATGGATGCACTTAAATAAGGGTTTTGACTTCTCCTGAGCATTGGCCATTGCATAAGATTGTGCTACAATTCCGGGAAGGCCTGTTGTTTGTATCTCCACTGTTTTGGTACAAAGGTGCGCAAGAAGGGCTTCCTTTTCTTTCTCTGAGAACTTGTGAAGAATGTGACTCAATGGGAAATTACTCAAAGTTGCCAGTGATGTTACGCTTTCTTGCCTTCCAGTGGCCTTTGGTTCTGTCTTGACCATCGGGACCATCTTGCTGCTTCTTGAGACATTAGCTGTCTTCACACAGCCGGGAGGACGAAAATCTCCTTGGTAATTGTCTTTTAAGTTAGCTTGTATAGTATCAACCTTTGGAGACTTAAACTTCCTTTCTGTGTGTTTTTGATAAAGACTGCAACTGTAATTTTTTGAAATAGCCCTTTGGGGCTGAGAATTACACTTCTGTAATGATATGTTCACCATCTCTGGAAGCTGATTCAGTTTTATCTCGGTTGCTTTAGAAACTAAATGCATAGGAAGCTTATTTTTAAATTCTGGAGTTAGCAGTTTTAAAAGAGGTGTGCGTAGCAATGTGGCATATGTTTCTGATGATGTGTCTGGACCCTCCAGCAAAGAAGATGCCTTTGCATCACCAGGCTGATAGGCTCCTACTTGCTCTAGTATTTCAGAAAGAACTTGGTTTTGGATCTTATTTTCAACAGGGTATTCAAAGACACTTTTAAGTGCTTTATAAATGGGAAACAAATGTTCTGTAAGTGCTTTGTTTTCATTGTTCATTTTATCTTGAAGTGTTGTGGGCACAGTTTCTGGAGCAGCTTCTCCTTGCTCGGAAAGCATGGGACATTCTCCCATCTTATCAAACAGTGAGGTCCCAGATAGTGGGTGTAGACTTGGAGTGAGGACATTTCTACTCGAGGTTCTTCTCCAAAGAGTTTCTATAGTGTCCTTCAGATCTTCAGATGTACACGGGTGCCCCGGGGGTGCCAGAATGTCGTTTTGTATTTCTTCTTCCTCAGTCAAGGTATTCATGTCAAGTTCATGTATGACCTTTAAGTCATCATTCCCTGGAGCAATCTCTTCTGTTGGTATACATAAGTTCTTGTCTATTTCATATTCTAGGTTTACTTCTGGCTCCAAATCAGGAAGTTTCTGTATTTCCTGATCATTCACCACAAAGGGCTGAGAATCCTGCAGCAATGGGTTTGTTAAATCCAGTTCCTTTACAATTGTGAAGCTCTCCTTAATTTTTCTAGTATCTGGTAATTTCTCTTGGAATTTAGAATGAGCGATTCTGTTTTCCCTTTTTGTTTTTGAGTGAACTGTTCCTTCATTGTGAGGTGGGCTTAGTTTGGAAACACAACGACTTCTGAGAATGATTCCAGAGGAGGCATCTTTACTACTTGGAACCATGGTTTTAGGTTTGTTGAAGGCATATTCTAATTTCTTTTTATTGCTTGGACTACCACATCCTGTGATACCAAGTATCTTTGAAATTGGATGTTTTGGGATTCTCATAGTCAAATATTTGGGTTTCAATTCTCTTTTCATGTTTGTTACTGTGAGTCTGCTTTTCTGGCTTTTCAGAAAAATAGGAATGCAGGTATTCAACAAATCAATAATTATTGTTTGAAGCAATTTTTGTTCTTGTAGGTTTTGCTTTACAGTAGATATCTCTAACTCCTTTTTAAGCTTTTCCTGGGCTGGGTAGTTTTTCTTTTGGGGAGTGACTACTGGAGTCTTGTTCTGTGATTCTTTTGTTCTTGGAGAAAGAACATGACTTGTAGTTCTGGTATTCTCTCTAGCTTTATTCTCCAGATTGATGGTACAGCTCTTCTGCATTTCTCTTTTGTCCTTTTCTAGGTTGATACCTCTGCTTCTATCTGTTTTGAATTTCCCTTCTTTCTGACTTACAGTAGAACTCTTGTCCATTACTAATTTTTTCTGTTTCAAATTTACATTGGAGACTGTGTTAGTTTCATCCTTTTCTTCCAGGTGTCTAGATTTCAGTAGAGAGCCATGGAACTTCTGAGACAATGCTAGATCACACTGTTCTGGAACAATCGATGGCGAATCTTTTTTCCTTCTTGTGGCAATAAACTCTGTGGTACTCATGTTTACTCCTGACTCTATCTGTGAACTGATACATACTATAGGTTTATTTTCTGTTTGTAAAGGTGTCCTCTGATTTCTGCTATGAACTGGAACATTAAGAAAAGGAAATGATTTTGGCTTTAGCTGCTGTCCACTTTTGAACAGAGACATGGCTTGCACTTTCATGATCACATTTTGTTCTTCCTTACTTTGAGACTTACTCAAACGTACAATGCTTAGTTTTTCAAGTGATGTCTTTTCTGGAGTTAGCATTTTGCTTATTGTAGCATTACTCTGTCTCTCTTTCTTCAGCGTATCAGACTTACCTAAACCAGTTTCCTGTTCTCTCTCTGTCACAAATCTTTTTGAATATACAGGGGTGTCACTTGTGATCAATGTTTCCTTGAATGATTTCTTTGGTGGAGAAACTGGAAACTTAGGTGTTGCTTTATGGCTTAAATTATATTTGATTTCCTTTTTCTTCCAATTTCCAATTTTTGTTGAAGGTTCTTTTTCACATTTTTCTGGCTGATCCTTTTGCCCTTTGATGAACATGTCCATCATTCCCTCCCCTTTTATGGTACTTAATCTTGTGAGATCAATTTTGTGATATGGGGAGGCTGACTCACATTCTGATTCTACTTGTGGATGTTCACTTATTCGCTGAGGACTGGTCATACACTTTGACTTCCGTGGTCTGGCTTGTTTCAGTAGCAGATCGTGTTTTGTTGCCTTAATAATATGTGGATAGGAAGATTCTGTAAATCCTGCTGCTCCTTTTTGTGTTTCATCCTGTGAATATCTAGAAGCTGATGATGGTATGGACATGAAAGTCCGCGATGTAACCACAGCGAGTTCACTTTTATTTTTGTATATTTTCTCCAGAACCTTCATATTCAGGACAAATTCCTTTGCATTAAGAAGATGTGAAATTGGCGAGACCTTTGCTCTTTTGCAGTGCACTCCGACTGTCAAGTCTACTGATTCTTCTACATGTTTTTCATATTGTTTTTCTTTTTTGACATGACCACACATGTCCTCTTTGTCTGTCATTTTTTCTGCATCTGATAATGCTGGAACCATTTGTGGGAATAGGAAAGATGGTTTATTCTCTAGCCTTTCTTCATCTACTTGTACACCTCTACACATGGTTGTAGATCTAGAAGTATACATTTTTCTTAAAAT
The DNA here is from genome assembly GCA_028658305.1 of Pachyuromys duprasi. NCBI lineage: Eukaryota > Metazoa > Chordata > Mammalia > Rodentia > Muridae > Pachyuromys > Pachyuromys duprasi. The sequence continues at coordinate 91,890,006 of CM053763.1, forward strand.
TCGAGGTTCACTTATACTTTCATCAAGTTTTTTTGGTTTGTGTGGTTTAATATGCATATGTAATTCTGTTCTGTGGAGCTTCTGAGACAGAGCTGATTTCCGTGATTTCAAAGTTACGTCCGTGCCTCTTCTGTCTGTCATTTCTTTTCTGTATGTCTCTTCTCTCTGAGACATATGGTTTTTTTTAACATCTTTCATGGTATCACCAACAATGGCCTCCCTAGGTACTGTTTCTTTTTCAGTTGATATTCTCTGCAAAGCAGAATTTCTAAGTCTTTGTTTTGTGTTATTGAATTCTATCTTCTCATACAATTTGGGATGAGGCAGATCTGGTGATAAAGGAAATTCAGCCAAAACCAAGTCTTGTTCATCTTTAAGTTTCTGCACCTTTATTTCTTGGTACTTGTGAGTTGTTAAGATCTTTGCTATTTGCACTCCAGCTCCAGCTTCTTTTTCTTCTGACATATGTTGTTTCTCATTTTGTAGATTAATTGAAGTATCTCTGGTAATTGGCTGAATGTAAATTCCTTCTTTAGAATATGTTGGTTTCTGTAAATATCCTATGAAAACAGAGGATCTTTTTAACACTGGTGTACATATTTCCTTGATTCCAGGATTCAAAGTAAGGATAGGTTGGGGAGACATAGCAGTGGATATCTTAGCCAACTTCTTAGTTAATGTTACATCTGGCTCACTTCCATCTTCTTTGACCTTTTCCCCCTGCCCTCTAGTTTTCCACTGAAGGTCACTCAAATTCTGCATATGTAAAGTAGGTGATTTTTTTGTCTTCAAAGATATATTCATAGGGCGCACTATACTGTTCATAACCACAGGTTTTTCTTTACCAACCTTTTCTTTCTGTGGCATGTATTCTTTCAGTAATTTTATCTCACTGTAAACTTCTCTATCAGCTAATTGTGAACCTGAAAATTTCTTGAGCTGCAGTTGTGATATAGACAATTCTACAATTGTATTTGCCAGATCCACAATTTTTTTTTCCACAACTTTTTTTTCCTGGGTTTTCCTCTGCAACTCTTTGATGGTGAGTGTATGTGATTGTAGTAAATTCTTTACCTTTTCATGTATTGATATGGGCATCATGTCTTTCACATCTTTTTTGAGTCTATTCTTTTCTTCTTCCTGTGTTGGTTCTTTTCTGGTGCTTAACACATAACCTGATGATTCCATGCACACCTTTTTGTCTGAGACTGATACATCTTGAATCTTTGGTGGTGGAGTAGAAAATTGTATTTCTCCTTGTAAGTTTTTTTGTTCATTCGCTCTAGTGTCTGACTTCAGGAAAGATGGAGAAGGCAAAAAAGCAGTTCCCTTTACAACCACCATTGGTTCACTTTTGCCTTGTTCAACATCTTTCCTTTGCTCTTTAATATTAAAAGTTGGTATCATTTCGTCATTCAAATATGCAGGTGGAGATATTCCTGCTTTCAAAGTTATGCTATCTTTGCCCTGTTTATCTGTTACACTGTATTTTGCCTCTTCATATAACTCTTGCTGATTGGCTTGAAGTATTACATTATGTAGGATAATGCCTTCACTTGAACCTGCATGTCTGAGTTTCCCTGTATGTGAAGTCATAAGAAACTCATCCTCTAGAGGAGGCAATCCATAGTGAGGTACAGAAGGCATGGAAGTAGCAATTTTTGTTGCAAACACAGTAGGCTGTCTCGCTTTGTCCTGTTTTGGTCTTGTCTTTTCTTCACTGTTCCTCTTCCTTGAGGTACTGTGCTCATTGACAAGGAACACATGCATAGGTGCAGATATATTTGCCTTCAAAACTATGCCACTGGAGTATGTCAAACCATCCAGGAGTGGGGTTTGTACTTCTTGCGCTGGATCCTGTTTTCTCCTTTTTGCACATTTAGCAATTTGCTTTGTGGATGCTATGTGCCCTATAGCTAATGATACAGAAGCATCACTTTTTGTTGCAAACACATTATGGTATCTTGCTCTTTTCTGTATAGGTTTTTCATTACAACTCCACCTATGAGTCTTTTTCTTGCTCAGGGTGCTGTGTTTATTGACCCTGGACACATGAGGAGGTGCAGATATCTTTGTCTTAAAAATTGGGTCACATGGGAGTATCAAACTATCAATGGCTGAGGTTTGTACTTCCTCTTCTTCCCATGGTGGATATAGTTTTCTTTTTGTTGAATAGTTATCAATGGTCTTTGTAGATTTTACTTGTCCTATAGGCAATGATTTTTGTAGCACAGAGTATGGCACATGGCTTTGCATTATTTCTGTTTCAACTTCCTCTTCTATGTCTAATTTAGACACATCTGAAGAAGTGATGACAGGATAAGTTTCTCTCAGAAGCATGACTTTTTCCTTACTGCCTTCTTCCTTCCTTTTACTTTGTTCTTCAAAATTCATTTTAAATTTCTTTATTTTGGGTACACATGAAAGGAGTGATTTCTTTATGTTCACATGTTTGGCCTTGGGATTCATGATTCTCTCAAATGTATTCTTTCCATCTTCTTTATATGACATGCATCTTGATCTTTTTGAATCACTTATGGTATCATTCAAAGAAGATGCTGCATAATTTAACTTTTCTGCATCTGAAGATTCCACGTGCTGTGAGTATGGAGAAAAGGATCTTGTTTCAATCCATGTTTCTTTCTTGACTTTTATTTCTGTGTCTAACTTACTGTAAGGTAAACATGTCAAGGTCAAACTCTCACCTAGTTTGTATTTTCTTTCCTGAACATGTCTCAACTTTTCATGTATATTTGTCTGTTCATCTGTTGTGTTTGGGCCATAATGCCCAGTGCTACTGCATACATGTGAAACTGGTAATTGATTTTTGTTGGAACTTACGTCTTTGGGGCACAGTAAACCTTTTGTATCCATGATATTTTCTCTGTCCATCCATGTCTGTGACTCACACTGTTTCCCAGTTTTTACATTTGACTTTGCATCGTCCTCAGTTGACTCTGTATGTTCAGTTTTTCTTGTTTCAAGCAACTTCTGGTGCTGTTGTGAATGTACTGATTTTATGATTCCTTGCATGTCTTCTTCTCTTTCTGTTCTGATGTCTAATTCTTGCTCAGGAGCTTTCGCTTTGTTTTTCTCCTGATTTGCTTTCCTTGACTCTATGCTGCTGTGAGTCACATTCTCTTGAGTGTCAGATTTATGATTCCATGTTTCTTGCTCTCCATCTTCTGGACCTATTTTCTCTTGCCCTTGACCATTTCTGCCTGCTCTGCTCTGCTCCTGCCCCTCCGGATCCTCTTTATTGTATTGATGGAATTTCTCTCGTTTCACATAATCTAGATCCATTTTCTCTCGGGTTTTGTCATCATTATTATAATTCTTTTGGATTTTGTCCTTTCTAGCTATTGTTTGTTCTTTGTTTTGAGATTCTATTTTTCCTTGCTCTTTAAAATGTGATGGTAAGTTCTGGGAGAGTGTTTTATTTCCTTTCCAGTCCTTATCTTCTATATGCACTGTCACTTTCTCACTAAATATTTTTACTTCATGCTCTGTTTTCTGTAGCATATGGTCTTCTTTCTGTGTGTTGCTGTTGATATGACCTTTGGCCCACTCTTCATTTGCTTCACTCAGGATAGCTAATGATTTCTGGAGTGGTAGTTCTAGAAGAGAGTGTAGGGTTACTTCAGTCACACCATCTCCATTTTCTATCCTTCTTTCTGATTTTAAACAAGATGATGTCCATGTGCTGGCATTAGTTACAACCACATTTAATTTCTCTTTAATTTTTTGTAGATCTTGCACTGGCTCTTTGCTGTCTAACTGAACTTTCTGTGAAACTGATGATTTTTCTTTCAAATGTATGTTTTTTTCTGTTTTTGTCTTCTCCTCTCTTTTCTGAACTTCATGTTCCATGGAATGTTTTACACTGTTCAAGACAGGTTCAAAGGTGGACTTTTTATGAATTCTTTCCCCTATAGTTGGTGGTCTTTGGGGCTTTGAGTGATCACTAAAAGATTGGGTTCTTATTTGTATAGTTTCCTCTCCATTTATTTTTGTATCTGCTTCAGAGCAAGAAAGAGAACTTATGAAAGATTTGTTCCAATTTTTAATTTGCTTATCTTCCTGCATCTTTTTTGCCCTTTCTTCAACATTAAATTGTAACTCCTGTGATGCTGAAGAATATTTCTGTCTCAAAAAGAGTTTCCTGGAATGCATTGCTTCACTGGAAGCCATCTGCAATCTGTCTTTCAGTGGTCTATATTTTGCCTTTTCAATACTGCTTAAAATACTATCAGTTGGCTCCTCATACATTTCTATTGCACCTGAACATTCCAACAGTGCTGGCGATCTGAGGCAGAACTTTGTTATTCTTTGTAAGTATGCTTCCATTATTTTAGGATTGCATTCCAGATAAGGTGGAGGAGGAACTGAATCCCAAGGTTTATTTTGAACTACATTTATATTATTTTTGTTGCCTTGGATATTTTTTTGTATTTTATTGTTCCACCATGGTTCCTTTTCATATAACAAGCATTTAAAAGGTAGCTTCTTACCCTTTTGAGCAATATGTATGAAGCCTATTATATCTTTCAAATCTAGAGTATTATTTCTATATTCTTTCCTCTGTGGAAGATACTTTAATTCCATTAAATTGTCTAAATTATCTCTATTAAATGCCTGTGAAGATGGTACTTTTCTGCTGTTCAGGGATAGTAGGGGCTTTAATGGTGGAAGGCAGCTCTTTAGTAGTCTTGACTTATCTTTTCCTACTTTTATTCTTGAATTCAAATAAGTATGTGGTAGAGAGGGTAACAAAATAAAAGATTTTGTCTGTTTCATGTCTGATTTACTTAGCTCTTCTTGTACCCTGCCTTGATTTATAGTGTTAAACAGTAAAGTTAATTTCTTTTCATGGGCTGGATAAGACAATGATGACTCCTCTATCTTTAAGGTAGTATTAGAGTCTATTATTCCCTTCATCTTCACTCCTTTTATGCCATTCTTCTCTTCCTGTGATTTATGTTTTTCTTGTCTTACATTATTTGAGATAAGCACATCACTTTTCTCCTTTTCCAGTTTGAAGTGAGGTAAAGGGATGGGGTCACATGCTTTTGTTACAACTGAACCTGGTTTATCCTGTCTGTGTTTCATGCATATCATTTTTTCTTTTTTGTAACACTGTGGTTCTGCTTTATTGCTGGGTGTATAGTCAGTGGAACTACTGCATGGATGCTGTAATTTCAAGTTTAAGGCTTTTCTTTTAGGCCATATTGTGTCTTTCATAACTCTGTTACCCTTCTGTTTTTCATTTTTATACAAAAACTGCATGTATATTGAAAGACAGTCTAAGAACAGCTTAGGCAGATATATCTCCTCTTGCTTTTCACTTGCTTTATGTGGTAGGTTTTTTGTGCTGACTCTTAGCATGGATGATCTATCATTTGACACTGACTTACTTACCTGTACTCCATCAGATGACTGTTTTCTTTTAGACAACAAAAGGCTTGGGCGGTTTGTAGTTTTACTGCTTGACGCCAAAGGCAACTCTGTATCTTGTTTTGTTTGCTCTTGAATAACTCTGGGAAAAATCCGCTTTGGTCTACATTCACACATAGTCCTTAGCTGATCTTTAGACGGTAAGTCTAGCCCCTTTGTCATGCCTGACACGTTGCCTACTTCTGACAATGGTTTCTTTGTTGGAGGCTCTAAATGTGGCTGGACATAAGAATAATTTTGGGAGCGTGGTATAGGTTTCTTCAAATTCTTGAGGGAAAATGATGGGGGGTGCTGGTTTTGTTCTTTTATCCTTTTTTTCTCTTCTCTGTTTTCTCTATTTAAAGAGTGAGAGTTCAGATTCTCTACTGCTTTTAATGGTTTCTTTACCTGTAGTGGTGTAATCCTATGTATATCCATCAAGGAATGGGTATTAGACGTTGGGAGAGCCTTGTATGCACTTTCTTGCCAATCTGTTCTTCCAATGTTAACTTTACTTGATGTTTTTTCTACCACTGTGTTAAAAACATTTGAACTTAGAACTGCTTTTGCTGATGTTTGTTTCTGTGTATTTTCGGTCTGAAGTTGATGTAATATACACGATAAACAAAATTCCAGAATTTTTTCTTTGTTCTGAGTAAAAATGGTCAGTTGTTTTGCCCACAATTTTTTGGAAATGTCCACGTTCTGTCTGTTTAATTTTAGTTGACTGTCAGCTGGCTCTGCTTCTTCTTTTCCCTTGAGATCCATTTTGACACCTATAGCACTGTAGCCACTGTCTTTCTTTGCTGTACGCAAGGCTGGTGTTGAGTGAAGAGGAGCCCTCTTGTGGCAATGTACAGAATTCAGAACGATTCTAGGCCTGTGATCTGACTTTGTAGAGTCTCTTTGAGGTATACCTGTTTTGTGTAGATCATCTAGATCTGTGCAAATAAAAGCGTGTGCTTTGGAACCTGGTTCTGTGTCAGTTTTTCTTAATCCTTCTTTTCTAGCTAGATGGGAAATATTTTTTATGCTATGATACATTCCCACTTCCTTAGGTACCTTAGCATTTTCCAAGTCAAAGGACTCCCTAACCGGGCAGGTAACAGGCCCCAAGCCTAACCTGGAAGTGCTTTCTTGTTCAAGCAGTTCTTGTACCTTACATGTCTTTTTCCGGAAAGTACCCAGCTCCATGAGAAATCTGTCACGTCCTTTGGAACTTGAAATATTTGTCTTCTTGGGCTCTCCTCTTCTGGGTGGAGCTGAAAATGCAGGTTTGATGGGGTCTTTCATAACTCCTTGTTTTATTCTTTGTGTAGTGGAGAATTCAAATTCTGTACCAGTTCTGTGTCTTTGCTCCTCAAGCATACTGTAATCAGATTCTCCAGTGTCTGGAAACACGACACGATATGCTTCCTTTTCTAAATGGGCATGGATGTTGATATGTCTTAGCTCCTCCACCTGTTGGCCAGTCATTAACTGATCTTTATTTTGTGGGATGATATCTAGTAAAACCATTCGGTCTTCTTTTAGCTTTCTAATATATTTTGTTGATTTTCTGATAGTGCTTGATATTGAATTGTTATCAAGAGACTGCACGGATAACATTTTAGTTTTATTCATTTCCTTCAGCCTCATCCGTGAAGTAATATATGGCCTTTGTGGTTTGCCCTTCCCCTCTCTTATTTCCATAAGTGTTTTTATTTGATATGCGATGTAGTCAGAAGAACAAAAATTCTTCCAAAGTAAATCTGCCACAGTTTTCTCTTGAGGCAGCTCCTTCTGTGTATTGATGCTATGTCTTAGTTCCTTTCTGTAGCTATGGGTTCCATATCCTGTAATGTTAAGTAGCCTTCCAGAAGCTGTCCTCCTCACCTTCATTTTTACTCTTTTGTGATACATGACACTTTCCATGAAAGCTGTTGGTTTTTTGTTTTGTTGTATAACTTTAGACGTAAACTCATCTGTATAAACATAGTCTAGGCTGATCCCTTGTACACACCACCTTTGCTGTCTCCACAATGTGGCCATACTCCTGTTTGGCTCTTCTCTTTGCCTGAACATACCATTGTTCTTTATTGTGCTGATAAATTGTGTTCTCGTTTTTATGTCTTCTGTTATTTCAATTTTTTTACTCCCTCTACTTTTTTTCCTTCTCTTTTCCTGTTCTTTAATAAGTAAGAGTAGTTTTTCAATACTTCTTGGCATGTAGTCCATTCCTGAAATATATTCTTCACTTGAGAGTTTCTTCAGCTGTTGGGTCGAATTCTTTAAGATTTTGTCACTTATTTTCATGTCTTCCTTTGGCTCTTCAGTATGAGGTTGATGTGGTACGTGAGAGGAAATAGATCCCAGAAGAGGATCGGCAGAAAGGTTTTGTTGCTGTACCATAAGCTTGGGACTAAGCAACGATTCCTTTGACTCTAATGGCTTATCCATTATGTTTAGTCCTCCTGTCCTCTGTGGACCTGATGGTGTGATGTCTTGCTTTCTAATGTATTGGTTTGTCATTCTGAAATGAGAAAATTCTTTCATAGGCTGGAGAATCATTCCTGGTTTCCACATCCCTTGCTTCAGGGGATATTCCTGTTGTAGGCTGTCTCGTGGGTCACAGTAGACGTTTGTTCCTCCTCTAGCTCTTGAGGTATCTAGTCCAAGGTTATCAGTTTCATCTTTCTGTGAAGGTAACTCGGAGTTCATCTTTCTTCGTAAATCTTCTAGTTTGCAAGGGTGTTCTGACTTAACCCAAAATTGTTGCATAAATTGCTGGTGAGTGTCCTTGAAAGTGCAGTGATCATGTGCCTCTTTAATATGTTCTTCAGGGTTTCTAAATACATCAACACATCCTGACCATGATGCTTGCCTTTGGTTAGATGGTTTCTCCAGAATTGTCTGGGAAAGAATGCTTTTTCTTTCTTTCAGCTTGGCTTTCTCCAGTTTTACTCTGGTAAGCTTTTCAACTGGGGATATCAAGCACCCCAAGTCGAAATTAGCTTTTAGCACCAGGTTTTGTGCATTTCTCCTCAGCTCTGATGAGTTCTGATGCTGCATACTATGTCCCAGTTCTTTTTTATTGCTTCTGTCCCCATGTCCAAGTAGAGGAGTTGGTATTTTCTTTGCCTTCAGCTTTATTTGTTTGGCATACATAGATGGTTTGGCATACATAGTACTTTTCACATTTGATATTTTTGCCTTATCTTTTTCTTTTATAGTTTCAGGATAGGTAGTTTCACTGGCATAAGAACTCCATATAGATCCTGAGATAGTGGGCTTTTCCTGTTTCTTTGGCAGGGCAAAAGACTTGGACTTCATTTTCCAACCTGTTTTAAATTCATTGTTTTGCCTTCCAATTTGAAGAGTATGTACATCAGAAGAAAGAGCAACCTCTTCCCCAAGCTCTTCTCCAACTTTTGTATTTCCATCTTTATCTATTAAATAAAAAGCTGTTTTCTGAAGCGTGATGTCCTTGTGGTGCACTGTGTTAGCTGAAAATACTTCTGGTTTGAAAGGATCAGGTTGTCTCTTTTGATCTGCTCCGAGTGGCTGAACACTCTGTGAAGTTATTGTAAACAAAACCGGCTGTTCAAACTCTTTTTTCCTCTTCATTTTTGCTTTGTCCTTTTGCAAAAGGCCATTTCCTTTTGTAGATTTCCCATACGTGTCCCATATATTACATGATGACTCTGTTTTCATATGTTGAATTGGCATACACGTATAGATGGATTTTATATCTGTATTTACCTCACAGTTATCTTTTATGTCTGGGGTTCTAAAGTCCCGTGTCACATTCGTTTTTACAGCAGCATGGCCTCCATCACGAGGTAACTGTGAATCTATTGACTCCAGAATCTGTGAAGGTATACCTTCGTAAGCTGACAGGTTAGGTATGCTCATGCTACCAATCAGGTTTTGAAATTCTTTGGAAGCAACTAAATGTTTGGCAATCAAAGTGGCAATTCCTGTCAAATAAATTGGAGACTTTTCTTTTAAACAAGACAGGCCAGTTTTCTTTTTACCATGTTTGGCAGTGCTATGGGCTGGCTTACTGATTTCTAAACAATTGTGTGATTTCTTCACGTTTGTGTGTGGATTTCCCAAGATTACTTGTATGTTGTTTTCTGTTTTTACATTAACTTCTGAATTAGCCTCATACATTTGGCTTCTCTGGGGTAAATATTCTCTTAAATGTATTTCCTCTGACTCCCCAAGTTTGGGTTTCTTTATGAGTTTCATATTTCCTGATAAGTTTTTTGTATAAAATGGAACAGACTCTATTAGCAGTTCTTGCTTCTCTCCCCCACATTGCCCAACATGTAGTTCAGCTTTCTTTAAAAAATTGGAACCTCCTCTGTCAACAGAATCATCATACTCTGCTATGCCTTCAACTGGTGACTCCCTGTGTGTTGGCTGTGTTTGGGTAAACTTTGATATTCTCACACTTACCTCTTCTCTCAATTCGTTTTTCCTGTTAGAGACGGTTGATGTGATGTGGACAGTGCTTTGAAGAACATCAGTCATGTTTTCACTGCACCATAGGACTTTAATTTTTCTTCTTAATTTCAATTTCTTATGGTTTGTGATAAAGTATCTATTTATTTTAATTATCTTTGACATCGGTGGTTTCTTTCTCTTCCTAGTTGAAAATCTCTGATTCAACATAATTTCACCTTCTGATAATTTAATTATGTTTACCTGTCTTTTAAAGTCAAACAAAACAGGTATACAAAAATTGTAAGGTCCCAAGAAAGTTGTGGCAAAGTTTGCTTGCAATTTTGCCTTTCCCTCTGCCATAGGTTTTTGAGGTATTCTGATGTAAAAATCAGTCCTTGCTGCTGTATCAAGTGAAAGTTCATCAGTTATGAATTTGAGTGGACAACTCACAGCATGTTCAGCAGCGTGAAGCAGTGCCTCTTCCATACATCCCATGTTTCTCAAACGGTGTTTACTAATATAGTGTCTTCTCTTCTTACGGAATCCCATGTAACCCCTTTTAATATTAAGCAACCTTGAAGCTTGTCTTGCCCTGGGACTCACATCTCTTTTACCTGGAAACTCTAATGTGCAGCTCTCACATTTGTATTCAGGTGACATAGAGCTGGGCTGCTGGAAAGGTTCCAATGCAGTTAAGCCTCTTTGAGTCCATGCTTTTTGTTCAGAAATAAGGTTGTCACATTTTCTCCTGGGATTTTCATCCCAGGTGTTGTTACATGGTATGGGGCCAATATGAGATTTCTCTGTATTTAGAAGTGGAGACATTGCACCTACCATGCTGCTTTGTAGGTTATTCACATTGACCGGCTGTGCTTGCCCATCATATAGAAGTTTCTCTAATTCTGGCCATGTTGCTGAATTAACCAGTTGTAAATCAGATTGCACAGAATTAAGCCCTGCTATATTCTGAGAACTGAAACTGAAGTGTTGGGAAGTCAGTGGGCCCTTCTCATGACCTTCACCTTTTACATCGTTCGTGCCATCTGAGGTATTATCCTTTTCAGTGGAGTGTGCATGGCAAGCTCTCTCCTCATGCACTGACTGGTCACGAAGCTCACGACTAAATCTCACTGTCCACATTTTATCTTTATCTTTTACCCCATTCCACGCACTAACATTCAGAGACATGGGTATAGGAGAAAAGATGGCATCTAGTGATGAACCTGCCATGGGCTCACTTTGTTTTGGTGTTCCACATCCTGCAGGAATAACTGTCTGGAAGACTGTTGTCTTACTTGCTTTAACAGTTAGACAGTTAGTATTCATTTCATCTCTCTTGTCCATGAATTTAAAATTCTCTCTCTCTTTAGATATGGGTGTGGAGAAACTCAAAGACTCTAACATTGTTGCTGCCAATTCTTGGGTTAGTAATCTTTTGTTTTTCTCTGCTGTTGGGTCTTTCAATATGATTATATTAAGAATATCAGGTAAGACACCAGAATGTGTTAATAATTCAGAAATCTGTGATTTCAAGGTTTTGGGAAGTAGATTTTTTCTGTGACTACACTGTGGAATAGTTAATACCTTTGAAACAGATATTTTTCTTCCTTTCATAGTTACACCAGTTGAACACATTTTACCTTGTAAGGTTTTGCATGTAGACACCTTGCTCTGCCTTTTAGATTTTGGTACATCAGAAGTTGTGAGATTCAAAATCTCTGGGATGGTTGCTTGTAGATAATTTTTAAGCCCTTTTCTTTCTACTCTATCCCAACTATTCAGTTCCTGTGCATGAGTCCCATCAGCTGGGCTTTCATATTTTGTTCTATCAGTATTGATTTTATTAATTTGTGGTTCTCCTGGTTTTAGGGGAGGAAGCTTGGAATTTGATATATACATGTCATATTCTCTTCGAATTATATCTGCCCACCGACTCTTCTGTGTGAGACTTCGTTCCACAATGGACAGGATGTTCTTCCCTTTTTGTTTTCCTAATTTATGAGATTTAGGTCCCCTACTTTTATGTGAACAAAATACAAAATGTTGGCTATCCTGTGGGAATGATTTTAATAATGACTTATTCTTTTTCTTTTCTTCTTTATTTTGAATATCAATTTCTTTGATGTCATCTGTAGCAATCTTCCCTTCATGATGCAATGTCTCTGCCTTCATTTGTATAGAATGGAGTGTTTTTTCCCTTAGTGTGCCTTTTCTTATTTCTATCTTGCTGCTTATATTAATATCCAGTGCAACATTTGATGAAGAGGAAGGTTCATTTGAATTTTTTTTTCCTTGATTCCTGCCTTTCATTTTGGTTGAGTCACATTTCATTTTCCCATGATAGTTTGGATTAGTGTATGTGACTGATAGTTCCTTTGCTTCCTTTTCACTGTCACCAGCCTCTTCCTCATATAGTCTCTCATTAGACAGATCATGTTGTCTTTCAGATAATGCATTGTCCTTGGCATTCCCAACCTTCAGAGGGAACATGCTGAAACAGCCCTGTAGCTTTTCTAATTGAAATTCCTCTGGGATGGGGCATGTTGTAGAGCACAAAAGTGCTTCTGTGGGTGTTTGTGGTTGCACCTGAGTGGTTGTTCTCTCTCGTGGGTTTAGTTGTTTGTATGATCTAAGAACGTCACGGTGTTTTTCTTGATACAAATCAAATATAAGGCCTCGGCTATTTTCTGAGACCAGGAAGCCTTCTAGTTTCTCTTTTTTCTCCTCTTTATAGTTCTTCAAGGTAGAGTAACTACTCGCATCAGCAGAACCTGGATAGTGTGCATTTCTTCCATTTGGTGACTTCTCTTGCATTAGTTGCATATGACCAAATCTTATTCTCTGTTCACCTGTCCATGTTTTTGGATTTCTAATGTTTTTATTGGGCAAAATATGTATGTTGGAATGAATGACATCTAAACAGGCAACTATTATGTTACACTTTTGCTGTGGACCTTTCATTTCTTTGTTTTGTTTTAGTTTTTTGCTGTACCTGAAGTTATCCGTCCATGATGGTTTTATTTCCCCCATAGCTCTATGTCTCTGACTCACTGGTATCTTCCTCTTTGATCTTGGTGCTTTTCTCATCTTTTTAGGTTTAGAAACAAAGGCTCTTGTAAAAGAATCAGAAGACTGCAGGAATGTCACCTGCAGATTTATTGACGTCTCTGACTCTTTTTCTACAGGATATGAATCTAGTTCACTTTCAGAATTTTTGTCAAATTCTAAATCATCATCTGTCATGTTTGTAAATTCACCAGGTGAAGAGTTCCCTGCTTTGGGAGATAAAAGTTTAGGAACTACAGGGAATTTTACGTCATTTTCTGTTTTGGTAGTTTTTTGTAATCCTTCAGATTCTGTGGGATCTGTTTGTAATGTGGTCTCGAAAGGACTTTGCAGGAAGTCTTTTTGGCACTTTACGCTCTGACTTTTTACAAGTTGTTCTTGACTTAAAGAGATGGGTGATGGGTCTGGCTCATTGGAGAGAGTGTCCTTGCTTTGATGTGCATCAGCCCACAGGTGTTGGCCATGGCAAAGTGCTGCTTGTTTCTCTTCTTGAAGGTTTTTCTCTCTATCATATATTGCACTACTCTCAGCAATGCGATCAACACATGTTTTGTTTGCTAATTCTCGTTGGTTTAGTTGAGCATGACAGAATCTTCCTTGCAATCGGCTATGGATGGATAAACAAACAGTGTTTTGACATTCAGGTAAAAGTGCTTTAGCTTGGTTTATCTTTTTAAATTTGGTCTTGTGGTCCAATTTTGACTTATTGCCCGTGATATTGAGTGTTTTTGAAGCTGGTGGTTTCACCTTATTCATAAACTTGAACTTTGCTGTACTTGTATTTGTGAATTTTGTTCGGTCTTTCTTTTTTTTAGAGTGAGTCAAAACAGGCATGTAGTAATTTAAAGACCACAAGAAAGCTTTTTGGGTAAAACCACAACTAATTTCCCTTTTATCATTCCCACTATTTGGAACATTACTTTCTCTTGATTGGCTCAGAGAGTCTCCCATTGCTAATTTTTCTGATGTTGGAGGAACCAACTCTAATTCTGCAGAACATTTGAGCACTGTTTGTGTAGATGTGCTGTTCTTCCTGTTTGCAACAGAAAATGAATCCATTCTCAGCGAGTCAACTGTCTTAGTTGCTTCTTTGAAAGATACGGCTTGAAACACTTGTTTCTCTATTTCACTCTCTTCCAGCGGATGTACATCACCTCCGAAGCTCCTCTTCACGGGAGCCGCTTCCTCTGGTCGCGCTTGCTCCAGCACTTTCATACCACAGCACAACTGAACTTCTAGAGGATCTACGGCTTTGCTTTCTTTAGTAAGGACATCTAAATTATTTTCTTTCTTTTCACCTTGAGGTTTTGGGGGTATCATTTTTATATTTGCTTTTTTATTAGGAATGAGATACCTGTGAGGGTGAACATTCAGAAGCCCATGTGCCAATATTGCATTTTGCAACATTTGTTTAATGATGCTTTCAAAGCTGTCTCCTATTTTTCTCTTGTGGTTCAGAGTGTCATATGGAGTGATACAAAACCTCAGGAAAAATGCAGGTTTCTTCACTTTTGTGATTCTGTGCTTGGCACTGAGTACATTTTTGTTCCTGATGGTTTTGAAAGGTCTTGTGGCAACTGCACATAAGTCCTTTTTCAAATTTTCTTTGTCTTCTGGAATGTGACCATCCAATGTCTCTGTGGGATTTCCACTAAATGGGACCCTACATTCTGTTGTTTTAATTAAATATTCATCAATGGGCAAGTTCTCTGGCACTAAAGGTGGGTGCGTGGGACCTGCAGTCCATTCTTTGTCGGTAGGTTTGTCTGTCCTTTGCTTTATTTTCTCAGTTTGTAGTGGATCTGTTGAAGGACTTGAGCTAGTCTTCCATACTGTCTGTGTAGAAATAGTTCGTGGCTGTACTTCTTTCTCTTCACTTTGAATTGTTCTATTTTCTGATTGTATCTGTTCCATTTCAAATTGGACACGTTTGTCCTTTTGTTTCAGACATATAATGACTCTAAAGTCTTCTGCCAGTGGTGGAACTGTTTCTCTACTCTCTTTTTTTTCTCTGTCACACTCTTCTGGCTTTCTACATATAGAGCCCTTATCAGTATGCTTTACTTCCTGTATTTTCTTTTTATCCAGTAGTTTCTCTTGCTTGAGTACAGAGTGACTACAGTTGATTGTTGGTGTGTCTGCTTCGGCTTTTGATCTGCTACATAGTTCCATATCAAAGGGTTCAGAAATGGTAGCCTCCATGGCATTTGGAGAGGTTTCTGACATCCTTTCATCTTGAAGTCTGTTTTCTTTATTGGTTCTCGTGTTGCATTCCAGCTTTTCACTGTCACTTTGTTTACCGTATTCTGTAATATTAGTCATCAATGGTTCTTCTTCCTTCAAATTTATGCTTCCTGTAATCATTTGAAAAGTTATGTCTTGTAGCTCATTTTTTTCTTGCTGCTGGGATCCTAGGGCAATAAGTGAATTGATACCTGAAAAGTTCAGAATGATTTCCATTGAATTTTTGGCTTGCTTTATTTTTGCTTTTGGAACACACCTTTGTGTGTTTGGTATACTGACTGTTAACTCATCTTCATTCTCTGTAGTTTGTCCATTCTTCTGCACTTTCATTCTTCTGTTTGATTCTGTTTTGGGAAACAAAACATCTTTCTGTGAAGACTCTGATAACATTTCTAAAAGCCCCTCAGGCTTTGGAATGTTCAAGTCAAATGTCTGCTGAACTGCGTCTTCACTAGACTCCTTCCTCTCTCCATTTGTTTCAAATAATGAACAAGGAGCTGCCAATTCATCAGTGTTGGCCACGAATGAGTGTTCTAAGTTTTCAATAACGCCCAAGCTTACTCTATCAGTAGAACTTGTAAAATTGTTTTTTTCTGTATCTGGTGACCCATTTTGCTCCTGTAGGAAATGTTCATGTTTTATTAAGTCTGGAATGACCATCACTAGATTTTTTAAGAAATACTTTTTAACATGGTAAGTAATAAGCGTAGACACAGAAATAAGATGCAAAGCTATAACTGCCATTATTTTCCTTTGGTATACTATTTTCTTCTTCTTGGGTCTTAACTCAATCTTTTCTAAAGTGTGACACACTATGTTTGGAAATACCTGTGAACAAGACATTTTCTTTGCTTTCAGAGATGGAACTTTAAGATTGAGTTTCCGTTCATTGCGTGGTGTCTTTCTCCTATTTCTCTGCCTTTTAATGGTAGGCTTAAGAGACATTGAACTGTATGCATAATACTGGTTTGAATCTAATGAAGCTATTGGCTGATGGCTTTCTGGCATTACCTTTTGCTGTGGCATAGCTTCAGCAGATGACTTTGGACTTAAAGATAGAAATTCAGCATTCTGGAAAACACTATTTTGCCCTTCGATTAAATAGTTAATCTTTTTTGGGTCACTAAAATAAACAGAATATTGGGTCTCACTGAAATTTTCGTCAGACTCTATGCCCTGGGTTGAGTCTTGTATTCCTACAATACGTGGAATATGAATGAAATGTTGGCTTTTTTCTTTATGATCTCTATCTTGGGCCTGGAAGAGGTCTTGTGTGCTGCTAGAAAGTGGCACTCTTATAAAATCTGGAGGCTGAGCAAACTCAGGCTGGCTGCTGAATGACTCTTGGTTGTGAATAAATTGTTGGATTTGGCTAGTAAACTGTGCTTCATGAGTCATTTGATTCTGTGTGACATTTTGGTTCAGGAATGTACCCTGTGCTTCCACAGGAATAGCTGCTTCATTACAATGTTGATTATAAATCAACGGCTCCTGAGATGTATGGTACAGATAATCAACTTCCCTCACTAACATAGCCTTAGGGTTCACAGGGATTTTTCTTCTTACATTTTCTTCCACATGTCTAATTTGATTGCTAGAAAGAAATAAATGGACAGGAGGGCATGGTGCCACATTGAGATCTTTATCTCTTGTAGTTTTAAAAGGGTTTTGAAATTTAAGATCATCAGGAAATTTGCTTTTTGTACTGTTTGTTTTCATTATTGAGAATAAATTATTAGAGGAAATTTGTATTGCTTGATATTCTCTTTGTGGTTCTTTCCTGTGGCTTACAAAAATTTTCTTTACTTCTGAGTGAAACATTGATAAAGATGCACTGGTCCCACCTGAAGATGAGTAACTTTCATAAAAATGGCTTCCTTGAAATTCACAGTCATCGGATGAAAAAGCTCTATCGCTAGTGTTATCTCCATTTTCCTCAGATGGAAGACTGGTTGTTACTTTTCCTGAAGGGGTTTCAACTCTGGAGATAAGAAAACAGTGCATTTGAGTTGAAACTTAAAATAAGCATTTTATAGGGAGTTACTCTAGACTTAGGGAAAATCTATCACAGATGAAGACAAGACTGTTTATAAGCATGAAGATAAAGGTGAAGCTACCATCCACATTGTCAAGAAACTTATCATTTCATCATTTCCTTAAGTATACCAATCAGTTACTAATATGAAGAAAAACATTTATATAAGAGTAAGAGAATTTCTTCCTCAATCATTCTAAAAGTGTTCTTAATAGCAGTGAGCCAAGGGATGAAGACTATATATTTTTATAAAGAATGTTTCTATTCTTTACATAAAAATTTTTATAAGTAACAGTCTTATGGAATTTAGAAGGTACAAGAGTAGACTATCCCATAATATCAAGTGTAGTTTTCTACAGATAGTTAATCTCACCAGCTATTTGTGAGGAAGAGACTTCTGGTCAGAGTAATGACTTGTAGTAAAGAACAACAAAGAAGTTGCAGTTTTCTTCTACTATGGATACTTCTCTGTCTAACAAGTACTCAGTCCTGCAACATTACCATTACCTTTCTATGGTGGTTAATTTATATGACATCTTATCTGAGATGTGGAGCCCAAATACATGATCCAATACTACAATGGATATTTCTGTGAGGGTATTTTAGGGATGAGATTAACATTTGAATGAGTAAATTATAAAGGAGACTGTTTGCTCTAATGCAGGAGGAGTCATCCAAACAGCCTTAGGCATAAACAGAGCAAAAGAGTGACTTCTCTGTAGCAAGAAGAAATTTTGCCAAGGTAATACTGAGACTTACACTACAGATTTGAGCCTTGTCATTAAGCATAACTGCATAGACTAATGTCCTAAAGCAAACTGTCTGTCTAACACCAGGGCAAACCACAAAGCAAGACTTTAGCAAGGTATGGTAGCCTATACCTCAGGAGGCTGAGGCAGGAGATTACTGAGTTCAAGCCTAGTCCGGGCTACATAGCAAGATCCTGTCTCAAACACACAAACATAATTGATGGGCTAATTAGCTAACACTCTCCCTTTGTAAGTCACAAATGGCGGGTTTTCACCCCAGTATGTGCGCACTGGAGAATGTCCTCGTACGCCTTCCCCTCCCACACCCCCTGCCCTACCGCCCTTCTCAGCCTCAGCTCTTTCCTTCTCAGGGGGCCATTCCCAGCTTGATCGGTGGATAGTCCCAAATTCTGAATACACTCTTCATTTTCTTCTTATTCATAATATTGTTTAATTATTAAATTGTGAACTATTTTTTGCAGTTCTAGGTATAAAACCCAAGGTCTAGGGTTTAGAACATACAAGGCAAGCACTCGAGTACTGAGTGGCCTGAAGTTTGGTTTATGTTAGGCAAAGATTTAAAAACAACAAATAATAGAATAATATAACACTCCATAATGAAAGTTATGTAACCTTTCTCTGTCTCAAAAGGTCCTATCTTATTTTCACTTTTCACGTAGAACACTTTGTAGCTTCTCTTTTGATGTCTGAATTGCCAGCAACAATACTAGCAATGCTTTGGAGTCACGGTTAAATAAGGATTATGTGAATATAAGTACAGCAATATGAAATAGTCAATCTGAAACAAAGATGGCTACTAAGTTATGTAGGATAATGCAGCATAGATATGCTGTAAAGGAGACAGAGCAGAATGGCATCCATCTTAGTTACTATTGTATTGCTGTAAGGGAGATACCATGACTAAGGCAATTTAAGAGAGGGCATCAAATTGGGGGCTTGCTTAGGTTTCAGAGGCTTAGTCCATGATCATCACAATTAGGGACACAGCAGCAGGCAGGCAGGCACATAGGCAACAGCAGTTGCCGAGAGCTTTTTTTATATCTGATCCACAGGTTCTTGGCAGAGAGATGGTGACTGGGGCTAGTGTGGGCTTTTTAAACCTCAAAGACCATCCCCAGTGACACATCTCTTCCAACAAGGACACCTCCTGATCCTTCCTGACATTCTACCAACTGGGAACCAAACACTCAAATCTCTGAGCCTATGGGGGCCATTCTTATTCAAACCACCATAGCATATTTCGTCATGTTCCTCAGAATGGCATGTGATTTAGAAGTCATAGATTATTTCTAGAATTTAGAAAATTTAGAAAATTGAGTATTTCCAACTATACTCGGTTTCAAGTACCTGAAACCATGGGAACTGAAACTTTAGATTGAAGGTGGCTGCTGCATCTTTCCTTAAAGTTCTAAGGATTAGCTTCTGCCTAAGCATGAAGTAGTGAATAATGAATGGCACACAGAGGGGGCAGCTGAAAATCCCTGTCCTCATTTTTTTAAGCTTTCCTCTTTTCTGTCAATACTCTGGTGAGCTTTGGAGACAGTGCACACTTTACACTGCAAACTCAGTGCCTCAGACAGTCCTAGGGATGTCTGATGGCACTATGGAGTTTCCCCAACATGCAATGGCAATCTTGCTGCCAGCCACTCTTGACAGGAACCTGTAACCTTCACACAATGTTTCTGCTTCTTGAGGATTAAAATTCCTAGGACCTAATGGGATAACAAAGCAACTAGACTTTAAAATTTAATAGATTTGAAATATGAAAGATATTTCTTTCTAATTGGCTATCAGTCTCCAGGTTCATCTGTACAAAGAACTAAGTGATCTCATGGAAAAACAGAACAGCCCTCATAGCTGAGCATGGTGGAACATACCTTTAATCCCAGTACCCAAGAAGCACAGGCACCGACAAACAAGCAAACTAACAAATCAATACATAAACATAATTTTGAAAACTGAAACCCCAAGCTGGGTGTGTTGGTGAATGCTTGTGATCCTAGCACTCAGGGAGGCAGAGGCAGGTAGATCTCTATGAGTTAAGACTGGCTTGTTCTAAAAAAGCGAGTCCAGGACAGCCAAGGCTACACAGAGAAACCCTGCCTTGAAAAAAAAAAGTATAACCCAGTCCTTCATGAAATTATTCTCAAAGTCTTAGCTTCTAAATGTTTGTATACTGGGCAGCAACTATTCTGCATAGCCACATGTTTTTTTGAGATCAGAAGTGTTTGTATCTTAAGTATTTGCATCCCAGCACCAAGTTGTAATCATTGCATAGATGTTTAATAATCATGGGGCGATTATTAAAACAACTAAGATAGCATAAAGTTATGGTAATACTTGTGTTTAAAGCACAGCAAAGACGTACTTGTGAGCTGACAGATTCTGAATTACGTTCCGAGGCACCCGTAGAGAGTTGCTCGGGTCCCACTTACATTCTGAACTTCAAAGAGCCCGTCAATTTTACAGTGCAAGTCCACTATGGGCTTCATCCACAGTAGATGATTTTTTCCCAACTGAATGATTAGAAATCGTGGTTATGATTTCTTTGTGAGTAGTGAAAGCATTTTTATCTTAAGAACCTGAGTCAGTTAACCTCTGTAAGCTTTATCAACTTTAAAGGACAATTTTACCAATATATGAAAAGCCCTCAACACAGCTTGGGACAAGGCAACTACTTAAAAACAATATTGGAATGAATTGTAGTTTACAGTACTTTTGGGAAGATCTTTCTCTTGGAATCAGAAATAAATGCAAGTCTAAACTGAATATGAAGAAGTTAACGTTGTTTCCTTTCACTTACCTTTCTGCTGAAGATGAGTGGGTAATTGACCAGCTTTCTGTAGCTATGTGGGAACAAAATGTTACAGTATCAGGGGAAGACAATCAGGCTAAATAAGTTTAATATTAAAAGATGAAATTGTAGACTGAGCTGTGTTTGCTCATGCCTTTAATCCCGGTACTTGTGAGGGAGGCAGAGGCCTCTGAGTTTGAGGCCAGCCTGGTTTACAGAGGGAGTTCCAAGACAGCCAAGGCAATATAGAGAAACCTTGTCTTGAAAACCAAAACAAAACAAACAAAAAGAGATAAAATTATGTGATATTTACCAAATGTCATGCCTTTTGGGAAACCATCTTCATTCTGCTTAAAGGGAGAAGGTAAACAATGTTAGAGAAATAACATAACTATCAAAGTTAAGTGTTTTTTAAAATAAATTATTATGTTTTTGGAAAATAGTAGAGAGTGATCAATCATTTCTTACCTTCTGAGAACTCAAACTACCATTTCCCCATAGCTCAAGCTTCTTCTTAAAGAATTCACAAGTTCTTACAAGGATTATCTCAAAAGCAACTCCTAGGAAAATGATAAATAGGATTGGTATCCAAGCATTGTTAAAAATCCAGTAGTCTAGAAAGTCCCATAATTTGCAAAATGTGTTCTCATCTAATATAGACTTCAATCTGTTTTTAAAGAAATGATACGTTTTTGTCATAATGGGTTGGTATCTCATCCAGAAGGCAATAACTTCCGAAGCCCCTCAAATACAGAAAGCTTTTCTGTCCATCTATCTCATAAGCACATGCAGAGCTCTGCCATTAAAAAAAACTACTTCTAGTGTCATTCAGTGCCTGTGTCCAGTGGAGCCGTGCTTGCTCCAGGCCTGAGTAAAGTAGGGTACGTGTCACAGTGGCTGTTTGAGCTCATAGCAACTCCTGCAGTAACAAAAGGCCACAGGTGAAACATGTACAGTCCATGTGTGGTACTAGTGTTGGACGTATGTAGGTCATTTAAAAAAAATTATTTGGCAAGGCCTTGCACTATCTTGCATGGAGCCCCTGTGTAATCCAGGCTGCCTTTGCTCTAGAGATCCTCCAGCTTTGGCACGTGTGAGCACCACCTCTGTTGACATCAGTATATAGTTGTTGGGTTTTTTTTTTTGTTTTTGTTTTTTGTTTTTCTTGAGGCTGGGTCTTCTACTGTAACACATGGTAGCCTGGAACTCATGGAAATTCTTTACCATTGATGATGTAATTAAAACTTCTTGGGATTCATTTACTCAAAGTGAGTTGAGGGTAGAGGTATTTATTCTGCTGGAGTAAACTGCTCAGGCCTCCAAATTTACTTAGTAATTTGCATAAAAATTACTGAGCTCTTACTTTCCCCAGTACTGGGGCTCATGAGAGAAACCGTACATTCTAAACAGAATTGATAGTCTCCTGTCCAGAGTAGACTAAAGATACTTGTGTTTACCTTGGGTTCATTCTGATCTTGGATTTTGACTTTGCAAAGACAGTTCTTCAGAGTGTGTGGCAAGGATTCTATAGCTCTAATCACCCTGTTCTTTAGGTATGCCTTTACTTCTGTCCCTCCACACATGCACAGTGGCAGTGATTTTTTTTTAAAAGACTCATTTTTTCCCCCCTAGATTTTTAAGTCTTTTAGCTTTTTTTGGGGTGGTGATGGATTTTCTGATAAAATTTAAGGCAGCTGAGTGTATATCTTGATTTTTCTTACATGATGGTACATTTTTATCCAGTTCTCTTAATGTTAAGGAACTAAAATGGGATTCATTTTAGTATTGTTTTCTGTACTTCATGTTCCCAAGCTTTATAGCCCTGTATCCCTAGCTAGCTCTCTATTGATGAGCTCCTTTACACACCAAACAGTCTTGGGACAGCCTCTGGAGCTTTGTGGTTCACTCCTTATGTAAATGCCTACTGGGAAGAGACTAATTTGTCACATAAATGCTTCCTTGCATTGGAAACCTCTTCGTAGATCAGTCATAAGTGAGCAGCACAAAAGATATATTCTTAATAATCATGAAGGCAAGTGTGAAAATGAGAACATCAGACACTCAGCCCATTACCAACAGTATTTAATGACACAAGAAGATACTCAAAGATCCTATTTAAGTTTTAAAACCTTGTCTAATGATTTCATATTCTTTGAGCCTTTTGGACAATGCAAGACAAGACTTGCATTTTAACAAAAACTCTCAATAATAAATGTATAAAATAAGCCAGGGGGTGCTTGTAATTATAATAATCAAATAGTTTAACACAACAAATATTGATTCAATATACTGTAAGTCACTGCAACGAAGAAGTACTTAAAAAAATTGAGTGAAAATCATCCCTTGGCAGGAGTTTGTAACGGATTCACGGTGTGACTAACAAAGGAAGAACACGTCATCAGTGTTAACAAAAAATACTCTGGAAATAAAGGAAACCTGCAAAGAGTGGGGGAAACTGTTTTACAGCCAGAAGGATGAACAGAATTTGAAAACAGATAAAGCTCAACATAGTAAAAAAATCACCGGATCAGACAAAAAGGTTTTCCTTTTCACAAAACTGTAATTCAAGTTGGCTGCAGTAGGGCTACAGGTTAGAATCAGAAGGGAGCAAGACCAGAGTGTTGACATGGTCCTTTCATGGGGCCACCTTTGGAGGCTCACGCTTTAAAAAAAATCATTAATTACAACTTTTTTTGCATCCCAGCTGTAGCCCCCTCCTTCGTTCCCTCCCAATCCCGTCCTCCCTACCTCTTCTCCTCCTATGCTCCTTGCCCAGTCCATTGATAGCGAAGGTCCTCCTCCACTTCCACCTGACCCTAGCCTATCAGGACTCATCAGGACTGGCTGCATTGTCCTCCTCTGTGGCCTGGTAAGGCTGCTCCCCCATGAGGGGGAGGTGATCAAAGAACCAACCACTGAGTTCATGCCAGAGATAGCTCCTGCTCCCATTACTAGGGAACCCACTTGGACACTGAGCTGTCACGGGCTACATCTGGACAGGAGTCCTAGGTTAGCTCATGCACGGCCCTTGGTTGGCGTATCAGTCTCAGAAAACACCGGAGCTCAGATTTTTTGGTTCTGTTGTTCTCCTTGTGGAGCTCCTGTCCTCTCCAGGTCTTTCATCTCCCCCTTCTTTCATAGGGTTCCCTGCACTCTGCCCAGGACGAGTCTCAGCATCTGCTTTGATACCCTGCTGGGTAGTCTTTCAGAGGCCCTCTGTGGTAGGCTCCTGTCCTGTTTTCTCCCTCTACCGATGTCTATCCTGTTTGCCTTTCTGAATGAGGATTGATCACCTTACCTAGGTTCCTCCTTCTTACTTAGCTTCTTTAGGTGTACAGATTTTAGTATGATTATCCTATATTATATGTCTAATATCCACTTATAAGTGAGTATATACCACTTGTCTTTCTGCTTTTGGGATACTTCACTCCATGATCTTTTTTAGTTCCCACCATTTGCCTGCAAATTTCCTGGTTTTTAATAAGTAGTATTCCATTGCCTAAATGTGTGGTTTTGTTGGAGGAGGTATGTCACTGTGGAGGTGGGCTTTGAGATCTAATATGCTCAAGTTATGCCCAGGATGGCACACAGTCTCTTCCTGCCAATCCAGATGTAGAACTCTCAGCTCCTTCTCCAGTACCATGTCTGCCTTAAATATTGCCATGCTTCCCACCATGGCAATAATGGACTAAACCTCCAAAACTGTAAACCAACCCCAATGAAATGTTTTCCTTTGTAAGAGTTGCTGTGGTCATGCTGTCTCTTCACAGCAATAGAACCCTAAGACAGAGTCATTTATTGGTAGAGGCAGCAGGATGGCTTTTTAGTAGTATTCAAACTAAAAGGGCTTTGTACTTTCCTATTAAATGCAGCAATAAGGAGAGCAGCATACATTTCAGCCTCAGACCTACGGCTCATTGCTAACAATTACACATTCGTACCAAACATAATTAGGTGCATGGTTTTCAAATGGCGAATTATTACATAAAACACCACAGTAATTTCTTATGCACCACTGAGGGATATTAATATTTGAATGGCTACTAAAAAGTAGTATCTTTGATTACTGTCTTAGGGTTATTACTACTGTGGTGAAACACTATAACCAAAAGGAAGTTGGGGAGGAAAACGGTTTATTTCAGTTCATACTTCAGGTATACTTCTCCCATCACCGAGGGAAGACATGCAGGAACCTGGAGGTAGGAACTGATAAAGGCCACAGAACAGTGCTGCTTACTGGTGTGATTCCCATGGCTTGCTCATCCTGCTTTCTTATACAACCCAGGACCACCAGAACAGAGATGGCACCACCCACAATAGACTGGGCCCTCCCGGATCAAACACTAAGAAAATGCCTTACGGCTGGATCTTATAGAGACGGTTTCTCAATTGTTTCCCTCTAGCTAGTGTCAAGTTGACATAAAACTAGACAGTACAGTTGCCTTTGATTTACCTTAATTTGTTAAGTTTGAAATTTTTCATAGCTTCACTACTAATCTTTTAAACCTACTTTATCATTATACTTCTATTTTCTGATGGTTTTCAAGTTTCCTTTATTTCCCTTTTATGTGTTTTTTTTTTTTTCTTTTTTCTTTTTTGTGGTGTAGATTGAATTCAGGACCTCATTCATGCTAGGCAAGAGCTCTACTGCTGAGCTACATTTGTCCATTTATTCACGGACATATTGTTGTTACTGGACCAAGGGTATTTCTGATACCTTGGGGCACTTTCTTTTCCTCTCTCTCTCTCTCTGGCTTACAATGTTTTGACACCCATAGTATTTAAAAATGTTCAATATTCATTCTCTTTACACATTTAAAAATTATGTCTTGTTCAGAAAATGAGTCAACCAAAAATATTATATACAGTGATAAAGAAATTTGAAATTATAGCTATACATATTTTACAATAATATAAATGATAGAAGTTACCCAGGTTTTTATTCATATCATATCTAAGGTAGAAAAAAGTAGTATCTAAATCTAGCAGGGTAGGAGGAATGAGGGTTCTCAAAGATGCCTGGACAATTTGAAGCTTAGTGCCTAAAACAGTAGGTAAACTACTGATAGAATTTAGCACAGAACCACACATTTAAAAATTTCTTTATGAATTTAACATTAGTCCCATTTTGTGTACTAAGAACCCCTAATTCTGCCTGCACATATTAGTTGAACTATTTAGCTATTTTTAACTTTCTATTTGAATGAATCATCTATTGTCTTCATACACTATGATGGAAACTCTCAAGCAAGTATTAATTTTTGCAAACCTACTGCTGAGGTGTTTTTGTTGTTTTTTTTGTTTTTTGTTTTTACCTGACAGACCTTAATACATATTTTATGAAGGAAAACTGCTACTGCACTTTTTAAATACACGTAAGGTTGTTTGAAAGCACCTCCATGACCTTTCGCCTGTTTTTTTTTTTTTTAACAGTGTTGAGCCCAAGGTTTCAAGCTGCCAAGTCTGAACAATCAACACAACACCATCCCTTTTACTTTGTGTGTATTTGCACATGAGTATAAACGTGGAATCCAGAGGTTTGTGCTCTGACTTCAAAGCACAATGATTTGGCTAGACTGGCTGGCCAGCAAGTGCCAGTACTAGGTTTACAGGGGCATACTGCTGTTCCCACTTCTTTCTGTTGGTACCGAGGATTGAATTCAGGGATTGGCAAGATGCTAAGGTCACTTGCCACCAAAGTTGTAATTAAAGAACCAACTGCTCCAAGTTGTCTTTTGACCACTGCACAACCTGAACCCCAAGATAAAAACAAACTTAATAAAATTTAAGTTATTCATGCTTGCATAACAAACCCTTTATAACTGAGCCATCTTCCTAGCACTTCTTTTTCTTTTTCAAAGGTGATACTGTTTCTCAAAATTAAGCATTTCACAGTTAAGACAAAAGCACCATTTTAACAAAATGCAAATGTTTAATTTTTCAAAACTTAACTAATGAAAATAAATTATAGACAACCTTCAATATTTGTACATTATCTTCATATAACTATAACAGTGCTTTCAAAAGACATCTTGTAAAGTATATTTTCACAATACAATGTTTCAAAAATAGGGCAACATTAAAGAACGTTAGTCTGAAATATATCTCACAATGCTGAGAGGTATACTTTAACAAATTAACCGTACTTTTATTCAAAATAACCTGGCTTTTACTGACAATTATTTCTTGTCCATTTCAGTGATTTCTTGGATCCAAAACAAGATCTGTGTATTTATTTCTTTGAAAACATCATTTGTTGATCGCCCTTTCACTGCCATGGAATGATTTGCCTTCTCAATCCAATGGATTTTACTGGGAGCTTGCATTTTCTGTGCTACTTTCTCCAACAAGTTCTAAAGAGGAAAGCGAAGAGGATATTAGACTCTATTGACATTTAGTAAAGGAATATCCTTCCCTCATCTATACTGGACTGATTCAAGAGTTTCCATTAAATACCTGCTTTACAGACAACTTTATAGACAATGAAGTTTATAAGGAAACATCTACAGCAGAGGCAGTCCACTTTTCTCAAGCAATCACATCACAGAATACACCAAGCATTTGCTGACAAGAAAAAGTTAAGCAGATTACTCAAACTGTTTTTCCAAAACTCTTTTTCCCCTCCAAAAATTGTGTGCTCTGGGAAATAGGAGTTTCATAATACTTGGCTAACATTCATATACGAATGCTGCCAAAGCGCACTTTGGGGTCAATAACAATTTGCCTAAAAGTTAAGGTGATAAACAAATGTATACTTGACTATCTCCCAAATCATAACAATTATATATCAATTCTTCAAATAAGGATTAGATGTATTTATCAAATCCCTTTAGAGAGATGTGTTTTGTTTGTATGTTTTTATGTTCTCCAAAGATAGAGGGTTAACAAAGACAAATAATAACATTAGACAAATAAGCATTTGTTTGTTTTGTTTTGTTTTTTGAGACAGGGTGGATGTAGCACTGGCTGTCTTGGAACTCCCTATACATATAACCATGCTGGTCTTCAACTCTCTGATATCCACCTGTCTCTGTCTTATGAGTGTTGGGATTAAAGGTATGGGTTATGGTAACCCATGATCCAAATGTGACAGAATAATCTTGCCCCCAATATGTTTCTTTCACTAATACAAATATAGAGTTCCAATTTACCTTTTCACACATTTCATCTGCTGAGCCTGACACAAACAGTACAGGATCCTTTATACGAAAGAGATCTTCATCTCTGAGTTTATGCTGTTGCTTTGGATGGTGCAGTGGGTAAGAAATACAAATGAGACCTCGAACAAAATCATCAGCGTCATCTGGCTCAGTATGACACATTACAGAAGCAGCTGCTCTTGAGCCCATTGAACGACCTAAAACCAATTAAGCTCAATTAGAAATATAAATATTTATACACAATAGTAGTGATAGTATGGAAAAATTAGATTTGCTTTTTTTCATATTTATGGAGGAAAAAAAATCACAACTCAAAAAAATGGCAACCAACAAATTCCAATGGTTTTAATGGACACCTACAGATTTATGAAAAGCTAAAAGCTGATTTGACTTGAGCCCAATTTTAAAAAGAATCAATTATTTTTCTCAATACTTAAAAGGGTGAAGAAATCTTTTCAATGAATCAACTGGAAGAGTGATAAAATGCTGTGAATAAAGGGAGAGAAACATAATACACAAATGCTTTAGATTTGCTTTAAGCATATAAAGTACTTCACAATAACCTATCAGGGTTACGTATCAAAACAGAATAACTCTTATTTCCTGTTATCAATTTTAATATTATAATACAATTAACACTGAAGCTTACCTCCGAGAAAAACACCAGCAAGTTTGTATTCTCCTGAGGTCTTTAGGTAATTCTAGGTAAATCAACCAAAAAATTATCAATTCCTCTCATACCATATTCCACTGGATATTCTTATCATTAATGAAGTATAGAAAAATTTATGCAAAGACAAATGTACAGATTCTTACAGGAGATACAGTTCTTTCCTCTTCTGGTCATGTATTCACTATTAATCCATATGTTGGTTAATTATGTCAGGGAAAAATAAATTTGCCTTTATAAGAGTATTCAGCAGTAAACTGTTGGGACATACTCCAGGAATGGAGTTGTGTGTGAATTCTGAGTGCTTCTGAGAAAACTCCAAGAAAACAAGAGTCTTGTGATTTCAGTTTCTTCAAAATACTGAACTGTTCTTGGTCTTCCTAGGTATAGTGCATAGAAGTGAGTTTACTTCAGATGTTATTCATATGCCTCTACAGAGAAACATTTTTTTGCCATGTGTGCTTGTTTTTGTTATTAAACATTTTATTCACGTGAGCTTTCTTAACCATCAGAGTATAACTTGCCTGATGCTCTGAATAAAGTTGGTTATTGCATGACATTTAGTCTGCCTCATTTAATGGCTCCATTCCCCCAGTTCCCATCACCTGTAGAGCTGTAAACAAAGTGGCACCCAGTGACCTATGAGTCAGCTATGAGATAAGACAGTAAGGACTCTCACAGAAGGAAGTGAATTGAGCATAACGGCAGAAACCAGGGAAGGCTTTGCCTTATGTCAAGCTTGTGCATCATTTCTTAAAGAAAGGAGAAGGAAAAAACAAAAACAAAAACAAAGGGCTGGAGGGATGGCTCCGAGGTTAGGAGCACTGGCTACGCTTCCAGAGGTCCTGAGTTTGGTTTCCAGCAACCACACGGTGGCTCACAACCATCTACGATGAGATCTGGTGCCTTCTCATGTGCGGCCATACACACGAGACAGAGCATTGTGTACATGATAAATTAAAAAAAAAAGGAGACGCATAGGTATCAAAATTATAACTACTAGACTTCTTTAAAGTCGTTTATGATTATAATGTCTGTTCCAGAAGGAGGAACTTTAGATGAAGAAGTATGGGGCAGACTCTAAAAGAATATTGAAAAGGCAAAATAAACAAGGGGAAAGATGCCTGTTCAATTTTGGGTCACTTGAGCATTGATTCAACTTGTTATTAAAATACTTAAGGAAGATAAAGAGGATACTAATTATGACAAAGAGATAGCTAATTCCTTGAATGGCTAAAAACTCGATCAAATCTGACAGTGACAGTTCCCTCAACTCCCTTACTGGAGCCTCCTTTAAAATACATATCCTCCATTGCCTGAAAATGACCCCGAGTGAAGAATCTTGTAATCAATCTAATATTGAGTTCTTTCCACTTTTTGATGAGAAGTTTGGAGAACCAATGAAAAAGCTAACTTTACAACCTAGACAAGCTAGGGCATGGCTGGAAAAAGTACTTTGTCTACCCACCTCTCTCCAGCCTCAAGAGCTGTGCTTAGTATTTCCAGTGTAATTTCAGCAAAATTAAAATGTTTACCTAATTATGTACTAGCCAATCTATTTAAAACTCTAGAAAAAAAAAAAAGACTGTGTTGGACAGCCCTTGCACATTGTTATCGAGAGGCAAAGGAAGAAGTACAACTCTTTGAATCCAGACTAAAAGAAGCATTTGTGTATTAAGTGGACCCTTTGCTGCCTTTAAACTTACTTATTTTCCCCACTAAACTGTTTCCTATAGGTATTACAGTATACAGAGGATAAACCCTTGAAATAGACTTACTTATACCAAAAGGGCCATAAAATACTCGAGTGCTTCACCTTTCTGTTCTTGTAACTAGTAAGAGGACCACCTTATGCCAGTAACTATCATATCGGTCTCTTTTCAAGCTACACTCTAGAATCTTTTGGTCAATATAATAATGTAACTAATAGTACCAAACATAGTTTGGATCTCTCTTCTTGATGGCAGAGTATTACACACAATGCTTTCACTGTTCGAATATTATAATTTGCTTGCTTATAGAAATATTCATGAATCAAATGACAATCTAAAACAGCTAAAGTAAAACAATTCTGGAGATCCTGCTATTAAAAAATAAAAAAGGGTGAGAGATGTCAGAACACAGTCCAAGAATTCTGAGTACTTGGGAAAACACTCCAAGAAAACAGGATAAGAGTCTTGTTATCTCAGTTTCTCCAAAACACATAATTGCTCTGGGAATGTGTTTTTATGCTCCTCCCAGGTTTTACTTCAGTTTTTTTGTCTCTATGGAAAAACATTTTTTGTCACGTGTGCTTGTCCTTGTTACTGAACATTTTACTCATGTGATTCTTTTTAACCCTCAGAGTATAACTTGCCTGATGCTCTAAATAAAGTTGGCTATTGCATAAGACGTTACTCCACCTCATTTTTAGGCACCACTCTCCCAGGTTCATAACACCTACTAGAGAGGTAAACAGTAAGCCTGATAAAGGGAAAATTATTTTTTTAAAGCTGGAAGCTGCAAATTTGATGAAAATACTAGCATCTAATGTAAATAATTTAAACAAAATTTCAGTGCTGACCTTTACCCAGGGCTTTTAAAATCATGCTCATGAACAACATATAAAGGTGGTATATTTGTACATGAATAGTATAGTAGGTTTAATACTCTAGGATTGGCAAATCTATATTCTAAAGTTACACTGTTTCTGGCAAAAAAAATTCTAAGTAGTTTCTTGGGCAGCAGCATGAAAAAAAACTTATGATGATGTCAACATTAATCTCCATGAAAATAAACAGATGACAAGAAAAGAGAAATATAACCATTAAATAATCTCCAAGTACTGGCAAGTTTCTAAGAATACTCATAAAAATACTTTTTATCTAAAAATCAAGTAAGATACAGAATATCTTAAATTTATGAAGAATTTTAAACAGAACCTTATGATAAGTAAATATTTTTTTTCTTACCAAAACTGCTTTATATGCCTTAATTCTATGTACAATGTTAAGGCCTTTGCAAGTAAATCTCAGGCAAAAAAATCCATGAGATGCAAGATGGGATGCTAGTGACATCAAATGAGGAAGATTCATATCTCCTGATGCTCCATGTGTAAGAATTATTCCATATGCTATGTTCTTGTTAGGCACCAAACAAACGGCATCCAGTAATTTATTTCCAAAAGGTATTTTTAATTTAACCTAAAATTCAAGAGGATAAAAAGATATTATTTCCTTGACTGAATTTAAGCAACTGAATAAACAAACATTTGTTTTATTTAGGACTCATGACTAAATGTATGGCCTCCAAACAAACATGATATTTATAGTACTTAAGAAGTGTTTACTGTTGGGTACTTAAAGTGCTTAATGTATTAACTCATGTAAGCATTCCTTATAATTCTATGAGGCAAGTACTATTATTCCTACTTTACAGATAAGGCATAGAAGATTAAGTAACTTGCTCAAAGTTATACAGCTATTAGCTAAGAACCAAAGTCAGGTAGTCTTGTTTTATAGTCTTTACTCTCCAATACTAGTTTTGTATTGCCTCTATCTTGCAAACTGAAAACAAGGCTATTACATAGAATTATATGATAATTAGTCCATTTCCCCTACCTCCCCCAAAAGTTAATCTGAAGATGCCGAACATACGAAAATATCTTACCTCTGTATGACTCATTTTTACTGCTGAATAGTAAACATAAAGTACATTACATCCGAGAAACAAAGGGCATCTCCCTGAAAAGAATATTCTGTTATGAAAGGTTAGTTGTCAGACATGGATATGACACCAGAACAATTAATGAGCAGATCCAAAAGCTGAAATAAACACAATTACAAACTAGTTCTCTACAAGCTGATATCTCTCTTTATATTACTTAATCATGTATTACTTTCAAGATTTTTATGGGCACTCAAAATTAATTACAAGAGCTGCCAGATAGTATATAAGATAAAGCAAATGGGGTATACCGACATAGGTCTTAAAGTAATTTATTCCAAAAATAGGATGCTGTATCTTTACAAAAATATTTTTGTAATCTATTTATATGAATTTTCATTCTTAGCTGGGCATAGTGGTGCACGCCTGTAACTCCAGCACTCAGGGAGGCACAAGCAGGCAGATCTCTGTGAGTTTGAGGCCATCGTGGTCTACACACTAAGTTCCAGGACTGCGAAGGCTACATACACAGAGAAACTCTGCATCGAAAAACAAAAAACAAAACAAAAACCAAGCTTCATTCTTAATCACCCTAATGTAATTTCTATATATCTGCTAATTTTCTTCACCATTTCTTTTTTAATACAATCTCAACCATTTTCAATTTAATTTCCCTGCAGCTATTAAGTCATTTTTATCATGTCATTTCTCCACTTCTGTGTAACAACAAAAAAAGTATCTATCCACAATCCTTGTCATGTGAACCTACTGACACTGAGTCTGGCTACTGGAACATTTCCAAGAGCACTACTGAGTCTATGGTGAATTCCTAGAAATTCTGAATTTCACCCTGAACCCATAGAGAAAAACTATCCAAGGAAGCTTTTCATTTTCAGCAAAATTGAAACCAAATTAAAGCCTAGAACTCAGTCTAAATCACAACTGATCTGAAGAACCACAGCATAAATGGGCATAAGACACTATAATCTTTGTGACTGTTATCTATTCCTTTCCATTGTAAGAGAGCTTTCATTTTTCAGCATATTATTGGCATAAGAATTTCTGTTATCACCCATATGCCTTCACTGGTATTCAGTAGGTTCAAAGCCCAAAAAAATACCAAGAATATATTGTCTCATTTCACTTTTGCCTTGCACTCAAACCTCTCTCAAGGCAACTGGCATTATTTGCTTCTTGTGACTCTAGGTATATTACACTTGTATATTCACATGTAAGTATATTTGTAAGAAAAATTCAGGGGAGAGGAAATGCTACATCAAATAATCTGTTCATAATTTTAAAAACTTTTTATTTAAAAGTAGGCAAAACATACATTTATCTTTTGTTGTATATACATATGTGCAAGTGCACCTGTGTGTGCCTGCATGTGGAGGCCAGAAGTGAACATCAGGTGTCTTCCTACATCACTCTTGCTTATTAAGACAGTCTCTCACTGAATTTGGATCTCATCAATCTGGGTAAACTGGCTAGCCAGCCAATAAGTTTTAGGTATCTGCCTACTAGGGTTCCCAGAGTCTAGGCCTGGTTTTTAAATGAATGCTGGGGATCCAAAGACAAGATTCTCAGCTTTTACATCAGCTGAACTGTATCCCCAGCTCCCAGGAAAAAATTTAAAACAAAAATGTAAACACTTCCTTTAGTATTAAATTCTTTACTCCCTGCCGGAAGCAACCACTGCTAACTTGTGTTTATGCTTCTTCATTGTCCTTTTCATCCCACCCACACCTGTTAAGCATGGAGGTTATTAATCTAGCTATTAAAGTTTTGGAAGTTGAAAGAGAAGTGGATGAAGAAATTATCGCTTCAGGGCCTTTATTTTCATAAATATATCCTTACAATTAACTAACTGCCTTGGGTCCTCCAGTTAAAAAAAAATCCTTTGTCAAAATATGCCTCCTCATCTTCCAAGCATGGGGAATACAATCACTTAAGAGGGTGAAATGAGGGAAAATAATTGAAATATCCTACTGCTCCTTAAAAAGATTTAATCTAACATTTTACATCATCCACATCAATGCACTTCCACTTCCAACTGTATCTAGTACTACCAGTTTCTGTGTTTTGAAGGTTATAATTTATTCAGAGTAGTTTTACTGTTCCCTACTGCTGGTCTAGCTACTGCTTTTCAGAGTCAACTGTTAATATTTCCCAAGGTCTCTTTCCCAGTGCCTGAGTTTGTGTACAAAAAAACCAAAAAAAAGGTCAGGTTGGGTGGGGCCTGGACTTGAAAGGCAGAAACGGGAGAATCACTGCAAGTTTGAGAGTAGCCTGAACAAGACCCTATCTCAAAACAAAACCAACCAACCAAACAGACCCCCCCCCCCAAAACACCCTCCCTGTAATTTTAATTGGATTTTAGCAGGCAGTAAAAATTAGACCCATGTTTTCAAATTAACACCAAACTAGAAAGCTCCTTCAGATTAACTTGGGGTTTTGTTTTTAAGAAAAACTTTGCCTTCCAGACTCCATGCCGAATTTGTTCTACACTGCTTCAGTAACCCTGAAAACGTCCCACAGGATAACAGGGTAATAGCTCAAAGCAACGGATAGTGTCGATTTTATCTCTACCTTTTTTTTTTTTTTTTTTTTAAGATAAGGGAGGGCTGAAGCCTGGCTCAGCCTCAATGTCCTCCTCAGCAAATGGAGAAAACTTCAACAACCGGGTAGAAGCAAGGTGGCGACTGACACAAAAAACCAAACGCAGCTGATTCGGTACCAGGTCCAAACGTTAGGACGAGAGTTGAGTTGGGGGGGAGGGGCTGCTCACACCCAGAAGGTTGTATTTAACGGTCGCGTCTTCCACTAAGCCGTCAAAACGCCACCGTCACCTGACTTCCAGTTAAAAAAATAAACATTTACGCATTGTCTCTTACGTCTGCACCATTACGTTGGCTGTCACCGAGCGAACAAAAATGAGTTCTAGTCTCGCCGGGGTCGACCGACCAATTGAGCAAAACAGCCAAACCCGAGGTTGGGGGGGGGGGGTCCGCGGGAATCGTCGTTTACTCGCTCAACGACCGCTCGAGTCCCGGGCCGGGCAGGCGCCATCCCGTGGGCAAACCTCCCGACTGGGAGGAGGCTCTGCTCCCGTCACCCGCGACAGCCCACCGGAGTCGCCGCGGCCCGGCGCCGCCTGCCCGCCGTACCAACCCCGCGTCCGCCCTCGCCAGCAAACCCGACCGCGGGCTGCTGCCCGGCGGCGGCGAGCTTCCACGCGCGCCTCAAGCGGCGGCCGACAGCCCCCGAGGGGCGGCCCCGCTGCCCCCGCTTCCCGCCGCCGCCGCCGCCGCCGCGCTTACCAGCGAACGCACGAGTGACCGCCGGCGACCAACCGCCCTCACTCTCTTCAGGGAGCGAACTAACACGCTCGAAGCGACCGCCTCGCCGCCCCCGTCAGCGCGGCCCGCCACTGCGCACGCGCGCGCAGGCCCCGCCCCCGGTCTCGTGGGCGCGCGCCGCGGGGCTCGCCGGGAAGGAGAGTTTTCCGCTCGCTTGAGCTCGGCCACGCCTCCCGCGGGCGCCGCCGGGTTGCGATCTGGAAGCGAGACTCGGAGCGCTGGTGCGGCCGTGCGCGGGAAAGCCGCTCCTGTCGCTACCTTGGCCTCTTCCGGTCCGGTCGTCCCTTCATGAGTCACGGAGTAAACCCTTGCTAGCCCCTTCCCCGACATGGAGTCCTTATACCCTTGGCTTTCAGGCGCGTCCAACCCGGTGCCGCATGCGCACAGGATAGCGTTGCGTGCGGCCCAAAGCAAAATAGTGCACTCAAAACATTTTATTATATATTTACGTATTTTTACTGCTTATTCATTTATTTTGCGACTTAAACTTTTCCTTTTTGGCGACTTGGCTGCCTAACTCGGTGTGAGCTTTGTAGATGGCCAGGTCAGAAAAATGTCAAAAGGTTTGATGCTTCTCACCTGTACCAGGCTAGGTTAAGCGTTCCCCCCGCCCCCCCCCCCACGCCTCCGTTATAATTACCTGCTTTAGCCTCAGGTCACCAGAGGGTCGGTTGCTAGCAACCCTGTGCCCATCACTTCATGTGGCAGTCCCAGAGGGAACACGACCCATCCACTCAGTCCCTCCTGAAGTCTCTTCACACTTCCCTCTTCAGAGCCAAATAACCAGAATTTCCTCTTGTTCTTTCCGTGGATTGCCACCTCACTCCAAACCGAACAAGCAGGGCCCGCTGCAGAAGTCTGATTCTGTTCCAGCGACTCAGATTGCATCTTTTACTTAGGACTTCATTTACATGTCATTATTTTTCTTTTTCAGGCCTTTCGGAAGTTTGAACTTCCTTAATGAAGAAAACGTAGTTGTGTGTGTGTGTGTGTATTTGAATCTCCTGATATAGGATAACTCCTGACAAGTGTTTGCTGAGTAAATGAATCGCCCTCAGGCACACTGGACTTGGTACCTGCCCTTTTTTCTGACACAAAACATACTAACCATTTATCACAAGTACTTTCTATATGTCTGCTAATCTTTCTTCCTTCCCTCAGTCTTTCCATGTCCCTCTTCTTCCCCAGCCTCTGCTGATGTTAATGGAGCTAACATTGAGATGTTGCAAGGGAAAAATTTTATATTATAGCCAGGTCAGATTTACACTCTCCTCAAGACAGTAGGAGAATGAAAGCAACCCAGGCCATAAGCAGGGAAGCTTTTTTATGGTAAATGAGCAAATGATCAAACAAGCAAGCAAACCAACAATTTTGGGGTTATTATGATCATGTCATAGGTAGCCAGTTGACATACCATGAAACATTTTATGGTCAGTCAACTCTTTGAACAATGGAAACAATTTAGAACATATAATTCTCAAGAT
The DNA here is from genome assembly GCA_028658305.1 of Pachyuromys duprasi. Lineage (NCBI taxonomy): Eukaryota > Metazoa > Chordata > Mammalia > Rodentia > Muridae > Pachyuromys > Pachyuromys duprasi. The sequence continues at coordinate 91,927,097 of CM053763.1, forward strand.
TATTGAGGCAGAACAAGTTTTAAAAAAAGAAAAGAAAGAAAAAAGAAACCAAGGTGACCTCTATCCAAGCACATGATCAAAGTCTAACATTGTTTAACTAAAAAGAAAAAAATGGAGCCAGCTGTCCCTCAACAGGTGTCCGAGACCCAAGGCTTTTTTGTCCATGCAGACACTCTATCACTAGGCTATATTGCTTACTCATGTCTGCTATTTTCTAGCTATGTTTTATTTACTTTATTTGCATGTCTTAAGTTTTAATTAAAGTATACATTTTGGTGATTTCCAGTAACTGCACAAACATCAAATTCTAAGGACATTTCATAATTTCTAAAAGAAACCTGTCATTCCCCTTTCCTACCTTTAACACCAGACAGCCACTAACTCGATTTGTGTCTATAGATTTACCTTTTCTGGATAGTTCATATAAATGGAGTCATAGAATGAGATCTCTGATCTGTTATCTTGCACTAATCTGTATGTGCAAGTGTATTCTGCCTCTTCTTATCAACTCATTTCTATCACTGAGTCTTATTAAACAATTTCTGTATCTGTTTACTGGGCATGGACACTTGGCTTACTGTGAATCATATTGCTGCAATGTTCAGGGACAGTAGTGCTGTGATGAGAGAAGGAGAGGCAGACTTTTAGACATTAGGCTGTAGGCTAGGAAGATGGAGAGAGAGTTCTCACGGCAAGAATTGTTAGGAATGCAGCATAAGGAAAGAAAAAAAGAGAAAAAGGCAAGAATATGCCCTCCCCTTTCATCAGAAGGAGTCAACCCTGCTTAATGTCCTTAACATTAGTTAAGTAACCTAGGGAAACTGATTTCAGACTGTGACTTCCAGAATTGCAACAACACAACTATATTATTTTAGATGACTAAGTATGTGATAGGTTTTTTTTTTTCACAGATGGAAGAGGAAAAAAATATTTAACTTATTTACAAATCAAAATTTGAGTTCTACATGCACTGGAATTTTTTTTTTTTTATGATTTCAACCACTTAAGATGCTAAAATGATTCTTAGTTTAGAAGCTGCACAAACACGGTTGGCAGATCAGATTCGGCCTGTGGAGCGCAGCTTAAAATGTCCTAAGTCAAGGCTGAGGATGGTGGCCCACTCCTCTAATCCCAGCACTCAGAGGCAGGTGGAACTCCATGACTTTCAAGCCAGCCTGCTCTACATAGAGAGGTCCAGGCCAACCATGATTACCTACTAAGATCATGTTTTAAAAAAACAAAGAAATGGCTAGGCAGTGGTGGAATATGCCTTTAATCTCAGCACTGAGGTGGGTGGGGGTGGGAAGGGAGGGCAATGCAGGAGGGTCTCTGTGAGTTCAAGGATGGCCTGGTCTCCAGAGTGAGTTCCAGCACAGCCAGGGCTATATAGAGAAACTCTATCTCGAAAAATTAAACAAACCAAACAACAAGACAAACAAACACCCCAAAATGAAAACAAAAAAGAAAATTAAACAAATTATTAAATGGCCACATTGTATAAAATTCTCAAGAAGTTAAAAAAAAAAGAATGTCTAAATCAACTCAGCCATGACCAAATAAATGATATAGAATGACCATGGCTTTTTACCATGTTTCAAAATGAAAATGCCATTAGTGTAATTTACTATAAACGAATGCAACAAAACCAGAAAAATAAAATATGAACAGTTCCAATAGATATCCAAAAAAATAATGGCTATTTAAAGGTCTTCTTAACGATTTGCTTTTATAAATTAGTATCAGAAGTTTTTAACATTTTGGTTTTTGGTTTGTTTGTTTGGTTGGTTGTTCAAGACAGGGTTTCTCTGTGTAGCCATGGCTGTCCTGGAACTTGCTCTGTAGATAAGGCTGGCCTAGAACCCATAGAGATCTACCTGCCTCTGTTTCCCGAGTGTTGGGATTAAAGGCGTGTGCCAACGTGCATGGTTTAGAAGTTTTTAATATTTTAACAGTGGCTTATCATAAGCCGCTATACCAACAGTCAACCTCTGATTTACATACTCATATTAGTGATAAGTAGGCACTATCTCTCACCCGTATGATGACATTTTTAGCCATAACACACACTGAATTATTTTCTTGATTGCAAGTTTTTATTCTTTTCCAGAACAGACAGTAACCTATTCCCATTTTTTGAACTTAGAATATATGTATGCATATTAGGTACTCAATATATATTCACTGTATGAATTCCCATTAGTAATGGTTAACTTGGTTGGACCATTCCCCAAATAAGGTCCAACAATTTGAATATTTCTGCCAGAATGTTTTTCAATGAGATTAACATTTAAATCAGTGAACCTGAAGAGAAGCAGATGGACTGTTATAATGTGTGTGGACCTTACATATAACTGGAGGAGACACATGAGTAGCGGGACTAAAGGCGTGTACCAGCATGCCTGGCCCCCAGCTAGTTCTTTAATTACATTTTCAAGGTAATCGTCCTTTATTTACCCATTTACAATCTGTTGTCCCTTCCATGTTCAGGCAATCCTGTTAGACCATAAAAAGTCTTTGTAGCCGAGATGCTTAAAGTCTGGGGTATGAGGGAGGGTCTACAGACAGCTACTGCAAAGTGTGGTGACTCCATGGCATAAACAATCAGAGGTGCTACATTTCTGGTAGGAGCTGAAGAGGGGTGTGGATGCTGGTTCCCACAGAAAGGGAACACCAAATGCCAGGGCAGGAAGAAAACAAGCACGGGGTAGACAGCGGTAGGGTTCATGATAACAAATGGTAACAGATTTGACTAACAACAGAGGCAGAGGCCAGATAAAGGCAGCTCTTGCATGTTTTATCAGAATGAGGCTTGGCTGTGACTGAGTAAAGAGTCATTCTAAAATAAAAACAGCTCAAAGGAGAGAAAGCTATCTGTATTTTAAGACAGAGTCTTGCTGTCTTCCAGCTTACTGTGTAGCTCAGACTGGCCTTGAACTCATGGCAATCTTCTTGTCTCAACCTCGGGAGTGCTGAATTAAAGGCATGAACTACCACAGCTGGCTGGGTTTAGTTTTTTGAGGTCTGTTTGAGTCAGAGCAAGGAGTCAGCAGGATGCCGAATCAAGGACTCAGACTCTCCTTTCTGTACTCATACATAGAAAATAACTAGTACAAAATAGACCTTTAAAATAAAGGTGGTTTTATTAAAAAAAATTCTAAAATGTGCCGTAAAAGACAGTCATGGAATACTGCATAAGAAGAAATACTCTGAGAAAATGAACAGTCACCAGTAGATTTTACATTGTAAAACTAATACTTAAAAATAATCTTTACAGTTAAGAAGTATCTTCAGAGCACCATCATTTGAATAGGGATATTTGCATTTCAGAGTTCATCTTTGGTCTGTAATTAAGAAGAAAAACGTTAAGAGCCACTGAGAAGTCTTAGGAACCAGGAATGCTCATACTAGATAATTATTATTTCCTAAAGAGAGAGGAGGAAAAAAAAAATCCAAGTTTCTCCTAGGTGTTTTAAGGGCTCAGGACTATATGTGTAGGACCAGAATACCCAGGTGTAAAATCACACTCAGATCTTAAATATGCGGGGGTCTGTGTCACCACTACACCCTGTATGTATGAACTTCTACTAGTTAGTGAGAGATACTGATTTGGTACCTACTCTCTCTAAATCATGTAAGAGAGAAACGGGAAATAAAACTGTCCCATATCATACAGAGCCAAAACAAATGTGATAATTAATCCTTTTCATTATTGGCTGTAGTTACTTTACAGCTTTTGCAGAGCAGAAATGGATTGGCATAGATGATGTACCCTTAGCAGATAGTGAGTTAGTGGCAAATCATTTCTCATAGAAGACAAATTTGCAAACAGCCAAAATTCGTACTTACAGATTGTCATGGTGCACAGAGTCCCACCATGCTGATAATCAGGTACCACATTTTTAACTAGCACTCAGAATTCCTGCATATTTCTGACAGAGCGCAAGCATATTACACTGGTTCTGTCACATGGCTGGGGCCAGAAGGTTAGCCTTGTTACCTTTCTCCTATGGCATGTGCAAGGAAAGAGGTCATCCTCAGACTGTGGCTCTACCCTCTTCATGCCCTCTCGAATTTGGGGCTCACTCACTTGTAAATTGGCATAACCCTGTTAAACAGCAACACAAAAGCATTCCTCAAGCAGAGTGTTTAAAATACCAAATGAGACACGACGGAACTCACACAAGAAGCAATCATTTAATGCACATGTACCTTAGTGTCCTCCATATCCATTTTAAATGTCCAATACAGAGTTCCTGATTGTGCTCTGAACACTGGCTACTGATTTCTAATATGCCCCTTAGTAGTCTACATGTGTGTGAAACATATGTATTGATGTGCAGAGGCCAGAGGTGGACAACACATGTCTTTCTTAGTCACCTGCCACATTATTTTTAGCGGCAGGGTCCCTCACTGAGTGACTACATTGGCTGGACAATGTAGGAGCCCCAGGGATTTTCCCACCTCCGCTTCCCCGTGCAGGGATTACAGGTAAGTTCTGCCTCAAATGGGCCTTCACGGGGGCGCTGGGGATGCTAGCTTGTCCCCTTATGCTGTGTAGCAAGCACTCTACCCATCCTATCTGCTTAGTCCTATTTTGATACGTATTTTTGAGAAAGAGTGTCACTATAGTTGCCCTAGTGATAACACCATACTGTTATCAAATTTATAGCAATCCTTTTGTCTTTACTTCTTGAGTGATAAGATTATAGGTGTGTGCCATTAAGTCAGCATATTTACATTTTAAAAACACTGTATTTTAAACAATTTTAAACAATTTAAAAACATTTTAAATTGTGTATCTGAGTGTGGGTATGTACAGGAGTACATATCAACATATGATGTCTACCTCTGGTCTCCATACATCAACATATGAGTTTTACACATACATACACACATATGGATATCAACAGAGGCCAAATGTATCAGAGGGAAGCTAGAGTCACAGACAATTGTGCGCTGCCTGACATGGATGATAGGCATCAAATTCAGGTTCTCTGCAAGAACAATATGTGCTCTTAAGTGGTGCGCTCTTTCCAGCCTCATAGCCCAAATTTATAATACTAAATATTTCTTTAGGTGTAAATAATGCTGCATGAAATCCCTGCTAGAACGAGAATAGAGCCCATTTCTTTCTCCCCCACTAAGGCTGCATGACTCTGAATCATCACCTTTCTTGATCATATCCTTATTCTGCAATGGGTACCGTATGATGCATGGATGTTGCACATTAGCTAAGTAAATGACCTAACACAATGGATCTTTGGATGTTCAGACAGTAATCCCCTTGTTCTAGTTCATTCATTTTACACAGCTCGCTCTCTGTATCCTTTCACCACCTTCTAGGAAAGATTGTAAGACAGACCAGCACAAATCAGAGACAGACCAACTTTGCTCTGTAGCAGAGCCCAATGTATGGCATTTGATAGCTGTACGTCTGAGACAAGAATCTTAATTTAGCTCTATTATTATTAGCAAATAAATTTACTTATGCAGGCTCCCATGTAAGTACGAAACAGGACCAATCCTGTTTAGCTGCCAGATTAAATGAGCCTGGGCTTGTTTGAGGAAAATATGACCGTAGACCCTTTTGAACGCTCAACCAGACAGGACATGACCCTTTGCCTACCCAAGTTTGGACCTCCTTTCCATAATACAGCCCAGCCTCTACACCCAGGCCCTGAGGCCTCATATCAACATTTTTCACTTGATGTTGTCACATTCTTGGTATTCAACATCTTTTCCCCTTACAGTGCTCAGAAATGAACCCAATGCCTCGTGCATTCTAGTTATGTACTCTACAATTAAGCTATACCTCAAGCCCCAAATACTTATTATTTAGTATCTGTGTCTAATTTTTACCAAAATGTTACATATATGTCCATATAGTAATATACTTTTAGAAAGTTTTATGTGAAATACTGTTTGCCTGTAACATGTCTAGTCACAAGTAATATGAGGTGTGTGTGTGTGTGTGTGAAAATACTAACCTGGAAAAGTTTGAAGTAATAACAGAATATATCATCACCCATCAGATTATTTCTTGCAAATTCTTGCCCTGCTTTTGCTATCTTCTTTGCCTATTGGGAATGAAACAAAACAAAACAACACCCTTTAATGGAACTTTTTTCTCATTTTTTTGCAGACATATACAGACCTTCCGACTACACAGAGAAGATAAAACAGAAAACGTATCCTTGGGAACAGCCTTCAGCGGCAAAAAGTGCATTTCACAGAGCACATTTGTTCAGTTCAGAGAGGTTTGCAAGATTTCAAAGTACAAGTTACCATGTGGGATGTCTTAGAGATAAGCCCTCCCTTGGAGAGAGGAGTTAGACCCAAGCAAAGTAACAACAACTTATTAGTACACAGTATGAAGCCTTCCACGCCCTCTGTTCAGTTTTCAATAGACATTTAATTCCAAGCTTGCTCGTATTAAAAATCCCTTGTTTTATTTTGTAGTAGTTAATGACATCTACTGTCAGATAGGCACAGCTTATGTTCAAAATTGACCTGAACTAAAGAGAAAAACACAATCAAGGCCAGAGTTTAGCAGAGTGCTCAGCTAACCTAAAATGTTATGTTGATCTTGAGGAGAACTGTGTACTACCCTTGCGCAGGTAGCATCCCATGTCCAGGTAAAAGCTGCACATGAACATCCGAGTGCCCTGGCATGTTCCCAACCCTCCTGTGACATAGCAGTGCAAGTAGCAGGAAGCCTTCTAGGAGACTGACCTTACCTCTGCATCATGATCTTTTGCCCACTTGAGCTTTTCCAGCAGATCGCTCAGGTTGCTTTTGACTGGGATGTAGTGTTTCCAGGGCTGTAGCTCATTGTAAAAATGTTCGTAGTAGATGGAGTCCTGCTTCAGGACCACACTGTCGCCCACCAGCAGATAGGGCAGGCGGTATGCTGCCACGGTGCCATCAATATTTATTTGATACTTGTGCTGTAAACCAGGAGTGTGTAAGAGCCTTCACTAAATTCCCATTTCTACTCATTCTTCTTACCCTTTCTAGGCACAATTTTGCCATCCTCAGACACACTTCCCCTCTCCATTAAAATTTAGCAAATGCTCTTATTATACACTGTGTTGATCTAGACTTAAAGATTAATTTGATATGGCTCCAAATTTCCCAAACACAGCTACACATCTAACACTGAAGCAGTCAGCAAATTAATAATAAGATGTCCTAAGGGAAGGCAGAGTTGTAGCTTTGCAAGTCCTCTGCTTCTTTACTGATTTACATGTGCAGCTAATGGCAGCGCATTCTATGCCACGTCAACAATATTTTAAAAATATGACATGGCTACACATGTCTTAAGGAATTAATAATCTCTGGCATAAAAACATCTGTGAATTAATACTATGGAAATCGGTAGCCCTAGATGTGGAAAATTCAAGAATATGTAAGAATAAAGTCAAGTGATGAAATATTGCATTGGCTCTTGGAGATGGCTCAGGCAGTAAAGTGCTCGCATGAGGACCTCAGTTTGGAAGCACAGAACCATTTTACAAAAGCTGGGTGTGGTGGCATGTGCTTGGAATTCCAGTGCTGGGGAGGAAGAGACAGGTGGATCCCTGGAGCTTGAGGGCCAGACAGTACAGTTGCCTGCATGCTCCAGGCCAAGTGAGATACTCTGTATCAAAAATCAAGGTCCTGAGGAAGGACACCCAAGGCTCTTCTAGCCATTATACATACAGGTCCCCCCACCTTCTAAGAAGGGATGGCTAATCATCTCGTTATATTTAAAAAATTGTTTCATTAGACATATGTGAAAAACACCAACATATGAATTAATGGCATCCCTAAGGTCTACCTACTACCACAGAACCCATCAAATAAAACTGCAGCATCCACAGAGCAGAAGAGTCACTAATCTCTTGTTTTCTCCCACTTTTTTGTTGAGCCAAAGAACTGCAGAAACCTCCTCCAGGGCTGGAGAGTGGGAAAGCAGCCACTGTTTGAGAAGGAGTTGTCTGAACAAGAATTACTTCCTGGGAAACATGAGGAATCTACAACCAAGGTGCAGAAAAACCATGTGTCATGCCCCAAATGCTCAGCAGAACGACTGGATGCATTTCAAGTCATTCTTCAGCAGAATGCCAGACAAGAGTTGCCTGTTTTATATCTTGCTATTAATGCTATGACTTTTGGGACCAAGTATTTTTAAAATGACTTACACATACTTTCTAATAAAAAAAGATTTGAGCAAACACACATTTATCTTAAGGGTTATCTGGAAAAAAATATAACTTTTTCCAGGCTCTGAATTCCCATAATGCCTAATCAATATCAGTGCTGTGTGGTGAATCCAGAGATTCACCAAGACTCAATACTCATTGTGTTTTGTGACACCATGCTCTGCAACTTGTAGATTTCAGTTTCCTTTCCCCAAAGTGCTATTTATACATAAACTGGAAAGCAGAAAGGAATGGCCACAGGTGATGTCATACCTTGAAGAAATCGAAAAACGAAATGTGCTTCACAATGGGCCCATACAGGCTCTCATCGTGCTTAAAGAAGAAGAAGTTGGTGAAAGCAGCATCGATGAGCTCTGGGTGTTTTCTGCTAAGCTTCACCAGCTCTAGTCTCTCTTTGCGGCTGTCACGGCCTCTCCAGACAGCTGTGGAGTTCTTGCTTTCCCAGGGAGGCCCTGTGTTAGCTTGCACCGACATCATATCCAGACTTACTCTAGAAGACAGACAACGGAACATGTCTTCCTCCCAAACCATCAACACATGAAAGCAGATGGAAAAGAACTCACCAAAGAGAGCAAACCAAGGCTCGGGGTCAACCCTGACCATCTCTCACCGGCCCATGGTTTCTAGAACAGAGTCAGTCAGGTCGTACGTGGGCATCACAATATCCCTGGAATCTGTGGAGCCACACCAGGAAAAGATCGGCTGGATGTTGGAATTAGATTTCTTCTTTTCCAAAGGCCAGTCTCCCAAATTAACAAAAAACTCCACATCTGGCATCCTCACCTAGGGACGGGGATAACATGAGCTTATTCACAATCATGCACTGTACATGATCATGTATTTATCAGTTAACCTTAGCAGTTGGAACTAGCTATGCTGGTGCTCATCTTAAACCCTAACAGTTGTGAGGCTGAGGCAGTATGATCATGGGTGGGATGTTCTTGAGCTAAACAGTGAATATAAAGCTCGTCTGGGCTACACAGTGAGTTCACGGCCAGCGTGGGCAAGACACTGCCCAAAAGTATGGGAAAGAGATCTGTGTGTGACTATAAATACATGATATACCTACATGAAGATGTCACAATGAAATCCATCATTCAGTATGCTAACTTGACAAAATTAGTCGTTGTACAAATAAAAGGCCAATCCTTCCAACTTTAGGCAATGAAAAATCACTTCAGGTCAGATGACCAGAAACCTTTCAGAATATGGTCATGTGGATAAGTAGCCTCAGTCTGATTTCTGTGGTGTCCAAGTTGGCCATCAGATTTACCATAAAATCAAGGAACTTACAAAGGTAATTTCTATTGTTCTAATACTGCCAAGAGACCCTAATGAGATCACAGACAGAGAGAGAGGAATGAGAGAAGAGAGTAGAGAGTGGGAGGGTGGGAGTATTGCTGGGAAATACATCAGTTGGGGCTTTAGCCCTGGGTTCTTGTTGATGAACCGGAGGCACTTTCCATGTATGGTATTGATAAAGCTTGACTAATTTTCCCTCTAAAGATATATATGCTTAAGCCCTAAACCCCAATGTCTAACAGTGACCTTATTTGGAAATCAGTCATTGCTGATGTAATTAGTTAAGATGAGGCCACAAAAGAACGTGGGGTGGGGTTGTTAATCCGATATGATTGGCATCTCTGGGAGAGGACAGGGAAGGGAACAGGAGGAGGTCCAGAGATTCAGATTCTTGAGGGCAGAAGATCATGTGATAAGAGGCAGAGATTAAAGTGACAAGTTGCAAACAAAGAAGCACCAAGAACAGAGGACCACCAGAAGCCAGGAAGAGGCAGGGCAGAATGCTGCCAGAATCTGAGGGTGTGTGACTCTTCCAACACTTTGATTTCAGACTGGTGGCCTCCAAAACCATCCTCTGTTATTTTAAGGTCTGATGGTATATGTATTAATATATAATTCATATACCAGGCAAAAACCAAACCAAAACAAAAAAACTTTAGAATAGCAATACAGAAGGTACCACAACACTTAATATTGATGTTAATGATGTTTTGAAAAATTAAATTATAAAACCTGGATAGACACTGCCTATCATAACACAGAAAAAATATACTAACCTTTCTAGTCAATGAAAGTAGTATGGCATCCATGAAAATCCTAAACCCAACATGCTCACCGTGAGTCTTGACATAAATCTAAAAGAGAATTTGACATTCATTATGTATGTGTAAAGTCCCTAGCAGACGCTGCTTCAGACAGGCTTGTCAAAAGATGTGTAAGAATGATGTTTAACAAAAGTGGCCAGATGTAACCAAATGGTTAAAACACTGTAGAGTCCAAAAACAAGCAAATGTCAATCATATGGTACCTTATTGTCCTTTAAGGTATAGTGACACAGGCTCTGCCTCTGTCCAAATCGTCTTGGGATTTCTGCTGCAATCTTTTCAGGATCCACAGTAGGAAAATGTGACAGATCTTTCTGAATCTGACTGATGGTTTCTGGACAGTTCATCTCCCGTAGCCAGGCTGCACTGTCTTCCAAAGGGCAGTCACAGTTCTCATGGTAAACTGGTCCTATTCACATATAAACAGCAATTCAACACAGCGGTAAACATTTCACTTAACTTAATCATAATAAACAAATGCTTCTGTGAACCTGAATCAGCTTTCTGTCATATCAGCTTTACCCAGCTCTTCTTCTTATATTTTTCTAGTCTGGCCTACTCTGCACAGGTAAAAATCAAGTCAATGGGTAGTACATACATGCTGTTCACAGATATAATTCATTACTCTTTATAATTCCTTTACCTAAGAATAATCATGGGGATGGAGAAATGGCTTATAAGTTAAGAGTGCTTGCTGCTCTGGCAGAGGAGCTGAAGTTATGTACCAAGGACCTACAACTACCTACAACTGCAGGCATAGGGCATCCAACACCACTCTGGCCTCTGGGACACCTGTACATGTGTGAAAAAAACAACAACCCTCCATTATAGGCACACATACACATATAAAATGTTTAAAATCCTTAGAAACAATAACAAAGTATTTGCAAAAAAGTGAGGAATCTCTATGCCTTGTAGGATGATAGTGATATGAACTATCACTAAACCATTTTACTGGTTTATTATAAAACAAGTTCTTTGTTTGTCTATGGACTGGAAAGATGGCTCAGTTTTTAAAGGCTAGGCTCACAAACAAAAATATAAAGTACTTTTCTCAGTAATAACAGAGGTAAAGCAAAGGATTCCAACCTTGTTTTAGTTTTTTTTTTTTTTAGAAAAAGAAATATAGGAAGGAAAGCAAAGGTAATCCCATAAACTTGTGATCTCATTAATATCACACTGAATTAATTATACAATTATAAAAAAATGCTAGCATAAGAATCTGAATTGTCACTGTTATTCCTTTCTGATATCCTCAGATTCCAACCTGAATCTGATCCAGTCAAGAGATGACAATGAAATTTATATACATTTTAATGCTTTGCAGGCTGGATTGTACCATGGAGTCCCAGTGGAATGTAAGAGAAGAATTTGGACAGTTAAAAAAAATATCCATGGGGAACAGAGAGGGAGAGAAGGTGGGAAGAGAGGAGGGAAAGGGCTACCAGGATGTAAAGTGAATAAAATAAATAAATGAGAAAAAAAATCTGTAATTTTCTTGTGGTCCTCTCTCCCTAAACAAAGGGGAGAATGTTGACCTTGTACCACAAAGTTCTCTTCCCACCCTGATGAGGGAAACCTCTGTAAGAGCGGCACAGAAATAACAACCAAACCAAGGATGAATTCCTTTTGCTGTTTCAAGCCACCTGGCTGGCCTGGAACTTAGAACATAGATGAGGCTGGCCTCAAATGCAGAGAGGTCACTTGCTTTTGCTCCTCCTCAGAGCACTGGGATTAAAGATATGTGCCACCACACCTTGCAATCTTAGTGATGATTATAAGTTACTTAATTAGTTCATTCAAGAACTATCTAAGACTACATATTTAACTTGATTATTCTTTTTTATTTATTTTTATTTGTTATTTTTATTTTCTATATATAGGTGTATTATTTGCATGCATGCCCTGCAGTGCCTTTGGACGCCTGAAGAAGGTGTTAAGAAAGGAGTGCTAGACAGTCTTGAACTGGCAGATGGGTGCTGGGAATCAAACCCATGTCCTTTGGAAAAGCAGCTAGTGTTCTCAACCACTGACCCATCTCTTCAGCCCTGATAATTACTTTTTAAAACTAAGACTTACACATACATACACAAAAAATGAATAAAAAGTCTGAAGTAGTACAGCATAGAAGAGAGAATGGTTATAACGGTAACCATGATTTTTTTTCGAGACTTTGTTTTAATTTCTTATGTGCATATACACATATCAACTATCATTAAATACATATATGCATATGTTTACTCTTATTGTAAGCTGTGTTCCAAAAGGCTTATTAAAACCTTGTTGTAAGTTATGCATTCAAAACCTAACGGCAAAACATTTATTACTGTAAATTATGTGCGTATGCATGTATTTGTGCACATGTGAATGCAGGTGCCTGTGGAATACAGATATCCTCTTCCCTGAACTGGAGTTCCAGGTGGCTGCGTGAGCTCCTTGACACAGGTGCTGGCATCCAAACTCCGGTTCTCTGCAAGAGCAGCATGTGTTCTTCACTTCTGAGCATTTCTTTAGCTTTTTAATTTGGTTATTCTCACAGATGGTGTCTTTAGGGAGCAACTTCTCTAGAAATGCTTCTTGGTCTCTAGTGAGTTATAATCACCATGTAGATAATCAATGTCTCTCTTTTGCTAGGTCTCTTAATTTAGTTTTCAATTAGAGAAACATCTAGTTTTTTTTTTTCCTTTTAGTGAAAAAAGTATGCTAAGTGTTTTGATAGGTTCTTATTGATGGAATGACATGTGCTTTTTTATTCAAATCCTACTGTAAAATTTTGTTTCAAAATACCTCTTAAAAGGTAAGGAGACTTGGCGACATGTTGACCGTGGTGTTTAACCTCTATCTTCAGACTTCTGTAGCTTGCATACATTCTGTATCTCACTATGAAGGAGCCATCCTTTCGATCTAAAACCTGGACACCAACTCTAGTGAACTGCTCATCAGGTGCTGAGATTTTAACTTGGAACACCTTTTCACCTGGAGAAGATGTGAACCTGTTATGAGAAGCAATGAGATAAGAATATTATTTTAAGAGCAAATGTAAAATAGCTATTCTTGTCAGTCTGTAAAGGTTGAATTTCTATTACACCCTTCTTTTAAGTATGCTTGCTTGTTTCTCTCTTAGGCTTTTAGTACCAGAACCAATGATGGAACAAAAATAAAAAGACGATAATAGTAACATAAATCTTATTCAATAGTTGCCAGGAGATACATTAAGACTTCCAATCCATTTAGCATACAAATACAAAACAATATTCCTCTCAGCCTGCTCCTAATTCATGTTCAAAACATCTGGCAATATGTCATTTGTTAAATGTTTACTTCAAGGATGATCTTATCTTGAAAAATTGCACTTAATGGCTCAAAAGAAAATTCAGTGTTCTCGGGGCTGGAGAGATAGCTCAGTGGTTAAGGGCAATTACTGTCATATAAAAGACTTAGTTCAATTCCTAGTACCCAAGGCGCACAACTACCTGCAGTTCCAGGTCAAAGAGATCCAGTGCCCTCTTCTGGCTTCCTCCAGTACCTGGTCTCATGTGTGAGTTTATATCCCCACTCACATTCACGTAATTAAAATAAAATATACCAGTACTCCAAATTCTGTTTACAGCTATAGAAAAATCAAAATGATTGGTCTATCATATTACCAACACAAGCATTTTGAACTGAGTACTCCTGCATTTGGGAGGTGTTTAGTTTTCTTAGTTGTACTACTTTTCTTAAAAGAGTTTGTGGCGGGGAGTGAGACTGGCTAGATCCCAGGGGAGGACATTGCAGCCAGCCCTGAGGAGACAGGATAAGCTGGGGTTGGATGGAAGGGAAGGAGGTCCTCCCCTGTTGGTGGACTTGGAGGGGGCGGGGAGGAAGGAGATGAGGGAAGGAGTGGGAGGGTAAGAGGGAATGAGGGAGGGGGCTACGCCTGGGATTCAAAGTACCTAACCTGTGATTGAGATAAAAATAAATAAATTTAAAAAAAACTTAAAAAAAAAGAAAAAAAGAGTTTGTGGGAAAACATTTAAAAATAACAGAGATTTGTTTAGCCTCGATTTCCATCTGAAGAACTAAGAAAAGAGCTGTCATTATAGCAATATTAGTTATACTACATTGAATACATATTTTGGAATGGTTTCTAAAGTTACAGAGAAAAATTGATGTGGAAGGGGAAGCCTGTTATAACCAGATGTAGACAGCACTCCAAAATTCTGGAATGTAAACTGTCTGGAGAAAAGAGGAGTTGGGGCAGATGAAGATGAAGAACAATAAAACAAATAACAACAACAGAAAAAGAGAAATTTTAAAGCGCGATCCCAAATAGACGAGTCATTTCTCCACTCACGGTTCTCCTGAGGCATCCACCGCCCGAATGTAGAAATAGCGGGCGGGAAGGACCACGTCTGCTTTTAGCCCGGGTCCCCATATTTCACTCTTCTCTGGGCTCAGCCTCCTCTCTCCGCTGGTCTGGGCAAGTGCTGGCACAGTCCCCAGAAAAAGGAAGGAAAGCAGCAAAATGCTGAACATTTACAAGACCGAGTCTCAGAAGATCCACGGATAAATGCAAACGTGCTAAGTGGACAGAGCTAGCCTGGGTAAGCAGGGGCACGGTGGCCAGCCCTGGCAGCAACCAAGGTCCCTAAAGTGTCGCTTGACGTGCGGGGCCGTGGCGTGGGTCTCCGCTGTGCCCAAGAATGTCACAACCCGAGCGCTGGCATATCCTGAAGAATGCCACTCGTTCTGCTGAATCGGGTAAGAACCGAAGCCTCGCTCTTCTTTCTCCAGGCAATGACAAACTTGCCACTTGAGCATCACTTTGGGGACGAATCCGTAGTAGGTTCCAGGCAAGGTGAGAGGCAAAGGATTGGCCTGAGCGGTGACCGGGCTTAGTAAGGTCTTCTGCTAGTGGATGAGTGGAGTGGACACGCGTCCCAGGCCCTCGGCTCTCTGGGATATGTAGTCCACCGTAGGATTAGCGGAAATCCTGCTAGGGGTCCACCCCCACTGCTTTATTTTCCTTCCTAATTTGGGATCGCTGCTTTCGGGCAACCCTTTAAATACTACAGTTGCGCAACTGGCATGACTGGAGTCACAGCTAAGACTTCCCAACATATATTTTGTTAACGGTATCCGCCGCAACTGCAAATGGCAGGTATACAGTAAAGGATGAAAGGAAGGCAGGTGTTGTCAATGACATCCAAACACCCGGCGTCAATGTCCTGGCGCAGTCCCTGGGCGCTCAATGGGACAAAAGACTCTGGGCTTTGGGTAGGAGGGGCGAGGATGCCCATCTGGTGTTGCCTTCCAGCGCCTAAGTTCGGCACCCAACTGGGAGCAGGTGTTCCCCAGCGGGGGCGGGGGGGGGGAGGGGGCGGCCCAGGGGCAGTTGTGTGCTCCGCCTCTTCATAGCGGCGGTCACTGCCTCCTTGCAGGCCCTCACTGGAAGGATCTGGGTCGAGCTGAGTCTCAAAGGAGGAAGAGGTGCACGGGATAGAAGTCACCGGAACAAAGCTCGGCTTTGGGGTGCATCTGTGGATATCCCTCAACCCGGTCTTCACGCTGCGCTAGCGGGCCCTGCCAGACACCCGGGCTGCGTGGTGTCTTTCTCTGCACACCAGGGAGGTCAAGAGGAATCACAAGGCTCAACCCTCCCACCACGGGGTAAGGGGCGTGGAAAACATAGACCCTCGGTAGCTCGGTGAGCTAAAGTACTGGTTGTGAGCCAAGGTGTGGAGATTCCCCTTTTCGCCATTGTTATTGGTGATAACAGCTCGGCCATCGCGGCCTCCCCTTCCAACTCCGCGGCTGTCACTGCCCTTGCGCTACTTGGCCCTCCGGGGTCCCCACGGGTTGGAAGCGGCACCCTGCAGGCGTGTGCGCGCTCCCCCTCGTGGCAAACCTTTTCTTCCGGCTGGGAGTGAGAGAGCAGGCCAGGAGGAGCCTAGGAGGCTTTAGCTGGCCGTGGCCAGTGGGGACTGGGGCATCCCGGCTCCCGGTTGGCTACCACGGGACAGGCGTGGGGACAGCGGCGCTGCTGCAGTTGCCCTCAAAACGTCCTGTGCTGCCAGGTTTCCTCCGTTGTTACCTTCAGGTGGCCTTGGGGCCTCAGAAGAGGAGCGGTGGGAAGACTCCTGGCTCCCCAGAGCCTGCTTTCCAAGAGGGCACCGTGCGCTGCAGGAATCCCATAATAGCAGGTAGGCCTCTTCTAGAGGGTCTGCTCTGATGGTTGAGGCTAGGGCACTGATAGAAAAGAGTCGGGGTGGGGGCTGAAGTCTTAGCGTTTCTAAGTCTTAGCCCTGAGGATTTCTGTGTCTCAGTTGCTTTCTCTACAGAATATTGAATATACTACTGTGACATGTAGGAGCTTTTACTGAGATTTTTATAAGATATATAGTTCTGAACTGTGAGAACAAAAGAAACATCATTTTGCCTTCCAGACTCCATCTTGTAATTTACTCAGGGTGAACTGGTTCCCCCCAACCCAATTCCAGTAATAAACCACAGACTGTATCTTGGTGAGAACAGAAGTTCTTCCACCTGGGGGCAGCCAATCAGGTCCTGAGGCTAGGCCCCCACCTGGTTCCAGGTGTACCTTTTAGATACCTATCTTCCCACTGTGGTTTGGCCCAAACCATCCCTTCTTGCCCCAACCAATGATTTTAAAAATCAACTTGCTTGCAACACTCCTACCCAATCATGTAATGCCAAGGCCTGGAATTCCCTGCTTGTGGTTTTTCCCTTTAAAAACCCTAACTTCCCTAGGTTTGGGGCCACTCTCCTAAACCTTGTGTCAGGGACAGCTTGCGACCCAAGCTTGAGCTTGTAATAAACGCCCTTGTGTATTTGCATCAGACTCGTGATCTTGGTGGTCACGATCTGAGCATATCATTTGGGGGCTAGACCAGGACCCCCCAGGTCCCCAGGCTCCTGACCCAGAGGGTCCATAATTGGCGAGTAAGTTCTTTCTGTTATCTGTGTGCCCCTGTCCTACTTTCAGTCTGATCTCACATGGACCCACTGGAGGGTCGAGGGGGTCTGGAAGATGGTTCAGACCCTGAGGGGAGGACGGGGGGCCTCTTGGTGGAGGCCTGAGAGCCCCGGGTCAGGTTGATTTTGAAACCCGCCACTGGATATTTTCCCCAGTTCCGGTGACTGCTGAACAGGTATTCTCATTTTTGTTTTCAGTCGCCGA
Source organism: Pachyuromys duprasi (assembly GCA_028658305.1). Taxonomy (NCBI): domain Eukaryota; kingdom Metazoa; phylum Chordata; class Mammalia; order Rodentia; family Muridae; genus Pachyuromys; species Pachyuromys duprasi. The sequence goes on from CM053763.1 coordinate 91,944,610, forward strand.
GGCTCAGGAGGCTTGTTTGAATACTTCTGTCTGTTGTCTTTCTGTCCATTTTTTTTTTTCTGTCTTGTATTTGACTTTGACGGATGACATTGGATAGACCCCTTCCAACCCCCTTGACTTGGTTATTGCTCATTTCAAGGAAGTTAGGATCTGAGCATATAATCTTTCAGTAGATGTGAAGAAAGGAAAAATGATAACCCTTTGCAGCTCGGAATGGCCAGCATTTGGTGTTGGCTGGCCAGCCGAAGGGATCCATTTGCCCACAGTCCTAGCTGTAGAAGAACGTGTCTTCCAGAAGGTGTATGGTCACCTTGACCAGGTCCCTTATATAGTGGTTTGGAAAACCTTGCTTACTCCTCAGTTACCAGCATGGCTGAAGCCCTTCCTTCCTCCTCCCCGAACTAACCTATCTTTGTCCACAGGAGAGGTACAGGCTTTGCTGACTAAGGATGAGGGACTCAAGAAACCCTTGGCTCCTCTCTACCCAGTTCTCCAGGGTGGTTATGATGAAGAGATTATTTTCCCCTCCCTCCTTAGAGGCTACTCCCCACCCCCCTGGGAGCCCACAGAACTGGGCCCAATGGCACCTTCACAAACACCAGCAGGGACAGAGGTCTCCACTCAGGGTATTCAGAGCCAGAGGGCCTTAACCCTGGAGGCTCCTGACCAGGAAGCTGACTCCACCATCCTACCCCTGTGGGCTGCTGGTCCTGTTGGTAACAATTTGAATCAGCCCATCACTGTTGGCCCTTCGCCACGTCAGATTTTTACAATTGGAGGTCCCAAAATGCCACTTTTTTTGAGAACCCCAAGGACCTAATCAGTCTCTTAGAGACTGTTCCTTCTACCCATCAGCCTACTTGAGATGACTGCCAACAGCTATTGCAGGACCTCTTTGCCACTGAGGAACAGGTACAGATCCTCCCGGAAGCTTGGAAACAGGCCTGGACCAACCCACTGGAGCACCCACTGTTAGAATCCAGCTGACATCAGGGCTGGATTTCCCATCACTAGGCCCACCTGGGACTATAACAAGAACGAGGGTAAGACACCTCCTTGTCTACTGCCAGGCTTGTTGGGAAGTCTCAAAGCGGCCATTAGATGGCCGCCAATTTGACCAAGGTATATGATGGCAGGCAGGAACCTAATGAAAGCCCAGCAGCATTTTTAAAAAGCATCATGGAGGCATTTCGTCAGTCTACTCTATATGATCCCTAACCTGCAGACCACCAGTCTATGGTGGCTTTGGCTTTCATTAATCAGGTGGCCCCAGACATCAGAAAGAAATTGCAGAAACAGGAAAGACTAGGCGAAAAATCATTCAGAGATCTGGTGGCCTTAACCGAGAGAGTTTATAACAACAGAGATGGTGACTGAAGGGGACAGGGTTTGGAACCCATCCCTGAGCCCAGGGTAACTTTTAAAATGGAGGGGAAGCCCATGGACTTTCTGGTGGAGACAGGAGCACAAAACTTGGCGCTCCTTGAACAGAGAGGACCTCAACCAAAAAGTCCTGGTCCCAAGGGGCCACAGGAGCTAAACAATATCCATGGACTACCCAAAGAACTGTGGACTTGGGAATGGGGTGGGTAACCCATTCATTCATGGTCATCCCTGAATGTCCTTACCCACTATTGGGAAGAGACCTTTTGTCCAAAATGAGGGCACAGATACACTTTGGGCCTAATGAAGTTCATTTGAAGGACGAATATGGAAAGCCTATTCATGTATTGACTTTAGAATTAGAACAGGAATACAAATTGTTTGAGGTGCTCTCCTCCTTGGAAAAAGAGATAGATGTTTGGTTCCAAAAATTTCCCTAGGCATGGACTGAAACTGAGGGCACAGGACTGGTAAAACACAGGCCACTGGTATTCGTAGAACTGAAACTGGGGGCTGACCCCATCTGTGTTCGCTGATACCTCATGCCCCTGGAGGCAAAGAAAGGCGTTATGTTCCATACCCACAAACTGCTCAGGCTTGGCATTCTGAGACCTTGTCATTTGGCATGGAACACCCGCCTGTTGCTGGTTAAAAAGCCAAACTCGGACAACTATAGGCCTGTTCAGGACTTGTGGCATGTCAACAGGCAAGTGATGAACATACATCCAACCTATTCCATACGCCCTATTAAGCTCCCTCCCTCCAGAGGGAGGCTGCTATACCTTTCTGGATCTTAAAGATGCCTTCTTCAGTCTCCCCTTGCCTCCCCCAAACCAGGAATACTTTGCCTTTGAATGGAATGACCCAGATGCTGGGATCAGTGGCCAGCTCATCTGGACACGACCACCCCAGGGTTTCAAAAACTCTCCCATCATATTTGACAAGATGCTGCATGAGGACTTGGGTGAGTACCATACCCACAACCTGGATATCACCCTTCTCCAATATGTAGATGGCCTCTTGATTGCAGCAGAAGACCAAGAAAGCTGCTTGCAGGGGACACGAGAACTCCTCTGAAGTTTGGGAGATCTGGGGTACTGAGCATTGGCCATAAAAACTCAGCCTTGTCGGACAGAGCTAACCTACCTGGGCTGTATCCTGCAGGGGGCCAACGATGGCTGTCTCAGGCACTAAAAGAAACTGCTTAACACCCCAGACACCTTGGCAGGTCAGAGAATTTCTGGGATCTGCAGGGTTCTATAGACTTTGAATACCAGGCTTTGCAGAGATAGCCAGACCCCTCTAGGAGGCTACAAAGGAAACTAAGGAGTTTAAATGGACACCAGGCCACCAACAAGCCTTTAAAAACTTGAAAAGGGTCCCGCTCTCAGCTCCAGCCTCAGGGCTGCCGGACATAACCAACCCCACCTTTATGTGGATGAACAAAAGGGCATCACAGAAGGGGTCCTAAATCAAACTTTAGGGCCATGGAAACAGCCTATGGCATGTCTGTCCACAAAGCTTGACCTGGCAGCAGTGGGATGGCCCCCATGCCTGCGCGTAATTGCTGCCACTGCTCTGGTGGTCAAGGATGCTGATAAATGAACTCTGGAACAGATCCTAACTGTTACCACTCCCTGTGCCATAGAGGGAGTCCTGAAACAACTCCAGATAGATGGCTTAGTAATGCCAGAATGACCCATTATCAGACTTTGCTAATAAATCCTGGGAGGATTACTTTTCAGCCACCCTCCTGCCTGATTCAGATTTGGGCCTGCCATTACATGATTGCTCCAAAATCCTGGCCCATGTGCATAGTACTAGGGTGGATTTGACAGACATCCCCCTCCAAAGAGCAGATCACACTTGGTTCCCTGACAGGAACAGTTATCTCCAAGATGGTCAAAGGAGGGTGGGTGCCGCGGTGACCACAGAAAAGGGGGTAATTTGGGCTCAGCCTCTGCCCCCAGGAACTTCATCCCAGAGGATCGAATTAATTGCTTTAAGGCCTTAACCATGGGCAAGGACCAATCGATTAACATCTATACAACAACTGATATGCTATTGCTACTGCTCATGTGCATGGAGCCATCTATCAGGAGAGGGGACTGCTAACAGCCGAAGGAAAGACCATCAAGAACAAAGGAGGAAATTTTGCAATTGCTGAAAGCACTCTCGTTACCAAAGAGGCTGGTTATCACTCATTGCTCAGGACGTCAAAAAGGGAACACCCATAGCCAAAGGAAACAACTTGGCTGCTAAGACTGCCCTACAGGACCTGGACACCATCAAGCTTCAACCTTCCTGACCCTGGAGACCCCTGCCTACCGGGAAAGCCTGACTATACTCCTGAGGAGACCAAGTAGGCCAAGAACTTATGCATGAGCCAACTTCTTAAGGGATGGTGGAGGTCTCCAGAAGGTCAGCTCATACTCCCTGGCTCCCTAGCTGATGTCATCCTTAGAAAAAATCCATCGAACCACACATATGGGAACTCGCAGAATGGCCGATGCAGTGAGACAATCTAAAGTTACCTTCAAAGTCATGCATGCCAAAAATAGAACAAGGGGTAGTGAATTGCAAAGCTTGCCAGCTCACCAACGCTATGCCTAATGCTAAAAATCCAGGGACCTGGTTAAGAGGTAGGAGACTGCGGGCCTACTGGGAAGTGGACTTCACAGAAAGTCTGGGAAGTTCGGCTACCGGCATCTTTTAGTGTTTGTCAGCACTTTCTCTGGATGGATGGAGGCTTACCCCACCAAGTCTGAGACAGCCAAAATAGTTGCCAAGAAGCTCCTGGAAGACATTCTGTTGTGGTGTGGTTTCCCACAGATGATAGGGTCAGATAATAGACCAGCTTTCATTTCCAAGGTAAGTCAGGATGTAGCTAAATTCATTGGGGCAGATTGGAGGTTACATTGTGCTTACAGACCCCAGGTAGAGAGAATAAATACCCTAACCCTAACCCTTAACTAAACTGACTTTGGAGACTAGCATGGACTGGGTGGCACTCCTCCCCTTTGCCCTTTATAGGGTGCAAAATCCACCATACCAAGTGGGACTCTCATGTAGGGAGTCCCTGGCCCTATTATCCCCAATTTGCAAGCCTCTGCCATCGTGGAAATGGATGATGAGTTGCTGTTCGGAGTCAGGGCAACCCGGTGGGCATATAAGCATGTCTGGCCTAAACTGTGTGCACCCTCTATGAATCAGGTCCCCCACGGAGCCTCATCAATTCTAGCCCAGTAACTGGGTCTACATCAAGAGATATTGCCAGGGGACCTTGAACCATGCTGGAAAGGCCTCTACATAGTCCTGCTGACCACCCCGACTGCACTCCAGGTAGATGGAATTGTGACTTGGGTCCAGTATTCTTACGCCCAGCCTGCAGATCCCTTTGCTGTCAAGACGGACTCTCTCAACATCAAGACTCCTAGATGGAAGCTTCAATGAGACAGGGACAATTTCCTCAAACTCCGCATCACCCACTCCAGACATTAATTACCCTGTGCCTAATAGCAGGTGTTAGTGCTGGTTCAGGTAGTCCCCGAATGCCCGTCATTACAAACCCTGAGGTGGGGTATCGGGCTATACTTGCCCAAAGGGTGGGACCTCTAGGTATCTCATGGTTTCCCCCTCTGTCTTTTGATCTGTGCCAACTAGCCAAACATTCATGGCCTAGGACACAACCCTGGAAGGGAGAAACGGGCGCACAGGGTAGGCTTTGCAGATATGGTACTTTTTATGTCTGTCCAGGAGGTAAGAGAACCACTCAGTGCGGAGGGACGGAAGCCTATTTCTGTGCTTCATGGGGATGTGAGACGTCAGTTGGGGCCTATTTAAATGAAAACAAATGGAGGGTCTCAAAATCAGACCTTATAAGGTTAGACAGGCCCCGAAATGGGTCAGTAATATGGAAAATTATGGGGCTGGTGGATCTAGCCTTGGGTTACTATTTTACCTCCTATTGGTCAATGAACCTACCTCCCTTCCCACGGGCCCTAACGAGGTTCTTCCACCCCAACCCAAAACCTAGCCAACATCCCCCACTGTATCTTTTTCCCCTTGAACAACACAACACATCCTGTCTGGCCCCAAACTACCACCTTATAGCCAACTGGGGACTGAGTCCATGGGGATTCCCTATGGGCTATTTTGCTTAGCACCTTTGCAGTACTTAACAGTTCTCCACCAGATTTGACTGACTCTTGCTGGTTATGCTACAACCCCCCCAAACACTTTATTATGAAGGGATAGGACTAATAGACAACTATGTCAGTTCAGATGACCTTAACAACTGCAGATGGGTACATGAGGGACCAGCCCTTACTCTCCAATGGGTCTCAGGACAAGGGCTATGTATAGGAAAGGTCCTAGTCCCACTCTCATCTTTGCAACTTGACCATCTTCACACTTCTCAGGAGTATATCATACTTCCCACCATTGTGTAGTGGGCCTGCTCATCAGGGCTCACTCCATGGGTCCATAGGGTCTTTCTTAACCAGACCCACTAAGAATTTTGTGTTCTGGTTCAATCACTACCCCACATTACCTATCATCCTGAGGATGCGATCCAGACTCTTTGACAGTCTTGAGGGGGGACTCACCAGATTTAGAAGAGAACCAATATCTCTGACCCTAGCCCTCATCTTCGGAGCAGGCCTTGCAGGAGCAGGTACAGGCGTAACTGCTCCAGCCTTGCAGAGCAAAACCTATCATGCTCCTTAGCCAAGGTCAGAGAAAGTTTAGAAAAACGCTGCAAAGAAAGACAACAGTTTCAAGGATGGTTTGAATCATGGTCTAATAGTTCCCCATGGCTAACAACCCTAATCTCTACTTTATTGGGACCCTTACTTATCTTTATGCTGTTGCTTACCTTTGGCCCATGCATTTCAACAAACTTCTTCAGTACATGAAGCAAAGACTGGCGCCCATCCAGCTGATGGTTATGCGCTCCCAGTATCAAATTCTAAACGAGCCTTAGGGTCTCAAGATTTGATCTGTAGTTACTACTGGAAGGGGCATTGTGAGAACAAAAGAAACACCATTTTGACTTCCAGACTCCATCTTGTAACTTACTCATGGTGAACTGGTTCCCCCCAACCCAATTCCAGTAATAAACCACAGACTGTATCTTGGTAAGAACAGAAGTTCTTCCACCTGGGGGCAGCCAATCAGGTCCTGAGGCTAAGCCCCCATCTAGTTCCAGATGTTCCTTTTATATATCTAGCTTCTACCTGTGGTTTGGCCCAATCCATCCCTTCTTGCCCAATGATTTTAAAAATCAGCATGCTTGCAACACTCCTACCCAATCATGTAATGCCAAGGCCTGGAATTCCCTGCTTGTGGTTTTTCCCTTTAAAAACCCTAACTTCCCTAGGCTTGGGGCCACTCTCCTAAACCTTGTGTCAAGGACAGTTTACGACCCAAGCTCGAGCTTGCAATAAAGGCCCTTGTGTGTTTGCATTGGACTCGTGTCCTGGTGGTCTTCTGGTGGTCTTGTGATCTAGGTATATCAGAAAAACACATAATCTGAAAAGAATATAATGCAGGCGACTAGTATCAACTTTGCAAATGGTATGTTTTTTTGACAGAACTGTTCATTCCAATGACGTTCACAAGTCATTTCTCTAGTGCTGTTCAGAAAGCCTGGGGTTCATATTGCCTGTGAGATACTGTAAATAAATTTTGGCATTGAACTGAGTGCCTGCAATCACACTCATTACCAAGTCTTAATATGTTAATGAAAATGAGGGTGGACAATTACAATAATGCCTGGTGCAGTATTTGTTGGACCTGTCTTCTACAAAGGCTAGGCCTTAGAATACAATTGCCAGGAAAACCAGACTTTCAGGAGGCAGCCATTTGTACACACACACACACACACACACACACACACACACACAAGAAAGGTTCTCCTTGTTTGGAAAGGTTCTCAAGTAAGGACAGGGTGTCTGGGCCTAGTTAGAACAGCAAAGAAAACTTCTTCAGAAAGTGAGATCTGAGCATACCTTTGAAAGATGGGTGAGAATGGATTAGTAAAGGGCTAAGGGCTTGAAGACCGCTTTCAGAAAACCAAGGAGTAATGTGGAAGGACAGGGAAGGCTGATAGGGTAAGGTGGGTATAAGAGAGAGATTTTAGACTAGTTAAGGAGTTGGTCTTTTGCTCCAAGAGCCAAGGTCTTTTTTTAGGCAGGGAATTTCTACAAGCATAAATGTGTAGCAGGCCTTACTATCTGCTGTCTATGTAGGGATCAGACTGGAAAGGACAACTGAAAGTGTGGGTGGCATGAAGTTATAAACATAACGATGAAAGGAGATACACATCTCAGACATCTGCAGGCTTAGTAGTGGACAATCAACCAGCCCTTCCTTCATACCTCTTTTTTCTTCCTGAGACTAGCATTGCAGCTTACTAGAATAATCTATGTCTGTAATGGTTTTGTCTCCAGTAATTATTCTTTCTTCATTTTAAGAAAGCAAGCTCTAAATGAAGTCCCAAGAATACCATAGCAGAATGTCCTCTGACTTTAATTGCAAAAGGCCGTAGATGTGGCTCAGTCATGGTGCAGAAAGAAGAAAAATGCTAGCATGGGTTCTGGGTCACTTGTTTGCATTTTCTGTGAAATACCTTCTGATAGTTCATAATTTTTCTGCAATATACTTTACTTGTGTAATCAAACCTATAAATATATGTATTTTCAGAGATATTCACCTAAAACGGTTCAAATGAGGAACTATTGATGCTTTGCATTTTGAGTGAAAATTGGTGTAAAATATATCTTCAGGTAGATGGAAGTTAATTTTTTTTAAGATAAGAACAAAGATGATTCTTGTTCAGTGACCATTGCTTAAAGCAAACAAACCAAAAACAGATAGGTTACATGTTTTATTAATCAAGTGATCTCCTCCTAAGCAGCTTCATCTTCCAGCAAGTTCAATCAAATCTTTCATTATTGAATGAAGCTGTTTCCCTTGCTGGTTTTTTTTTTTTTATGTACCTTTGATTATTTGAGCTAGGGTTTTGTCCAGTGTGTACTGCTGGCTGGCTTAAAACTAGTTGTGCAGTTTGGTCTAGACTCCATCTTGCAGCAGCCCTCTTGTTTCTGCCTCGAGTCCTGGGGTCACAGAAAGGCCTACCACATTCTATTTTGCTCATACTTTTTTCTTTCTGTATGTTCCAAATGAGTATTCAATTATCAAATTGTGATACATATTGCAGGTTGCATAGTCCAAATTTTAGAGATAGTGCTGACACATGGTGATCCACAGAGGGATGGGCTTAGAATGCCTGTGATGTACTGACTCAGTAACCTTTGTCCGCTGCTCCAGATGACCATCTGTTGTCTGTTATCTTCCACACCCAAACACAGACACATCTGTGCCCCTCCACCGCACAGCTTTTAAAAAAGGATGTGAGGATCACACAGGAAGTGGGAAATGGAGAATCAGAGAAACACAGTCCTTAGAGAAGTCCAGTGTGGTCTGCAAACCTCATGAATTGTACTTCCCTTTGGGTCTTCCTCCACCATCACCGTCACACCACAGAATGAGGAAAAAGGAGAAAGCTCAGACATTATCTGTAGACACACTGTCTGTTGTGGTTTCATTTAGTGGTTTTCTGAATGAAACCACCGCAGATGCCACCTTTGTTGATAATGTCCGTCCATCCTGTGACCCACTGTTAAACTGCAGCTGAGAAAGAAGCTTACCTGAAGTTTTGAGGAGAAGGCATGTCTGATAGAAAGGGGAGCTTACTTGGCACAGATGGAGTGAGTTTTCACAGAAGTGTGTCTCCTTAACTTCCACTAATGGTGTACAGGGCCCTTACCCCTTCTGAGACGCAGGAGATTCCCCTGTTCATTATCATGTCTGTTTCTTAGAGACCCAGCTACAGGCTTGTGCCATTCAATACTTGTATGATGTTTATTAAGCAAATCACAATCTGTGATTATGATTCAAAGTAAGCCAATGAGAAGATATATTAATATGTAAAAGTCAGAATGACCCCCGTGGGTGGGTTTGGTCTCTAATGCACTGCTTCGTCACTGGAGCCTGGAAAGACCTGTTTTGCCATGCCGGGCAGCTGCATATGGTTTCCTACATTTGGTTTCCTACATTTGGTTGTGCTTCACTGAGGACTTGCTTCTTTATAAGGCTTTTGCTTCTTTGAATGCACTCAGTGGCTAAGTTGGACCTTTACTATGTTCTTGTGTTAGTTATAGAATATATTCATTATTTTAAAGAAAAAGTCCATCATGCTGAATCTTCCATCCCAAGGCAAGATATACTCTGCTTTGTAGACTTAGCTCATTGGCGATTTTGTATAAAATTGGACTCTTAAGGGATCAGGTTTTTTTGTGTGTGACTGTTTTTTTTCATTAGCATGTTTCCAAAGTTTATTCCTGATATGAGGTTCAGTAGTTCTTTTTATTCCAAAGCAAAAGTTCACCAAATGCATGTGTCACTTTTATGCATTAGTCAGTTGTTTATCTTTGGGTTGTTTTCACTTTTTGCCATTATGAATTAATGCTGCTATGCTTGGGAATGATTTAATGTTTTCTATATGTATCTAGAAGGGAAATTTCCAGACTACATGGTAAGTATTGAAATGTGTGAGAACTGTTCTGTAAGCTCACCAGATCATTTTATATCTCTAATAGCAGCTTAGGAAGGATCGGATTTTCCACACAGACCCCAACACACTGTTGCCTGTGTCTTGTTGTTATAAGTCGTCTTAGTGGGTATGAGTCGGTAAACTGTTGAGGTTTTGATGTGTGTTTCCACAGCAGCTAATGATGATGAGCTCCTTTTGAGGGACTCATTGTTCATCTCTGTAATGTCTTTACAGATATGACTTTCTCCTTTTTAGCTGGGTTATTTGTATTTCATTCTCATATTTTGTTTTAAACTAATTTTTGTGTGTATGTGTTTGTGAGTATATGTATACGTGTAGAGGTCAGAGATCCTCATTACTCAATCTTACTTTTTAAAGGGAAGTCTCTCACTCTCCCTGAACCTCACTGATTTTCCCAGCAAACCCTGGGGATACTCTTGCCTCCTCTTACACGGAGCTGGCATTATGATACACCAAGCTTTTTAAAGATTTATTTATTTTTAATATGGGTGCTGGAGATCCATCTCAGGTCTTCACATTTGTGTGGCACACACTTAACCAACTAAGAAATATTCCCCATCGCCTAAGCTAATTTTTAATATAAAATGGATGGTAAGTGATCATACCTCAGGATGTATGGTCATAAAATCAATGCATATTGAGTGACGGTATATGAATCATACTCAATATAAACTTTGTTGCCATTCATCATGCCTGCTGGATAGCTAGCCAGTCAGCCTTTCTCCTTTATCTTTTCTTAGGATCTCATTTGTCAACTCTCAAGCTCTTCTAGAATGCTATGAACATTTGCCAAAGTTGTTTTTCAAAAAAGAGAAAGGGTTGTGGATTCTTCCTAGGAACAGAGACATCCACGGTTGCTTTCAATGCCTAACGTTGCGGAAGCTGGAAGATCCACGGATTCTGGGCATGGTGACCACACGTCTGGGAACAAGTCCTCGGAAGAGGACCTACAAGGGACTGTAAAATCTTTCTGCACAAGTGTCGTGGGAGTGTCTGTGGGCCCCAGAGGAGATGGGCATTATCCTTCAAGTTGTCCAGTGACTCATACTCGGGAAAAAATTTATGCCATCTGTTCAGACTATGCCTTCCTCAACCAGGCAACCTCAATCTACAAAACTCCCAGCCCAGCCCTCTCTTCTTGTCTCCCCGGTAATACCTCTTATTCTGCTGGAAATAGCTCAAGACATATTGGTATCCCAGCCAGTACATCAGAAATAATCTATAAAGAAGAAAATAGCTTGGAAAACTTATCCACCAGCTTGGGCAAGCTACCTCTCGCATGGGAAATTGATAA
>CM053763.1:91956424-91972068 GCA_028658305.1 Pachyuromys duprasi
TCTAGCTAGGACTTCAAGTACTATGTTGAAGAGATATGGAGACAGTGGGCAGCCTTGCCGTGTCCCTGATTTCAGTGGGATTGATTTAAATTTCTCTCCATTGAGTTTGATGTTGGCTGTAGGCTTGCTGTATATTGCCTTTACTAAGTTTAGGTATGTGCCTTGTATCCCTGATATATCCAAGACTTTAAACATGAATGGATGTTGGATTTTGTCAAATGCTTTTTCGGCATCTAGGGAGATGATCATGTGGTTTTTCTGTTTCAGTTTGTTTATATGGTGGATCACATTGATGGATTTCTGTATATTGAACCACCCATGCATGCCTGGGATGAAGCCTACTTGGTCATGGTGGATGATATCTTTTATGTACAAACTCAATCTTTTATGTATTCTTGGATTCGGTTTGCAAGTATTTTATTGAGTATTTTTGCATCAATGTTCATAAGAGAGAGAGGTCTGAAGTTCTTTTTTTTTGTTGGATCTTTGTGTAGTTTAGGTATCAAGGTGACTGTGGCTTCATAGAATGAGTTCGGTAATTTTCCTTCTATTTCTATTTTGTGCAATAGTTTAGAGAGAATTGGAGTTAGCACTTCTTTGAAGGTCTGGTGGAATTCTGCACTAAAACCATCTGGCCCAGGGCTTTTTTTGGTAGGGAAACTGTTGATGACTGCTTCTATTTCCTTGGGGGATATATAAGTCTATTCAATCTTTCTACCTGATCTTGACTTAATTTAGGTAGATGGAATCTATCAAAATTGTCCATTTCATTTAGATTTTCAAATTTTGTGGCATATAGATTTTTGTAGTAAGACCTAATGATTGTTTGGATTTCCTCAGTGTCTGTAGTTATGTCCCCCTTTTCATTTCTGATTTTGCTGATTTGGATAGTTTCTCTCTGCCTTTTTGTTAGTTTGGCTAGGGGCTTGTCTATCTTGTTGATTTTCTCAAAGAACCAGCATTGGTTTCATTGATTCTTTGAATAGTTCATGTGTTTCTAATTCTATTTTATCTTTTAATCCTGGACATAGTTAGTCCAGGACTCTGTTGCCCATGGAAACTTCTGACCTTATGTATGCATTTGGGGAGCTTTGAAATTCCAAAAGTATGAAATGTAAGTATTAATGATAACTATACAATAGCTTGGAAAAGGCTAATAACAATATACTGTTATTTTGTAGTTTTGCAGGGATATGTCATATTTTCTAATGTAGGATAGATATATTATGACATTTTTGTCTTGAAAAAACTTGAATGCAAAAATAACATGTTTTGATTAAAGTCTTGCTATTTTTTGTGGGTATAGTTATGTAGAAAATTAGTTGAGGAAAGAGGTCTTTTCTAAACCATATTTTAAAGTCCATTTTATTTCTCACTTGTGTGTTAGGACCTGTTCACATTTATTTCCCTGTGGTATTTGCTACCTTTTCCAAATTTTAAAAGAAAATTCTGTTTGACATCTCCTTCTCTCCTTTTCAATGATAGCTCTAAAATCTCCAGATGGTAAGGAAGTTTATTCTTCAGTCAGACATTGAATTGATGTATTTTTTTTTGTGAAGCCAAACTTAAGAAATACTTACCTTAAGTTAGTTAATGATATGAACAGGATGATAGAAGATAAAGGATAGAAGGTAGATGATAAAGCATTCAAATTGCTTTAAATTTGAGATAACAGTGAACCCATAAATACAGACTTCTTTGTCATATCAAAATTTTAGCAGGATTACATAAGGATTAAGTATATAATCAAACATTCTGAATATAAGATTTAGTATATATACATATATATTATGTATACTGTTATATAGTTATATATTCTATGTAATGCAGACAGAAATAGAAATAAGAATGGTTATACATAGATTTGGAAATACATTTTCATTGCTATTACAGACACATGAAAGGAAAGTCTAAATCACTGGGAATATAAAGCAAACAGCATCTTTTAGGATCTACTTTAAAAAATGACAACAGCCAAATTTGAGCACCCAGAAAGGCCTCTATCCACTCAGGGTGCAGTGTGCAGCCTTAACCCTTGCACTGGCGTGCTCTTCAGATACCAGTGCTTTTTCACTTTCCTTGAGTTAACAGTAATGCAGGGATTATAGGAAGTAGGTGCCACTATTTTAATTGTATAGCTGAACACAGTGAGGCTTAGAGGGAATAAATCTCCTGCCCAAACTTGCCCAGCCAGATACGACCAGGATTTTAATTTTACTTCTGTTCACTCGGATGGTTTTATAAAAACCTCTGCACTTCTGTTTGTGCATTTTGAAATTAGTTGTCCCAGTGATTGTTGTGTGCATAATCCTCAGGGGACTGGCATGTTTTGTTTGTATCAGTATTTATGTGCAATGCCTTTTTTTTTTAATATTTTGCTTTAGGGTTGAGAATTAGTGCTATGCAGGTCTCGTAAAACAAGCTGAGAAGTGCTTTCTCCTGTTTCCTGTGGGTTTGTAGTAGGATATAAAAATTTGTAAATATAATTATGGAATTGTCTCATTGATAATTTTGTTGTCTCATTTGGGGGCCTGAAGGTGTGCTTTTCCTTAGTATCTATCTATGGAGTCATTAGTGATGACTCATTCTTCACGCCTGGTCTTTTTTCTCCAACCTGGGCCCAGAGTCCTTCCAGCTGCTAGTCCCTGGACTAAGAAATGAGCATTCATTACATTGCTCTGTGTTGAAACTGACCAAAATTAAATGTTGTTTCTCTTCTGGCCTTTCCTTAAAATGTGCTATCCGGGCAGAAATCTCCAGTGTTCCAAAGTAGCAACCTGTCATTGCAGCTGTTCCTTAGGTAGAAGACAACTTCAGGTGCCCTCTTCTCTCTATCGTTGAGATTTTAAAAGTGTGCTGTTACTGGGAACACTCACACGTGTAATCTTTATAGTTCCTTGAAGAATTGACCCCCGTTAGCCAGGCTTCATGGTGCTTGTCCGTAATCTCAACACTCTGGAGGGTGATACAGAAAGATCATGAATTTGAACATAGCCTGGGATACCTAGTGAGTTCCAGGCTAACCCAGGCCACAAGGCAAAACCTCATATTGGAAAAAAAATGTTCCTTTTACTAACATGGCATATGTTTCAGCACCTTCTTTTTATGAGGACTGCTTTGATATTGACATGGTTGTCCCAGTTTTCTCTTGCTGTTTGTATGGTACATCCTTTTCCATTCCTTACTTTTAGATCTAGAAATTACATTGCTTTACACCTTCTGTATCTCACTCGCAGAGACGTGATGTCTTCACTTATTACTAGAGCACTTTATATTATCTAGCATAGTTATAATACCTACTTCAAAGTCTGCAGATTTCAAAATCTGGGTTAGGTCAGAGTTGGCCTTATCTTTTCCTTGAGGGTGGCTCATTTCATAGTTTTTTTTTCTCACATGCTATATTGTTTTGAAATATGTTGTTGATGTTGGGACTGTTGTGTCAACTCTGGTATATCACCCCAGCAGGCAGGCAGGTAGGCAGGTGAGCTAGCCAGCCCTCTCCCCTTCCTTCTCTCCCTACCCTCTCTTTGTGTGACTCTCTCTCTGTGTTTGTGTGTGTGTGTCTTTTGCTCTGTGCCCCTCCACATGATTGAACAGAAACTGTAAGCTCTCTTTTAAGACAGTTCTGCTTTTGGGTTGGGCCCATTAGCCCTGGCTGTGTCGCTTGGGGTCTACTGTGAGCATGTAGAGTCCAGGTCTTAGTACAAGATTTGGGCCTCATTTTCTTTGAGAATTTTTCTGTTTTCAGGTTCCTTCCTACCTCATTTTGGTGGTGCTTGGTGTCCAGAACTCTGTCACGTGCTTCCTTCCTTTCCTCTCCCCCTCCCTTTTTTTTCCTTCTGGAGACAGCACTCTGGCTATGTACTCCAGCCTTGCTTATACTTCTTTTTATTTACATTTATTTATTTTATTTTTACTTGATGTGTATGTGTGTGCCTGATACTATTAGAGGCCAGAAGAACATGATGGATCCCCTGGAACTGGCATTAAAGATGATTATTAGTCACCATGTGGGAGCTGGGAACTCAGTCAGGTCCTGTGCAAAAAGAGCAGCCAGTGCTCTTAACTGCTGAACCATCTTTCCAGCCTTTTGGCCTATAATTCTTAATCTTCCTGCTTCAATATTTTGAGTACTGGGATTACAGGTGTGTGCCACTGCACACAGCTCTGAGTTTTTGGTTTTCTTCTCTTAATACTTTTCTCTAAATACGAGGGTAGTTGGTGTGTGTGTGCGTGTGTGTGTGTGTGTGTGTTGTGGGGAAGGGCTATGTGAATGTTTTATGGGTAGGGTCAGGGGAAAGAAGGATAAGGTAATGGTGCAGAGCAGTGGACAAAGGTCACTGCGATTGAATGGCGAGGAGACAAGTGAAAGGGGCTTCTTTTGTATGCTGTGATCTAGCTTCTGCTTTGACATTGCTTTCTTCCTACAAGTTCAGTGAAATGTCAGCTGTCGGCCAGGTCTGCTTGTGGCATTGTGAGCTCTCCACTTCGTGCAGTGTGTTTGCTCGGTTAGCCCAGGGAGAACCACAGCAACACACTCACCCAAAGCAGCACAGGGAAGCAGTCACAGAGCCCAGTGAGGAAAGAGCACCAGAGCAGTCTCAGGCCAGTGGAGCCACAGTTTTTGACGTTTAATTAGCCTCACAACTCCGTGGCTGAGAAACTACCAAGGGAATTAATTCATCAAGAGGCAGAAGAGGGAGTCCCAAGGAAAGTCAGTTTTCTGTCTTCTCTCTGAGCTTTAACCAGTGAGGGGATCTAACCCAGTGAGGTCTAGTTCACATTTGCAAACTGTTAAACTTGGAAGCATTTTGTGTTCTCTGTGCGCCTATAGACATGGCAAGAATAATTAAACAGGAGGGGATATTGTGTCTTGATTGTATGGTGTTCACTGTTATAATGCTTTACAGGTGTTCCTTGTTTGGCAGTAATTTCTGAGTCCCTGCGGGTTAGGGAAGGCACATGGTTATGGTTTATGGTGCTGAACTAGATCTCATGTCAGTCTGAAAGTGGGAATCTACATGATCTGTATTTGATAACTCAAAAATAAAATATTAGCCTCAATTAATTTTTATATGAGATTTGATTATTTAATTTAAAATAGGTGATTCTCAGAAGATATTAGCATAGCTAAAAGGAATGTTAACATTTTAACAAAATCATCCTTGGGTATTATTAATATTTTAATATGTATACTGTTGCATTGATAAACATTAAAATGGTTCAGAAATAAGTAAATGCATCAATATTAACAACATAAACTCTCCCTCCACTTGAGCCTCTTGTGTCCACTCTCCATATCTCTCCTTCCCCAGTAGGCATTCATTCCTTGTCTTTGGGGAGACTGTGTGTGTGTTTGTGTGTTTAGGCAGGGCACACACAGAGGCTATCAAGTTTTGCATTCTAGTTCCTAGTGCAGTGTTATATGTTAATAATTTAACACGTTTCACCCTACATGTTCTGAGGTCTCTGGGGCCTAGAGTTCTTATTGTGCAGAATGTTGTCATACTGGATCCCGTGTTGTAAATAGAATTATGTTAATGTGGGTTTTATTGTTTTATATAAAGGAATCATTTTCAGGAAAGCGGTCTAGTTTAATTCTTTCCTGTTGGTAACTTGAAGTTGTAGATGTGGCTAAAGATTTTGAATTGGTTATTTTAACCAGTTTTAAGAGACCTGCTCTGGATTTGGCTATGATCTTGACCGGAAATAAGATTTTGGGTGGTTCAGATTGTTTTTATTCTCTTCTTGCTTTCTCTCTAGGGGAGAGCACTCTTCTAGAAAGCGGAGGCATTGCTTCCAGATGTTTGCAGATGCCTTTCAGAGTGTGTGGCACTTCCTCTCTGATGCTGTTGTAATGACTGTCAAGGTGGATTACTCTGAGCATTTTCCTCTCTTATTCCGTTGTTCTGTAGGCAATGCAAAGAAACAAATTTCCAAGAAAAAAACTTCAGATAAAAAAGGGCTGCATCAGAGAGAGTGTCCTCACCATTCTCCTCTTGAAGATGTTAAACAGCGCAAAGTGTTAGATCTCAGGCGATGGTATGTGACCGTGTCAATTTTTATTTTCCAGTCTTAAAAATACATAACTTGACATTAAGTTTGCTGAGTATATGTTAATAAATCATATTTGTTATGAACACCTTTAGTTCCAGGATTGCATCTAAATGCTTCAGATATATCTCAGATTTTGGAAGTAGGCTAATTGGGCTTGGCCAGCATTTTCTAGACTCACTTGGCTATCAGTCTCATTTTGTGATCCCTCCTAATGGTAAGCTACATTGGACAGTACTTAAATTTGGTGTAGAAGTTCCCCTGGTTGTTCTTGTTGAAGAATTCTCCAGGAAGTGACTGATACCGTATTTTACACCAAATCATTTAAGTGTGCATTTCTAAAACTGACTTTTTAGCTTAGAGCAATTACTGCCATACCTAATAAAAGAAACAATATTTCTTTTGTGTATAAGTTCCAGACTAAAGTAACACTTTCTAGATTGTTCTAAAAATTCATCGTATATGTGCTTGTTTGTCATGGCCCATGAGTCTCAGTTTAGAATCTCCAGCTTTTTCTTTTTGTCTCTGTCTCTCTCTTGGGGATTTCATGTTTTCCTTTTAAATCATCAGTGACAATTCTGTTCTGGGGTTCCCTGCCCAGGGATTCATGTGGATGTGGTGGGTGATAAAAGGATCAGCTTTGGTCTGAGTAGAGGAATCTCTGAACCTCGACACGAGGGAAAAGGGATTTGCTTTGTCTCTCCAGCATTTCAGAAGTTGCAAATGATCCTGTGCCCACTCAAATGGGCATGCACATAGACATTTGAGTAGTTTGTATCAGAATTGATATATCAATAATTCCATTCTTGGTTTGAATAAGATGTACTTTAGTAGGTCACTAGCCATAGTGTGGCTCTTCTTGATAAAACAGATGATTTTTTACTCTCATGAATTCTTTATGTGTTTAGTAAGTAGGAAATATTTTTAAACAAAATAGTGACTTTACACTGCATTGACATTTGCATTATGGTTGCATTGAAATCACTCATAAAATGTATATTTCTATTCTGCATGTTTTGTATTCATTCAAGTAAAGGAAACTATTTGATTTCTCAGGTACTGCATAAGCCGACCACAATACAAGACTTCGTGTGGTATCTCCTCATTGATTTCTTGTTGGAATTTCTTATACAGCATAATGGGAGCCGGGAAGTAAGTATGCCAGTTTACCGCCATCACCAGACTCCATGTTTGAAAGTAGTTTGAAGAAAACCTAGTGTGGTGGCGCACACCTTTAATCCCAGCACTAAGGAGGCAGAGGCAGGCGGATCTCTGAGTCTGCAGTCAGGGTGGTTTACATAGTGAGTTCTAGAACATCCAGAGCTCCATAGAGAGACCCTGTCTCAAGAAGCCAAAAAGCTAAAAAAGTAAAAATAAAAATAAAAAAGAAATTTAAAGGTACCTGTTTTATAATGGAAGACTCTGAGAGTAGATTTTTCATAAATAAGAAAAATTGTGTGTATTGTTATAAGCCTTTTGGGTTAAAATATTTGCATGTATTCTTTTTAAATAAAATAAATGAAGTATATTGCTGAAGCTGTTTGCAAGCTAAACTATATATTATTAACACTGAAGCAGATTGTATTATGGCTGGAACTGTGAAATGAAAGGAAATGTTTCTTTTATAGTCTCCCACCTATTACCCAAGAAGACGCATTGCATATTTTGGGCTTCCAACCTCCATTTGAAGATATTAGGTTTGGCCCTTTCACTGGAAATACGACACTCATGAGGTATGACGCTACCACTTAGAGAAGACACCTTATTTCTAATTCTGTGAAGTGATAATGCCGTAGTGTTTGTGGAGACTTTGGTGCTGGGTCCCAGGTTTCTTTAGATATACCATGTGTGGGCTGTGCTTGGGTTTCTGTACAATTAAAACAGTGGCCCATCCATGTTATGAAACTATTGCTATGAGTAAATCTTCTTATTTTCAGATGGTTTAGACAAATTAATGACCACTTCCATGTGAAAGGATGCTCTTATGTTCTATATAAGCCTCATGGGAAGAACAAAACAGCTGGAGAAACTGGTAGGTGAAAATGAACACACACACACACACACACACACACACACACACACACACACACACACACACGCTTTCAGGTTGAGTATTGGCTATATTGTTTCCTGGGACATCAAGTAACCTCCCAACAGTCTGGTGTTTTCATACTTTTTACCTAAGAAGGAAATCATGATAGTAATATGCAGGGCACTTTCAGTATATAGTCCAATATTTTTGCCCCTCCTGATATTTTTATATAGATGTTAGAATTTTTTTTTTAGATTTATTTATTTATTTTGTATACAATGCTCTGTCTGCATGTGTGCCTGCTCACCAGAAGAGGGCACCAGATCTCATTTTAGATGATTGTGAGCCACCATGTGGTTGCTGGGAATTGAACTCAGGACCTTTGGAAGAGCAGCCTGTGCTCTTAACCTCTGAGCCATCTCTCCAGCCCCTAGATGTTAGAATTTTAAGGCATGTTATAAACACTGCTCTTAACACATTGATTGTATTGTTTAATACCTTGTTATGTATGTGTGTACGTTATAGTAAAACTTTTAGAGAAAAAGCAAGGAGTTTTCTGTTCATTTGAAAGCAGAGTGAGAGCGTTAGAGGCTGTGTGACGCTGGGCTGATGTCAGAGGTAACGACACCACGTGGGGACAAACTGAGGTGGCAACACTCTGTTGGAAAGCAGTCTCTCTTTTAACAGACATATTAGCGAAGTTGAGCTGAAGGATTATTTGTTATATACTAGCTGAATTATTTGTGTTATCTAATGATTTCATCTGTAGACCAGCCAGGCCTGCCTCTGCCTCTCGAGTGCTGGGATTAAAGGGGTGTGCCACTACCTTCCGGCTTGCGTAATGATTTCAACTTTTAAATTGCCACAGTAAACTTTGAATTTTATGGAGCAGGCAGCTATAAGGTCCTGTTAAAGAAGAAACGTTTCTGACTCTCCTTGAAATGGGAGATTTTAGTCAAGATTGCTGCAGTAGTGTATTGTGATAGGGATTAAGATTAGCCTCCACTTCAAAGATGATAAAGATGGATGATCGAAGCGAAAGGTTATAGGACATCAAGAGACTATGGGTAGCCATGTAAATTAGCAACATTCAAAAAGTATAAAAATATGAAAAATTTAATTAACAAAATGCAATGAATCACTAAAAGGGCTCCAAGGAATTGGTTTAGGTTCAGTATTCTGGATTTTAAGATTTTTTTTCATCAATTATGCTGTTTATTATGTTTTAGGGCATAATTTTGTCAGCGATTTTAGTGTGCAGATCTTTAGAACAACAGTACTTGGTTTACTTCCAGTGGCCTGGTTCCTCTAGCTCTTCATGACTTATTTGTACAATGGGTACGTGGATATGAATGCAGTTTTCGATGGACTAGGATATGTTAGGATGCTCGGCACTGAGACCCTCGGATTTCCTCTACTTCTGTCTAAACTTCCTTAAACAGATGCCTAGTTTATTTATAGGGTGGAATGAACTGTTTTCCTCTACAAGTTTTAAAAATTACATTTGTTTGTGTATTTATTTCATGTGTGATCACAGAACAACCTGAGGGAGTTGGTTCTCTCCTTTCACCACCTGGGTCCTGGGGACCAAACTCAGGTTAGAGGGCTTGGGGGCAGGCACCTCCTGGACCATCCTCCTCACCCTCTCCCTTTTTTATGCGAAGGGAATATGGTGGTTTCTTCAGATTTCTTCAGAAAAAGCTTAACAACATATTTTATCAATTTTCTGTCTTTCTCTTCTTATTGGTGATCTCCCCAACCTCCTCCCTGCTCTGCAACCTGGTCTCATTTCTGAAGTGTCTCTGGATAGCTTAGCCCCAGAACCCTATTACTATCTGCTAGCCTCTGTCATATGGTATTTGGTATGCGAGACCGTGTATTTCATCTTTTTAAAGTAAATGTCATGCTCGGTGCCCAAAGAGTCCATCCCAAGTAGCCCTTTGATTCCATCTATGATGTACATCACCAGTCATTACACTCAGCTGGGCGGAGCTTTGGTATTTTGCTTTTCTCCTTCATCTTGTTCATACTTTGTTTCATAAAAGAAAGAGTTGCTAAGAGGGGCTTTCTTTGTCAGTGGTTTCTGGAGTAAAACCATGCCAGATGGTATTGTTTATTTAATAAATACTCTGCAATTTATCTCCTTTTCTCCTCTATTTAGACAGATCTGATTTTCACAATGGGCTCTCAGTGTTCTTGAGAACTGCATGTCCTGGATGTACTAACTCTCTGGTGCCACTGTGCCCTCTATAGTGACTGTAAATGGAGCTCCTTAGAGAATTTTTAAAAACCTGGAGAATGTGGTAAAACTTAACAGTTAATATAAAGTGAAACATATTTTTCAGAGAAACGACTGATCACACTGAAAGCTTGCACTAAAGGTAACAGTGGTTGTTCATTCGATTAACTTCAAAGTAGTGACTCATGTTGCAAAGTCAAGATTCACTTAGAAATCACACTCAGGCTCAGTGTGATTTTTCTTTCAGTGGGTACTGCAGTTTACTACTTTGCTTAATACAGTACCGGCCTCTGCGTAGATCACACATACCCTGCCCTGACCACAGCTATCAGCTCTCTGTAACCCGAGCATATGTCAGGTATACAGTGCATTAATACTGTTTTTCTCAACCCCCGTATTTTTCCAGTTCATATTAAATAATTGTCTTTAATTTGCAGTGTGGTGATGCCCCTTTCCTCGTTGGGAATTCTCTAGGCTTGCGTACAGAGCAAACTAAATAGTATTGATATCATGTGAAGCCAAAGTAAACTGGATTGTCACTAATACCCTCATGTGCCTGCTGTACTTAAAAAGTATCATGTGGGGAGGGGCCTGCCAGGATAGGCTGCTTGATAGCTATCATGGTTCCAGGATCTTTCCTGACTTTCAGTGTATAAAGATTTTTTTTTTAGTTGATCTTTTAGAGTTCTCTAAATCTTCTGCAGAAGGACAAGTTTGCACTAGACCAACTCAAAGAATGTAAGGGCCTGACAGTGTGTTGGGGTGAGACTATAATGCCACAGGGGCCTGAATCCCATTGGCAGCCCAAGTTGTCCACTCATCTCAACTCAGAACCTAATTCTTACAGCTTTGTTCGCATCCTGTCTGTCCACTGAACAGCTATGGAAGTGGCTGTTTTGTGACTTAGTTTTTGTCCTCTCGGATAGGGTGAACTACACTCTGAACCTAGTTTCTTTTAACAACACATTCGTCTTCTCATCATAGATCATTTCTTTGGGTAACGGCCTTATTCATTAAATGCTGCACTGTATTTTAGAAGGTAATCTTTTCTCTGATTTTGTTGTGAAAGTGTGTGTCTAGGGCGTCCTCCTGTAGGCTTTCTCTGTTGCACTCCATGTTCTGAACTAGTGGCTTGATGTTCCCACGTATGTTCTTCTGTGGATTTGCCTCCCCTATGCCCTTCCCTCTGTCTAGATTGCTGAAACCCACCTCTTCACTACGTTCCATCTTGAGTGCTACCCCTTCTTGATTCCTCTGACTTCTATACCTTTTTGTGGTACTGTAGTTTTACACCTTAACATTAGCTGTTTCATCTTCCATGCTAGAACTTGTCTTTTTTACATATGGTATCTGATAGAGTTACTAGGTACTCAGGAGTTAAAATCTCCATTTACTCTAAACTAGCTGCTTTCAAAATGCTGTCTCTGGATGCATCACCTGGTAACTTGTTAGAAATGCAAATTCTTGGTTCCCAACCACAGACTGGGCTCCAGTAAGACTTCATTTAAGTCTTCACAAAGAGATGGTATCCAGACTCTTTATTAAGAGTTTGGTTTTGCATTGACAAGTAGATGCAGTAATTTTCTAATTGTGCTCAGCTGGGACCTGAGGAGTCGGCTTAAGGGCTTTGTCAGGAAAGGGAGAAGATGGAACAGAATTCCTCATACACTTTTTTGGCCACAGAAGCTCTGCTTTAAGTTTGCTGATCTTGAAATCATCTGGAGAATGTTGTGTACTTTGGAGAAACAAGAAAAAATATCCTGTTATTAGAAATCATGTGGTGGCACACACCATTAATTTCAGCACTTGGTAGACAAAGGCAGGTGGATCTTTATGAATTCAAGGCCAGCCTGGTCTACAGAGTGAGTTTTTTTTTCTATTAACATTTTTATTTTATATTAACCACAGGTTATATACTTTGTATCTCAGCCGTAGCCCCCTCCTGCATTCCTTCCCTATCCCCCCCTCCCTCCCTGCTCCTTTCTAAGTCCACTGATAGGGGAGGACCCCCTCCCCTTCCATCTAACTCTGGCTTATCAGGTCTACAGAGTGAGTTTTAGGATAGCCAAGGCTACCAAAGTTTTAGGTACCCAAAGGCTACCTGTGTCAAAAACCAAAAACAAAATAAAAAAGAAATCGTGTATAAATGCTATATATCATATTTAATAAT
The DNA here is from genome assembly GCA_028658305.1 of Pachyuromys duprasi. Classification (NCBI taxonomy): domain Eukaryota; kingdom Metazoa; phylum Chordata; class Mammalia; order Rodentia; family Muridae; genus Pachyuromys; species Pachyuromys duprasi. The sequence goes on from CM053763.1 coordinate 91,968,920, forward strand.
CCTAGAAACGTTATTCCATAGAAGAAAACCCACACCATGGCTTCTGGAAAACTAGGAAATGATAAGGGAGTGTTTTTAGCAGACAAATTTATGTGAGTGCCAAGAAGAGCAGAAACTGTCATCCATCTCATCTGCCCCTGGAATCCTGAATATATTATGGAACATTAGTTACAATGACAGTAGCAACGTTTTGTGTTACGTTTTAAATGGAAGCACTTTTTTCTCCCTTTCTTTTTCTTCTTTCTCTCTCTCTCTCTCTCTTTTTTTTTTTAGACAGGGTTTTTCTGTGTTTTTTTTCTGGCTGTTCTGGAACTCTATTTGTAGACCAAGCTGGCCTTGAACTTACAGAGATCTGCCTGCCTTAGCCTCCTGAGTGCTGGGATTAAAGGCACGAGCCACTGCTGCTGGTAGCTTGCCTGTCATGACTAAATGCTTTGAGTTCAAGTTTTAGTGTAAAACAATAGTTTCAGTTATCTGAGAAATCGTCTCACTGCAAACTTTAAGCTTAAAAACATTTCAGGAGTTTTTCAAAATCAATGGTGGTTATAGACAATTTTTACAGTGTTTAAGTGTACAAAGAGTAAAGTTACACATTTCATTTTAACTCATCATCTGGAAGCTATTTATGATCATGTTCATTTACGGAAATGAAAGATTGTACTGAAGTTAGTCCTAAAAATTCTTCATTTAAACTGCCAAGGGGGTCAGTTTTGAGAGTGTGAGGGAAATACAACTCAAATATACGGAATGGCTGATCATTATTAGTCTTTTTGAAGTAGAGATTTTAGTAGAGAAAACTCCGTATCTGCGCTGATCTGCCTGGAAGTGAAAATATATGTGGAATGCCTTGATGGAACTTCAGAGTAGAAGCCAGAATCGCTAACGCGAGCATGAGCACAGTTACCATCTGCAACCTGTTGCAGAGCCGTCAGTCTGCCTCTGTGGATCTGCTGCAGACACTGACTGGCAGATCTTGGTGGTCAACAGCTATTTGAGTGGCCAGAAAGTCCGTCACTGTGAATGTGCGGTGCAGGCTTTCAGCTCTTTTTAGGGTTTCCAATTTTAATGGGCTACTTGTTAATGAATAATTTAATTTCTTCAAGGAATGCAAGTCAATGAAACCTCAGTTAATGGCTCTGAGTGCTGATAAAAACTTGTTTCTTATGCTAATACTTTGGAAATCACTTGACAACTATTAGAGTGATAGGCAGAAGATGAGGAGGAACAGTTGAGCTCCTGCCTGACTGCAGCGCTGCTGTCTTTGTTCTGTGTGTAGAAAAGCTGATGCCACCGGGCATGGTGGCACATGCCTGTAATCCCAGCACTCAGGGAGGCAGAGGCAGGTGGATCTCTGTGAGTTTGAGGCCAGACTGGCCTACAAAGTGAGTCCAAGACAGCCAACACTACACAGAGAAACCCTGTCTCGGAGAAAAACAAAACAAAACAACAACAACAAAAAAAACACAGAAAAACCAAAACAAATAACAAAAACCATACACAAGGGGGAAAAAAAGCTGAAGCCTTTCATCTGTGTGACAAATGTAGAAAGACATTTGTCTTAGTTACAGTTTCTATTGCTGTGATGAAAACCACGACCAGAGCAATCTAGGAGGGCATTTGGCTGATGTGTCCTGAATCACAGTCTGCTGATAGAATCGGGGGCAGGAATTCAAAAGGGCAGGAACCTGGAGGCAGGAGCTGATGTATATGCCATAGAGGAATGCTGCTTATCGACCTGTTCCCTATGGCTTGATCAAACTGCTTTTTAATAGAGCACAGAACCACCAGCCCAGGGATGGCACCACCCACAATGGGCTGATCCCACATCAGTCAATTCTTCAGAAAATGTTCTTCAGGCCAAATCTTATGGAGGCATTTTCTAAATCAAAGTTCTCTCTTCTCAGATGCCTGTAGCTTGTGTCAGGTTTGACGTGAAATGAGCCGACACAATGAAAATGTGTTATTTTGTGGCAGGTGTGTGTGCTTGCACACCATTATTGTAGCTTGTTTTTACTTTGTATTCATATGCATTAGTAAGCTTTAAGTTGAATGTACACGCTACAGCTGGACTTTAGAATGTCTATAATTTAATTTCTTTTATAGACTTAGTTTATATAGAGAGAGTTTGTAGACAGATGCACTTCACTTAGGCATGCTCATTCAGAAGCTAGCAGTGACAGATGTCCACAACCAGAAAAGCTAAGACTGTGATTGTGTATACTGGGTTTTACACACTCATTGATTATCTTAGACAACTTGGTGTATTCTTAAAAAGTTCTGGTAAGCAAGGACATGTTTTACTTGTTTTGTTACTGAGTTTATCTAAAACTAAAATTAAATTCATTCATATTTTTGCTCACATCGATAGCTTTTTAGCCCCTCACTGAAAATCAGAATGTCACTGTATTATAAATTGCGCCTTTTCTGTTCTCCAGTCCTTAGGTGGTTCTCTGTGTAAAATTGGACTTTGCTTTGTAGGCCTCAGTTTGTCTGATTCTGCCTTTGTAGCTCCTGGGGCCTTGTCAAAGTTGACCCGAGGACTGAAGGATGAGTCGCTGGCTTTTATCTACCATTGCCAAAACCATTATTTTTGTCCAATTGGCTTTGAAGCAACCCCTGTTAAAGCTAATAAAGCATTCAGGTAAGCAGCTCGGTACTCGATAAGGGCACTTCACCAGTAAAGTGTGTTGCACGAAATGGTTTTGGGAATTAAACACATTCTAGTCTTTTAGAGATTGGGAAGTTTGGTAGTGTGTTTTGTTCACACCAAGTGTACATATGTATTACAGGACTGAATGTACTTAAAAGCTGTTGCTCATTGTAAGAGAAAGCCATGTGAAGCATCACTTTTATAACTATTCTACACAGAATTCAGGGGCCTTCACATGCTCTCCCCAGTGTCCTCTCCATTGTCCTCCATTCCTGTGTGTCAGGAGGGCTACAGCTGAGCCCTTTAAAAGCATCTTCTGTACCCATAATGAAGAAGGTATTTGCCAGGGTTTGTCTCCAAGGAAGTTCAGGGCCAGTTTTATCTCATGGTTTTATTTGCCTCCTCCTTTTGGTTTCTATTTTTTGAACAACATATTTTCACACATGTGAACTTCTGTCTCTTTGAAGGAGATGTGTTCAAAACAAGGGAACTGAGTTTG
>CM053763.1:91972568-92058792 GCA_028658305.1 Pachyuromys duprasi
TACTGCTGTGATATATCGTGGCAACTTGCTCTTGGAAAAAGCTTTATTACAGTGGTACTTTGGACCTAAAGAAAACTATCCTTTTTCTTATTATAGATGGGCAGATATTGTCACTGATCTAAATACACAAAATCCAGAATTCCTAGATATCAGACACCTAGAGAGGGGGCTGCAGTTCCGGAAAACAAAGAAGGTAAGAACATTGCCACATTGGAAGCCACTTCCCAATGACCAAAATGCAGTATTTTATTAATACTCTTGGTGTGGTAAATAACGAAACCAAGTTCAAACTATCATAGTCAGAAAAGTAAGATTTATTTTATGAATGCAGGCTAACTGTAAACCCCTAGCCAAGAAGGATAGTCGTAAGGAAATGACACCCAGTACTGTAGTAAGAGTAGAAGCCAAGCGGCTCAGAATGCTGATCAATCCTATGTAGGCTGTGCTGTACTCACTGCTCTATCCAAATGTTAATTTCTTGCAGACTAACTTTCAATTTGTGACTTATTTTTAGGTCTAGATTGAGACTTAACCTGCCTTGGTTGAGTTCCAGTCTTGGCCCAACTTTGGTAAATTATGGTCACAAAGTAGAGCCATGTGTTCAAGCATGACTGCAGAAAGAAGCTCTCAGAAGCAGATAAAATATAGATTGAATAGGCACCTTTTTTGTTATAAACATAGTGATAAAAGAATAAATGAAGTTGGGTGTGGTGGCACATGCTTGTAATCTTAGCTCTTAGGCAAAAAGATAATGATTTTTGTGTTAACCTAAACTTCAGAGATTGTGTCTCAAAAAACTTTTGTACACACACAAACACATACGCTCACACATGGGGGAGGGAATGAGATAAATATTTTAGGAGAGGGGAGGAGAGGAGATAGACCACACACTCAGAACAGGAAAAGCATGACCTTGAGTCAGGCTGTGACTATGCTGTGTCTAGGCTGTGGAGAGGCATATGGGGCAGAGTGCTCTGGTCCCTCAGGGCTTTGTTATAGCGTAAAGGCCACTGTCAGGGCAGGTGAGTATGTTAGTGTGCTTTAAGTAGTGTTTTCAGACACTTGAAAGAGTTAACACCATCACTCCAAGGGAGTCAATAAGGACCCTACAAACTTATACAATTATTTTCTCTGTTATGTCTTCATCTTTTTTTCTTTCTCAGGTTGGAGGAAATTTACATTGCATCATAGCATTCCAAAGACTCAGTTGGCAAAGATTTGGTTTTTGGAACTTTCCATTTGGAACCATTACACAAGATTCACAACCTCCCACACATGTCCCGGGAATTGCCAAATCTGAGAGTGAAGACAATATCTCTAAGAAGCAGCATGGGCGTCTGGGCAGGTCCTTCAGTGCTAGTTTCCACCAGGACTCAGCATGGAAGAAGATGTCTAGCATCCATGAAAGAAGGAACAGCGGCTACCACAGCTATAGTGATTACAATGGCAATGACTGAGCATGTGGAAACTGAAGCACTGGTGTCTCCCGCACAGCTGTTGTGTATAGGAGTGCATTAAGACTTCAGATGGTTTCTTAAAGTCTATCAATAGGAACAGATCTTGTGGTACAAAACATAACCCGTAGTTCTCTAGTAAATAAGCATACATGGGATTACAATGGGTGGCTTCAAATATTCAGGCAGGCATAAAGAGATTACTGCTCTTTTAAAATTAAAAGCAGATAAGCAATCTGGACAAAGGGTTTAAAAAAATCCAATGAAATCATAACTGCTTCAAAGCAAAAACACAAATGCACTTAACAGAATTAAAACTTGAACTATTTAAGCATGAAGTGATTTATTAAAACATGATCCCTAGCTATTAATTACAGATACTTTGATTCCTAAGACCAATTTGCAAGGCACCATCACCTGCCCTTAACAAAATGTGGGCTGTTAAGTTGTAGTTTTTACTCATGGTTAAAGTTCATTTAAAATTATCTTGCTAGGCTACTTGTTCTTTCAGTGGGGGCAGTATCCACCTCACCTCCGTGCTTTCCTGAATAACCATCTCAGGATTTAAGAAACTGACCTTTTCTATAGGTGCAGATGGGGCATTGATTCTGGTACTCTTGGCACAAGAATAGGTCCTGAACAATGTCTGAAGGTCTAGAACACCTTGTCTTAGGCAGTTACAGAGCACTTGGAATCTAGAGTTTTTATATCCATGGTAATATGTACAGTGAGATCTGATACTTTATTGGTCTCTTGATGGAGTCATGTGTTAAACAGTGCTGAAGACATGTTGGCGATGTTCAGCTCACTCTGAGGACAACTCTGTATTCTCAATTCTGAGCTGTTTCCTTCTGTGAAACATCCAGTTAGTTGTTTGAAGTGTGTGTTAAATATTTCAGATGTGTGAACTCAATACTGGAGCTCCTGTTTCGCTGCTGTTGTTTTTCTTTTGCTGCAATGTGTGGCTTACATTGTTCCTTCATGTAATAGGCTTATTCCAAGATTCAAATCAGTAACTTGGTGATTACAAGGTGCTGAGTATGTTAGAACCATATTGCAATACACCTCATAGAGAGGTTTCAGATTTTTATTTTTAAAACATTTTCATTTTGTCTCTTGAATTTTATATACATTTATCCACTCATTCATGCTTAGCGTACAGAGGGGCTTTATATTACAAAATAGTCTTATTTCTGAAGAGATTATTTAGCTTGAAATGCAAAAGAGTGAAAGATTTGTAGTTTGTTGATTTTATTATTTCATACTGGAACTTTTAAAATGTTTTCATCAAATAAAGTTTTGTTTGTTTTTACTTTTACTTGTGAATATTAATGTCTGTGTTGTAGTTAGGGTGTATTCTTGTAACTGTGTGAAGCATATGATAATTTGGCATTTCTGTGTAATTAGTGTTACAAGAAACATGTTGCAATTTTTATAATCAGTGAAACAATGTGAAAGGCTGATGACTTCTACTCCATGCTTGCTATTTTCCAAGTACTTGGGTACTGATTCTCTAGGACTTCATAACAGGATATGGAAAAATTTTCACATTAGGTTGAACCAAATGAGGTTGCAATTTTTGTGGATCAAGTGTGTTTTCATTGTAAACTGTTTTTTAATAGTTCAATTGACTATTTCAATGAAGTAGGTTTGAAGAGCTAAGAGGAAAGAAAACAAATGCAAAATAAAATAGAAACCTTAACAAAATGACAGCTGAGGAAACATAATGAGTTTATTTCCTACATACTACTTACATGCTCTATAAAAGCAGACTGATGTGTGAGCATTTAAAACTTTAGCTTACAAATTTAAAAGTTAGTGTTTGAATTCAGTGGGAGGTTTTCATCTTTTTGGGGGTAAGTAGGTAAGAGATTCTGTATACTTATTTTTGAAAACTAGTAATATTCCTGTCCTATTTGCTAGTCAACCTTCTTAGAAATCTTCATAGATTTTTCTAATGAATGATAACTGATTGGCTCTGAAATTACTAGTTGTTTCACCTGTGAGATTATGTGGTTTGCAAGAACAGATATGCTAATGAATATAGTATTTAGAATAGTGGTTGGAGGGCAGGAAAGCAATTTAAATGCTTGCTATAATTATTTTAAAAATGTGTTTTTAATTGATTAGCTTATAGAGACTGTTAAATTGAAAAGAGCAAACATGTGAAATATACACTCCTTGGTTTCTTTTCTTTCAAGAGCATTTCATATTCAAAACATACTGCTCTGGCTTAAAAGCATGCCTAATACTCAAATGGGCACACTGACTATTTGTTTTAATCCAGCGTTCAGGAATTTAAAAAAATCCTGTAAAACTTCCTTTCCTTACCATTATACCAGTTACACGGCCAGACCCCATCCTGTCACACTGGCATAGTAACTGTCATGTTCCCCAAGTTGCTTTGTTTCAGACATGGGATGAGCAGAGTTAACTGCTCTGAGATTACATTATTTAACTCCCTTTCACTTTGCATTTCTACTCTGCCAATCTTTCACTTAAGAATAAAACCAAAACAAAACAAACCCCAATCTTAAATCCCATCACTTAACAGATGTTTTCATGTGGAAACTCAGCGCAGCCCTCAGAAGCTGGTGGTACTGGCAGGTGCTAGCTAAAACTGAGGCTTTCACGGGTGAAGCCTCTTGCCTAGGGTTACAGAGAATCCGGGTTTGCTAGACCTTTCATAACAAAATGCCTGGGTTGCTTAAAAACAAGTGGGTTTTCTTTTTCCTCACAATTCTGTAGACCAAGACAAGGTCTTGGCAAGTTTGGTTTCTCATCTCTCAGACTTGTGGATGGTCACCCTTTTTGTCCTCCCATGGCCTTTCCCTTATTTGTGGGCCCCCTTGGAGTTTGTGTTCCAACTCCCTCTTGTAAGGATGGCAGTTATATTAGTGGCTACTCTGTCTCTGTGTGCGTCTATGAAGTGATAGGAATCAAATCCATAAACTTAATGCATGTTTGTGATCTATCACTGAGCATGACTGTTGGACACAAAAATGGTTTTGCTAAGTGGTCCCTACTGGCCACCATGTTATGAGAATCACTTTCTAAAAATCACTTTGTATACAGGCACATTCTAAAGTACTTGGAAATATGTACTCAACATGTGAATTTTGAATTCAACATGAATTTTCACTTGAATACATGGTAATTCCATGGTCCAGATACGAGCTGAACTAACATGTTTAACCTGTAATCCAAGTATTTTCCACAGGATGCAAAATGGCCTGGAGTGCTTCAAACAGGAGACTTGAGAGGTCATTTAAACAACTTTTATGAACTTCTGCTATGTGTTACAAGTAAGGGATATAACAGTCATCAAGATTGATACTGATTTCAACAAATTTATAGTCTACTATTGGAAGTGGTAAAAAATAGGCAATTGTATTGCCCTCAGTAAAATACAACTGTATACAAATGAAAAATTCGTAATATTACACCTTGAGGAAACGCTAAAAGCACTTTGTGAGACTTATGGCCTTTGGAAAATAAGCCAAGATTAATAAAAGTAAACATGGCTACTATAAGCCATCTGTGTGGACACAGATACGTTTTTACTAAAACTTGATTTCTGATAGACCTCAAATGATTCTTTAAAAAAACCTATTTCTAGTCCTCCCCCCTTTTTTCCTCAGACAAGGCCATGTGGGTCTTGAACTTGTGCTCTCCCTGTCTCCCAGATGTTTATGACAAGTCTGGATATCTTATTTCATATCAGTACCTTTTTACTGGGTCTGAATGTAATTCCAAATCTGAACAACAGTGTGCTAATTGCTTTGCACACAAACTCTGCTCAGTAAAAGATTTTACAGATGATGGACCAGAAATTCTGAAGACATGTGATCTCGGCAGAGTTAACTAACCACCACAGTAAGGTTTCGGGTTGGTTTTTATTTAGCAAGAGCGTCCCGGGCCTTTTCTGGACCTACATTGCCAAAAGTCATTTCTCACCACGGCTGCGGAATTCGAAGTTTCAGATGCAGGAGGAAATTCGAGACTAAGCACTGCGTTGTACTGCCACCCAGTTACTGAACGGTGACTTGCAAATATTCACCTTTCTGTTCTTTTCTCGTCTAACCCGAAACCTGGCATCTGATCTACAAAGCTGGAGGAGCAACGGGGAAGCTGATATTGAAAATACACAAGGGGGACTTAACTAAGAAAGCCAGCGTGCAAATACCTTTCATGCCTAACAGCCAGACGCAGAGAGACACTAAGAGACAATTGGGTCGCAACCCTGCACTGACTTCCGGAGTGTTCCGGCACGGGATTTATACGTCACGCGTCAACGAGAGACTCCCAAACCTCGCCTTCACTTGGACGGAGGCCGAGAGGTTTCAGTCCCTGCGGTCCGATGACCAATCGCGGCAGGGGGAGGCTTGGCTCCTTTTAGGCTACCGCCCCTCCCTTCGCCTCCGCGTCTAAGTCACGCCTTTCTTCCGGGAGGCCAGGGCCGCTCGGGATGGGCTTCGGCTCGCTGCTCTCCCTTCGCGCCGCTGCGGACCCGCAGTCCGGGCGCAGAGCGGTGGGCTGTGCGCGAGTGGAAGCAGTCGCCGCGCGCGGCCGGCTCAGTGCGCCTGCGCCATGGGGGTCCACGGGCTGTGGAAGCTGCTGGAGTGCTCCGGCCGCCGGGTCAGCCCGGAGGCGCTGGAGGGCAAGGTTCTGGCCGTGGGTATCCTTACCGAGCGTGTGCCGACGGCCGGGCGGCCCCTGGGTGTCGCCTGTGCAGCTCGCGGTTCTGCCCTCCTCCGTGAGGGCCACTTTCCGCCCCCCGGGTTTTGGTCCTTTTACAGTGCTGCTTTTATCTCAGAAGCCGGGGGCGCCTTCGCACCGTTTTCCTCATGAGAACGAGAGAAACTTGTAAGTGATGGACGCGCGCGCGCGTACTGTAAAGTACAGTAAGGAGGCCACCGATGGATCAGTGTTTAACTGCGCCCGGCTTGTAAATTAAAGGAGAACTTGTTCTTTTGGGGGAAAAAAATCACGTTTTATGCCAAATACGCTGATGGCAAAACTTAAAAATTTGTCTTGACAAGTTTTTACACGGGGGTTCAGTAAGTTGCGTAACCTGAAGAGCTTTGTAAACCCACCCTAGTGGTTTTCCGTTGTCATTGCAGTTTAAGGATTTCTGAATTATTAGTAAATGAAGTTACAAATTTGAGTGAGGGAATTCTTGCATCCTTATCAGATGGTTTCGGCATGGTACTGGCAGAGTTCTTCCTTAGGGTGTATGAGACCCCGGAGTTCCAGCCCCATCTTTGAGAAAAAGAAGTGCTGATAACAGCGTCAAGAATTTAAGTGATTTTCTCTTTCAGCCTCTATAAAGATTTAGGAGGTTAAGCAGTTCAACATTCAGGGATATGAGTGGGAGAGTAGGGGAAGGGAGTAAGCCATGTAGATTATCTACATGTCAAACAGAAGTGTCACTTAGGGTATGAAGTTATTTTTATGAGGTTATTAAGCTTTTCTGAAGTAATGGGCCATTTAGCTAAACAATTGTTAAGAAGTCTGCATACAATCACATATGTATAATGTAATAATCCGATTACTTCTGTAATTTAATTTTCTATATTTCATCATGAGAATTCTGAGATCTGAAATTTAGATGTTATTTTTCTGTTTGCTAATAAAAAATTTATATACGACTATCTCAGGTTTCTTAATTGCATCCTTTTCCAAATAAACTTTGGATTTTAGACCGTGTGGATAGCTGAGTGTTTTATTTAAACAGTTTATGTTTGTGTCAAAAAATTAAGAAATAGCTGTTTAGGTTTTTTCATTACAGACCTTAACATAAGTTAATGTATTACCAGTATTAGGGAGATAATACCCTCACTGAACACATACCAAAATGGATTAACTTAGTCTTTAGTTACCTACCTCCTGGATTAAGAAAAGTTCTCTTTTCTCAAATGTTATTGAGCCTTTGAGTTTCAACTCTAAAGCAGGCTTTGACTTTGCTTCAGACTTTAACTTTTCTAGCCCTTGGAGAATTTCATTTTGTCTTGAAGCTTTTGTGTTGAAGTTCGATGAATCAAATTGTGTAAATACTTTCAGCATGTTTGATTCTATGGTTTTTTTTTTAAACTAAGAATTTCATGTTGAAACTCTCAACCTTCCATGAGAAGTGGTAAACTGTAGTTAATTTAAATGTGAAAAATGAAAGGGAATTACTTCAGTGTGATTTAATGTTTCAGGAATATGGAGTTTAATCTTTTCTCAGAAGCTGTAGGTCCTAGACTCATAGATAGCATCTTTAAGAGCTATCTTAACTCTGATATTGATTTTTTTCAGTTCTAAAGTCAAAGTGATTGGTTGTGTAGAAACTTCTTCAGTCCTGTATGGCCGTGTAGCAAGCAGAAACGGACCAAGCAGGAGCATTTGTCAGGGCAATACAGAACAGAGACACGGAATGCTCCCGCAAAGATCAATGTTGTGGACCTGATCACTTAGTCTGAGACGTGCCGGCATGATCATCTCCTTTCGTGTGGGAGTTCGAAACATTCTTTAAAACTACTTTTCTGGCAGTTGATTCTTCACATGTCTTCTAAGGTCATTCTGTAAACGGCTCAGATATGTTTTATTATATGTCACTCCACCACCACACACCGTGTGTAGAAGAGGCTTCTGGCCTAGGCGTTTGTGTTCATTACTCTTTTTCTCCCTAGGTTTCTTCCTGAACCTTTTGTTCATGCGAGCCCTGTTCTTGGTGTGGGCCTTCTGTAACTAAAGTGCCGAACCCACAACCACTCTTCTGTCCTGTTATTTTTTTGGCACTTAATGAATGTGTTGATTCTTTTATGTCTGTCTTCCTTTAAGATTATGTGCATCTAAAATATGTGACTCACAGGGGGTGTATTTGTCTTGTTCACAAATGTATTGTTTGATGCATCTCTGTAGGGTCTTGGATATGCTTTTTACATGAAGCACTCTAGTATATAGCAATAAATATACTAATATCTTTTTTGTCAACTTGTCATAAGAGTCATCTAGAGTCATATGAGGAGGCAACTTCAATTGAGAAAATACCTCCATTAGACCAGGCAAGACTGTAGGGCATTTTTTTAGCTATTGATTGAAGGGGGAGGGCCCAGGCCATTGTGTGCCAGCCTAGGCTAGTGGTCCTGGGTTCTGTAAGCAGGGTGATGGAGTCATAAGAGCAAGCCACTAAACCACCCTTCCATGGCCTCTGCATCAGCTGCTGTCTCCAGGTCCCTGCCCTGTTTGAATTACTGCCCTGACTTCCTTCAGTAATGGACTGTAATTTGGAAGTGTAAACTAAATAAACTCCTCCCCAACTGCTTTTGGTCGTGGTGTTTTATTACAGCATTAGAAATCCTAACTAAGACAATAGATATTGTCCTAGGACACAAATTACACTGATAACTTGTGGTAGTAAATGATAGACAGTGTACATTAATTTTTTAAAAAATAATACATATTGTCTCATATGTTAGGCCTTATGGCGGGATATGTATTGCAAACAGAAGTGGTTTACACAGACAAGGTCTCTCACAGGATTGGTGTCCCTGGCTGGACAGTAACTCCATTTTGTTGACTGTTAGCTGTTCATGTTTCTGCTGTTTAATAGTACATCTCATGGAGGTGTAGATCTGGAAGAGTTAAGTGAGGCTGGGGAAATGTCTCGTAGTTTGAGACTCAGTAGGACACAGTGAGGTTAGCATGGGAGAGGTCCTTGGTGGCAGGAGGAGCTGTGTGTTTTCTAACATTAGGAATGTAGTGGCTTAAAATATGACAGGAGATTTGAGCACAGGCCAGGTCATTTATAGGTTCTGCAGGTCATGAAGGATCTGTGCATGTTTTCAAAAGGTAAGATTCTTTTTAGTAAACCTCAATGTACTTCCAGGTGTGGGAAACCTGCAGCCTACAGCCCACATGTACCTATAATAGCTAATGAGTGTGGCCAAACACAAAGTCATTACATTACTTAACACATTCTGAAATTTTTCTTGTAGTTTTTGTTTTTGATAGCTTGACTGCACAGGTCTTAGGCATGAACTTTATTGATAATAACATAGCGCTGCAATATTAAAGGTTGGATGTGTCTGCAAGGTAGAACTGGTAGGGTCTCATGCAGGTTGGATGAGGAGGATTCGAGAACTTAATCTCCCCTACCCCCCACATGTGAAACAGCGATTCACATTGCTGGGGCATACGCAGCTTAGTGGAGAAGGCATGGAGTTTGAAATGTCTTCAGGCAGTCAGATAGATTAGCCAGGTTAGCTAAGACACAGCACTGCTCTAGTCTTGGGGGTACATGTGCAAAGTGTGGTGGGTGGTTTGAGGTAGCATCTGCAAGAGGTACAGACTGGAGGGAAGAAGTGGGCCTGGGAAAGGTTATGGTAGAAGAACTCCAAGGAACTGGCCAAGAGCAGGAAATCCAGCTGGGTGCTAGTTCATGCTTAGGAACAAATGCATTGACAACGACAAAAAGGCATCTTTGAAAAAGGTTGAGAAAGTGAGAAAACTACAAGAAAACATGACTTCTTTTTAGCAGAGGTAGCTATTCTTAATAGGACCAATGCATGGCCAATTTTTCTGCATTTGACACTACTTGGATTATAGAGAGAATTGCACTCTTTAGTTTTTATAATGTATTAACTTTCTTCTAGCAATGTTTTGTAACTATTTTTAATCATTAGACCTCTTTCTAAGAACATATTATCCTAGGAACTCAGTATATTGTAATTGAGTTTTAAAAGTACAGACCATGAAAAAAACCTTTCAAACCTTTTTATATTTTCATTGTTATATTCAAGTGTTACTATAAATCTTATTGTAAATCCATGATGATTTCTTGAGGATAAAAGTATGGGAATGAAATTCTTGGTAAAACAATACATTTTTAACCTTTTCTGCTATGATTTTTCAAGTTGTTTTTCAGAAACTTGTGGCAGCTCTCTAACATTCTCTATAGAACATTGACTTTTTTTGGTTCGTTTTTGAGACAGAATCTCATTTGCTGTGTAGTCCAGGCTGGGCTCTAACACAAAATCTTCCTGAGTCATGAGATTACAATTGCCTGTTACCTTGCTTGTTTAGCTTGTTTTTGCAATGCTAAAAATGGAAGCCAGGGCTTTGTGCATACTGGGTAAGGACTCTGCTTTGTCTCTAGGCTCGGTGGGAGGGCTTTCTTGTCAAAGAAGGCATTTTCATTATAAAATCTTTAAAACATTTTTTGTTTGTTATATTCAAAATAGTAGGCTTCTTTGTCATATTAATATATGTATATCATTGTACTTTTTTCATATTTTCTCCCCCTCACTACTTTTCCCAGTCCCTCTTCCAAGCTCCTTCCCATTTCTTCCCTCCCAAATACTCACCCCTCTGCTTTCATGTCGTTACACGTGAAAATGTGGGTAGACGCATATGAGATGTTAACTTTAGATTGGGCATACAAAGAAGCTGTCTTTGCCATTAGACTTTTCAAGGGGTCAGCTGCCTATAATTTTAAGGTTCAGAAAGTAGAAAGTTGTAAGGAGCCAAAGAAAAGTAAGCTGACTTTGGGTAGATTCTGTCATGGCCAGGTGTGTTTCAACTTCACATGAATGATGGTGTGTGTTTAATGTTTAGTATATTGGATATTGAAATTTTGAGGATGAAGATGGAAATTCCAAAATGTTTTCCTTTACTGGCTCTCCCAGATATTAGTATTTGGCTAAACCAAGCACTTAAAGGAGTCCGAGACTGCCATGGGAATGCAGTAGAAAATGCTCATCTTTTCACATTGTTCCATCGGCTCTGCAAACTCCTGTTTTTCCGTATTCGCCCTATTTTCGTATTTGATGGCGATGCTCCACTGTTAAAGAAACAGACCTTGGTAAATATCTGATTTAATTTTCTCTTTAGACACCATTAGCATTTTTTTATTATTAAATTCAATTACAATGGTTTCCCTTTTCTTTCCTTCCTCCAAACCTTTTCATATATCCCTCCCAAGTCTTTAAATTCATGACCTCTGTTTTCCCCCAATTGTTATTCCATGCATAAATATATATGCAAATATGTTTCTAACTATAACACCTGTTCAGTCTGTATATGTATGCCTGTATGTACCTTTCCTTTTTTCTTTGGGGAGGCGGGGTTGTTCAACACAGGGTTCCTCTGTGTAGTCCTCTTTGTTCTGGAACTCACTCTGTAGATCAGGCTGGCCTCCAATTCAGAGATCTACCTGAATTGGATCCACCTGCTGGGATTAAAGGTGTATGCCATTACACCCTGCATATTTTCAATGAGCAGTTTTGATATGTAATCAATTTAATTTCAATTGGTTTTAAAAATTTATCTTTAACAGTTTTTTTTTTCTTTTCTTTTTTGGGACATGGTATCTCTATGTGGCCCGGCTGGCCTGGAACTCACTATGTATAATTAGGCTGGCCCTGAGCCCACAGAAATCCATCTGCCTTTGCCTGCATTTAAAGGAGTATACCACAATGCCAGGCTTAAAGGAGTCCGAGTTTCTCTTTAAAAGCTTTCACAAGAGCGAGAATCTATAATATATGTAATGATCAAATTTACCTGTTAACTAAAAGTCCTAGGATTAATTTTAGGTGGTCCCCATTATGTCAGGCGGGGCTCCTATTGCTCACTAAGGAGCCCCTACTTAGGAGATGTCTCTCTGAGAGTGTGTTTGAGTGTCCTTGGGGACAGAGAAATAAAATGAACAAAAAACCAAAAAAAAAGTACTTTCAGAACAACAACAACAAATCTACTTGACCAGGCTATCCTCCAAAATGTTTTCTGTGTGGTAGCGCTGTCTCAGTGAAATTGTCTACTCAGCTAGACATTTATTAGATCTTTTTATACATGCTAAGACTTTCTTCTAATATCATCTTGAATTCAGGGGGAAAGAATTACATTAAAATAATATATTTTTGTGTTATTTCAAATTGATTTTGAAATAACTTGTATAAAATTTAGGTTCTTGGTGGTTCTGAAGTATATTTACAAGACACGGACAATAAGCTGACACCTTCCCAGGTGGCTACATATAGGTGATTTTTAGCAAGTGCTCTGTGTGTCCTGTGCAACCCAGAACCTGAAGGTGGTTATCAGCAGCAGTGCGAAGGAAACAGTAGAACAGCTGCTGTCCCTCATTTCAGATGATGAAACGTTTTTAGTAGACCATCATCAGAATTGAAACGCCACACGATTCATTTTGACAGGCAAAGAGAAGGCAGAAGAAGGATTCTGCATCCATTGACTCAAGAAGAACTACAGAGAAGCTTCTGAAAACCTTTCTGAAGAGACAGGCTCTGAAAACTGCCTTCAGAAGCAAAAGGCAAGAGGAGGACCACAGTGGCCGCATACCCTCACGGGGCTCCGATAGTGGCCCTCTTTGTCTCATTTAATAGGAAGTCAAGAGAGGAGTGTGCGGATAGCATCGGACTTGGGAGTGTGGAATAGTAGCTAATGAGAAAGAAAAGTTATCATATTGCTTTCTCTTTTAAAGAACTAGTTTGCTGATTTATATGTTTTTTTTTTTTTTTAAGTATTGCAGGGCCTCACAGGTCCTGGGCAGGTGATCTTCTCCGGGGTTCACTGCAACCCAATTTTACTTTGCTAGAGCCCTTCCTGACTGTAGTTGGGGCTGTGTCTGAGGTGCTCTAGAGAGCTTCCTTTTCCCTCCACAGGGATGTTAGTTGTGACAACAAAAGCTTAGAGAAGACTCAGGCCAGGAGGGGTCAGCTACTGTCCTTGAGTGGGATTTGTATAACTAGTAGAAGGAGAGGAATGACTCAAATGCATTTCATATGATTGTTGAAAGTTACGTGTGCTTTCCAGAAATGAAGAGCTACCCAGTCTTACTCAAGTTCGAAGAGAAAATGACATCTATGTTTTGCCACCTTTACCAGAGGAAGAAAAACATAGGTAAATGTTTAACTACTAAAGAATATCACTTTCTAGGGACTGGGCAGGTGGCTCACAAGTATGAGGGCCCGCATTTTATCCGTAACACCCACATAAAAAGCTGTGCATACTGACATCAAATGCTTATAATTTCAGCACTGGGGAGACCTCTAGCTGTTCCTTGACCAGTGACTTACAGGGAGGTATCCCTTACCTGCCCTGAGACTTTTCATTTAATATCTCTGTCTTCTAGGATGACCGTCCATCTATTTGTGTTCAAATTCCTCTGTTTAAAAAAAATATATATTTAAACTAACTTACAAAGTACTGGGGTTCTATATGATTTTTTTAAAGATACCTTTCGTTATCATACCTGTACCCTGACTTATCCCCTTACTCTGCCCCTACCCATGCTTAAACCTTTAACTCTCAGTATCCCTCATGCTTCATATCATATGTATTTACACTTTTTTGTACTCATGCTGACCCTACCTGCTTCCTTTCGTCTCTCTCACCACCGGCATAAATTACCACATCCGATGTACTTTTTGATGGACACGTGGGGACTTCACATTTCTCACTGTCCTTGACGTCTCTGCCTATGTGGCTACCGTGTCCTGCTGGTCTGCTGGCCTAGCACCTTCCTAGTTGCTCCTTTCCAGTTTTCTGTGAGTCTTGCTCTGCTGGTGGTTAGTCCTCAAGGTGTCTGTGTTTGAAGTGTTGGTGGAGGACCGGAAGTGTAGACAGTTTTTCTTTGATCCTAGCCTCATTCTCTTCCCAGGGGCTCCATGGCAACAAAGTAGATTTTGTATCAGCCATTTCTTTCTCTACCTTGTTGTCATGACTATCTCAACAGCACTGAAATTTTTTTCTGTTTCATTCTTGATCTCATGCCTTTGCCTCAACTCCCCACCTTCCAGTGCAGTCTGCTTTGTTCTCTACAATATATTTATAGCCCAATTATGGTAGTTTTCTTTCTTTTAAACTTCATGATTTTTTTAAAAAATGACAAATTTCCAGTCCCTCTTCTAGTCCAGCCTGGAATTTGCTGTGTGATCCAGGCTGGCCGTGAACTTATGATCTTCCTGCTGTAGCCTTGTCAGTGCTGGGTTACAGACCTATGTCACCATGCCTGGCCTAGCTTGTCATCTCCTCAGAGTAAACTTCCAGATGTTTAGCCTCATTACCTGCCCTCCTTACTGTCATGAGCAGATTTTCCTTTCCTTATTTCCGAATGACTGTAGAGCTCAGTTCATGTGTCTAGAACACTTCCATGCATGTATCTACGTTATATCTTACATTTGGGTCCTTTGTTTATTCCTAGCAAATCTACCAATGTAATTGTGGGAGATTCTGGAAAGCTTCCATGGCTGTCTGTATTAGTTACTTTTTTATTTCTGTGACAAACACATGACCAAGGCAGCTGGTCAAACAAAGTGTTTAATTGGGCATATGGTTCCAGAGGGCTAGAGTCTGTTATGGCAGAGTGAAGGCATGGCAGTAGGAACAGCTGCGAACTCACATCTGGAGCCTAAAGTGGAAGGTGTAGAGTGTACTGGGGATGGTGGGAGGAGTTGAGGCCTCAAACCCTGACGCCTGGAACACGCCTCCTCCAACAAGACCACACCTCCTGATCCTTCCTGAGTAGTTCCACCAGTTAGGCACCAAGTGTTCAAGCGTATGAGCCTGTTGAGGGTAATCCCATTTAAACCACCACAGTGTCTGAAGCTTGTTAGATGACTTACTCCTGAACCTGTCCTTAACAGCCTTCTCTTCCTTGTGATGGAGCTAGGAGTTCTTACTGCAACTGCAGACCGTGAGACCCTGGAGTCAACATTTTCTCATCCTACTCACTCTTGTAGACCTTGAGCGCAAGAAATGTTTGTAAGTGTTTGTTAAAAATCATAGATGTTAAAAATTATTTTCTTGTCTTACAGTTCAGAAGAGGAAGATGAGAAGCAATGGCAAGCAAGAATGGATCAAAAGCAAGCTTTGCAGGTACTCATATAACATGGGAATTCAGAATGGATTTCGTTATTCGAAATGGTGAAAATGAGTTATCTTTATGAGGTAGGATGGTTTATGGACTTTCCCAATAATAAGTAAAGCTAGCTGCCCCTTTTACTGTGTGTGTTTCTGATTGCATGTACGTATATGTATATGTCAAATCCACACTTACCTATGCCTTCCATACACTTGTATATTGGATTTGGCATTATTATTATTATTTTGAGTTTTTGTTTTTCTATGTAGTCCTGGCTGTTCTGGAGCTTACTGTATAGACCAGGCTTACCTCGAACTCAGAGTTTTGTCTTCCTTCAGCCTCCATGGGCTAGGATTAAAGTTGTGCAGTAACCACATCCAGCTTCATTATGCATTCCTATATATATTTTTAATTAATTAGTTAATTAATTATTTATACAGCGAATGACACTTTATTCAGTCATTGTCTTTACAACTGAAGCTCTGGGAATTCAAAATTAACATCCTTGCCCGTGAGCTTCTTAAACGCACCAGAAAAAGTTTCGACCTTGTGCTCCACTTTATTCTGCTGTGCTTTGTCTAAATGAACCTTTATGAGCCGGCTGCCATCCAGTGTCACACGGATCCTCGCACCCAAATTTCACTTGGGAAGACCACGTCCTCAAGGATGGAGTCGTGCACTGCTGTCAGGGTGCGCCCTCTGAGGCGCTTCTGCTTATTTTTCATGAGGCTTTTCCGGGTCGGCTTGAGCAGCGGAGATCACGTGCTTCCCGCTGAACTTCTCCAACTCACAAACTAGCTGGACTTGGAGTTTCTGAAAAGATTTCAGCTGAGGAACTGGTACAAAAATTATGATAGCTTTCCCACCGCCACCACCAACTCCAGTTTCCTTGGCCGTGGTGACGCTGAGTTGCCGCAGCCGCGCCTTGAGACGGGAGTCTTGTTCAGCTCGAGCAGCGCCTGAGAGATGCCAGACTTTTTAACTTGTGTGGCTTCTCGCCATGGGGCTTCTATCTTGGCGCTCGAGCTGAACGTGGCTCTGTCCTCACGGAGCATCAGCTCAGGAAGAGCGCTCCTGTATATTCAAAGTGAGCTATTTTTTTTTAATTTTTATTTTTTAGAGATAACTGACCATTCAAGAAGTAAATAGTAATACATCTTTATACAGAATATAAGAATACTTACACAGAATATAAGAATACTTCTTGGGGCCAGGAGTGTATCTTGTTGAGTGCTTGCTTTGTATGCATAACACTGTAGATTCATTCCCCACTGCCACAATTAAATGCAAACACTACAGTCTTTGTATTTAAAGTAACTTTATATTTAAAGTAACTTGGAAAATTTTGGCAGATATATATGCGTGCATATATTTATGTTTACTCATGCCTGTGCATGTGTTCTAATTATTTTTTTTTGCAATGTAACTTAGTGGTATAAAAGTGGCCATTTTTATCACCGTCTGCCACACTGCTGGGAGTTGATAAGCCCAAGGAGGTGCTTCTCTCTTGGGGTCTTCCATGTAGATGCTTTCAGGATGTAGATGGGACTGAAGTTGCTTCGTGTGCTCCTTCACCTGCATGCTTGGTGGTTGGCTGTGGCTATCAGCTGACTTCAGTGAGGCTGATGGCTACAATTTCATGTAGCCTGTATGTGGCCTGTGCTACTTCCTAGCACGGGGCTGTTCCAAGGGGAAACATCCAAAAGGAGATCCTAGGCAAAAACTGTTGCCTTGCTTTGGATGTTGTATAGTTTCCTTTCTACCACATTCTTGGCTACATGTTTTCATGGCAGTACCTACAAGGGAAAAATGTCAAGAAGAGACTCAAAGACTCTGCTCATGTGGTAGAGCCATCACCATGCATGAGTATTGCCTTTAAACACTGAAGTCACACAGATTGTTACTTTTGTTAGTAGCCTAGGCTGGCCTAGAACTTGCAATCCTTCTACCTTAGTCTCTCAAATGCTGGAATTATATATAAAGCACTACCACTCCTGGTTCTTGAACAAGTTTTTTTTTTTCTTAGATTTATTTACTTATTATTTTTTAATGTGTATGGGTGTTTTGCCTACATGTATGTCTGTGCACCACAGGCATGCAGAGTCTGTGGAGGTCAGAAAAGGATTGTCAGATCGCTGGGAACAGGACTCTGTGAACCATCATGCGGGATGTTGGCAGTAAAGCTTTGGAGCTTTAGAAGAGCAGCTAGTGCTCTTAATCATTGAACCATTTCTCTAGCCTCCTTTGTGCAATTTTTTGTTTTGAATGAACTTTTTTTCAAGCTTATTATGGTAGTAGGTAGCCTTCTTTGACTCCCTGATGTCTTATTGTTTTGGTATGTCTGGTAGAAGACTTTTCTGCCAAAATCTCAGTTTCTTTCAACTTCCTACGGTTCTGCATTATCCATCCATCAGGTGTTAGCAAGTGGTGTGACTGAGGATCTTGTGGTCAGGACTTCAGTGTTCACGGGCCATGTGATTTAGAAAAATTAATTTTTTAAGGCATTATTTAAATTTCAAAATATAAAACTAATGTAAGTATAAAAACAGCTCATATACAAAAGGCTTGTCCTCGCCTCAGGGCACTTACACTTGTCTTCTGCAGTTTAGGTTCCCCGTACCCATCTGGGTCTTGGTATTTTTCAGATCCCTGCTCAGGACATCTGTCTGGTAGGGTTTTCTCCATCTAACCCATAAGAATTTTATCCTTTTCGTTTCTCTGATTGCTCTCATCAGATCAGCCTGTTGGATGTTCTAACAATTATCTTGCTTATTTATTTACTTGCTGATGTGCCTTGCTGTACTCCTAAGATTAAGGCACTGATGTACATAGTTAGCACAGTACCTAAAGTCTTAAAGCAGGGCCAGGGTGGTGTATAAGTGCCTGGTAAGTGGTTTGCTTTGGACTGAATGAACAAATGAAGGGATTTATTACTCATCTGCTTGTTCACTATGCTGCCTGTTATAGAATTTATACTTCTATGTGTAGATTATATAGAGCTATATTTATAATATAAACACAGTGTTTGTAACAGTGACTAGACCTAGATGGATAAATATGAATTTACTGATGCTAACATTTTATTCCTTATAGGAAGAATTCTTTCATAATCCTCATGCCATAGATATTGAGTCTGAGGACTTCAGCAGCCTGCCTCCAGAAGTAAAGCATGAGATCTTGACTGACATGAAAGAGTTTACCAAGCGAAGACGAACATTGTTTGAAGCAATGCCAGAGGTAAAACACCCAGCACTGCACAGTAGCACACCAATGCTTAGAATTAAGAACTTCAGTAAAGCTTCACAGAAAGCAGAGAAAATTGGCAGGTGGTACATTAGAGAGAGTCTCCGTTGCAAGATACAGAGTCTGTGTATCTCAGGTCACACAAGGCTTGGTTTGTTCATGTGTTCACTGCAATTCGTGAACACTCCAACAAGTCTTCTGCACCCCCCAGCCAAGACTAGGTCTTTTCTCCCGTGTGTCCTTAGCACTTTGTAACATGGTATTCTAGTTCTCAGCATAGAACATGCCTGTCCTGATCCTGGCTACCCCTATAGCAGGTAACTCAGTGTCTCACACAGTACCCAGCACCATGTGGTTCTTGGGCTAGTTTGTAGAAGTCACTTTAAATGTATGTCACACAACATACATTATTTACAAAAAGTAACTGTGACATGGAAAATATTTATGACTTGAAATTCCAGATATGGAATTGTGTGTGTTCCTCTCCTTCTTTGTGACTAGTGGGAACAGGGTGGCCTGAGCGTAGTAACTTCAAAGTCACAGGAAGCTGGAGCAGGTTTGGTGTGCCTGGTCGTGTGTTGTTGAATGTCCTGATCATGTTGCTGTTGATTACATAATTTGTGCCCCCATTGAGTACTCGCTGTCTTTAGTTCCTGATGCGTGTGTTCTGTTTCCCTTCCTTCTGCCACCACCTGCTGTTGATAGCAGTTCTCCTCAAACACTGAGATAGAATGTAAATTTACAGCAATTGATGTAGTTGTTTGGTTTTTGTTTTTGCATTTTTTTAACTTGCCGTAGACTTTAGAATACTTTTTTACTTTGGTACCAGAAAGATGAAAAAAGCCAGATACTTCAGTCATTTCTGGTTTTCCGTGTAGCTAGGATTTTTTAAAAAAATGGCACATGGAAATGATATTACTAAGATTTCTGGGTACAAGAAATTATTTTTATTTTGGGGGAAACATCTCCCAGCTTTGTTTTTTCAGAGGTGTGGAGAATCTCTGAGTACTGCTGATAGAAATAGGGTTGAGTGGAGTGAGGAGGAAAGGAGAAGGAGAGCATCTAGTGGCTTTCTCTTTTTCCCTGTCAACCATGGAGACACTAAGGCTAGGAGGCTAGGGTGGGTCCCTGAGTAGTCCAGGATGGACCTTGGTGTGACTTATCCACCGTGCACATGATGTTGACACGAGAAGATCCATGTCCTAGTAGCAGGGACAGTCATAAGTCTGCTAACAGACTCAGTTTTAGTAAGCCATCTGTCTGAGGTCTCCCATGTGAGTCTAGTGTTAAGGTCTCAAGCTCGTAATTTGCAGACTGGAGATAGGAAAATCTCTCATTGGATGCCTCTCATTGACAGTAAGTCAAGGTGGGTAATATAAAAGGACTCAGAATACCTTCAATGGGAAAGGCTTTATTCATGTAAACTATGACTATTAATACCTCTGGTTATTTACTCTGTGTTTTCTATGGACCAGGGACTTTGCAAGGCGGTTCACTTGTATTTTAGAAGCTTGTGTTTCACTGAGCCACCATCACATGTCATACTATAGCTATGTAGTCTAGCTCAGAAATGATTTTTAAATGAACGATAAAATAATAAAAAGAGCTTTCATGATTTATTTTGCTTAATTCTTTGTTTTTCAAATATTTTTTAAGGCTGTTATAATGCCATCTGTGCTAACTGCAGTAGTTTGGAGGCAGAGGCAGGAGGATTTCCACAGTTTCAAGGCTAGCTTGATTTATATCTATGTAGTGAGTTCCAGGCTAATTTGGGGTACATATTGAGAGACTATCTCAAAGCACAACACAAAAAAATGAAGTTAACAGTGAAACCCCCTTAGTTTTCAAGTTGTACTGGTGTACTACGAAACTATACCTTTTGGAAATGGGTTGGGCAGTAGTGGTATTATCTGTCTTAATCTAACACAGTAATTTTGTTTATTTTTGTCCCTAGGAGTCTAATGACTTTTCACAGTACCAGCTGAAAGGCTTGCTTAAGAAAAACTACCTAAACCAGCATATAGAAAATGTTCAAAAGGAAATGAACCAGCAACACTCAGGGCAAATCCAGAGGCAATATGAAGATGAGGGAGGCTTTCTGAAGGAGGTAGAGTCAAGAAGAGTGGTCTCTGAAGATACCTCACACTACATCTTGATAAAAGGTACCGGGCACCATCATCGATTTGATAGCTAAAAATCATGATACGGATGCAGTGTTCTGTTGTCATGCCTGCAGTGATGGGCTGCATTCTTCTGTGCCAGTCAAGGCAGAGGCACAGCATATGAACAATCTGTCAATCAGGGGAACCGTGCTCTCTCCCGTTAGGTCTTATGCAGGTGGCCACAGCCACTCTGTACTTAGCATTGTGACGGCCATCCAATATCCAGAACACAGCATTTTGTAGGATCTCTTTCCATCCTCATCCTCCTTCATTCTTTCCACCCCCACCTCCCCTTTTGTGATATTCCCAGGGCATTGGTGTGTGCGCCGTACGAAAGTCTCATTTAAGGCTGAGCGCTCAGCAGTTGCTTGTTCCAGAACTCTGCATTGACTGTCACCCTCTTCAGGGAGGAGCTTCTCTGGCCCAGGCTAGCGGCAACAATAGGCTTTAGGTACCAACGTGGGCTTTACAGTCTTAGATATGTCTTCCCTCCTGTGGAGTGGACCCCAGATCCAGTTGAGCAGGATATTGATTTGACTGCAGGGTGTTCTTGCCACTGCGGCACTAATGTGTGTATCTTGTTTGTTAAGTCAGGATTGTAGCACACAGGATTCCTACTGGGAAAGACTTGATAATTTCCCACCCTCAGCAGCCTGTCTGGTTCCTTTCAGTCCTGCAGCGATGGAGTAGCAGAGAGGAGGTGTCCAGCTTACTTCCATCTTCACTTTTCTGTGTCCTTTGCCCATGGTGTGTTGTGTCCTTTGCAATAGGATTTTACTGTCTGGTTGTGGATAAGCAAGAGCAACAACAATGGACTATATTGTTTTGGAGCTTCTTGTGCTGTCTGATCAGAGACCCATGGGGAATGTCTTGCACTTGGCACCAGGATTTTTGTTCAAGACCCCATGGCTTCTGGGAGCAATACTGTCAGCTCATGGAGGGGACTTCCATTCATACTTTTTGTTTGTTTGTTTAATTGTGCTTTTTAGTTTATAGAGTGGTGCATTTCTGTGTGGTTTTAGCATATATCTTTGGTTTTGATTGACCCTTCCCACCTACAACCTTCATCTTTCTTCTATTCCTCCAGTTCCTTCCCTAGTTAAACTTTTTCTGTCCTGAGTATGCCTCATATCATATGGAGAAACACTACTTTTAAAAAATGAGAGAAAACAAAGTAACACAGAGAGTCTTAGTATGACAGAGAAAACAGAAGTTGAAATCATAGGATTTTAGAAGCAGACATGAGCTTGAGTTCCAGTTCTGCCACTTAATTTGTGAACAAGAGGCCTAAGTTACTCTTTGATTCTTTACTTTCATCCAGGCAGGTTGAAAACATGATTATTTCTGATACAGGTTCGTTCTGTGGGCTGGGTCAGATCTTGTCTGTAAAGTGTCCGGTAAGCGGTGGCTTCTGTTATTTGTCCATTTATTATGTATATTAACTACATAAGGTAGAGTTTTGCTCCCCACTGACAGTGGGACATTTCAGATATTTCCTCTGATTTTTTACCATTTTTCTTTGTGATGGATTCAAATTTAATATCTGTCATATTTTAAGAAGATGTGAGAATATGTAGGCTTGGATTTTTCAAAAGCCTACTTTATTTAGGGTTCTTTTTATCTCCCTTCCAACCTGCTGACCAGAAGAAGGTGAGAAAGAAGGTTATCAGGGAAGGGGGTTGTGGACCTTTTTTAGACGTAGTTCCTTGGGGCAGTTCTACTCTTTGTTGTCTGCACACCAGCAGTCAGTCAGCTAAACATAAATCAACAGCAGGGGCACATTCGGCAGAAACAGGAGGACTCCGTGGAACTGGCAAGAGTGAAAGCATCAAGACTCAGCTGGAGCTTGCTCTCTGAGAAGTGGAGTATAGAAAAGCAAAGACCAGCAAAGTGATGTAGTGACACAGAAGCGCTGTCTCTGTGGGCTTCTATTTCTCCGAGGCCACGCAGGGCTGTTCTTCCAGCTGGCAAAAACCACAAACGTTGCACGAGACAGCTTCCAGCAAAGCATCATGCACCCTCTCATATGTCTGCTGTCAGCTGACCATGATCATGTCCCCTCTTCACGAGTTCAACTTAGTTCAACTGAGGATGAACTAAAAATATTTCCACATCCCACATTCGGGAACAAAACAAAAAACACATACAAGAGACCAAAATTTTCACTATAGAAATATGTTACATCAAAGCAATTTCTAAAATATGAAGTTAGCATTAAAAATATACATCAAGGAGCTTCAGAGATGGCTGAGAAGTTAAGCTCTCATCCTGCTCTTTCAGGGGACCTGGGTTCCAGGTCACCCACGTGAGCAGTGTAAGTGCCTGGAACTCTAACTCCAAGGGACGCAATATCCTCTTCTGGCTTCCTCAGGTACCCACAAACACCTGATGTTCACACACACACACAGACACAGACACTAAACAAACAAACAAATGGCCAGATTTGAATTAGAAGGTTGTCCTACACCACCTCATTACTCTACACCATTAGTAGTTTCAGCAACTCTATCAAATATTTTTCTATTTTATTTATTGTTGCTTTTTCTTGGAGGGGGTATTTTAAATTTTTTCATTTCAGATTTTATTATAAAGAACTTGGTTCAACAGCATTTTTCAGTTTTACTAGTCATTAAAATAGAAAGATCATTTTATAAATTTAATTTTATAAATTCACTTGTGTGAGCACTAATACCAGGATTTTATTTCTTTTTTTTCCTACAAAACAAATAAACAATCTAAAATGAAATTATGTTTTATAAAATAGATAAAAGCACTTGTTTTACTTTTGGCTATCTAGTGTCAAATAAAACTTTAAATCTAGGGTACTTTGTGGCTTTTGAGTTCTGGGGAAAGACATCCATGATAAAGCCTGTAGAATCTTGCTTAGGTAATAACAGTTTGTACTTAGCCCCTAATGGATTAGCTACTACAGAATTAATGAATGGGTTCAATAAAAATGTATTACTGTATTTATGATCCAGGATTCTCTTGTTTATGTTCCCAGAAATGCATTGTTATAGAGTGAATTGCATAGTGAGAAATGTTTTTATTTCTCTTAGGTATTCAAGCTAAGAAAGTCACGGATGTGGATTCAGAATCTCTTTCATCTTCTAGCAAAGTGCACAGCATGTCTTTTGATGTGAAGACATCACCCCATGAGAAAGTGAAGCCAGAGAAAGAGCCAGAGGCCACACCTCCTTCTCCAAGAACTCTGCTGGCTATTCAGGAGGCCATGCTGGGAAGCAGCTCAGAAGAGGAGCCCGAGAGTGGAAAGTGGGAGAGGAGCTTGCGGGCCACTGCAGATGCAGGCTCCATATCGCCACGGACCCTTGCAGCTATTCAGAGAGCTCTGGATGATGATAAAGATGGGAAAGTGTGTGCCAGGAGTGATGAACTGGCAGTGAGTACACTGTCTGGAAGTAATCCAGACCAGGAGCACATTGATGGAGTTGCAGTAAGAGGTGGAGATGCACCATTTACCACAGTTCCTCCTTTACCCAGTGTGACTGTGGTAAAGGAGGACATGGTCAGCTCCAGCAGTGGAAAAGAACGGATAGCCTCAGCTCATTCTCATAGTACTGCTTATCATCAATGTGATTCTCCAGAACAACAAATGCCACTTACTCATGCGGTGAATGAGGCCTCTCAGATAAGTAGTGAGTGTGAGGTTGAGAGCAGGCAAGCTCCCCTTCCGGCAGTATCCACAGAAGTTCCATGCAGTTATGCCTCTGGGCTCCTCAGTGCAAGGGAACCAACTCTGCTTCCTCCAATAAGAACACGTACTGATGAGCCTGAAGAGCCTGAGCTGCAAAAAGGTCTTTACCCACCTGGGAATAAGTGTCTTTCAAGTGATGATGAAACAGAAGGTGGACAAAATCCTACTTCCCAAGCAGGGAATAGAGTTCATGTGCCTTCAGAGGCAATAGCTAACTTAGAAAATGCATTGTCTTCTAATGCTGATGAACATGGAGATAACCTGAAAACCATCCAGCAACAGGAGATGACTGAAGCTGCTTCCAGGGAGTTGATTTCTGTGCCAAAGCCCATGGAACCAATGGAGATGGAGTCTGAAGAAAGCGAGTCTGATGGTAGGTACTTTTTAAGGGATGGAGTGGGAGGACTTCATGTCTGTAGAGACTGAGAGACCCTATAGTACAGCCTTGTTTTACTTTACAGCTGAGGAACCAGGAAGAAAAGAGAAGTGAGCTTTCTAGGGGCACACAGCCAAGATGGGGGTGCCCTGTTTTGCTGGGCTATCCTTGGACTCTTTAAGATTTTATTTTATTTTACGTGTATGGGGGTTTTGTCTGTGCACATATGTATGTGTGTACCCACAAGGCCAAAGAGAGCATCAGATCTTCTGGAGTGGGAGTTACACATGCTTGTAAGCTATGCGCTGGAAACCTAATCCTGGACCTCTGCAAGAGCAGCAAATGTTTTCAACTGCTGAGGCATCTGGCCAGCCTCTGACCTTGGTACTTTGCATGTTTGGAGAAAAGAAAGCTGAATTTCTTTTAGCTTTTGTTATCTTTTTACTTTGACATAATTACGAAAATTAAAAGATTGAAGAAATAATGTAGAATACTGACTGATTCACACCTAAGCTAAAGGCTGGTATTTTGTCCCATTTGTTTTATATTTCTGTCTGTCTCTCTCCCCATTCCCTCTGCCTCTTCCTTGCCATCACTTCTCCATCTCTCTCTGTTTCTCCCAGGCATTTTATCCATGTACGTCTCTCCTCTTTCTAAACCTCTGCATTTTTATGTACATATATGCAGTGATCCTTTCATTGTTTATAGTTTATTTATTTATGTACTGCTTGCTAAGATTTGACTCCAGGACCAAAGGCACTCTAGTTTCTTTATGGCATTTGTCAGGGAGATGCTCTGCCTGGTTTCACTGCACCCACAGATACAACCAAGGACCGTTGACAAGGTAGTGGAGTCTTGAGCAGGGATCTCCAGCTGGGGAGCCTCCCCATTCTGGTACCCTACTGTGGGTACCAGACAAGTCACATAATACTCTGAACCTCATTTCATAATGATAGAATATACATACAAGTACACATACACACACGTTTGTGCTTATATACATATATGTGTGTATGTATTTGCTAATTTGAAATGACTCTAGACCACACTTCAAGTAATGAAGATAACTGTATGCATATATGTTTATACATAATTTGTGTTGTGTTAGTTATTGATCAGTTTTTTTGTTACCTGTCTGTCTCTCTATCTGTCTATTTATTTGAGACTCATGTAACCGAGGCTGCCCTCATACCTGCTATGCAGCTGAGGCTTGTATTGAACCCCTGACCCTCTTGCCTCTACCACCTGAGTGCTGGGATTACAGGTCTGAACTACTATGCCTGGCTTGATTTTTACATTTTTACTTCCTCCCTTTGTCAGTGTTTCATGGAAAGGAATTTGGAGCCTGTCAGAATATGCTGCACCCAAGCAAACTTCCTGCTACGTTTTTCAGCATCCTTGGTTCTTTGTCTGGGTAGAGGGCTACTGTGATGGTTGCCAAGTGGTGCTGGCCATCCCTATCCTTCCTTAGGCATTGATTAGTTTTATTCTACTGTAAAGACCCTTCCTCTTCTCCCTCCTTTGCTGTTTTTATTGTCGTATGGAGTGCTGTATTCAGTTACAGTCCAACACTATATATTTGTTCAAAGTGTCCTCACTTTGGTGGTGATGGGTTAAGCAAGCTCTTATGGCTTTTGCCAATTCCTAATTGTATTTTCATCATTTCTGTACTTAGTAGCAGGCTTTTTTTTCTACTGACTTTTTTTGGAACCCTTGATTAGCATTTCATCAAGGAACTGTGACTCTTAGTGGAGCTTACAAAACAGACACTGGCTTCTGGGTGCACTTTCTGTTCCTTAAGTAACAGCCATGAAGCAAACACATGCATACACATATATACACACTGTGTGTTTGTGCATGCTCACAGTTCTTTATTTCTCTATCTATCCATCTTTATTGAAATCCACAAGCTTATGATTCTATTCTAACATACCAGAAGTCTATTCTTGCCATCTACCTCTTATGGGAGTGATTTCTTCTTTTTTTTTTTTTGTAGAAAATCAGGTGGTTTTTTTTTTTTTTTTTTTTTTTAATGTAGACACTTAGTGCTGTGAACTTTCCTCTTAACACTGCTTTCATTGTGTCCCATAAATTTGGGTATGCTGTTTATTCTTTTTTTATTGAATTCAGAATTCTATCTTTAATTATGCCCTGACCTATTCTTCATTCAGCAGTGAGTTGCTCAGTTTTCATGAGTTTGTAAGCTTTGTGTTGTTTTTGTAGTCATTGATATATCTGCTTTAATACATGGTAGTCTGTTTGGATGCAGGGAGTCACTTCTATTTTCTTGTGTCTATTGAGATGTGCTTTGTGTCCAAGTATTTTGGAGAGAGTTCCATGAGGTCTAGAGCAGAAGGTATATTCTTTTGTGTTTTGGGGGAAGTGTTCTATAAATATCCTTGGGTCCATTTGGTTTATACCCTGTGTTAGCTCCAGCATTTCTGTGTTTAGTTTTTGTCTGGAAGACTTGTGCTGGTTTAAATGACAATGGCTTCCGTAGGCTTATAGGGCATGGCACTATGAAGAGATATGGCCTTGTCAGAGTAGGTGTGGTTTTGTTGGAGGCAGTGTTTGGACTTTGAAGTTTAAGAAGCTCTAACCAGACCCAGTGTCTCTCTCTCTCCTTTTCCTCTCTTGGCTCCTTCTCTAGAACTGTGTCTGCCAGCATGCCACCATGCTTCCTGCCATGATGACAATGGATTAAACTCTGAACTGTAATCCAGCCCCTATTAAATATTTCCTTTGTAAGAGTTGCCATGGCCATGGTGTCTCTTTATAGCAATAGAAATCCTAACTAAGACAATGACCTGTCCATTGGTGAGAATGGGGTATTGGAGTTTCCCACTGTTGGTGTGTGAGTGTCAATATGTCATTTAAGCTGTCCTAGTGTTTCTTTTACAACCTTGGATACCCTTTTGTTTGGGGCACAGATGTTAAGAATTGAAATGTCATCTTGGTAGATTTCTTTTTCTTCGATGAGTATTAGTGTCCTTCCCTATTTCATTTGATTAGTTTGAAGTCTTTTTTGTTAGATATTAAAGTGGCTGCACCAGATTGCTTTATAGGTCTGTTTACTTAGTATATCTTTTCCAACCTTTTACTCCGAGGTAATCTGTATCCTTGATGCTGGGGTGTGTTTCTTGGGATGCAGCAAAAGGATAGATCCTGCTTTCACACCCAATCAGTCTGTCTTTTTACTGGGAAATTGAGACCATTGATGTTGAAAGATATCAATGACAAATGATGGTTTTTGTTATTTTTCTTGTTTATGGTTGTGCTGGTGGTGGTGATTTGTGTATGAGAGAGAGAATGTGTGTATGTGCGCGCTCTTGATTTTGCTGGTTTGAGATTATTTATTCTCTGATAATTATACCTATAAAACATAGGTGTAATTAACCTCCCTAAGTTGGGGTTTTTCATCCAGCAATCCCATTAGGACCGGGTACTGTTTAAGTTTGACTTTGTCATGGTATATCTTATTTTCTCCAACTATGGTGATTGGTTTTGCAGTATATGAGTTGTCTGCGTAGTCTGAGCTGTCATCTATGGCCTTGTAGCATCTGCAGGAGGTCCTTCTGGTTTTAGAATCTCCATTGAGAAGTTAGGTTATTCTAACAAGTCTACCTTTATATGCTACTTGCTCCTTTTCCTTTATGTCTTTTTAAAATTCTGTTTGTGTTCTTTATGTTTAGTGTTTTGATAATTATGTAACCTGTTCCAATCTATTTGGTTTTCTGTATGCTTCTTGTGCCTTTATAGACATTTCTTTCTTTGGGGTAGGAAAACTTTCTTCTGTGATTTTGTTAAAAATATTTTCTGGGTCTTTGAGTCAGGATTCTTTTCCATCTTCTATTCCTAATATTCTTAGGTTTGGTCTTTTCATAGTGTCCTTGATTTCTTGGATGTTTTATATGAGGAATTTCTTAGATTTCACCTTTTGTTTGATTGGGGTTTTTTTTTGTTTTTTGTTTTTTGTTTTTTTTTGGTATTGTATTCATTGCCTGAAGCCTGCCTCTGTAGTACTTGTTCATATTCCTAAAGTTTTCGTTTCCAGAGTTTCGTCAGTTTGGGTTGTCTTTATTGCTTCTATTTCCATTTTCAAGTCTTGAACAGTTTTATTTTATTTTTTTTCCTTCAATTGTGTGCTGGTTTTTGTTTGCTTGTTT
Organism: Pachyuromys duprasi; assembly: GCA_028658305.1. Classification (NCBI taxonomy): domain Eukaryota; kingdom Metazoa; phylum Chordata; class Mammalia; order Rodentia; family Muridae; genus Pachyuromys; species Pachyuromys duprasi. The sequence continues at coordinate 92,001,546 of CM053763.1, forward strand.
GTTTCTTTTTCTTTAAGAGATTTGTTCATTCCTCGTACTCTTTGTGTTTTCCTGCGTTTTTTTCAGAGAATAATTAATTTCCTCCAATTTTGTGTGTGTGTGTGTTTTCCTGGCTTTCTTTAAGGATTTTATTCATTTCCTCCAATTGCTTGTTTGTGTTTTCCTGGATTTCTTCATTCCCTCTTTAAGGACCTTTATCATCTTCTTAAGTTGGTTTTAAGGTCTTCTTGTTGTGCTTAGCTATGTTGGAATGAATATTCAGGACCTGATGCAGTAAATGGCTGGGCTCTGGTGAGATATAATTGTCTTACTTGTTATTGATTTGTTCTTATGCTGGCATCTAGGCATTGGGTTTGGAGTGATTATAGATCTAGGTGCTGACTTCTGGATTTGTCTTTGCTGAGTGGGTGTTTTGTTCCTTGGTTTCTGTTCCTCTCTGCTGTATTCTATCTATCTATCATCTATCTATCTATCTATCTATCTATCTATCTATCTATCTATCTATCTATCTAAATTTTTTGTTTCATGTTCATTGGTATTCTGCCTGCATGTATGTCTGTGTAAGGCTGTCAGATATCCTTTGGAACTAGGGTTACAGACAGGTGTGAGTTGCCATGTGGTTGCTGGGAATTGAACCCAGGTCTTCTGCAAGAGCAACCGGTGCTCTTAACAGCTGAGCTACCTCTCCAGGCCCCTCTCTGTATTTTAAGAGAGTGTGATGGCTGTGCTTTGCATATTTTACTGGCCTGCTTTTGTAGTGTGTTCACAGGGAATACCTGGGCAGTGGCCAGCTTGAGTTGGGGCTTGGGATATAGGAAAAAGTGGTGGGGGTTGTGAGTTTAGGAGGGGTTGGTCTGTGAGATCCACAGGACATGTGGACAGGGGTGTTGATGGAGGAGGGAGGCTGCAGCTGGTGTTCTCTTACAGCCCTAGGAGGGATAAGCCTAAGGGATTGAGTGTCAGGGAGAGCTGAAAATGTCTGTTGGCAGGCTACCTGGTTTTCTGGCAGGCATGAATTGTGCTTGAGCTGGGGGAGTCCAGCTGAGTTGGAGGCTGAAATACACCTAAGAGTTGGGGGAGGGAGGCCATGAGGAGATGGTCTGTGGGTTCCATAGGAGATGTGGGCAGGGGAAAGAGAGGCTGCAACTGGTGTTTTGGGACTGGGAGAACAGAGGACAGATAACGTCTGCGTCCAGGTTGCTTGGTCTTCTGTGCCTTGGCTGTTACTGATTGTGCTGTCATGCTGACATTTAGGAATCTGTCATTGATGTGAATGTATAGGTGTAGGTACTGATATCTGCGTTTGTCTTTGTTGTTTGGGCATTTTGTTTCTTGGTTTCTGTTTCCTGTCTGGGTTTTTCGGAGACTGTGATAGCTGTGTGTTGCCTAGTAGGACATTTTCTTTTGAACTGATAGTTGTAGCCACTGGGGGTTCCAAGTGTAACATGTTTCTGTATATTAGGTAACACTTAGGAATAGGGCTAGGCTAGGGGCCTGAAGGGGTCCACAGGAGGGAGGAGAGCAAAACATAGTGTTCAACCAGGATCTGCTTATTTTGTCAGTTTGGAATTGGGGAGACGGTGATGAAAGGTCATCCCAGAGGGTTTGCTATAGTGCTGGTGATGAGACTGGGGGCTTGGATCTCGAAGAACATTAAGAGAGGGGAAGATTTACATACGGCTTGTCTGTTTGTTTGGCAGAAGTGAATTCCAGCTGGAATTGGGGGCTTGGATAAAGCAACAATTGGGAAGAGGAAGATTAGGAAGGCAAAGTTGTGGGATCTACAGGAGATGTCTGCAGAGGGGGAAGGGAGGCTTTACCAGGTACTCTGCTGCATAGTTAGGGATGAGACTGGGTTTGGAGGAGAGGAGAGTGGTACAGGTCTTCAGTTATCTTCCCTGTTTCCCTGGCTTGCTCAGCTGCTGTGTTCACAGGGAACGCTTGCTGTTGTTGCAGACTGAGATGAGTTGGGGAAAGGAAGGTTGGAGAAGACCTTTGTGATCTGTGTGGGATGGGGTCAGAGAGGAAAAGGAGACTATATTAAGTGTTCTACAGAGCTGGTGATGAGACTGGAGGATTGGGACTGGAGGAGAAGAAGGGAAGGGGAAGAAGCTCTGCTTTCAGCCTATCTGCTTCCCTGGCCTCCTCTCTGAGTTTTAAAAACAGCCTTAGTCAATGGAACATAGTTTTTTAAAGCTAATATGCAAGTCTTTGATAATTTCATTCCATATTTTTAGTGACCAAAAGCCCATAGATAATTTGTTTAATTGAAAACGTTGTTTAGAAGTGGTGGGTAGACATTTGTGATGATTGTATTTAAGAATGACAAGCTAGTTACATGTTTGTGGTTATCCTTTAATCCTTTGCATTGGGGTCTGAAATTTTTCAGGACTGTTCAGAAAGCTTTGATGACTCCAGAGTGACTCTAATGTTCTCATTGTAGATGAAGTGACATCATTATTTTTTGAACAGGAAGTTTCGTTGAAGTGCAGAGTATAGTCAGTGATGGTGAACTTCAAACAGAGTCATCGGAGACTTCTAAACATCCCTCTGAACAAGGTACAGAGGAACCAAGGGGAACTCTGGAGGAAGAAACCACCAGTGACACAGAGTGCCTCCTGGGGGACAGTACTCACAGCGAGGATGTGGCCATGGAAGAACCCAGGAAAGCTGAGAGAGATGCTGAGGACTCGCCTGACGAATGGCAAAATGTTAATTTGGTAATAGTATAATGCCACATTTTAATTTTGTGCCAAAGAAGCCAAGCCTGTGACTTTTGAGACTTTAAGAGTTTCTAGATAAATATTTACTAGTTGTTTTATAATCCATCTTGTTACTCATAGCTTCCTATTAAAATGTAAGTTACACCTGGGGTTTAGATAGGTGAATATGATTTAGTGAGGGCAGTGCTGCCTGGAAATCCCAAGTGGAAGCACTGTAAGGAGAAACAGCTTATTGGTCATTTCAGCTAGAGGACATGCAGGCTTCTTTGCAACAAATGAACATAATTGGATCACAACTATAATTATCTGCGGATGGAACCTGTTTTATAGGAAGAACTAGATGCCCTGGAGACTAACCTCTTAGCAGAACAGAATTCACTGAACGCTCAAAAGCAGCAGCAAGATCGGATTGCTGCCTCTGTAACAGGCCAGATGTTTCTGGAAAGCCAGGTGAGTGTGACTTTAGCTTGGTCTTCCTTAGACTTGTCTTTGGAAGAGCTGTGTGACAATGTCACACCTCCTTGTGGTCAAGGTCCACAGTGAATTTCCCTGCATGTGGTTTCTCTTACTACAGGAACTCCTGCGCCTCTTCGGCATTCCCTACATCCAGGCTCCCATGGAGGCAGAGGCGCAATGTGCCATCCTGGACCTCACGGATCAGACTTCTGGAACCATCACTGATGATAGCGATATATGGCTGTTTGGGGCTCGGCATGTCTATAAGAATTTTTTTAACAAAAACAAGTTTGTAGAATACTACCAATATGTAGACTTCCACAACCAATTAGGTAAGGCTCAGAGTGTGATCACTTCCCACAGTGTGATCACTTCCTACAGTTCACCCTCATGATTTGACTCATATGGTTTTTCTTTTCAAGGAACTAGTTGATGCATGAACGAAATGGGAGGTCATAGGATATTAAAAGTCGGATTTAAGAAGTTAAAATCCTAGCGTCTTTCTTGCAGTTCAGTCATCTGACCGAGTTATTTGAATGCTTACTTGACAGGGAACCAGGGATGTTCTCGTAGAGAGTGAAGCCATTGCCCCTCCTGCCACTGTGAGGGTGCCTGGCGATTACCACACCATCAGCCATTCAGTTGGGAAATGCACACTGACTCTCATATGTCAGTCATCTTGACAATGGCATAGTAGCCAAGAATGAAACGATCTAGTGGAAGAGGAATATGCTGGCCATGTTGATAAATCATAACCTGACAGTTGGTGTGTGCCATAGAAAAAACCCAAAGCAGAGTGGGAATGAGATGCAGCTGCAGGGGAGCACATGCTGCTCCTGACAGAGGTGTCATCAGGGAAGGCTTTGTTTGCGGCAGCCGAGGGCAGGCTCCTTGAGGAAATAGTAAGAAAGCATAAATACATATTTGACAAAGGTCATGTCAGAGGGACTTAAAGATTTCAAGGCCTTGTGGCAGAAGCTTGCTTATATACATGCTCTAGGGAACCAAGGAGGCCAAGGGAAATGGAGGAGGGGAGTGATATCAATAGTTAACACCGGAGAGAGGAAACTGAAGCCTTGTAGTGTCTGGTGCACCAGAGAAAGCAGTGTGCATGTCCTGGATGTAGGATGTGGGAGGAGGGGGTCTAGCTTCCTGGTTCTAAGCCAGTAATACAGCGGAGCAGAGGAAGGGAGCGTTGAGTTGGGATGGGTTCAGTCTGAGTGGGGCACTCAGTGGGTAATGGAATGCTTATGCTTGTGGGTAGAGGAAATAGGCAGGATAACTAAATGTAGAGAAATAAGAATGTTTAAAACTTAAAAGCTCAGCTAAGTGATATCTAATGAATGAACCTATTTTTAAATAAAAAAATGTGTCTTTGGGATGTTGGCTTAGCATATACAGTTTATATGATGAAATATTTATGTTATATAATTTTTATAAAAATATTAAATCTAACTGTTGCTATGTATACAGGATTGGACCGAAACAAATTAATCAACTTGGCTTATCTACTGGGCAGTGATTACACTGAAGGGGTCCCAACAGTTGGCAATGTGACAGCCATGGAGATCCTCAATGAATTCCCTGGGCGAGGCCTGGACCCGCTCCTAAAATTCTCGTAAGGCTTTTCTTCATGTCTTTAATTTAGGTATTTATATAAATACTCAGGTTAACAAATGGATTTTTTTTTAAGCTGAGCTCTTACTGTGTTGCCTAGGCTGAGTTCAAACTTGCAATCCTCTAGCCTCAGCTTCCTACGTAGCTGCTACTGTAGGCGTGTGCTACCACAACTGGGATCTGTTTCTAAAATCATGAGGTATTCCATCATTGTGTATTGAGGGAGCAATGGGAGACAGTGGCCATGGCCCTGGAGAGCCTGTTTTCAGTCCGTTTTGGTCTCATCTTAGTCATGCCTGGCTTATCCTAGTCCAGGGACACAGAGCCAGTTCTGCACTGCTTGTTCGTGTGTGAGCTGCCTCTGAGTTCATTCAGATGGTTGTAGAATAGCTGACATGAGTCATATATACAGGCCTTAGGGATGGGAAAGGTGAGCCCAGCGTTAGTCCATAGTGGCATGATAAGATACAAGGGATTATTTTACTATTATTGTATCTGTTGAGATCTGCTTTGTATCCTAGTACGTGGTCAATTTTGGAGAGAGTTCCATAAAGTGCAGGGCAAAAAATATATATGTAGTGTTTTGTTGAAATATTCCATAAAAATGTTTTAGATCCATTTGGCTTATAATATGTGTTAGCTCCAGTATTTCTCTGTTTAGTTTTTGTCTGGATGACCTGTCCGTTGCTCAGTAGGTATTGAGGTCCTCAGTTTGTGAGAGTCAATCTCTGATTTAAGCTGTGGTAGTATTTCAGATTAGTTTTGGCTTGAAATCTGTTTTGTCGCATTTTAAAATGGCTAAACCAGCTTGCGTCTTAGGTCCATTTGCTCAAATATCATTTTCTATTCCTTTACCCTGTGAGGTGATGTCTATATTTGATGTTAATGTGTGTTTCTTGGAGGCAGCAAAAGGATGGATCCTTATTTGCACCCATTCTATTAAACTGTAATTCTAGGTCCTGATATGTGGTCTTGTCTTTGTTGGTGTGTATTTTGCTTCTTGATTTATGTTGTTCTCCGATTCTTAGGAGGATGTGGTAGCTGTGTGTTGCCTGGAAGGAATTTCTTCTGGAATCCTGATAGGTGTAACTATTGAGTTTCTGGGTAAAATGTGTTTTTGAGTATTGGGAGCCGACACTTAGGAATGGGAATGGACTTGTGGGTATAGGTGAGGGTGCTGAAGGTCCACAGGAAGGAGCAGAGCAATGTGTTCCACCAGAATCTGCTTAGTCCCCTGAGAATGGGGCAGAGAGTGAGAAGAAGCCATAACAGATAATATGCTACAAAACTAGGAGTGAGACTGGGGCATTGGGAATGGAGGAGAGGGGGAGGGGTGAAGACCTGAAGCTTGCTTACTGCCTCACTGGCTCCTTGCTTCTCTGACAGGCTTGGCTGAATGGTTCTTGGAGAAAGCCTGCCAGAGTTGGGAGCAGTATGAGTGGAAAGAAGGTTGGAGGAGATCTACATGACGGAGGCATATCAGGGAGAGGCCTCAGAGATAAGACTTGGAGGAGAGGAGGGATTCGTGAAGATCCCCAGCTAGGCTACCTTTTTCCTTGGCTGTAATGACCTGTGGGTTCTCAGGCATTGTCTGAGTTGGGGCTGGGATAAAGCAGTGAGCAGGAAGAAGCGAATTTAGAAGGTAAGATCTCTGAGAGCCCTTGGAGATGGGGCCTAGGGGGAAGGGAGGCCTCAGGAGGTTATCTGCTGGGGATGACACGGGGGAGTGGATTTGGAGGAGCAGAGAGAGGTGAAGTTCTGCAGTTAGCCTACTTGCTTTCCCAGCTGGAGTGGCTTATACGCTTTCCCAGGGACTGCTTCCTGGATTTGGCTGCTGGGATAAAGTAATGAGTAGAGGGAGGGGCCTGTGGGGGAATTTGTATGATTTATTGCAGATGGAGGCAGGGGAGGAAGAAAGGCTGAATGAAGCAGGTGTTCTGCTGCAGAGCTGGGATGAGACTGGGGGATTGGATTTGGAGGAATGGAGGAGTGGAGTGAGAGGTGAAGGGGTTCTGTTAGTCTACCTGCTGCCCTGATAGGCTGTTTGTTTTTTTGTTTGTTTTTGTTTGAGAAAGCAATGGAACGTTGTTGTATGGTGTAGAGTAAGCTTCAGGGACTCCTGGCTTTGGTGTCAAAGCTTCTTGAAGACTGGCTGAGCAGTCTCATTCTGTCTGAGTCTGGAGTGTAGTATGAAGGCAGAGATAATATTTAGGAAGATAGGAATTTAGCAGATCACGGCACCTTGGTTTTGGGGGTTTTGTTTGTTTGGTTTTTGTTTTCTTTTTGCCACTAGCATTTAAACCTGGGGGAGGTCTCCCCCAAATGTTATGATTGGTTTAAGGAGAAAAGGAGCTTAAGATCCTGTGCCCCTGTTGTTGCTAAGTAAGCTCAAGATAGCTGGGGTGAAGTGACAGCTCCTCCTCAAGCATGTGTTCTTCAGGCTCATCACAGTGGCCCCACCCCTTCCTGTCTCCTCCCAGCCTGGTTGAGAGACTCAGCCCCTGTTTTTTCCATCTTACTTTGCAGTGCCTGACTCCTTTACATTAAGGTGTATATTTAGGGCTGCTGCTCACTGTGCTTTTTCCTATATTATGTTTTAAAACGGGTTAAGAAAGCATTTTTTAAAAATTAAAAAAAAATTTTTTTATATTAATCACAGGTTAAGTACTTTGTATTCCAGCCGTAGCCCCCTCCCGCATTCCTTCCCTTCCCTCCCTCATCTCCTCCCTGCATCTTTCCAAGTCCACTGATAGGGGAGGACCTCCTCCCCTTCCATCTAACTCTAGCGTATCAGGTCTCTTCAGGAATGGCTGCAATGTCCTCTTCTGTGGCCTAGCAAGGCTGCGCCTCCCTTGGGGGGCGGGGAGGTGGAAGAGCCAGCCATTGAGTTCATGTCCAAAATAGTCCCTGTTCCCCTTACTAGTGTACCCACTTGGGTATTGAACTACCATTTGCTATATACAAGCAGAGGTTCTAGGTTATATCCATATATGGTCCTTGGTTGGAGAGACAGTCTCATAAAAGACCCCTGTGCCCTGATATATTTGGTTCTTGTGGAGCTCCTGACCTCTCTAGGTCATACTAACTCCCCCTTCTTTCATATGATTCCCTGCACTCTGCCAAAGGGTTGGTTATGAAGAAAGCATTTTTTTATGGCCTGTATAATGGTTCATTTGTCACTTTCCTAGAGGACTCAAGTTCAGGTCACGACACCTGCACATATGTCACACACACTCAACAAAAACAAAAGAAAACAAACAAAAACCTTAAAAAGAAAAGAAAGCATTGTTTCCCCTTGACTTTGGTGTTGATGAAGACCACTGTTAGACTTTTGAACTCTAGATGGCACTCCCGAGTCACTCACTGAGGTTGACTCCAGGCTAGAACCCAGTTCCTGTGACTATTAATACCTGAAGAACTAGAACTAAAGGGAAGGTAGGTGTTCAGGATCCAATGAATGATTGGGTAGGTCACGAGCATGTTTGAACTTTGATGGCATGTTGCAGTTACCTACCTTAAAACTCCAAAGCCAGGCTGGAAAGATGGCTCAGCGGTTAAGAGTACTAACTGTTCTTCCGGAGGTCCTGAGTTCAATTTCCAGCAACCACATGGTGGCTCACAACCATCTGTAATGGGATCTGATTTTCTCTTCCGGTGTCTCTGAAGACAGAGCATGCATAAACAAACAAACAAACAACAACAATTCCAAAGCCTCCACCTGGAGTATGTGGTGGTTCTGCTCCTGTCTGAGGCTTGCTCAGAAGTCTTTTGTTCCTATTCTCTGTCTCGGAACAGCTCAAAGCACAATGAGGCTGAATGTGGCAGGCAATACCAGGCCAACAGACTGGCAGGCCTTGGGTCTTCTCTGTCTAGGCCACTGTATGAGCACAGGTTTCTCAAGGCCTGGTGGCTGCTTCTAGTGGCAGCTTTTTCCAGAAACAGGAAGTGGACAGGCTTATTAAACACTCCATGGCTATCACCTCTGACGATTTTGTCATCAGAGGAGCAGTGTCAAAAGAAAAAAAAGTGTGTCTTTCTTGAATTTGCTGTATTATCATTAAGATGGAAAAATTTTTAAGTGGACTTAATATTTAAAAAAATAAAAATTAACAGCCTGTTTTTGCGTAGAACATTGCCCAACACACCAGAGAACAATAATTCTTGCTATTATTTATAATTTAAAAAAGGCCCTACCGTCTCTTTCTGCACATATGCCCCCTGTCTGTCATAGCCTACTCTGTGTTGAATGGCATCTGCACATAACAACCATTATGTGCCTGACATTTTTGGATCCACTGTACCTTTCACTTCACTGACCAGAGGCCTACAGAAGGTGCTGCTTTCTGCTACTGTGGTTTGAGCAGAAGCCCTGGGGGAGGGGGTGGGGTTTGCCATCTGACACTGACAGTGAAGTCTCGAGCCAAGTACTGCTGTGTGAGTTTATTTCTTTCTCTGAGAGGTGAGAGTAATGATACACGTGAAATATTTAACATGGTGTAAGATCTGTCCTTTGTTGCTTTGTATTCTACACCACATACATTTGTGCTGGAATTAGGACTTGCAATTGCATTTCTCAACTTTATATTTAGCTCTTTCCCTCCAGGGTGACAAGTATAATGTCTCACTGCCTTAGAAGCAATTGCTCCTGTTATCTTGCAGAGAGTGGTGGCAGGAATCTCAAAACAGCAAGAAGGTCGCTGCCAATCCCTATGACACCAAAGTGAAGAAGAAATTACGGAAGTTGCAGCTGACGCCTGGCTTCCCCAACCCTGCAGTTGCAGACGCTTACCTCAGGCCTGTGGTAGATGACTCCAGGAGAGCGTTTCTGTGGGGCAAACCTGATGTTGACAAGATTAGAGAATATCCTTTCTTTTTTAAAATTTATGATACTATTAAGCTGCAGACTTGTTGGGTTTAAAACTTAGGAAACCTGGCTCCTCCTCTTCTTCTCCTTCTCCAATGTTCTGTTTATCTGAGGCCCTCATAGTTCTTTTCACTCTTCAGATTTACTGAGGACCTTTTTTTTTTTTTTTTTTTTTTTTTTTTTTTTTTTTATCTCCCAATGCTGGGAAATGAATTCAGGGCTTCATGTATATGAGGCAAGTATCCTTCAGGAAGGATCTTTATTTGAAACAAGCAGCTACAGCAGGGGTGACATGACCACATGTTAAAGATCAACTATTCTGAAAGAAAGTGGAAGATGACTGGCCTTCCATTCTGTGCATTTAAACAATAATTTGGATGGCTGGTTTAACATCTACAATAGATTCAACCCAAGTACAACTTCTTTCTTAAAGAAGTATGTAGGATATCTGCTTCTTGCTTTTATTTTAGGTTATCCATGCTTTGTAGCTAGGAGTCTTCAATGTCCTGGTATGAAAAATTTGTATGTCTTCTGCATTGAGAGATTGACCAGAACTTACTGCAACATGATGTCTGAGTGGCGTGTTCTGCCAGCTTTTTATCTGATCACTTCACTCTATGAATGCAGTTATTCTGGGAGACACAGGGAATGGCATCAATGGTCGGCTCTTGAATTTTTTTTTTAATTACTTGTTAAGTCTCTTTAAAAAAACTTCTATAATTCTTAACTGCCAGCACATTCTGTCAGAGGTATTTCGGCTGGAACAGCACAAAGACAGATGAATCCCTGGGCCCAGTACTAAAGCAGCTGAACGTCCAGCAGGTAATTATGGATTTTCATTATGTTGCAGTTAGTAGGGCGGTAGCTGCTAACGCCCAGTTAACAGTCTTGTTTCAGGGCAGGTGACTGCAGGCTTGAAACCATGCCACCTTAGAGAGGAGAGTGAAATGGAACCAAAGCGGGGTTTGGGCCCTAAATCCTTTTTTATTCTTCATTTAAAACGGTGTTTAATTTTTATTGTTACTCTGGGAAGTTTATTTTTTTAATTAAATTTTTATTATTTTTTGTATTAATTACAGGTTATTAATTCCCAGCTGTAGCACCCTCCCTAATTCCCTCCCAATCCTGCCCTCCCTCATCTCCTCCCTTCCCCTCTCTAATTCCACTGATGGGGGAGTCCTCTTCCCCTTCCATCTCATCCTAGGTTATCAGGTCTCTTCAGGACTGGCTACAATGTCCCCCTCTGGGGCCTGGCAAGGCTGCTCCTCCCTTGCATCGTGGGGAGGTCAAAGAGCCAGCCATTGAGTTCATGTCAGAAATAGTCCCTGTTCCACTTTCTAGGGAAGCCACTTGGATACTGAGCTGCAATGAGCTACATCTGGGCAGAGGTTCTAGGTTATATCCATGCATGGTCCTTGGTTGGAGAAACAGTCTCATATAAGACCCCTGTACCCAGATATATTTGGTCCTTGTGGAGCTCCTGTCCTCTCCAGGTCATACTAACTCCCCCTCCTTTTATATGATCCCTGCACTCTGCCCAAGGTTTGGTTCTGAGTTGCAGCATCTGTTTTGATACACTGCTAGGTAGAGTCTTTCAGAGGCCCTCTGTGGTAGGCTCCTGTCCTGTTAATTGTTTTCTTCTATTTCTAATGTCCATCTCATTTGTCTAAGTGAGGACTGATCATCCTACCCAGGGTCCTCTTTCTTGTTTATCTTCTTTAGGTGTACAGATTTTAGTATGATTATCCTATCTTATAGGTCTAGTATTCACTTATAAGTGAGTATATACCATGTGTGTCTTTCTGCTTCTGGGATACCTCACTCAGGATAATCTTCTCTAGGTCCCAGCATTTGCCTGCAAATTTCATGATTTCCTTGTTCTTCATTGCTGAGTAGTATTCCATTGTGTAAAAGTACCACAATTTCTGCATCCATTACTCCACTGAGGGACATCTGGGTTGTTTCCAAGTTCTGGCTATTATGAATAAAGCTGCTACGAAGGTGATTGAGCAAATGTCCTTTTGTATACTTGAGCATTTTTTGGATATATGCTTAGGAGTGGGTATAGCTGGATCTTGGGGAAGCACTATTCCTAATTGTCTGAGAAAGCACTAGATTGATTTCCAAAGTGGCTGTACAAGTTTTCATTCCCACCAGCAATGGAGGAAGGTTCCCCTTTCTCCACAACCTCTCCAGCATGTGTTGTCACTTGAGTTTTTGATCTTTAGCCATTCTGGTGGGCATAAGGTGAAATCTCAGGGTCCTTTTGATTTGCATCTCTTTGATAGCTAAGGACTTTGAGCATTTCTTTAAGTGTTTCTCTGCCATTCTATATTCCTCTACAGAGAATTCTCTGTTTAGCTTCTTACCCCATTTTTAATTGGATTGCTTGATTTGTTGCTTTTTTTAGCTTCTTTAGTTCTTTATTATTCTAGATATCAGCCCTCTGTCAGATATAGGGTTGGTGAAGATCCTTTCCCAGTCTCTAGGCTGTTGTTTTGTTCTGGCGACAGTATTTTTTGCTTTACAGAAGCTTTTCAGTTTCATGAGGTTCCATTTATTGATTGTTGATCTTAGAGCCTGTGCTGTTGGTGTTCTGTTGAGGAAGTTGTCACCTGTGCCAATGAGTTCTAGGCTCTTCCCCACTCTTTCTTCTAACCACTAAATCCATTTTTCAAAATGTCACTGTTAGTGCTGCAGTGTCCTTATTTATGCTGACTTTGAAAAAAAATTCTAGCCTAATAAATGATTTCATAGTAAGGTGTTTGAGATGAAATGTTTTACTCTGGAGATATCTTCAATTTTTAAAAGCCCAGGAAATATTCACTGTAAAACAATTCTAATTCAAGCTTCTTCAAACATTTATATTTTAATTTACAACTTAGGATCTGGTCTTTATAGTAACAATTCTGCAAGAGGGTTTTTTGAAGAGGAAAATTCCCTTTTATATGGCTTTCTTCTAAATGGGTGTCTGCTTGTCGTATTCATGTGTTCTGCTCACATCGGAGAAGCCTTCCTCATCTCAGAAGCCACTCATGAAACATGCATAGAAATACAAATGAAACTACAATATTCAAGACAATGAAATCTGTGTCTAGTAAATTTGGGTAATTTAGGAAAAAAATCCAATACAAGTGACTTAAATATTCCCAGGGCTTTCCTTTTGTTTGCCTGATGACATTTACCCACCAGAAATAGAAGCCAACTAAGAATAAAAATATTTTCTAGTGACCTTAATTTCAGATAAATGACATTGTAACATATTTTCCCTTTCCATTATGCATTTTTCTTCCTTTAAAGAGTACATATAATCTAGAAAGCAAAGCTAGTAGATTAAAACTGCTATCTCCCTCCTAATAGCTGTTGACATGGGTTTAGTTGTCTTTGTTTACCATGCTAACTTGCTCCTCTACATAAGTACTTCTTGGTGTGTCTCCTTTTCCGCTTGGCTCATCAGTGTATTCCATCTTTTGTGAATTGCATTGCTTTTTATAGTTTCAGAGGACCAGCTGACATTTCAGGAAAGTTCACATTGACTGTTTCTGTGTTGTTGGGCTTTTAGTTCTCAAGTAGTTATGAATGATGCTGTGGTACACACTAGGTTTAAGGGTATCTTCTCAGCAGTGGATCTATTGAACTAAAGGCTTGACTTTTGTTTCCTGTGTGGCTTTTAATGGTTCCTAATGTATCAGCAAAGTTTTCCCTTGAAGGCTCTGTATAATGCTAATGCTTTTAAAAGAAAGGCATTAATGCCTTAGGCACAGACTCTGAAAATATGTTGCTGTCAAAGAAAAGGATACAGTTGTTATAAAAACAAAACAAAGCGAACAACAACAACAACAACAACAAAAACCCACAGCTAGAACTGCCTTCTGGGAGGCCATGAATCCAAATTCTTGGAACTAGTAATCCAATGTGCGTGATCACACTTGAAATTGTTGATTTGGTCTCGAAAGTACTCACTTACCTGACTTACTGTTTTATTTTATTTTAGACCCAGCTACGAATTGACTCCTTTTTCAGATTAGCTCAACAGGAAAAACAAGATGCCAAACACATAAAGAGCCAGAGGCTGAGCAGAGCAGTGACATGTATGCTAAGGAAAGGAAGGGAAGAGGCAGCCAGTGTGCTGGAGAAAGAGATTGATGAGGCGAAAGGAAAAACCCAGAAAAGAAGCCTGCCAAACCCAAGAGAGACATCAGTCCCCAAAAGAAGAAGGCCTTCTGGAAATGGTGGGTTTCTGGGGGCCTCCTACCTCCCAGAATCAGCCGAGGAGTCTTCAAGTGAGGATGCAGAAGGTTCATCTGTGATGAGTGCACCAGAGAGACGATCAGCTGAGTCATCAACAGTCAGTTGCCCAGATTTGCCAGACTTACAGCCTCATGGGAGGGATGGCCATTTGTCCACCAGCAGCTCCAGTGAGGACGATGGGGACAAAGCCAAGGCTGTCCTAGTGACTGCTAGACCTGTATTTGAGAAGAAAAAGGGGAAGCTAAAGAGAATGAGGAGAAGAAAAAGAAAAGCCTAAACTGTAAAAAGCCAGTGATTTGAAAGAATAGTGCTTGCAATGCGTATGTATCGAGAGCATAAGATTAAATTTATTTGTACAATCTCAGTTTTGAATGTGTGGTTTTTATTTTTATTTCTTTTTTGATTTGTAAAGTTTATTAAAAATTAAAGTACAGAAAAACTTTACATAAAAATAATGTTTTAGTGTTCATATTGTTGTCCACATACAAAATTGAAACATGATATGTTTTGGTCAAACTGTAGTGCACATATACATGGTAGCCAGGCCAATTCATCTGGTTTACCATTACAGAGATAGACACATACTTATACCTGTGGATAGAATTTTAAAATGCACGTCTGTGGGTCACTTGGAACAGTCCCAGAGTGATTCCTTACTGTAGACACAGTGAGTGTTGCTAATGTGCAGAGACTAGTGCAGGCCTGTGGATCAGTGTTCATAAATATTCCTTTTTTTTAAACTTATTTTTATTTCATAAATATTCTTTAGTAACAGGTCCACAATTTAAATAGTTTTAAATATTTTGGATAATGCCAAACCTCATGGACTACAGACACGGGTGTTACTCTGCTCTAGAATGCCTCACAGAATCAACAGCTTCAAACAAGGCCTGACAACAGAGGGGCAGACTGTGTGGTTTTTAAAACATGGATGCTAAACTGGACAGAGTTTCAGTGTGCTACAATTTTTCTGGTGTTTTTCACTTTGCTATCATTTCTATTATCTTAGCATGTCTGAAGGTTTGAACCCATATTAAGGAAAAGGAAGGGATTTCTGTTGATGAGTGCTCTCTCAGTATGTGCTCGTCTAGGTCCCAGTCAGACCTAGACAAGAAGAAAAATATCCTTACTTCTCAGTCCAGCCTGGCAGTTGCAGCAACTCAGTCCCTGCCATTCACTGTTGTCCCAAGCCGACAGCAGAAGAGGGCCACATGCCTGGATCATGGAAGAACTTGTTTCGTCTCAACAGGTTAATGCTAAAAAATTTCAAGGGTGTTTTTTTTTTTTTAACTTATAAGATAAATTAATGTGCTTGACAATAGCAAAAGCACATTATTTAAAATTATTTAAAACATACTGGTCTATCTATAGTTTTGTTTGAATCATGACCATGGTATACTTCATAAAGTAACCTTTCAGCTCATTAATCTTTTCTTCAGCTTTATCTGCATTTTACTGTTAAAATAAATCATTCAGTTCTTTATTTTTATCATCCTAAACACAGTTGTTTTAAAGTCTGTGTCTGGGTCACCTCTAAGTTTATGCTATTTCTTAGTTTGCTGAGTAAACTGGACTTTCTGTGTTAAAGGCCGGAGAAGTGTTTCTGGCTGGCTGTCCAGAAAGTCTGCTGAGAAACAGTAGTGCTTGAGGTGCTCTTCTATGGCTCAGGGCTGGTTTGTATTCTTGCTAAGGCTTGTACTTCTGTTTTCTCCTCGTGCCTAGGAAATGGCTTCCAGAAGAACCCACTAGAAGCTTGGGTGTGTGTTTCTTCTCATTTTTGCTCTTTGTCTCTTTTTGCTTTTGTAATATGCTTCATTCCCTTAAACAGGTTAGTTAGCAAATTCTTGAGTATAAACTCAGCACTGAAGGCTTCGGTGGCTACCAGTTCTTTCCAGAATGCTGGGCTTGCAGTTCCTAGCTACTTTATCTGGCCCAAATATCATTCTTTTGTCTTCCCAGTCCTGTGAGGTTGCCCAAAGCGGTCTGGGATACTTGTCTGTTGTCCTTTCTCTGGCTTCTTAGCCCTATTATTTTATTTTGAACTTTGACAGATATTCTTTATTGAGATAATTGAGAAGCTAAGGTGTGGATTCATTACTGGATTCTTCATCTCATACAATTAAAATATCAGAAATATTGATTTGCTCCTCCCTGCTTGTCCTACTGGGGTCTGATGGGCAAAATTTTCACTCTGACATTAGTCCTATGTCTTCACGTTGCCCACCTACCACAGGATGTTTATTGCACATAGCCTGGCTGGCCTGCCATGGTGATGTGATTCACACTGGTAATCTAAACAGTCAAGCTTCTACTATTTTAACACTAAGTCAGTGACTGAGACACCCACGAACAAGTAGAATTAGCACTGATCCTCCTATCAAACATTAACATTTTCTCCCTTTAAAGAGTATGAGTCAGACATGCCGGGGAGTGACAGACTGGCTAGATCCCAGGGGAGGACATTGCAGCCAGCCCTGAGGAGACAGGATGAGCTGGGGTTGGATGGAAGGGAAGGAGGTCCTCCCCTGTTGGTGGACTTGGAGGGGGTGGGGAGGAGGGAGATGAGGGAGGGAGTGGGAGGGAGGAAGGGAGTGGGAGGGTGGGAGGGAATGAAGGAGGGGGCTATGCCTGGGATGCAAAGTACCTAACCTGTGATTGATATAAAAATAAATAAATTTATAAAAGATAAATAAAAAATAAATAAATTAAAAATAAAAAAAAAGTATGAGTCAGGAAATAATTGCCTTGAGGAAATGTTTTTCTCTACTATGCAGATTTGTGCAGATTGTGAAGTGTTTGATAAAGGCATAGGAAGCTGCTAAAAAATAGGGATGGCAAGCCTCGTGGGTAAGGCTAAGTAATTTCATCTGAAATTACCCACAGGGCTCACAAACTTGTGAATACAGAAATATGCTCATGTACTCAGGGAGCCAAATGATGGCTTTGGTGAGGAAAGAGGCAGCTCTCTTCCTCTGTGTGAGAATCTTACTTTTTTTGACTGCAAACAACAGATAATGCTCTGCTAAGTACAAAGTATTTCCCAAGATATTTCACCAGAGTGGGAGTTAATGTTTCTTATTGCTATGGTAAAAGCCTAAAGGAAGCAGGAGGAATTAGGTGTTAGTATGTATGCTTGACTTGGTGACTTTATGTTCACCACGTGAATTCAGGAGCCAAGAGCCATGAGAGGGAACAGGAACTGGATATTCAGTTGGTTATGAGCCAGCATACGGGTTCAGGGAACTAAACCCTAGTCATCTGCAAGACCAATAACAGCTCTTAATTGCTGAGCCATCTCTCCAGCTCCAGAAAGGATTTACTTTAATTCGGATTTTGAGGAGACGGAGTCTGTCATGGTGAGCTAGGCCTGGTGGCAGGAGTGTGCTCACATCAGGGCTAGTGAGAAAGCTGGAGTTCAGGCTGGGCTGTTCAAGTCCCACCTCAGCAATCTATTTCCTCCAATGGGAACCCACCTCCTCCTTCCTTCCTTCCTCTTTCCTTCCTTCCTTCCTTCCGTCCGTCCGTCCTTCCTTCCTTCCTTCCTTCCTTCCTTCCTTCCTTCCTTCCTTCCTCCTTCCTTCCTTCCTTCCGTCCTTCCTTCCTTCCTTCCTCCTTCCTTCCTTCCTTCCTTCCTTCCTTCCTTCCTCTTTCTTTTTTATCTCACATGTTAAATCTTGACTGCAGTTTCCCCTCTCCCCTTGCCTCAGTCTCTCCCACCTTCCCCAGATCCACCCCGTACTCAGACAAGAGCAGGGACATTTACCAAACAGGGCACAACAAGCTACAATAAGACCAGGCACATGCCATCACATAGAGACCAGATGAGGCAACCCAGTAGGAGGAATAGGGAGAGACCCACCTCTTAAGGTTCCTCAAATAGTATAACCAGCTGGGAACCAAGTGTTCAAATACTATCTTGTGAGGGAACATCACACATCCAAACCCCAGCAACTAGTAATCGGTAACTACTAGAATTGTTGGCTGCTTTGGTTGTTCTGTGATATCATGAAACAGAAGTGTGTGCATAAGTACATGTGTGTGTATGTAGCTGTGTGTGCGTTTAACATTTCCTTTCCTAATAGAGTCAGAAGCCTTCTGTAAGGCACAGCCAGAGGCATACATCCAGGTACTCTTGAGTGTAACAAATGATTATTGTCAGGTTGGTTAACATAATTGATTTGGGAGTTCTGCATCTTGTAAATCTGGCACTGAGGATTTCATGATCTTTCAAATAATTCCCTGAAAGAGGTAAGTAATTTTATTTATCAAGTCATTATTCATTTTTGTTTTCAATGGTCAAAAGGGAGTGTGTCCTCTGGGGGGAAAATTGCCTATGCAAAGTAGTGTCCATTCTTCAAGGTTTTGTAATTCCAGGAACATTTTCCCTATAATATTTATTCCCCAAGTATATATTATGTGATTTTTATAACCCTGTTTTATAAATGAGGAAAGCTAAGAAATAAAATAAGCAAATGACCCCAAGTCATAAATAGTTATTGGCATGAATAGTAAAAACTGGTCTTTGTGATGCCCAGACCTCGTCAGCTCTCTGTACATCATGGTATAAAAGTATTTCTTAGAAGCTGTACTCACACCCCTGGGTGCACAGTCTTGCTTGGCTTTAATTTCTCCTGCAACTTGAAGGCTAGTATTAGCAGTGAAAGGGAACTTACATGTACACTGAGGTGTTCACCTATATGCTGGTGTGTAGATGTTCAGAGAACCACATCAGCCCCAGCGAGAAGGAATTGATGTTATTTGATTCTTGGGTACAGAGTAATGCTACACACATGCTGGTGTAGCTGTTGGATTCGAAAAACTGTGTTCACACCCAGATAGGTGACATAAAAAACACATGGTCTCTATTTCATAGGACGTCATAGGCACAGAGTCTTAGAATAACTCTTGGCATCAGAATTGAAAACTTGGTTTGCTTCCTCTAGGTAGCATATGTTCTCACTGCAGGAGTGGTGTATATTCCTGAGCTCTAGCTGTCTTCCAGGCAGTCACGGAACATTCCTACTGTCCTTCAGTCTTTGCTTTCTGAGCTTTGCAATGTCACTGTTGTACAGTCAGAGGCACAGAAGCTGCAGCTGTTGGACTCTAATCTCTTCTGCTTGGATTTGTTGTCAGGGTATGCAGTAGTGAACTACAAGCCCTGGGGACAGCCTTGCAGGCACTACCAGAGCCTTCAGCAGCAGATCACTAGCTGTGGATGGTACTCTTTCCCCTTCTATAAACTCAGCTAACACTTTTAGGTATGTCCAGTCTTAACATTGACCAAATACTCATCTCAAGGCAGACAGGTATAATAAAAACTGCTTTCTTTATGAGAAATGAGAGGAGGAAAATGTCTTGCTAATTCTTTTATATGTATGATTTTGATGATTTTATTTAACTTTTGCTTTTATTGTGTATAAACTGTAGGAAAATAGTTTGGCTTCTAACTTACAGAGGCAAGCCACAAAGAAAATATGGTAGCTGGGAAAAACACACAGGATCTTTGGAAGAAAATGTTATATTCTTATGGAAGTAGTGGGGTTATTTGTCAAACAGAGAGGTATAAACATCTAATTGTTGTTTTCAGAGACTAACAGCTTATTTAAGCTGATTCCAATTACCTGCTCTAAGTGAATGGCAGACAGTACTTGAGTTTGTTGTAAACCTTTGCCTCATAAGGTAGATGCTACCCCAAAACACCAACTGGTGGGTCAATTAGTTGACATTCTAATTTGGTAATGATATTTACTATAATTTTCTCAGCTACATCAGAAGTTAAACTATTAGGTAAGTATAAGTACACTTACTACACATTTTTTAATTAATTGTTGGCATTTGATATTTTAGTGTATTTGCTTATTGTTCAGCACATGATCAAGAAAACATCAACATATTGCTATTCATTAATTCATCAGTTGATGGACCCAGAAACTCAGAAAGGTAAATAATTTTGTTTCTTCTTGTAATTTGACAATCCTAGAGAGACAAAACTATTAATATAATATAAAAACCATATAATGTAGTCTTCATTAATGCCTTAAATGGAACTAGAGTTTATTAACTGCATATTAAATTTTGGCTTGTGTTTACTAACTTGAAAATATCTCCAATATTTTTAAAGAATACTGTTGAACATCAGTGATCCTGATGATACATTATGTATAATTTTGACTGACAATAATAAATTAATCTATAGAAAACACAAGATTTTAGAGTTTTCTTTGATCTTCAAAAATGGCATTTTAAAACAGATGCTATACACCAAACACATTATTGTGATTATTTTTATTTTTAAATTTTTTCTCACAGTTTATTTATTATATATACTGGTTGAAGTCCCCTCCCTCAACTCCTTCCAGTTCCACCCTCCCTCCCTCTTCCCCCCATCCCCTTCCCCCAGTCCACTGAAAGGGGGAGTCCTCCTCTGCCATCTGCCCATGGCTTATCAAGTCTCATCAGGACTGCCTGGATCCTCTTCCTCTATGGCCTGGCAAGGCTGCGTTGCGAGGGTCAAGTGAGCAAAGAGCAGGCAACTGAGTTCACAACAGAGACAACCCCTGCTCCCCTTACTTGGGAACCTACATGGAGACTGAGTTGCCAATTGGCTACCTCTCAGCAGCGTCTAGGTCCTCCATGCATGGTCCTTGGTTGGTGCATCAGTCTCTGCAGGACCCCCTGGGTTCAGATTTTTTTTATCGTTGTTGGTCTCCTTGTGGGGCTCTTGTCCCCTCCATATCCTTTTATCCCCACCGCCCTCTCCTTCTGTAAGACTCTCTACGCTCTGCCCAAAGTTTAGCTATGAGTCTCAACATCTGCTTAGATCCCTTATTGGGTGGAGCCGTTCAGAGGATCTTCTATAGTGGGCTCCCATCCTGTGTCCTCTGTTCCACTGCTTCTGGAGTCTGTCCTGTTTGCCATTCTGAGTGAGATTTAAGAATACTCTCTAGGGTCTTCCTTAGTGTTTAGCTTCTTTATGTCTGTGGATTGTAGTAGTGAGAGAGAGAGAGAGAGAGAGAGAGAGAGAGAGAGAGAGAGAGAGACAGAGAGAGAGAGAGAAATAGCGCAAAATAGTTTGATATAAAAGCTAAATATTTTAATGATGTTTGGAAGAAAGATGAATTTAGGCTACAAAATATCTCCAACATGTGTTTAACATCTTTTTGACTGTTGATTCAATGCAAAAATATATAAAGTAATTTGGCTTCTATATGTAAGAATTCAAATTTGTGTATTTAGAACTGGCCCACCATTTTTTTCAGTCTTGCATATGAAGTATGGCTTTGCCTAGGTTACTAAATATAATGATCTTCATTGAGATAAAAGTTCAAACTTTTGTGGATTAGTTTTAACACATATCAAATTATCTTCTATTTTCTTTATGTTCTTTTTATCTATACTCACTGTAGAGATTTTCAAATAATCGTAGACCTGTTTCTTTCTGGGGGGCTATCCCAGGTTTAACAAGTGGCTTCTACCCTGGGTGAGCCTATCTGCAGGCAGACAGAATTGGGTATAAGCCTAATGCTGGCAACCTACCTGGCTTAAATGCCAATGCCTTGCAAACCCAATTTTGTAAATTGTAATCTCATAGAAAACCCAGCCCTTCAGATAATTTGAATTACACAAATGTAATTTCTGTGTGGTTCATGTGACTAGAATCATGTCATTTCCATATCCATTAAAAACAGTCCTTGTCTCAAATGTTCACATGATTATTTGGCAGATGAAAATGGAAGTGGAAGTAGTTCAAGATGAGTTTGAGACAGCACCAGTCTTAAAATATTTTACAGCAAGAGCAAACAAATCTCATAATCATCTACGTGGCTACTTAAAAATTTTAAGGTGTGTTCAGATGCAGACTGCTGAGGAGATAAAGGGTGTGCTGCTGCAGCCAAGCCAGATGGCATTTTGTTGGCAAGACTTCCGCCAAGTAAAGGAACACTGGGTTCCCAAGTGCTGAAGGATGTTTAACTGTCCTGTCCTTTTACACTTAGTGTCTTGGGCTTGGAAAAGATGGAGTAAGACCAAAGATCAGTCCTCATATTGCAGTACTCACAAGAAGATTTGAGAATTGTAAGCTGCCACTTATTTATGTACAGACTTACACTAAGACTAGGATGAGAGCTAAAAATCCCTCTGTGTGTACGTCTAGTGCTACCCTGTAATCTTAAGTTCTCTATATTAATTATTCTAAATACATCATGTTGCCTGCCCCATGCCAGTCCCTGGAGCTGCTAGTACACGTGGCAGAGTGTTGTAAGATGGCAGCTCCCGAGAATCTTCAGCTGTGGAGCAGACTCCACATCTGGATCTAATGTTCCCTGATCCCAGTACACAGCAATTCCCAGACCTGTTGCTGTTTTCTTGGCATTGTGCACACTGCCTGTGTCTGTTTAGGTTCATACAGAAGTCATGCCAAAATGGGATTAGTTATGCAAGGGATTTACTAGGGATAAATGATTATGGTCGGAGATGAAAGAAGGAACAGAAATAGGGAAAGCATTCAGATCACACCGTAAATGGTCACATACAAGAGAAGGAGATGGGTAGAGCATAGGAAGACCTGTTGGCTGTGCCAAGTACAATAGAGATCAAAGAAAGCCTCATGTGGGCTGATACAGGATTCCTTGAGCAAAAGTTGAGTGCTTGATAAGGCAATAAGAATCTGGGTGAAGGCAGCAGCCATAGCAGAGAAACCAACTAGGAAGCATGTACATTTGAAGTGTACATCTTCCCTTGGGGGCAGTGACTGACATTGAATAGTGACATCCAACCCTGAGTTTTAGAGACATCTGAGGTAGATTGGATTGGTAAATTTTACTTCTTTTTGTTTGACATGCAGGAAATTACGTTATCATATATTTATTCAAGTTGTTTTTTTAAATCTTTAATATGTATTAATGAGTGACTCTCATTATTCTGTATCTCACGCTAGCATAGTAAATACATTGCTCCAGACTGTAGGACTACACCCAGGACTGATCAGGCCAGTATTGTCACTGAGTGCAAATGTCACGTTCTTTATGATGCTTCTCTTGATTCAACCAACCCTGGGTACTCCTATAACACCTCAGGGATGCCTCTTTTATAACAATTGTCAAACTCCATTGCTGCTTATTTAATATCCTTGCATTTTGACCCAAGTATCAAACTCAGTGCAACAGTTTTTATTGTTTTTTTATTTTGTTTTCCACTTTGAACAATCCAAATAAGTCTTTTTGTGTCTTCTGTAAAGACATAAAATATGGTATTGTTTGAACTATTTGATTGAAACTAAGAAGACCAACTGACTGGAAATATTTGTAGAATCTTCTCAGCATTTCATTTTAGTAAAAAAAAAAAAAACAAATAAACAAAAAACCCCACAAGATTTTGATGCTGCCTAAGTATTCAGAGTCATGTTTTTTGTTTGTTTGTTTTTTGTGCTAGCCTGTGACAATTTACTAATCTGAAAATATCTTTAACATCTTTTAAAACATCTGCAGGCATTGTTCAAAAGCTCATGACATTCTTCTTTGAATAGAAGATTCAGTTGAATGACAGTCTCCTTTTACTTAGTAGGGGTGGTTTTTACTTTAAATTTTGTTGACAGGTTTTCATGACAGCCCTCAAATGGAAGCTTAAATCCATTTGTCATAGCTAACTGTTGTTTTTCTCTTTTTTGTGTGTTTCTGTGCTTTGACCTTCCCACATTTATTGTTCTATTGACTATAAAGGTAGAAAAGGGACTATAGATAGACCTTTGCTTCTAAAGGCTGCAGTCCAGCAGTGGAGATGATTCACTGCTGAATCCTTCTCAATCACAGGTGAAATGTGGCAGAATTTTGCTGATTTTCACTTCACATCTATAATTCCTTTTGTTCTCAGGAGAGCAAGAGCACCTGGTAGGTTTTTAAGTCCCTGTCAGCAGAGATTAATAGCTGCAAAATGACAGTGACTATTTTGTACCCTGGGTTTAAAATAGATAAACCCAGGATAACAACATAATTGTAAAACAATTTCTTGATTGTGTGTTTTTTTTATGACTTTGCTACTTTGGTAGCCAGTGTGTCCTGAGGACCCAGCCTCCGCTTCTTGAGCACTGGGATAGCAGGTGAGCTACCATGCCTGTGTTACCATAGTGCTAGGGATCCAGACTCTGGTCCTCATGTTTGCATGGTAAGCATTTTAGCCACTGTTTTCTCTCCCTAACCTTTATTTTAAATTGCCATATGTGATGGGTGGAGTTGTTCTCTTTTAGAGTCTTCAAGCAATCAATAATGGTTATAATTTTGGGAGTTTAATTTTCAAAATTTTAATATAACATTCATATATGTGGTTAAATCTCCATTTCCTTGTAGAGGTAAAGTCATCATGTTAAAAAGAAATAATCTGCTTCCCCCTCCCCCTAGAAAGACAAAAGGAGAAGTCGAAGACGCATTTGCTGACGCTCACTTGTTAGACAACAACACTAATATGACCAGCTAACCTTTAAAGTGATGATAATGTGCAAAGTTAGATACAGCGGACTGTGCAAGTAAAGTTCCACTAGTAAAGTTTTTATGCCAAAGACTGGAACTCTTAAAGAATTTCCAGGGATTTGGTGTGCTCTAACATCTGTTGATCCCTGGCACCTTAGGTGACTTCTCAAAGGCGTGTGACATTTATGAGGAGGAGGCAAGGAGGCTTAAGAGGACAACCTCAGTTAAAGTTCAAGAAAGCAATTAATGCTTTCTGCTTTTCCCTAAGGAATGTCTGCAGCGAATGTTGACATGGTCACCACATCAGTCTCAGCGAACCAAGTGTATGTACTGAGATGAAAATTAAAGTTCAGATAAAATATGTTGCCAGCATTATTTAGTTCTTGAATGTAAATGCTGACGGTTGCTTAAGGAGAGTTCAGAAAAATGTGCTGAAAGGCAGCAGTGTTGCTGCGGATACCCATTGCTTATCTTTCTGCTTTCTCTGTATCTTTGAGGGCCAGTGTTTGTGGGCAAAGGAGAATAGAGTGTTAGATGTTATGCATAGGATCAAAATAACATAATGACTCATGCTAATAAACAGCACAAGGGATATTGTTGGGTAGAATTAAGTATTTTTGTTTTTCTGAATAACCAGGGCTCATAAAGTATAGATTACTATATATTACCAAGACATTTGGAGTTGTACTGTGTAGTTGCTATAGAAGTCAAGATCTTATACTCCATCACCAATCTTTCCTTTAAACCAACTGAAGCCAGTGATAACCTCCAAAGTTTTTTTTAAAAGCATATCAGTTAGTTTGTGCTTCATTTAGAGTTGCAGAAATAGATAGATGGTGGTGATATCAACTTTGGTAAACATCAAAGAGATGATGACGCCCTTACATATGAAAAATTAGGTTAAATTATGAAACATTTTTATTCTTATACTTTTTCTTTTTATATCCTTTTTCCCCTTTAAAAATACCTTATTTTTTTTCTTTTTCTTCTCCCTCCTCTCCTCCTAGTACTACCCTTGTACCCACTTCTTCCTGCCCACTCTGCCCTCTCAGAAAAGGGGAGCCACCCCATATCAACCTACCCCAGTACATCAAGTTACCTCAAGACCAAGTGCAACCTCCTCCACCGAGGCCAGGCAAGACAGCCTCACTAGGGGGACGTGATCCAAAAGCAGGCAACAGAGTCCACATTAGAAACAGCCCTGGATCTACTTGCCAGGGAGCCGCATGAAGAACAAGCTGCCCATCGGCCACACACGTGTAGGGGTCCTAGGTCCAGCCCGTGCATGCTCTTCAGTTGGTGCTGCAGTCTCTGTAGTCCCCTGTGGGCCTAGGATAGTTAACTCTATTGGTGTTCTTGTGGAGTTCCCATTCCGTCTGGGTCTTCTGTCCTTCCCCCAACACTTCCCCAAGACTCCCCAAGCTCCACCCCATGTTTGGATGCTGGTCTCAGCATCTGTTTTGATTGGCTGCTGGGTGGAGCCTCTTAGCGGACAATTATGCTAGGCTTCTGTCTGCAAGAATAGCAGAGTATTATTAATAGTGTTGGGGTTGGCTCTCTACTGTGGGGTGGGTCTCAGGTTGGGCTAGTCATTAGTTGGACATTCCCTCAATCTATGCGCCCTCTTTATTTCAGCGCTTCTTGTAGGCAGGTTTTGTGGGTGGGTTGGTGTTCCTTCCCTCCACTAGGAGTCCTTCCTGGCTAGAAGGTGTCTACTTCAGTCTCCTTATCTCCCACTGCTAGGGGGTTCAGACAGTCATCCTCAGAGCTTTCCCGGAGCCTGCCCTGTCCTGGGACCACAGCCTGTCTCTGAGCTGTCCCTCGCTTTTCCTTCTCCTCCAGTCCTCTCATGTCCTGTCCCCACTCTCCCCAGGTCTGATCCCCACTTTCCTTTTCCTCCCCACAGCATATCCTATCCAGTTCCCTCTCTTCATGCACTTAGGATGTCTGTTTCCCTTTCTGCGTGAGATTCAAGCAACCTCCTTTGAGCCCTTTTTGTTATTTAGCTTCTTTGGGTCTGTGGATTGTAGTATGGTTATCCTATATTATATGGCTAATATCCACTTATAAGTGTGTATGTACCATGTGTGTCTTTCTGGCTCTGGTTACCTCACTCAGGATGATCTTTTCTAGTTCCATCCATTTGCCTGCAAATTGCATGGTTTCCTTGTTTTTAATAGCTGAGTAGTATTCTATTGTGTAACTGTACCACAGTTTCCTTATCCATTCTTCAGTTGAGGGACATATGTTTTGTTTCAAGTTTCTGGCTATTATGAAAAAAGCTGCTATGAACATAGTTGAGCAATGTTGTTGTGGTATGGTGGAACATAGCCCAGGAGTGCTATAGCTGGATCATGAGGTAGAACTATTCCTAATTTTCTGAGAAACTTCCAGATTGATTTCCAAAGTGGTTGTATAAGTTTGCACTCCCACCAGCAATGAAGGAGCATTACCCTTTCTCAACATTCTTGGCACTATGTGCTGTCACTTCAGTCTTTGATCTTAGCCATTCTGACAAGCATAAGAGGGAATCTCAGAGTCATTTTGATTTGCATTTCCCTGATGACGAAGTCATTGAGCATATCTTTTAGTGCTTCTTAGCCATTAGAGATTCATTCCTCTGTTGAGAATTCTGTTTAGCTCTATACATATTTTAATTGGGTTATTTGGTTTGTTTTGTATAATTTCTTAATTTCTTTATATGTTTTGGATATTAGCCCTTTGTCTGATGTAAGGTTGGTGAAGATCTTTTCCCAAAATATAGCCTGTAGTTTGCTCTATGGACAGTGTCCTTTGCTCTACAGGAGCTTTTCAGTTTCATGAGGTCCTATTTATTAATTGTTGGTCTTAGAGCCTGAGCTGTTGGTGTTTTGTTCAGGAAGTTGTCTCCTGTGCCAATGAATTACAGGCTTTTCCTCACTTTCTCTTCTATTAGATATAGTTATCTGGTTTTATGTTGGGGTCTTTGATCTACTTGGACTTGAGTTTTGTGCAGGGTGCTAGATATAGATCTATTTGCGTTTTTCTGCATGTAGACATCCAGTTAGAGCAGAACCATTTGTTAAAACTGCTTTTTCCTTTGTGTGGCTTTGTCAAAAACCAAGTGCCCATAGCTATGTGGGTTTATTTGTGCATCTTCAATTTGATTCCTTTGATTAGCCTTTCTGTTTCTATGCCAATATCATGCAGTCTTTATTAATATTCCTCTGTAGTACAGCTTGAAATCAGGGATGGTAATACCTCCAGAAGTTCTTTTATTGTACAGAATTATTTTAGCTATCCTGGGTCTTTTTTTCATATGAAGTTGATTGTTGCTCTTTCAAGGTCTGTAAAGAATTGTCTTGGGAATTTCATTGCATCTGTAGATTGCTTTTGGTAAGATGGCAACTTTATACTATGTTAATCCTACTGATCCAGGAGCATGAGAGATCTTTCCATTTTCTAGAATCTTTTTTGATTTCTTTTGTCACAGACTTGAAGTTCTTGTTATATAGGTCTTTCACTTGCTTGTTTAGAGTTACACTAACATATTTTGTATTATCTGTGGCTATCATAAAGAGTGTTTTCCCTAATTTCTTTCTCAGCCTATTTAACTCTTGTGTAAAGGAGGGCTACTGATTTTTAAAGTTAAATTTGTATCCAGCCACTTTGCTGAACGTGTTTATTAGCTGTAGGAGTTCTCTGGTAGAATTTTTGGGGTCACTTATGTATACTATCATATCATCTGTGAATAGCGATACTTTGATTTCTCTCTTTCCAATTTGTATTCTCTGTGATCTCCGTTAGTTGTCTTACTGCTCTAGCTAGAACTTCAAGTACTATATTGAATAGAAACAGAGAAAGTGGGCAGCCTTGTCTTGTCCATGATTTTAATATGATTGCTTCATTTAAATTGATGTTGACCTTTGGCTTGCTGTATATTGCCTTTATTGTGTTTAGGTATGCACTTTGTGTCCTTGATCTCTCTAAGCTTTAAACATGAAGGGGTTTGTCAAAAGCCTTTCAGCATCTAATGAGATGATCATACGGTTTTTTTCTTTCAGATTGCTTATTTGGTGGAGCATGTTGATGGATTTTCATATGTTGAACCATCCCTGCATCCCTGGGGTGAAGTGTACTTCATGATGGATGATGTGTTTGATGTGTTCCTGGATTTGGTTTGCGAGTATTTTGTTGAATATTTTTGCATCAATGTTCATAATGGAGATTGGTCTGAAGTTCTCTTTCTTTGTTTGGGTCTTTGTAGGTATCAGGATGACTGTGGCCTCAGAGTGAATTTGGCAATGTTCTGTTTCTATTTTGTAGAATAGTTTCAGGAACTTTTCTATTAGCTCCTCTTTGAAAGCCTAGTTTCTGTACTGAAACCATTTGGCCCCAGGCTTTCTTTGGTTGGGAGAATTTTAATGACTACTTCTATTTTCTTAGGGGTTATAGGTCTATTTAAATTGTTTACCTGATCTTGACTTAATGTTGGTAAGTGGTGTTTCTCAAGAAAATCATCCATTTCATTTAGATTTTCCAATTTTTTGACATACAGGTTTTTGAAGTAAGATCTAATGATTCTTTAGATTTCCTTGGTATCTGTTGTTATTTCCCCCCATTTCATTTCTGATTTTTGCTAATTTGATACTTCCTTTTTGCCTTTTAGTTAGTTTAGCTAGGAGTTTGTCTATCTTGTTGTTTTTCTAAAAAAAAAAAAAACCAGCTCTTGGTTTTTTGATTCTTTGTATTGTACTCTCTGTTTCTACTTTATTGCTTTTGCCCTGAGTTTGATTATTTCCTATGATCTACTCTTCTTGGTTGTGTTTGCTTCTTTTTGTTCTAACGCTTTCAGGTGTGCTTTTAAATTGTTAGTATGGCAGCTGGCCATGGTGGTACACATCTGTAATCTCAGCCTTAGGGGAGGCAGAGGCAAGTGAATCTCTGGGATTTCAAGAACAGCCTGGTCTACAAAGCGAGCCCAGGACAGGCAAAGCTGCACAGAGAAACCTTGTCTCAAAAAAGGAAAAAAAAAAGTTAGTATACGATCTCTCCAAGTGCTATGAGCTTTCCTCTTAGCACTGCTTTCATTGTTTCCTGTAAGTTGGGGGTATGTTATACCTTCATTTTCATTGAATTCTAAAAAGTCTTTAATTTCTTTCTTCCGTTCCTCCATGGCCCAGTGGTCATTGAGGAGAGAGTTGTTCAATTTCCATGAGGTTTTAGATTTTCAATTGTTTCTGTTGTTGATGAAGAACAGCTTTAATCCATGGTGGTCTTTATAGAATACAGAAGGTATTTTCTTTTGTGTTTGGATGGAATGTTCTGTAGATATCTGTTAGGTCCAATTGTCTCATAACATCAATTAGTTTCATTATATCTCTGTTTAGTTTCTGTCTTGATGACTTGTCTATTACTGAGAGAGGGGTTTTGAAATCTTCTACTATTAATGTGTGCTGTTTGATGTGTGATTTAAGCGTTAGTAATGTTTCTTTTATAAATGTGGGCGCCCTTACATTTGGGGCATATATGTTCAGAATTGAGATGTTATCTTGGTGAATTTTTACTTTGATGAGTATGAAGTGCCTTTCCCCATCTCTTTTGATTAATTTTGGTTGAAAGGTAATGGGATGGCATGTGGAGGTCTCACTTGTTTGTCCTTGGTGGCCACCATGGGCCTCTGTGGATGGGGGCTGCACACTGGGCCAGGAATGGGATTCTCTCCTGATAGGTTTGTGGAGAAGACAAGGCAAGGGAATTGTGGTATTAGGATTCTGACATGGTGGTCCCTGGGGGCTGCCAGCCTCCTGGAATGCATGTAGGGGTGAGGCGCAGTAGTCGGAGAATGCAGGAGGCAGGGTGTCGCCCACCATTGCTATGTTTGCTCAGCTGCCTGGTTCATGCAGGGGTTGCTGTGTAGAGCTCTCACCTGTCTGCCCCAAATGGCCCCCCATGGGCCTCCAGGAATAGGGGATCTGGAGGAGGAATGGGTGTCAAAGGGATGGGGCAGGGCTCTCCACTGCTAGGTTTGCAGGGATGATTTTTTTTAAGGAGTGATGGGGACATGGCACAGAGTAAGGGTGGGGAGTCAGTTCTTTTTTCTATCGTGTGGGTTCTAGAGATTGAATTTGAGTCTTCCGCTTGGCAGCCAGCTCCTTTACCAACTGAGCCATTTTGCTGTCCCCACGAAGGATATTTCAACAGTTTGTTAGTTTATTTTGTCTAATGTCAGTGGGTATTCGACAGTACCTTGAATTGAGAAGGGCTGTTTTTCTTATAGGATAGCTGCATTTCACTAGATTTTACTTTTTATAGGACTTGAAATAGTTTTATGATTTTTGTAAGCATAAAAAAAAAAAAGGTTTTTTGGCTCAGAGGTTAAGAAAGAGCATTGTCTGCTCTTCCAGAGGTCCTGAGTTCAATTCCCAGTAACCACATGGTGGCTCACAACCATCTATAATGAGATCTGGTGCCCTCTGCTGGTGTTAAGTTGTAATGCAGACAGGATATTGTATACATAATATATACATCTTTAAAAAAATTAAGTTTCTTTATACTGTTTGCATGCTTACGCAGTACTCTGCTCATTCACACTCACCCACACCACCTTTCCTTGGCCCCCTCCTACACACTTCTTTCCTGCCATATCTGCAAGCAGACCCACATTTACATTTTAAAATCTTAGCCCCACATATAAAAAGTAACATATAATATTTGCCCTTTTTTTTCATCCCTTTTTCTTTTCCACTCCCATTATCCCCTCCTCCTTCTACACAGTCTGCCTTCTGCTTTCATATCTAAAATCCTAGGAATTTAAAAAATCTTTTTTTACACTTTTTAAATTTATTTTTTATATTAATTACAGTTTATTCGCTTTGTATCCCAGCTGTATCCCCCTCCTTTATTCCCTCCCAATCCCATCTTCCCTCCCTCATCATCTCCCTGCCCCTTTCCAAGTCCACTGATAGGGGAGGTCCTCTTCCCCTTCCCTCTGGCGTTAGCTTATCAGGTCTCATCAGGACTGGCTGCACTGTCTTCCTCTGTGGCCTGGCAAGGCTGCTCTCCCTTCAGAGGGAGGGGGTTAAGCCACTGAATTCATGTCAGAGATAGTCCCTGTTCCCATAGGCAACTCACTTGGATACTGAGCTGCCATGGACTACGTCTGAGCAGGCCTCTGAAAGACTCTACCCAGCAGTGTATCAAAGCAGATGCTGAGACTCATAACCGATCTTTGGGCAGAGTGCAGGGAATCTTATGAAAGAAGGGGGAGATAGTAAGACCCGGAGAGGACAGGAGCTCCACAAGGAGAGCAAATAGTACTAAAATATCTGGGCACAGGGGTCTTTTCTGAAAATTTAAAAATCTTGATTAAACCTTGAATCTAGATTCCTCATGTTAGAAAAAACGTGGTATTTACCTTGTGGGCCTGGCTTATTTCATTTAGCATGATTGAAGCCACTGCCTTTTTTCTTTCTTTCTTACTTTCAGAAACCAGAGAGGAGGAGGATGACAAGCAGGTGGTCGCAGAGATCATGGCAAGAAGTTTTATTCCAAGTGTGATAACGACTATTTCTTGGGAAGGCTTTCACTTTGCTGGGCATGAGATTCGAATTACCGAAGCCAAGGATTGTTATGGTGCATTTGTCTGGCCATCGGTATAATTTTTTACAAATTTTCTGCACCCAATTATTTCCCAGTTTTATTGTTCTTTTCTACTTGGAAGAAGGAAATAGGTAGCAAGATTCTATTTTGTGATCTTAGACAACACTAAAATTGAGTGTTGGGAATTTGCTCCCAACAATTAAATTTGTTTCTGACTTTATTGACATTTGTAGGTTAAATAAAAATGTAGATGTCTTCAGCTTTTATAACTATGAGATATGAAAAGAGTAAATGTTTTCATTTCTTATTTTATTGGCTCTGTTTGAATTAAACAAGCATAAAGGATGTCTATATGCAACTCACAAGCAGGATACTTCTAAAGACACCCACTCCTTTACGAGTGATTTCATGAAAGATGGCAGACCACAACTACTCCGATCACAACCTCCCAAGTTACTTGGAATCATCTAGTATTGTTAGAGATTTAAAGATGGTCAGTTTTAAACAACTACATTCTGTAGTTTCACTCATTTTTGCCTTTCTTTTCAACAAGGACCTTTTCTACCCAGCCAAAATGTTGAGCTCAGAGGAACTATTTCTGGTGATAAGTTTCTAGAATGGTTTGTATGAACATCCACAAATTTACTCATACCCAGATGTGCACCTGCTCAGATCAGAATATCTATGGTGTTTAATTTTACTATTTTTAAATTTTTCTATTATTGCTTCAAACTTCCTTTCCTCTCAATTTTCACAGGCCCTTGTTCTATGCTATTTCCTGGAAACACATGCCAAGCAATATAACATGGTTGATAAAAATGTGATTGAAATTGGAGCTGGGACAGGGCTTGTCTCCATTGTAGCAAGTTTGCTTGGTAAGTAGGTATGTTTTTTTATCAAATGGAGCTGGTCAGAAAACTAATGACCAAACGTCAGTAGTTACTTCTGCTTTCCAGCGCACTATGATCTGGGATTATGTGTAACTCCTGGCCATGAGTTTGTCTTAAACTCTGGTGAGAAGGCATCCGTCCACTTGGGGCCTCTCCTGCCCAGTCTGCCCATGTGTGGAGCCCTGCTTTCTGGGAACTCACTTCCCCACCCGGGAAGAGCCCTCTTAGGGCTGTGGGGAGGCCCCATCTCAGACCTTTCCCAGGGGCCAGGAAGTGATGAACACTCAGCAGGTGGCATTGATGAGCTTTCCCCATCCATGTGTAACTCAGACTTCATCAAGAAACTCTACCAATGTTAACATCTCTTTACTGGGTTCTTCCCAGATTTTTCTGTGTTTGTAGCTTTAAGTCTTCCTGTGGAATGTGAACTAACAAGCCTAGCTAGGGGGTGAACTTCATCATCCTGCTAGATTCCTTTGAGGGTTCTAGAATGCTATGCTTTCTAGAATATGAACATGCTCCTATTAAAATAGGGAAGAAGTATTAAGAATCACACAAAACTCATACCTCTGCTTTGATTTTTAGGGGTTTGTCTTTGAATTTGATTTTTCATTTCCATTTTTCGTCTTCCAGTTCTCTCACCAGCATCTTTTCCATCTGAATGTGCAATATTGTCTTTCTGCATGGCTGCCATGGTTTAGCCCAATATTTTTGTTCTTCTATATTTCATTGTTTTCATTTGGCTGCCCTTTCTGAAGTTCACGACCCCACTCTATCTTAATTTTTTTTTATCATCAGAAGAACAAACCTATAGCTTTAAATGAAGTTCACGACCCCACTCTATCTTAATTTTTTTTATCATCAGAAGAACAAACCTATAGCTTTAAATGAAGTTCACGACCCCACTCTATCTTAATTTTTTTTATCATCAGAAGAACAAACCTATAGCTTTAAAATCTTGAGAGGAATTTAAGATTTAGTAACGTAAAACGTTCTAATCACTGAAGAAATACAAGACCCTGAAAGTCCTTCCCAATACTGAAATAAAACCTTTTCTCTGCCTGGAGGCTGTTTCACCTGGTATGGTTAGACTCAGGGACTCTATTAAAAAATCTGTTGAATCCTCTTGGTTCAGGATCAAACAGAGTCTATGTTTTGGAAAGCTCTTTGGTCTGTTAAGAAGAATTGATCTCTTTGGTGTATTTGTTTAACTTGAGACAAACATAAACATGAACTTCATTTGTTCAATATCTTGAAAGTGGTAATGTTTGTGTCTATAGACACAAAGAAAGTACCTGGGTATTTTCAACACAGTATGGGCAAGATGTATTCCTTACTTTGGGATTTTAAAAAGATTTGTTGAAAATTAGATTTGTCTACATTAAAATATGAAGGTTGATATTTCTACCAGTGACATATATATTTATTTTAATTTTCATAAGAATATTATTGCAATTGATGTGAAGAGATATCTGGCATGTGATAGGTGAATGGCTCTGGTTTGTTCTGAGTTCACCTAGGCTTCTTATTCAGTTGTGGCTTCTCATTTCTTATCCTAGTTTGTATTGTCTAATGCTATCTATGGCTTTGCTTAATATGAGCTTTACTTATAGGTTATTTTCAAATTCTGTTACTGTTCACTTTGAGAACCAAATTTTTAGAAATTAGCTGCTGCCAAGGTCCTTCATGAAAAGGGCACTGCTCTTCGTTCACAACTCAGAAACTGTTTCTGTTTTCTTCCTATAAGCATTCTGTCCTCCACCAAGGACCTTTGGCTTAGGGCTGCATTCATAAATATCTCCTGGTAGGAAGATTTATTCTTTGAATGGAGGCAAGGTGAAACTGGCAATAAATATACATGTCATGGTACTTTCCATGTGATTAATTTTTAAAAAGTTTTTTTTCCCTTTCTCTACTCATATGAGCACTTCCTGTTTAATCCTAGAATACCCAGTATTACTTATACTCATGAAAGGCTTAGAATTTTTTCATTCTGACTCTTGTTGGTCATGATAGTCATGTTTATTAGATGGTTGGAAAAAATAAAAATGTAAATCAACTGATGTCAGGGTTGGAAGAATCAGGTCATTTCTTAATATCAACACAAATGCAAGCTCCTCTTTTCAGATGTCTTACACATTAAAAAAAAAAGTGATCGTACAAAGTTTTCTATTTTCTCCAGCCAACTCTTGGTGGAAGGACGATTAGTAGAATACCATCTCCACAGAGCGTATTGGAGTATTTCATTTTGTTGACTTAGGTTCTGCATTTATTTCTATAGTAACGACGGTTCTTTACAAGTCACCCCGTATCACATGCCAGTGGTGTTGTTTAGGGGGTGATACACCTGTAAGCCTTGGGTCATTTCTCACCTCGGTAGAGACTGATGAAATCTAGGCACTTCCGGGTGGCACTTGCCCTAGTTAGGTCTCTGTTGCTGTGAGAAACACCAGGACCAAGAACAACTTCAGGAGAAAAGGGCTCATTTCACCTACAGTGCTCAGGTCAGCCAAGGACCTGGAGACAAGAACTGAGGCAGAGGCCATGGAACAGTGCTATTTATTGGCTTTGGTTGTCATAGCTTGCTCAGCCTGTTTTCTTTTTACTTCTCTCTCTCTTTTTTTTTCACCTGAGATGAGTAGATTTCATTTTTTAGTTATTTTTATTTATGTATTTTGTCTCCTGGTCTCCTCTCCCCCTGGTCCAACCCTTACTCCTTGTTTTCCCCTCTCCCCCCATACTCCTCAGAGAAGGGGAGCCCCCCTCACCCCAGCATATCAAGTCACATCAGGACTGAGTGCACCTTCTTTCCCTATGGCCTGGCAACGTAGCCCTGCCAATGGAAAGTGATTAAAAAGCAGGCAACAGAGTTCGTGTCAGAGTCAGTCCCTAATCCACTTACTAGGGAACTAACTGTATGAGCACCAAGCTCCCAGTTGGCTACATCTGTGTAGGGGGCCTATGTCTAGTCCATGCATGGTCCTTGGCTGGTGCTTCAGTCTCTACAGTATCCCCCTGGGTCCTGGTTAGTTGGCTCTGTTGGTGTTCTTGTGGAGCTCCAGCCCTTCCAAGTCCTTCTGCCCTTCCCCCTACTCTTCCACAAGGCTCCCTGCGCTCCACCCAGGGACTGGTTGTGGGTCTCTGCATCTGTTTGCATCAGGTGCTGGGTAGAGCCCCTCAGAGGACAGCTATGCTTGGCTCCCATCTGCAAGCACAGCAGAGAACCATTAATCGTGTCAGGGTTTAGCTGTCTCCCATGGAGTGAGTCTCAGGTTGGGCCGGGCATTGGTTAGACATTCCCTCAATCTCTGCTCTGTTTTTGTCTCTGCACGTCTTGCAGGCAGGGTAAATATTGGGTGGAAGTTTTTGTGGGTGGGTTGGCGCTCCCTTCCATCCGCTAGGAGTCGTGTCTAGTCAGAGGGGAGCCTCTTCAGTCTCCATAACGCCTGTTATTAGGAGTCTCAGCTTGCTCAGGGGTGACACCATCTGCAGTGGGCTGGGCCTTCCCACATTAATCATGAGTCAAGAAAATGTCCCCAGAGACTTATCCACAGGACAGAAAACTAGCCAGTGTAAAGTTTGTTGCTTCTCTATGTCATTCACTGAGTTTCAAAGCATACAGAGGCTTGTGACTCTCTTTGGAAAGTACTGCCTTCATCAGTGACCTTGGATTATTGCCATGAGCTGCTCTTTTCCTTGTGGTCATTTTTCTCCTAGCCTGTAATAGCTAAATAGAGAACAACAGTGATGAGCTAGACAAAAACCTGGGGGTCAACAGGACACAGAAGTATCATGAGATCCTGTTTTGTTCTTTTTTTTTTTTTTTTTTAAAAAAAAAAGAGGGGCAGAGAAGTGATTTAGTGTCCATTCTGAAAAGCTCTGTCCTGTATGTGCTATCCAGTCTTTTCTTTGGACCTAGTTGTGAAGAATCTCAGAGTGCATGTTGGCTTGAAACCTGACTGACATTGTAATAGGGTTACTTTTCCTATGAACCCTTTTTTTGTTTTGTTTTTTTAAACAGGTGCTCGTGTGACTGCTACAGACTTACCCGAATTACTTGGAAACCTGCAATATAATATTTCCAGAAACACCAAGATGAAATGCAAGCATCTGCCTCAGGTTAGAGAGTTATCCTGGGGAGTTGCCTTGGACAGGGACTTCCCCAGGTCTTCTAACAACTTTGACTACATCCTGGCAGCGGACGTTGTATATGCCCATCCATTCCTGGAGGAGCTTCTCATGACCTTTGACCATCTCTGCAGAGACACTACCATTATCCTCTGGGTTATGAGATTCAGGCTGGAGAAAGAAAATAAATTTGTAGACAGATTTAAGGAACTGTTTGACCTGGAGGAAATTTCTAGTTTCCCTAGCCTGAATATTAAGTTGTACAAAGCTATGAAGAAAAATCGGAGGAGTGCATAGTAAATTAGGACCTAAGCATGTCAAGGTATTTTCTAGTAGATATTGCTTTAAAGAAAACACATATACAAAAATACACACATGCACACACACATACACACAGAGGGTGCATCTGTAGGATAATTTGTTCCTGTGTCTGCTCAGTACTCTAATTCCATAATAACACAAACTTTAAGCAACATTCAACTATATTCTCATTAAAAAATGGTAATTTTCAATGATGATACCTCTGAGTATTATTAATTTTATTTCTTTTTGAAAATGTAGCTTAGATTGGCCTTAAACTTGAGATCTTTTAACCTCAGCCTCATGAGTGCTAGGACTACAGATGTGTAGCACACACCCATCCATGTTGTTAATCCTTTAAAATGTAGGCTTAAGGGATTATATTTTTAGAAATCAAGAAATTGACTGTGGTGCAATTTGCAAATAAATTTGAAAAGGCAGATAAATGCTGCATGTCAGCGTTGGATGTCTGTGGTTCCCACCAGTGCCGGCGTAGAGGTGGGCTGTCCTCACTGCTTGGAAATTTGGACTTCTAGCATAACTACTGAATCAACCAAGGATGTGGGTCTGAGGTTATGGGCAAGAACACTTTCCTCTCATAGATAAAATATATGGATGGAAAGTGCAAGAATAAGAGATACCTGAGATTAAATTGGCCTGTGGTCATGCACACCTTTAATCCCAGCACTCAATAGGCAGAGCCAGGTGGATCTTTATGATATGAGGCCAGCTTGGTCTACAAAACAGGACAGCCAGGACTACTCGAAAAACCAAAATAAACAAATAAATAAATCCTAATATTACTGTTTGTTTTTGTTTCATAGAAATGAAAATAGTTATAAGAATTTTGGGTTGGAAGCACATAAAAGGATTTAGGTTCTAAGCCTCAAATAAGCAGGCATGGCTTGTTTTAAAGTTTAAGGCCCTGCTGATAAGCACAGATATGCTTAGATATTTTTTTTTAAATATGTGACTCTTTGAGAATAGAATAATGTTCAAATAATTAAAATCCATGTGGAAATAGTTAAAGAATTAGGCCTTTATGCCAAGCGACTGTCTGGACTGTGTTGGTTAGCAACACATTGCAATGTCCTCAGCAGGACTGGTGTGTGCACTTGGTGACACTGGATCCTCCAGGGCCGGCTCTCTCTTCTGGTCAGACACGTGTGCTCTAACCTTCTGGGTCCCGCCCTTAAGCTGGGGAACAGCTACACCGCTGTATAACTCTTGGTGCATCGATTTTCTTTGGACCACGTCTCAATAGTTTTCTGCTTGCATGAATATTTGTCCTTCTCATGTTTGTTTACTATTCAGCTCACAGAGGGCAGTGAGATAGTAATTCTCACTTCACAGATTGCACAGCAGGGTGGGTGAAACAAAGGGACAGTCAAACCCAGGTCTGTTTGAGCACAGAGCCCGCATTTATAACTCCAGTAGTCTATGTGTTGAAAAAAGCAACTTTCAAAGACTCTTTTAAACAGTTGAGGTCAGTCCTTCAAAGAAAATAATCAGAAAGAATAACGAATGTATTGAAAATGAGATTTATTCCTCTTAACACCGCCCCAGGCTTTCTACCGATGGGAAGAAAGGGAAGACGGGGTGGGGGTGGGGGGTGGGGGGTGGGAGGGGGTGGGATATGCACCCTGTCTCCTCTAGAAGGAGTGAGAATTGTGCCTTAGGGCGGAGGTGCAGCCATTCAGGGACCTCCAGGCAGAGGCTTGGTGATGTTTGAAGAAACAGCAATGTGATGTGGCAGAGGGACGAACAGCAAGATTAGTGAGGCCTGAAGAAAGAGAGGAACCAGGAAGTACGTCATGGAGGTCCTGTGCTATGAGCTAGAATCCCCAGATACAAGCTCTGGAAGAGAATGGCTGTGTGGTCCTGAGTTAGGCTGTGCAGCCATTGGTTAACCTGCACAGTCAGGACAGAAAACTGAAGAAAAGAATGAAAGCCAATCTCAGCCGGCCCACTCAGTGCAAGACTTTCAGTGGCCTGAGTCATGGTAGTGAAGTGATTGGAGTGAAGCATTCGGGCATCTTTACATTCCTGTATCTGTCCTGGGAAGACAGGTTTGAAGACGGCCATGCCTATGAGCTGTCTGGATGCAGCATTCACAGTTGCCTGGTAATACGGTCATTCTAAACTGACCTGGGCAGCTCATCACCTGTCTACCACAGCATTGCAGGCTCCTGAAATAATTCCGGCTTTTTTTTCTCTCCTGAAATTAAAAAAAAACACAAAAACTGGATGGTTCTAACGCTGCTGCCTATAAAGACTGCTTGGCCTGGAGTTCTGAGAATGGGAGCTTGGAGTGAAGACAGCAGCTGGGAGCCATGGCAATTATCCAAGCAGAGGACATCAAGAGATCTACATGGGGGAGGGGAGAGCAGCAGCTTTGCTGTACTTGGAAGCCAGGGGCAACAGAGTGTTCTACCAGGTAGAGTGTGCAGTGTGAGCCAGAAAGTCAGGGCTGAGTCAGAAATATCCCTGTGAGCTGTGGCACATGAACTCAGCTTTCTGTTCAGAGAAGGCTTGTGAATCTCTTTCACAGAGCAAGAGAGAGTAAAAGGAAGAGGGAAGGTGATTGAGCAGCAGTCTGTAGCTGGACAAAGTTGCTGGGGAACGAGAGCATCAGGGAGGAAGGACAGATCCCAGCGCAGGGGCAGTGTATGCTGTGCTGTAGCCGAGGAGAGCGACCTCATTGGAGAATTGTCACTTCTGCTAACTTGTACTGAATGATAACTGTCATCAGTGGAATGCAGGCTGCTTTAGGAGCTGGGTTAAAGATCACCCACATAGTATCTTTTCCAGGATCCCTAAAGGCATTTGTCCAGTGTATGTGGAATGGGACTGAGACCCCGTGGACATGGCCACCTTCCCTAGGGTCACACAGATGTCATCACTCGGATGGGAACACTTGCCTGACCTCTACAGTCCTGAAGCAGGTGCTCTTTTCTTGAGCTCTGCAAGAAAATCTGAATTTGTTTTTTTGTATTTTTAAATTTTTATTAATTACAGTTTATTCACTTTGTATCCTCCCTGTGTTTCCCTCCCTCCTCCCCTCCTAATCTCACCCTCCTTCCTCTTTCTGCACATGCCCCTCCCCAAGTTCACTGATAGGGGAGGTCCTCCTCCCCTTCCCTCTGATCCTAGCCTATCAGGTCTCATCAGGAGTAGCTGCATTGTCTTCCTCTGTGTCCTGGTAAGGTTACTCCCCACTCAGGGGGAGATGATCAAAGAGCAGGCCAATCAGTTCATGGCAGAGACAGTCCCTGTTCCCATTACTAGGGAACCCACTTGGACACTGAGCTGCCATGGGCTACATCTGTGCAGGGGTTCTAGGTTATCTCCATGCATGGTCCTTGGTTGGAGTAGCTCCACAAGAAGAGCAACAGAACTAAAAAATCTGGGCACAGGGGTCTTTTCTGAGACTGATACTCCAACCAAGGAAAATCTGAATTTGAATTGCTTTCCTATTAATGGGCTACCAGTTAAACGAAGAGTATTATGTCTGCTTGTCTCCTGAGAGCAAATTAGTTTAAATGGGGTACTCGAGCTATACCTGGAAAGATGAACCTCCATACACACGAGCATGCATTTGACAAAGATGTATAGATCCAGCAAAGGGTCTAAATAGAAAACACATTTCTATTTGCAAGGAATATTGGACACTTATTGGAATAATCAATTTGAAGGCATATGATGATCTCAATTTCAGCCTTAGATCTTACTCAATGAAATAAGAGGCTCTGAGAATGGGCTGAAGCTGGGAGATGGTTGTGTACAGTGACCTCAGGCCAGTTGGGTCGGGCTGAACTTTAAAACATCATCTGATATGTTAGTGACTAGGTTTGCTGAGTGATGCTGGTGCTTGTTGCCTGGTTACTGGGCTGGGACGCTCCCTGTGTCAGCCAAGCAGGACAGAGATGTGGGGTGAGCTGAGGACAGCAGCTCCTGGAAACCACCTTCCGGCAAGCGTTTCTTGCCATCCAAGCAGCCAAGGATAAGGACAGAGGCACCCTGCAGAGCAGACAGGAGCCAGTTGCAGTGTCTGTTAACTTGAGATCCATCTGATGTCAGGCCCTTTGCTTCTGGACAGTGAATTGCTCAGTCAGCATCTCTTGCTGTCTGAAACCCTCTGACAGGTGATAGCCACCAGCCAATGCAGGACTGGGTAGCTCTGTGTGCTTCAGTGATGTCAGAGAAGCTATCCTATGAGAATCAGGTTCAGGGGATGGTGCCAATGTCCATGCAGAGCAGTGGCCAGGCCACTCTGTCACAGAATGTTCTAGAACTCACAGGAGAAAAGGTGATGCTGATCCTGCCAGCCCCAGAGCTCACTCAGAACTCCACTTATACATCTCACATTAGCCCAAAGCGGGAATCACTAACGTCTGGGCATTTTGGTACAGAGGTAACTGTGGATGTGCCTCTGTGTTGCCACTCTGCTTAGTCCTCTGCACCATCTGAAGCTAAATGTCTTCCTGTGCATCCTTCTCCCCAGGATGCACTGAATGATTGAATTCAGAGAAGAAGGAATACCCTTACCTGAACCCCTGAGTAACTAATGCCTGAGACTGCACCCTTTTCAAGTTGCTGGGGCAACCACTTTAGCATACATTTTAATATTACACAGGGTAACTCTTTTTTAAAAATTTTATTTATTTAAAAATTTTATTTTTTAATATTAGTTACAGTTTATTAACTTTGTATCCCAGCTGTATCCTGCTCCCTCATGCCCTCCTAACGTCACCTTCCCTCCCTCATCTTCTCCCTACCCCGCTCCAAGTCCACTGATAGGGGAGGACCTCCTCCCCTTTCATCTGACGCTAGCTTATCAGGTATCTTATGGCCTGGCTGTAAAGTCCTCCTCTGTGGCCTGGCAGGGCTGCTCCTCCCTCAGGTGTGTGTGTGGGGGGGGGGTGGTCAAAGAGCCAGGCTGACTCTTTTTTAATTGTACTTAATAGTCTTGTTCTATTTATGTCCATTTGAGCCTACCACTTTTAAGAAGGTTGTAATCAGCTCATGAAGAAGTAAGAAAAATCTTACAGAGATGACTTTATAGTCAAAGGCTATATTTATTGAAATATATTGAAATAGTCAGAGAACTGTATTTATTGAAATTCTAGCTTAGGGACCCTGAGTTTTTACAAAGATACTTGTATGTTATTAAAGAACAGGCACTGACAACATTTAATTTGATTTCTGCAGTGGGTAATAGTTTAATATAGTTAGACTCTTAATTAAAAATGTGTTAATGATCCTTGTACTAGGGATGTGACTGCCAAATGGTATACAGGAAGAAGGTCTGATATATACAGTGACAGTCCTTGGGCTAGAGCTTTCAGGGGTACTAAGAGACATGTCAGGACTGGAGTGGGTACTAGGAGAAACTCGCCATGAAGTTATCTTTGTTTCTTCATTAAAGAAATGTATTTAGAAATCATCCTGTGTGTCACCCATCTGCACAACTGGCTGGATGAAGCAGATGACCTGCATGTTAAGACTTTTCTTCATTGGTATATAATATTTTGGTAAGAGGCTACTATGTTTTTTTTTCCTCTTCAAATTTGTGA
Organism: Pachyuromys duprasi; assembly: GCA_028658305.1. Classification (NCBI taxonomy): domain Eukaryota; kingdom Metazoa; phylum Chordata; class Mammalia; order Rodentia; family Muridae; genus Pachyuromys; species Pachyuromys duprasi. The sequence goes on from CM053763.1 coordinate 92,044,392, forward strand.
TGAATTAGGGGCACCTTTTCCTATGAAATGCCCTTGTAATATGTCCAAATAATCCCCATGAAGCAATTTGAAAAACTCAAATTCATCATCATTGTAAAAAGTCATTTTGACATTGGGGGTTTCAGAAAACTCTGAAAAATGGGATGAGGCAAGGTGTTAATTTTTTCTTTTGACATATAAATATGTGGTCAGTGCATTAGATTATACTGGCCAGAATGCTTACCCTGCAGAAACATTAGAAAAATGTCTAGGAGACCAGCACAGATCATGGAGCAGCAGTAAGAGCTCCCCCTCCTCCCCTCCATTCACTGGCTTGCCCTGGCCTGCCAGCAACCCTGGCTAGGTCTGCCCAGGGCCTTCTGTGCTTCACTTCCTCTGCAAGACCCACAGCCCAGTTCCCCGTCCTGTGCCATTTACTGGGACCCATACCAATCTTCAATCTGTAGCCCCTGAGACCAGCACAGATCAGGGAACATAAGTTTTCTGGCCTGAGATATTTTCTGGGACCCCCTGCAAATTTGTGCCCCCCGAGACCAGCAGAGAACAGGGAGCAGCAGGAAAACCAGAGAACTGAGGCCATCTGGGACCACAAGCTCTACCTACAACTCCAGAGACCTATTACCAGGAGAGAGCACCAGGCCTGCTAATAACAGATTCAACCAAATGGCTAGAGGTCAGTGCAAGAACACCAGCAACAAAACCCAGGGCCATATGACCCAGCTATACTGCCATAACAAGCCCTGAGGATCCCATCACACTAGAAGCACAAGAAAACGATCTTAAATCTGCGGTTATGAAAGTAATAAAGGCCTTAAAAGCAGAAAATAAATTCCTTAAAGAACTGCAGGAAAATACAATCAAACAGGTGAAGGAACTGAGTAAATCCCTTAAATAAATACAAGAAAATACAATCTAATGGGAGAAGAAATAAATAAAACTGTCCAGGACCTAAAATTGGAAATAGAAGCAATAAAGAAACATCATCCAAGGCAATCCTGAGGATGGAAAATCTAGGGAAGAGAACAGGAACTATAGACACAAGCATCAGTAACAGAATATAAGAGATGGAAGAGAGACTCTCAGGTGTAGAAGATACGACTGAAGAAATTGATATATCAGTCAAAGAAAATGTTAAATATAAAACGTTCCTGACACAAAACATCCAAGAAATCTGGAACAATATGAAAAGACCAAACCTAAAAATAATAGGAATAAAAGAAGAAGACTCTGAATTCCAAGGCCCAGAAAATATTTTCAGCAAAATCATAGGAGAAAACTTCGCCAACCTAAAGAAAGAAATTCCTATAAATATATAAGAAGCATACAGAACACCAGAAAAGAAAATCCTCCTGTCACATATTAATCAAAACACTAAATGTACAGAACAAAGAAAGAATATTAAAAGCTGCACAGAAAAAAGGCCAAGTCACATATAAAGGCAGACCTATCAGAATTACACCTGACTTCTCACCAGAGACTGTGAAAGCCAGAAGGGCCTGGTCAGATGTCATACAGACATTAAGAGAGCACAGATGTCAATCCAGATTACTATACCCAGCAAAACTTTCAATCACCATGGAAGGAGAAAACAAGATATTCCATGACAAAACCAAATTTAAACAGTACTTAGCCACACACCCAGCCATGTAGAAGATACTAGAAGGAAAATTCCAACCCAAGGAGGGTAACTACACCCAGGAAAGCACAGGAAACAAATAACCCCACAGCTGCAAAACCAAAAGAAAGGGATCATGAACACAAACTGTACCACCACCAACATCAAAATACCAGGAAGTAGCAGCAACTGGTCATTAATATGTCTCAGCATCAATGGCTTCAACTCCCCAATAAAAAGATCCAGGCTAATAGAATGCATGCATAAACAGGACCCATCATTCTGTTGTCCAGATCCTTTTATGCATTCCTGCTCTTCTTCCGTCAGACTCCCTGCACTCTGACCAAAGTTTGGCTGTGAGTCTAAGGGTCTGCTTTGATTCCCCTGTTAGGTGGAGCCTTTCACGGCCTCTATGGTAGGCTCCCATCCTGTTTCCTCTCTTCCACCGCTTCTGATGTCTATCCTGTTTGCCATTCTGAGTGAGATTTATGCATCTTCCTTAGGGTCCTCATAAAGACACGCATGGTATATACTCACTTATAAGCAGATATCAGCCATAAAAGATAGGATAACCATACTAAAATCTACAGACCTAAAGAAGCTAAACAACAACATAGTATTTACAAAAATAGTTGTCTAGAAATATGTCATTGTCATATATAAGCAGTAGTACTCAAATACCCTGCTTATTCAATTATATATTATCACATTGAGAATTTAAAATGTTATGGTAAGATTGAAGTTAGAGTCATATATTGTCATGTTTTCTCTACATCATCTGCTGTTGGGAAAAACTCATGGAAATATAATTTATAAAATTTGTAGAAAGCACACTTTCATAACACCTCATATTTAAGCAATTGCAGGTGTTCATATGTCAAAAGTAAAAAGGGATTTAAAAATGATTTGTTTATTAAAGGATCTGAAGCTGAAGCTTTTCATCAGTAATAGAATTCTTAGAGCACTTATACTACCAGGAAGGAATACTACCTGGAAATGATACCTGTTTTGTTTGTGACTTAATTATTTGCTAAATACTGAATGTTATTTGTCACAGATTAGAACATTCATTAACTTTTTCTTGGCTTGAATGGCAGAGTAAATTAGAAATAAGCATGTAATGTGTTTATCTCTTTTAAAATATTTTAATTTATTTTTAAATTTATTACAGTTTGTTCACTTTGTATCTTAGCTGTAGCCTTTTCTCTGGTCCCCTACCAATCCTGCCCTCTGTCCCTCTTCTCCTCCCATGCCCCTCCTCTAGTCCACTGATATGGGAGGCCCTTCCAACTGACCCTAGCATATCAGGTATCATCAGGACTGTCTGCATAGCCTTCCTCTGTGGCCTGGAAAGGCTCCCCCTCCCCATCAGGGAGAGGTAATCAAAGAGCCAGCCACTAAGTTCATGTCAGAGACAGCCCCTGTTGCCCGTACTAGGTAACCCACTTGGAGACTGAGCTGCCATGGACTACATCTGTGCAGAGGTTCTAGGTTATCTCCATGAATGGTCCTTGGTTAGAATATCAGTCTCAAAAAGATCCCTGGACCCAGATATTTTGGTTCTGTTGCTCTCTTTGTGGAGCTCCTGTTACCTCCAGGTCTTTCTATCTCCCCCTTCTTTCATAAGATTCCCTGCACTCTGCCCAAAGTTTGGCTATGATTTTCAGCATCTGCATTAATACCTTGCTGTGTACTGGATGTCTACATGTAGAACAATGCAAATAGATCCATACTTATCACCCTGCACAAAACTAAAGTCCAAGTGGGTCAAAGACCTCTACATAAAACCAGACAGACTAAACCTGTTAGAAGAAAAAGTGGGAAAAAACCTTGAACTCATTGACATAGGAGACAACTTCCTGAACAGAACACCAACACCACAGGCTCTAAGATCAACAATTAATAAATGGGACCTCATGAAACTGGAAAGCTTCTGTAAAGCGAAGAACACTGTCATCAGAGCAAAACAACAGCCTACAGACTGGGAAAGGATCTTCACCAATCCTACATCTGACAGAGGGCTAATATCCAGAATATATAAAGAACTAAAGAAGTTAAACAGCAACAAATCAAGTAATCCTATTAAAAAATGGGGTACAGAGCTAAACAAAGAATTCTCAGTAGAGGAATAGTGAATGGCAGAAAAACACTTAAAGAAATACTCAACGTCTTAGTCATCAGGGAAATGCAAATCAAAATGACCCTGAGATCCACCTTACTCCCATCAGAATGGCTAAGATGAAAAACTCAAGTGACAACACATGCTGGCAAGGACTTGGAGAAAGGGGAACACTCCTTCATTGCTGGTTGGAGTGCAAACTTGTACAGCCTCTCTGGAAATCAATCTGGCACTTTCTCAGAAAATTGGGAATAGTTCTACCCCCCAAACCAAGCTATACCACTCCTGGGCATATACCCAAAAGATGCTCCACTATACAGCAAGGTCATTTGCTCAGGTATGGTCATAGTAGCTTTATTCAAAATAGCCAGAAACTGGAAACAACCTAGATGTCCCTCAACTGAAGAATGAATACAGATATTGTGGTATATTTACCCAGTGGAATACTACTCAGCTATTAAAAACAACGAAATCGTGAAATTTACATGGGTGGAATTAGAAAAGATCATCCTAAGCGAGGTAACCCAGATCCAGAAAGAAGCACATGGTATGTACTCACTTAGAAGCAGATATTAGACCTATAGTACAGGATAACCATACTACAATCTACCGACCCAAAGAAGCTAAGTAACAAGGAGGGCCCAAGAGACAGTGCTGGAATATCAGAAGGGAAAACAGAGTAGACAGCAGAAGTGGATGAAGAGAAGGAACTGGGCAGGAGATAGAATGGGGAGAGAAAAAAGGTAGGGGTTCAGATGTGGAAGAACGGGCATGGGAGGTGAGAGGGCTGGGAACAAGAAGGGAAACTGAGGAAGGGGGCATCTCTTTGTCAGGCTGGAGGCCTGCCACAGGGTGGGCTCCTGGGAGGACATGGGTGTGACTCTAGCTGAGACTCCTAACGGGGACATGAAGACAGAAGTGACCACCTCCTTACCAGGCAGGACTAGTAGAAGGGGGGGGGGACAATATCCCACTGACAAAACCTGTGATCTAAAAACTACTTTGCCTACAACAAGTTCAGGGGTAATGAGGGAACAAATATTGAGGGAAAGTCCAATTAATTTTTGGCCCAACCTGAGATCTACCCCATGGCAAAGAGCCCCTGACACTATTAATGATGCTCTGCTAACTTGCCTGCCTTCTGGGAGGCTCTAGCCAGCAGTGGAACAAGGCAGATGCTGGGACTTGCAGCTGAGCATGGGGTGGAACTCTGAGGGTTCTGTGGAAGTGTTGGGGAAAAGAAGGAAGGACCTGGAGGGGACAGGAACCTCACAAGAAAACCAACAACTAACGCAGTCTCACGGGGCTTTTCAGAGACTGAGACATCAACTAAGGAGCATGCATGATCTTGACTTAGGTCCCCTGCACGCATGTAGCGACTGGACAGCTTGGTCTTCATATGGGCTCTTGGCAAGTGCCTGGAGGGCTGTTATCTAACATGGACTCTATTGACTGCTTCTGTATGACTTCCCTGTGGCAGGCTGCCTTGCCTGGCCTCAGGGGTTGAAGATATGCTCAGTCCTGATGTGACTTGATGTGTTGGAGAAGGTTGATATGGGGGTAGCAGGTTCCTCTTTTCTGGGGGGAAAAAGAGAGAAGAAGGGGGAAGGGAGGGACTAGAAGGACAGGAGGGAGGCGGCACTCTTGGAATGTAAAGTAAATAAAAATAAATAAATAAATAAAATGTAAAAAAATGTCTATGTACCACAGATTGAGAGGGCATGAGCAGACCCAAGGAAGAATTCTGTACACATTCAGCTTAGTGAACCAATGAGTTTACTGGGGCTGATTATAGAAGCATGCAGGAATCATAAGCAGCTATAAGCAGCAGTGGTCTAGCAGGAAGTCTTTTAAGCAACCCCCAAGCAGTGATGCCATGGAAGATTCTCACCCAGAGTAAAGTGTACAACTAAAGAAGCCCATTCCAGGCAATTGTCCACCTCTTATATAAACTTGGGGATGGAAGGGCTTTCATGAAGGTCTCATGAAGGTCTAATCATGAATCTCCTGGTCTGGTTCCACCTCTTCCCATGCAATGTTAGCAGTCTCAATCTTGTTAAGTTCTCATGAGGTCCCCAGAGCTGCTTTTTCTTTAAGATGGCAATGTTCATATCCAGCACAGAAGAAACAATCTTCTCTCTAGGCTGTCCTGTGGTACTTGAAACAAAGGGTTAAAATAGATCTGTTTCAGATCTATTTTAGAATTCTGTAGGTTTTTTTTTTTTAAAGCTTCCGCATAAGATTCTCTTGATTGTTGGGTGTGGTGACACATGTTTATGTTCTTAGAACTTGAGGGAGGCAAAGGCCAGCTTGCCTACAGAGTGAGTCCAGGAAGACCAGAGTTACACAGAGAATCCCTGCCTCAAGAAAACCAAACAAAAACCGTTTTAAAGATCCAGAGCAAACTGTTTCGTTCCACTTTTCCAGCTTAGCAGGGCTCTCCTCTCCTCAAGAGCTCCCTCTCTTGGTTTTTCCAAGTATTCCAAGGAATTCTTTTTACAGGGCAGTTGATAGTGTCACAAAAGGAGCGACTATTATTTCATTTTGTGCAGGTCCCTGATTCTCCTAATGGACTAAATCCTGTCTGTGGAGTTATGTAGCCCTTGTCAAGGTTCACAGGGACTATGCACTAGGCTGCAACAGGAAGAAGAGAGAACTAGAAAAGGAACCAGAGCATGTGTGATCTTGAAAGACCTGTGTCTAGTGGTACACTCCCAACAGCCAGCTCTCACCTCCCAAAGACTAGCCAGCCTTCAAAATAGCACGAGGAGAGTCAGAGATCAAGATTCAAAACACAGCTGATGGAGGGGACATTCTGTGTCAAAACCCTAACAAATATTATGGGATAGTACTCCTATAGTGAGTAGAGCTTCAAGCAGAGGCTGGCCTCACAACTTTTCTGCAGGAAGACGTGCTTTCTTAAAAATTTTAAATACCAGTTTATTTTTGACTTTAATTCTATCGATAGAAATAAATTCTTTTGATAGATCACTTCATTATAATGTCTTGTTTTAAATGATTTCAAGTCCTTCAAGGAAGCAGGCGCGTTTGAGTGTCAAACCCCAAATTTACTTGTTTCTTACAACATTAAATATTGTCAACTGAAAATAATTACTTTTGTGAAAAATCTTTAGCAGACATTGCTTTTCTGCTTTCCATTGGCTAATATCTGCACTCATAGTGTTTACTTACTCATTTACTCTTTATTTTCTTGAGACCATATCTAATTATATACCTCTGGCTATCCTTGAACTCACCACGTAAACCAGGCTAGCCTTAATGTCACAGAGATTCACCTGCTGGTATCATCAACACACTTAACTGGTGTTTTATTTTATATTATGAAAGAGATTATTGCTGCATGAAATGGAATGATCCTTTCCCTTTGGCTTTTCTCTCCTCTGATGGCAATTTAAGATGAATTCTCTAAGATTTTTTCCTTATCATTTTGGTGACTCCTTTGTAACTGTCTAAAAATGGGAACTCTGGTGGAATCTTGTTTTAATTCACTGAAGAAATACAAAAGACACTAATATGCTTCTGTGGATTTTTAAAAAGATTGTCAGCAATGCAGGCAACTGTGATTAGCTGTTAAGAAGTCTGCTGTGTCAGGAGTAAGAGTCTGAAAGTATTTTGTGCAATGTTCAAGATGGCTAACACAGGTCTGTAGGAAAGAACAGATATGCTGTCTCCTGCTGGTGAAGCCTGGGAGAGGGTAGTGTCTCTTGGGGAAGGCTGGGATGAGGGTATCTCCTATTGGGAAGGTTGGCGGGGGTGGGGGTGGGGGGAGGAGGCGCTGATCCCTGGGAAAGAATGGAAAATGGTCATGTTGCCTGCTGGGGAAGGTGCTCTTCTGTACACTCAGCTTTACAAGTTTCTTTTTAAATTTTATTCAAAGTCTCCATTGACAAGAAGATTCCTCAAAAAATCCTATATGACTAATGAAAGCAAAATACAAATGGGATTTAAATTGCTGCTCCCTAAAATTTATGCTGTATTTCATGTAGTAAATTTTAATTAATTTTTTGAGACAAGTTTTTTTCCCCTGTAGTTCAGGCTGGCCTAGAACTCAGTATGAACTTAGCCCAGGCTGTCCTTCCTCTGAGGGCAATTCTCCAACCTTAGCTGAAGATCATAGGCATCAATCACCACTCTCAGATCCTCTAATAAATGGAACAGAATTAAAAAACAACAACAAAACAATTAGCTTTGTGGATACAGAGCTCATTTTGAAATCTGCTGGAATGTCCTGAGAGGTATTAATAAGAAATACCAGAACACCGGAGATGGTAATGCACACACTTAACTCCAGCAATCAGGAGGCAGAGACAGGCAGATCTCAGTGAATTTGAAGCCATCCTGGTTGTGGTGATTGCAATGAATGTGCCCCACCCCATAGGCCCATTGGGAGTGGCACTGTTAGGAAGTATGGCCTTATTAAAGTAGGTGTAGTTTTGTTGGAGCAAGTGTGTCACTGGGTGTGGAGTTTGAGGTTTCAAATGCTCAGTCTCTCTGTTCCTGCTGCCTATTATTCCAGATGAAGCACTCTTAGCTCCTTTTCCAAACCATGTCTGCCTGTGTACTGTCATGCTTCCGGGCATGATGATAATGCTGTCTGAACTGTTAAACAGTTTTCTTTATAAGAATTATTGTGATCATGGTGTCTCTTCACAGTAGCAGCAACCCTAACTAAGACACTGGTCTGTGTAGTGAGACAGGACAGTACAGCCAAGGCTATGCAGAGACCCTGTCTCAGAAAATCAAAGTAAACAAATGAATAAACAAACAAATAATGTTACTATCAAAAAAGAAAAAAAGGCAAAAGGCAAATTAAACTCTTCTCTGTGGGTAACAATGAATAACTTGTTTCCTTTGGATTATGGATTCATGTAAGCAAAGGTAAAAATAAAGATTCTCTTTGTAAACAAGAATTTTCAGAGACATAGGCATTTCTTACCAAATTGTAGATGTGGGAAACAGCACCCATGTAAGGCCTTTGCAGGAGAACAACATGAATGAATTATAATGTGTGTGAGGACCTGATTAAAATGTTTATCAACTTCCCTTGTGTTTATATTTGTAACACAACATCATCAATACACATATTTCCTGGGCTGGTGAGATGAAAGAGATACACATAAATTCATGTAGGAATACACACATAAACAAAATTAACGTATATTTTTAAAAATTGAGTGTAGAAATGGCAAAAAGTGGTTTTTTTTTGTTTGTTTTTTGTTTTTTAGGGGAAGGGTACTAAGCGAAGAGAGATGAAGCAGGAGACTGCCATTTTACAGTTTTCTTTTGGTTTTTAAATTTCTTTTGTTCCTAATATTATTGCTTTGGCTAAACCTTTTAAATTTGTTAAAATGTACAGTGTACGTAAAGAAGTTTCTTGCATAAGGTGGTTATACTATGTCAAGTTTTACAAGGTGATTCTGAAGTTCTATTAACACTTTAAATTGCGGTAAGTTATGTAGGTCTATTTCATCATAACTTTACTGTATTGAACAAGGATCAATGGAAACTTGGCAACAACTATGGGTAAGAGAATTATATTTGCATAGACTATGAAAGAGAGAAACTGTATATGGGCTACCCCTTCCCCAGTCTGTTACGAGACTTATGCAACTTAACATGTAGCATGCCTTTTTAGTTCAGCTGATACTTGATAACGTTTCCTCAACATCTGGAGTGTGTTCACAGGGTAATCATGATCAGGGTTATCTGTGTTTCCCTGTGGGATGTGAACAGTACAAACCACAGCTTTCACAGATCCTTGCTTTACCAGCAGTATCCAGATCATAGTGACTGTACTCTCTGTTCTCAAGGACTGCTACAATGAGGTGGTTGAAAGACTGAAAACAGAACAAAAATACAATAAAATTGTTTACTCAGGAATCTTTTCTTCATTCGCCCAGGTTTATTCAGATTTTTGAAAATTGATTTTTTTTCAGATATTGTAAAACCTTTGCTATTTGTGTTTTTAAAGCATATTTTTACATCACCAATTCTGCAGGTTCCCAGGTTGTGACATTCCTTCCCACCCCAAAATAGTTTCTCAAAATATTATCTTCTCCTATGACCCACTCTTGACTAGGTCCACTGATATCCATGATTTTATTTCTAACGCAATTTGATCATATAAGCTAAACTCTGAGCTTCATCAAGGAAATTACTTACTTAAAATGCAATAATGTCAAACTCAAAGTACCAAGAAAACACTGAAACTAAAAGAAAAGAAATGTAGCAAAATTATTAGTAGAACAAATCACAAAATCATCAATTGAAAAGAGTGATTTTTTTTTCCTGGAAGATATCAGGAAGTATGAATGAGAGTCAACTCATTCAGACAGGCCAGAGTGTATCAGTCATGATATTTTCTATTCAGTTATATGGATTTCCAGCAATTGAACTCAGACAAATTGTAAATTTATTGCCCCCGGTAACCAAATTGTTGAGGCAATGACAGATTCCAAATCTGCTCCAGGAAGGTTTTGTGCAATCGGCCATACAAACAACAGGAAAGCTAAATTCCTGGGCTGACATTCCCTTTTAACCACCCAGCCCAAATGCCAACAGTCAGGCCAAGAGTGGATTTGGGGAAAAGATCTGGAAAGATGTAGCAGAGCAGTATTGTTTGTACCGGGAACATTGGGGGAATGGAAACCACTTTCAGATGCATTAGCTGTGGCCACGGAGATGCTGGGATCCGATTAGGAACTGCTAAATTTTGATACAGACTAAAAGCTGAATGAAACAGTTCATTGTGCAAAAATATATTGAGCTGCTGATAACTTTTGAAAAATGCTTTTTATTCTTGGGATTGAATAAAATTTTTGCTTAGTTGAGTACTTGTTAACTTCAGTGTAAATTTGGGGGGCAAAAATTTGTACGTGGTTTTGAGTGTTTAAAGCATCCAACTGAACCTTGAGCAGTTGCACCACTTTGTTGGGAAGTAGTCATTTAGTAGTCATTGTATCTTATATAGACATCAGAATGAAGTAATTGGTTTTAGATGTTCTTAGGCTCTGAAGAAATTGTTGTAAGAAATAGTGATTGTTGCTTGTGGTTTATAGAGTTGTTTTTCTGAAGGAGTTTTATAGCCTTTTCATGGTCTTAGTCACAAAGTACTCTTGGTAAATCAGGAAATCCTACACTATCGAGTACTGCAAAGCATGCACGGTAGAGACTGGAGATTGCAGAGGTGATATGTTCCTCCAAGAAACACATAGATCAGATCAGCAGCTATGTATGAGGAACTTGGTTCACTCTAAAAATAGAGGTTGCGTAACAGTTAATAAGTATGCTTCTGAAAGGTTGCGTGGGGTTCATTCCCTTGAGGTTGATATTCCTGTTCCTTCAAAGTCTCATTGCATCCTCAAGTGTTTTTCTTTGGTCGTCCTTTGTGACTCAGTTTATTAGCACACAAGTTTATGAACCCAAGTTTTTTTTTTCCTTTCATATTTTACATCACAGCTTTCCCTACCTCTCCTCCTCCCAGAGCCCCTCCCCATCTATCCACTTCTCTTTCATTTTCCTTCAGAAAAGGTTAAATTTTCTAGGGATATCAATCAAACATGGTATAATAAGTTGCTGTAAGACTAGACACTTCCCCTCATGTTAAGGCTGTATGAAGAGTCCCAGGGCAAGAAAAAGGCTCCCAAAAGCAGGCAAAAGAGTCAGAGACAGTCCACATTCCGTCTGTCAGGAGTTCTACATGAAGACTGAATTACACAACCATAACAAGAACGTAGAGGACTCACATCAGACCCTTGCAGGCTCCTTCTTTGTCAGTTTAGTCTCTGTGAGTTCCTGTGAGCCCAAGTTAGTTGATTCTGAGGGTTTCCTGGTGGTGTCCCTTGTCCCCTCTGGCTCCTACAATCCTTCCTTCTGTCTTTTGCAGGATTCCCCAAGCTCCACCTAATGTTTGGCTGTGGGAATCTGCACCTGTTTCCATCAGCTGCTGGATGAGCCCTCTGTGATGGCAATGATGAGAAGCAAGGAAGGCTCAAGTGGGGACCTGTCTACAAGTATGACAGAATATCATAAGAATAATTTTATTGACATTTTTGCAGGTGTCTGGGCTCTCCACACTCTGATTCCTGGAGCTCCAGGCAGTGTCAGGAGGGATCACATACTCATGGCATGAGTCTCAAGCTGAGCCAGTCATTGGTTAGCCACTCCCACAATTTCTGCATCACCTTTACCACAGTATATCCTGTAGGCAGGATAAATGTAGGTCAAAGGTTTTGAGCCTGGGGTTGGTGTCCCAATCCCTCCACTGGAGTTTTGCCTGGTTACAGGAGATGGCCAGTTCAGGTTCCACATCTCCCATTATTAGGTAGGGTCACTCTTATAGACTCCTGGGAGTTTTCACTGCCCGAGGTTTCTACATCACCCCTGAAATGCCCCTAATTCCAGTTGTCTCTTTCAGTACTCTCCCCCTCAGTCTTCCCCTCATCTGACACCCTATACCTATCCCCACCTACTCCTAGTCCACCCATGATATATCTATTCTATTTTCTCTTCCCAGGGAATTGAGACCTCATCTTGGTGGATATTCCCTTTGATGAGTATGAAGTGTCATTCCCTATCTTTTTGAATTAATTTTGTTTGAATGTCTATTTTGATAGATATTGGAATGGCTGCACCAGCTTGATTCTTGCATCCATTTGCTTGGAAAATGTTTTTTCCAGCCCTTTGTTCTGAGAAAATGTTTGTCTTTGATGTTGAGGCGTGTGTCTCATATGCAGCAGAAGGATGGATTCTGTTTTGGCATCCATTCAGTTAGACTGTGTCTTTTTTGTGGATAATTGAGTTTATTGATATCAAGAAATATTAATGACCAATGATTGTTAATGATGTCATGTTGTTGTTAGTGGTGGTAGTGTGTGTGTGTTTCTCTTCTTTTGTTTTTGCTGGTTTGAAATTATTTATTTCCTACCTTTTCATAGGTGTAATTTACTTCCTTGGGGTGAAGTTTTCCTTCTAGTACCTTCTATAGTGCTGGATTTGTACATAGACATTGTTTAAATTTGACTTTGTCATGGAATATGGTTTTGCTGGGTATAGTAATCTAGGCTGGCATCTGTGGTCTCAGAGTTTACAAGACACCTGTCCAGGCCCTTGGCATTTAGAGTCTTAGCTGAGAAATCAAACTGGGCTGGAATGGCAACAGAGTTGGTCAACCTGTGGTGCTTCTGCTGGTTCTTTCTTTCTTTTTCTCTTTCTTTGTTTCTTTCCTTCCTTCCTTTCCACAATAAAATTGTAACAAGATAAAACGAAAACCATCTAATCAAGTTGGACAAGCCACATCAACAGAAAAAATAAAAGAGCCTCAAGAGAAGGCATGAGAATCAACAACCCACTCATTTACATTCAAGGGTCCCATACAAGTACTAAACTGAAAACCATAGTATATATGCAAAGAACTTGGTGCAGACTGCCATAAGCCCTGTAATTGCTGCTTCAGTCTCTGTGTGTTAATATAAGCTTTGCTCATTTGCTTTAGAGGGCCTTGTTCTCCTGGTATCCTCCATCCCCTCTGTCTTCCCCATTCCTCCTGCTTCCTCTTCTTCTGGGTTCCTTGAGCTTTGAGGGGAGGCATTTGTTGGAGACATCTTATCTAGAGCTATGTGTATGTGCACATGTCCATATTTGTTTTCCTCTTTAGACTATTCAAGTCACTTTGATTATAGTACAGATTAAAAGACACAGACTACGAAGAATAGTGAACCTGTCATCTTTACTGCTTCTCTGGGGTAAATGTTAGTCCTTTTTTTTTTTTTTTTAGATTTATTTGTAATAGCCAGAAGCTGGAAAGAACCCAGATGTCCTTCAGTTGAGGAATGAGTACAGAAATTGTGGTACATTTACACAATGGAATACTACTCAGCAATCAAAAACAAGGAAATCATGAAATTTGCAGGCAAATGGTGGGATCTAGAAAAGATCATCCTGAGTGAGGTATCCCAGAAGCAGAAAGACACACATGGTACTTACTCACTTATAAGTGAATATTAGACATATAATATAGGATAATCATACTAAAATCTGTACACCTAAAGAAGCTAATCAAGAAGGAGGGCCCTGGGTAAGATGTTCAATCTTCATTCAGAAAGGCAAAAGGAATGGACATTGGAAGAGGGAGAAAACAGGGAACAGGTCAGGAGCCTTCCACAGAGGGCCTCTGAAAGACTCTACCCTGCAGGGTATCAAAACATATGCTGAAGGTATCCCAAAAGCAGAAAGAAACATATGGTATATACTCACTTATATAGACCTATAGGATAGGAAGGTCATGCTGAAATTTACACACCTAGGGAAGATATACAAGAAGGAGGACCCAGGTTGGTATGATCAATGCTTGTTTAGATGAACAAATGGGATGGACATTGAATGGAGGAGAAAACAAGCAACAGGACAGGAGCATACCAAAGAGGACCTCTGAAAGGATCAATATAGCAATGTATCAAAGCAGATATTAAGACTCACAATCAAGCCTTTGGCAGAGGGCGGGAAGCAATAATAAAAATAGGGGAAGTTAGTAAGACTTGGGGAGAACAAGAGCTCCACAAAGACCAAACTGAGCATGGCACAGGGGTCTTATATGAGACAGTTTCTCCAACCAAGGACCATGTATGGATATGGCCTAGAACCCCCAC
>CM053763.1:92067084-92082949 GCA_028658305.1 Pachyuromys duprasi
GGACCAGAAGAAAGAATTAGGACAATCTGGGAGAGACACATAGTGGAGGTCCTGAGGTAGGATAATGGAGTAAGAAGAAAAACCTGGACAGGAATAGCAAAGAGTAATAGTTTTTAGGATTGGCCTAATACATCTGATGTGATCAGGACTGATGTGCATAAGGCCGACAGGATCTCATATGCAGATTCTAGTTTATAGTGTTTGTATGTGCATATGTAGGTGGGGGCAACTGCCCACACAGGTTATGAAACTAGAAGAGAAATGATAGGAGGGGAACAAGAGAAATCAAGGAAAGGAGGAGAGGGCAATGTGGCCCATGTGACATGAGAGTGGAAAGAGGCTACAGGGAGATTGGAGGGTTACAAGGAGAGCCTGGGGATGAGGAGAAGTAGGAGAGAGTAGAATTACCAAGGAGTAATTTTGTTTAAACACTCCATGACAAAACCTAATACTGTTTATGCTAGTGAAAAATGTTTTTAAAGGAGCTGAAGGCTGGGTAAGAAGGAGTACAAATAAAAGTGGGACTGAGAATGTTTAGAGAATGGAGACAAGACGCGGAGAAGGAACACAGCATCAGCACCAGTCAGCACTGAGAGGAAGGGCTAGGAGGTGGCTGACTGGCTAAGAGAAAACCACGGTTCAATTCCCAGCACCACGTGGTGGCTCATAACTCTCTGTAACTCCAGTTACAGGGCATCTTATGACCCTTTCTATGCTCTACAGGCACCAGGAATGTACATTTGCTCATAAAATAAGAATAATAAAAGTAAGGGTTAGGAGAGAGAAGAAATGAGTATAATAGGAAGATGTTAGCTCCCAGAAAACCTAACTGGGGAGTGACCAGAGTCCTGGCTAAAGGTACATACCAATCCAAGGGATCAAGAATCTGTAGGCGTCAGCCTTTGGGTCTGAAAGAAAGGAACTTGATAGGAAACTGACATTGGCCAAATAAGGCCTTAACCATGGTTAAGGCCATGGTTCTTGGTGAATCTCTATTGGCAGACTGTCCCTTGTCCTCTCCCACTACAAACTACCCCTTTAGTTCTCTTGGTACAGTCAATTGGATTCAGAAAGGCGATCATCATATCCCAGAAGATGAACATCCAGGACTGTTCAGAAGTGCTTAGACATATCAATCATGTTCTCAGTATCAGAGAAAGGACCAAACTGTGTGGTTTGGCATAGTCTTATGTCCAAGGACAACCAGTAATTAGAGGTTTCAAACCCAATTTATATTACAGGCAACTAACTAAGGAAAAAGTAAAATTTCAAGCCAGACAACTGTTAGAATCGTTTCATATTTAGCAAGCATTATTGGTCTTGAGCTGAGTTGTGGCTTGGGCAGTGGGAAAGAATAAGATAGACACTTTACATATTTTAATATCTTGGTGTTTATCAGATTTTAAACACGTATGTGGGAGAAGAGTTCCCTCTTCTCCCAAGGTGAATTCGCCTTGTGGGATTCACCTTGTGGGATCCACTCTCACCTGCTCTTCCCAGAATCACTTTCATGTAGTCAGGGTCGTAGATCTGGATGAAGGCTTTACTCCCCCATATCCAGTAGAGATAGGCACCTGGGAATTTCTCTGCACATCTTAGGTGCCATTGCAGCTCCTGGTCCTCTTTGAACTGTCACCAGGAAAAACAAGCACAAGTAACACTATTGTCTTGAGGTCCAGGTTTGAAGTAAGTGTGATAACTTTTCAGATATGGAGACATGGTCTACCCACAGAGTGCCAAGCATCTGGCTGCTTGTGAAGAACTATGTCATGGTCTAGCCCAGGACACGTCATGAAGGTAAGAATATGACTCCATGTTGGGCCATGTAATAGGTCTCTCTCTGAAGTGCCCTTACAGCTTTGCTTGACCAATTTCCAGGGCTGGATTCCATAGGGCAAAACTTATTCTTAGACCTACTTGTGTTAGATTCATGTATTAGCTGTGTTCTGCTCAAAGTCACACATTGAAATGTTAACTCTTAATACCTCAGAATGTGACACTACCAGGATATAGGTCTTCACAGAGACAACCAAAGCAAAATGAGGTTATGATAAAGGACCTAACCCACTATGATGCTGTCCTTAGGAAGAGAGGAATTTTGGACACAACAATATACATGGGGATGGGTGTGAAGTGGCATAGTAAGAAGATGACCACTTAGAAACCAAAGAGACAGGTCTGCAACTCAAATCTCTTTAAAACCCAGATGAAAACAACCCCCATCATAACCACAACCAGGAGCTTCCAGACTCCACAATGAGAGAAAACACATTTCTGTTGTCTTATCAGCCCAGGTAGGGGCTTTTTGTGTGTGTTGCAACTCAATCGAACCGATACTATTCTGTGATGCCCAGGCAATGCTGTGTGAGAAGAGGGACTGTTAATATATCTAGTTTTCCTGAAGAATGAGGACACTGACACTAAATGTTATGTCCCCGTGGTGGTATTGGGTCCACTGTGCAGGCCACACATCCCCTCTGTTCCACAGCTCTTGAGTATCTTTAGTTTTGTGGTCGCAAATGTAGCTCCTAAATCTGTCATCTTTGTGTTCCCAGCCAAACATACAGTATTGTCCTCAGCCATCCTTATTTTTATAGAAATGGGTATACGAAGGGAGGAACCAGTGGGTAAATGAGTTTTCACTATGTTTGAGGCAAGAGAGATAGAATCTTGGTCTAATGCAAGAAATGTAAAAGAATAAAAGAAGATTGGAGTCTTGTAGAACTCAGAGACAGAGAGCAGCCACAGCGCAGAAGGGATGGAGTAGAGGCCACAGGTCCCTACGATGCTGAGTCCTTTATGTCTGCACATCGCTTAACTCTTCATCAGGTATTGACTGAGGCTGAACTGTGCAGCAGAACCTGTTGTAGAAATTAATAACAAAGGCACAACTCACAAGCAACACTCCTTTCCCCAAGGCAGCCCAGGTTCACACTATGGCCAGAACATTACTTTTATTGTTGTACTGACACTTCACTACTATGCTCTTTTAGGTCGGGACTGTGTGGCATGCATAATGAAATTTGTCAGAGTCTGATTGTGACAGGCTAGTCCCTGTGTCTCCCTGGTCCATTTGAATGTAACAGCGCTTGCAGAGGTTCACCTGTTGGAGGGAATGAGAAACTGAAAGAGGAGCTGAGCTTGGCAGAGATATATGAAATGCTCCTTGTGCAGTGAGTGAGTGGACACATGAATGAATGATAGAGATGGATTCACTAACAACCAGTAAGTACTTACCTATGTCAGTTTCCTTCTGAGGAACAAGGGACCACCACTAAGCATCTTGAATTTGTGTTCTAGCAAGGTGAATGTGGGTTAATCTATCCTGACAATAGCTGAGGGCCATCCTGCTTGAGTTACAGTGATTTATATTCTCTCATCACACTGATCATTGAAACTGCTCTGTATTTTAGTCCACTGTAGGGACTGTCCACTGGGTGCCCTTGACTTAGGTATACGATTTGATTCTCTGTGATCCCTTCAGCTCGACCCTGCAAACACCTAGGAAGATGCTTTTTAGCACAGTAGCATGCTGCTTTTCTGATCTGAACATGCAAGGCAGTCTGCTGCCTGCAACTCCTGTTCCAGATTACTGCCATTGTCTTTACCTAGTTGCACACATCAATCATTGTTCTTCTTAACTTATGCAATAATAGAGGTAATGATAGTATGACAAGGGTTAGAATTTAGGGCAGCAGTT
This sequence comes from Pachyuromys duprasi, assembly GCA_028658305.1. Lineage (NCBI taxonomy): Eukaryota > Metazoa > Chordata > Mammalia > Rodentia > Muridae > Pachyuromys > Pachyuromys duprasi. The sequence continues at coordinate 92,070,785 of CM053763.1, forward strand.
GCCATAAATCACCAGAAGTTGTGAGGTCATTCAGTATCACCAAATTACTATTTGTATAGATAAGAATTATCCACCTAGTGAGTCTCTCTCTACATGGACCATCAGTATAACTACAGTGTCACTAGTGAAGTCTTAATTGTTACTTCTGTCAACTGCTAGCTCAAGAAAGAGTACTATTTAGCTGGCAACAACTGTGTCAATGAAAATGTTTCAAATCAAGAATGAATCTGTAAGTTATTAATAAAACATTTTTGTACAATTAATCTTTGCTTTTAGGTTTTGGCCATTTCCTTATGGCCAATATTTATCACTGGAGGTGATCCAACTTACGTTCACTTATGGGGTGGGTTGCCCTCCGCTGACCATAATTTGGCTTTCTAGAAAACAGTGGTCTAGCTCTGGAATTCCCGCCTTAAGGTAGGAAGGCCAGGGGGTCTGAGCTGACTTTCTTGCCCTCAGCTGCGTCTGCTCCCTCTTTCCTGGGTTATGTTTTGCTTGTGTGAGGCTCTGCCGGGCACTGGGATACATGGAGTGGATGGTGTGCTTCCAAGGAGCTCATAATCCAGAGTTCCTACTAGGAGAACTGGGAGATAAACAGACCCTATTTAATGGGGGAACCCTCAGAAGCCAATGTCACTTAACTGAAGAACATAATTGTTAGGGTTTCAGCTCTAAGGCACCAGTTTTTTGGGAAATTTCAAGTGAATTCGTCTTTCTTTCCAACATTGTGCAGCCATCACAGAAAAATAAATACTTTTCTTGTGCTCTGACACCTCCTGAACCTCTTGTCTATTCTCACTACAGACAGGGCAAGGAGTTCATCACAATGTTGTTTTTGTTCCAAGGTAGACTCTGGACTAGGCAGAGAGGAAAGCATTGAGTGACTCAGTATGATATTGTCTAGAAGAAAAGCCTGAATTTTTTTTTTTTTTTTTTGGTTTTTCAAGACAGGGTTTTTCTGGGTAGCCTTGGCTGTCCTAAACTCACTTTGTAGTCCAGGCTGGTCTCAAACTCACAGAGATGTGCCAGCCTCTTCCTCCCTGAAAGCTGGGATTAGAGGCCTGTGCCACCACGCTTAGCTCTAGAAGCCTGATTCTTTCAGAACAGTTGGAATGCTGGAGGTGATCCAACTTAAGAGGGGACTCAAAAAAGACTAAGCTCGGCCCTAGAAGTGCAGGGCTGGTAAAACACAAGACAGATGGGTGCAAGGAAGGAGTGTGTATTAGAGCTGAGAAACAGCAGAGCTGGCTTCTTATGAGGAAGAGAGTTCCATATTATTTGAGATTTGCCTACGCTGATATTGAAGATAGGTTTCTACAGAGGTCGCATGCTTTTTAGACAATAGGCTTTGTCTTCTGTGTGTATCACTGGTAGAGGCCTTTACTAACACATGTGAGGCCTTGAATCAGCACCCCCCCCCCAAAAAAAACACTCAAAAGAATATGTTCATCTTCAGTTTCTGTAGCCTTAGTTTTTCCATGATTATACCTTCAAAGAGATAATCTATAAGCCCCAGATCACTCCCTTCCCAGTTCCACTTCTTCATACCTCTAAATAATGGCCAAAGAGCCAGTGGGAGGGTGGAGATGGGAACTGCCCGAGCTCTTCGAACAGCCATTTTCTGCGCAGGTGGTGTTGCGCGATCTTGAACAGCAGCAGAAGCAGCCCAATCAGAAAGGCCACTTGGAGGAGCCCAGAGGCGCTTTCCAGAAATCTGGTGGGGCTCAATGCAGAGATGCTCATGGTGCAGCGGTTTCTAGATCACAGACTGTCCTTCACGGACACCGAATCCTCCTATTTATATTGCCTACATATTGCTCCACCTATGAATGGGAGGGATAGGAATGAGAGCAGAGCCTGAATCAGAGTCCGGAGTTGATTAACTGGCAAATAGTGAGACAGTGGTAATGGCCTCGATGTTGTTGTTTTTCTTCCCCACTTTTTTTTTTTCCAGAAATTTAATGAGCACCTTCTGTATGCTGAAAATGATGGTAACTAGAAGGTCATGGTGACAAAAATAGTCACAGATCTTGGATTTAAGTAACTCATTGTCTAGTTTACCATAAGTTCAGCATATGTAGCTAGTTTTGGTATTACTATGTTCTCATTGATGAAAAATAAATTCCTTGCCAGACGGAGTTTTTTTTTTTTTTCTCAAGGAAAGAGTTATTAAGAGTTCACGATAACGTAAGAAATTTTTGTTTTTACTATGTTAAACCTACTGATCCATGAGCATGGAAGATCTTTACATCTTCAGTTTCTTTCTTCAGATACTTAAGTTCTTGTCATACAGGTCTTTGGCTTCTTTGGTTAGAGTTACCCCTAGATATTTTATATTATTTGTGGTTATTGTGAAGGGTGTAGTTTTCCTAATTTCTTTCTTAGCCCATTTGTCATTTGTATACAGGAAGGCTACTGATTTTTTTTAAATTAATCTTGTTTCCAGTCATTTTGCTGAAGGAGTTTATCAGCTGCAGGAGTTAGTTCTCTGGTGGAATTTTGGGGGTTGCTCATGTATAATATCATATCATCTGTGAATAGCAATACTTTAACTTCTTCCTTTCTGATTTGTATCCCTCTGATCTCCTTTAGTTCCCTTATTGCTCTAGCTAGAACTTTTAGTACTATATTGAAGAGATATGGATAGAGTGGGCCGCCTTGTCTTGTCCCTGAGTTTAGTGGGATTTCTTTGAGTTTCTCTTCATTTAGTTTGATTATGGCTATTGACTTGCTGTATATAGCTTTTATTATAGCCTCTAGGCATGGGCCTTGTATCCCTGATCTCTCCAAGACTTTTATCATGAAGGGGTGTTGGATTTTGTCAAAGGCTTTTTTCTGCATCTAATGAGGTCATGTGATTTCTTTCTTTCAGTTTATTTTTATGGTAGATTGTGTTGATGGATTTTTATATGTTACACCATCCCTGCATCCTTGGGATGAAGCCTACTTGATCATGGTGGATGATGTGTTTGATGTGTTCTTGAATTCAGTTTGCAAGTATCTTATTGAGTAATTTGGCATCAGTGTTCATAAGGGAGATTGGTCTGAGATTTTCTTTCTATGTTGAGTCTTTGAGTTAATTTCATCTTGTAGGTTGTAATCCATTATCCAAGGAAATTAGATTAGGAATTCAAGCAGGAAAGAAACCTGGAGGTTAGAACTGATGCAGAGGTTGTGGGGAAATGCTGGCTCTTGCTTTTTATTAATTCTTATGAGGATCATCTGCCCAGAGTAGGCACCACTCACAATAGGATCCCCCCCACCCCATCAATCACTAATTAAGAAAACACACCACAGGCTTTTACATAGGCCAATTTGGTGTGAGAATTTTCTCAATTGAGGTTCCCTCTTCCAAATGACTCTAGCTTATGTCAAGTTGACACAAAACCAGCAAGCTCTCTAAAGGAGAGCTCATTCTTTCAATCACTCAACAATGACACTACCCTCCCCCTCTTCACCCCTTTTTGGTGGGTTTCAGACTTGTTCTCTCTAGAAAGTCCTAACTATATTGGAACTCATTATGGAGACCAAGCTAGCCTTGAACTCAGAGGCAAGCTATGCCTGCCCCCTGTCTCCCAAGTGCTGGGATTAAAGGCATGCACCACCCACCCAGCTAAACCTTTTTTTTTAATTTAAAGATTAAAGAATTTCATACATGAATATTATATTTACAACATTCACTTTTCACTTCCACCTCTCTAATTTCTATGTCCTTACTATTTCCTCTCAAATTCATGGCCTCTTAATTATTATTTTACCCCTTCTTTAATTATTAATTTTACACACATACACAGAGGTTGGTGTACTTTAAAAATGCTTTTATTTACATTTCTTTTATCTTTTTCTCCATATTCCACCCCAATCCCTTCCAACACTTCAACACCAGGTAAGAGAAAGGGGTAGTGGGAGAGGTGGTGCAGTTCTCTTAGCTGCTTCCTGCTGGCGAGGGTAACTGGGTTCCTTGGAGTCAGTCCAGTCCTCATTTCAGGAGATCTCCAACTTCTTGTATCACTGTATCAACAACAACAGGAGCCACAGGAAGAAGCAGGAGCAGCCTTGTTGTTTCTCACTACACACTCTCTGGGCTCTGGCATTTATTCTTTCTCCAGAGTCCTCAGATTTAAACTATCTGCAGCTGTCATGGTTTTCTGGCTCGTAAAATTTTTTTTTCATCCTCTCTTCCATGATATTTCCTGAGCCTAAGGAATGGAGAATGTGTTGTAGATGTATGAGCTGGGGGGCGGGGGGTGGATACTGTTTGTTTTCTGTACTTTGACTAGTTGTAGCTTTCTATATTAGTCTCCATCTGCAGCGAAAAGAAGCTTCTTTGATGGGGAATGAGAGCTACAGCTACCTGTGGGTATGAAGACAAGTATTTAAAATGCAAATGGGAATTAAACTGGTTTAGGAAAATGGCAGTAAAGGGTTATGCTCTGCAGTCTGTGACTTCACCAGCCACGGCTAGTTGGCCAGGTTTATAGTACCACGTATCATTTCCTTCCTTTGGTTTAGGTCTCAAATTCAATTAGATGGTCGTTGACTACCTTCAAGATGTCAGCGCCACGGCTGTTTTGCCATGTCATTGGAATTTACAAGTGGTTAGGACTATCGCTCACTTTTCTGCCTTGGCACTTTCTTGTCCTATGAAAGCTGGTCCTCAAGGAGGAGGCTTCCCGGTCAGTTCTACTTGACTTCCTTTAAATCTTGTGCCTGAAGTATGTGGTGTCTTCAGCAATTGGGTCTTCCTTAAAGTTTGGGGAGTCAACCAAGGACAAGAACAGTAGCCTGTATTATTGTGGAAGGCTTTCTTCTGGCTAACACTCTAAAAAGAGGTTTCTCATGCCTGGCACAAAGGTGTTTCTTAGATAGTCCATGGCTCTTGAAAGGAGCATTGTCACTCTAAATGTCATAAATGATAACACACAGACACATTTATTTTTATGTGAACATAAAACGATGGTTTCTTGTGGCCTTTTCAAACATCTTTAGTGTTGTTTATCCACCCTTCCTTTTTTCCCTCCACCTTTCTCATGAATCACTCACAGTTTTTCCTTCATAACATCTGTGTCCCACTCTTCTTTTTAGAGCTCCATCCTTCCCCATGATCTCTTTTTACTTTCCTATTTCTTCAGTTATGCTGGATTATATACTCACACACAAAGACACAGAGCTAGATCCACAAATAAGAACATGAGGTGTTTGTGTCTCTGGGTCTAGGTTACTTCATTCAATATATTATTCTTTTAGTTCTGCCCACTTACCTATAAATTTACCTATAAATTTCTTTACAGTTGAATAGTAGTCCATTGTGTATATGTACTATATTTTCCATATCAATTTATCAGTTGAAGGAATATTAGGGTGTTTCCAATTCGTAGCTATTATAAATAGAGTGACAATGGACATTACTGAGTAAGTACCTGTGGAGAACCTTTAAACATATGCAAAGAAATCTCCACACTGATTTCCAGAGTGCCTGCAACAGTTTGCAATCCTGCCAACAGTGAATAAGGGTTCCATTTCTTCCATGTCTTCAATAGAATGTGGACATTGACACTCAATCAAGATGGACTTCAGTGGTGGGTGATTTTAATCCCAGCACTTGGGAGGCAGAGGCAGGTGGATCTCTGAGTTTAAGGCCAGCCTGATCTACAGAGGGAGTTCCAGGACAGCCAGGACTACATACAGAAACTCTGTCTTGAAAAACAAAACAAGTGCACTGAAAGATTGTGCTTGAGACTACATGTGTGGGCATCTGGAGCACAGGTGTAAGACTTTCCTGGATGTGCTCCTGTGGCCTCTGATCTTTGGAATATTGGGCTCTGCTGCACATGGCAGAGGTCAGGAAAGCGAACCCTGGAAAACTCCTCGCTCTCTGCAGTGTTATAGGATTAAAGAACTATCCAGGAGTGCTGCTGGGCTGGATTCAGAAGGTGTGGGGAGAGGAGTCCTGTCAACTGAAAAAGCCTAGCACCTAATTTAAACATGCCTGAGAAATATCTTTTACATAACCTCACTCCCAAAGGAGGGAGATGCCACAGTATACTGAGGTAAAACTACCCACCAGAGCCGAAGTCTTCCTGGCTGTTGGGAGCAGCAGTAGGTCCATCATGGAATGCTCCGTAATGGCATCTCTTTCACATTCCCACACCTACAAGTTTCTTTCCAAATAGAATGTTGTTTACATGATTATAATGCACATAAGTTCACAAACATTAGGTAAGTGACACATGAGTCCTACTTCGCCCCATCCTATGGCTCAGTCCATTTCCTCACTTTGATTCTCCTGAGAAGGGAAGAAAAACACAGCTGTCTGACACAAACTAGTGCAAACTGACAAAGTTCAAACACCAGCAGAGGACTAAACACATGGTGGTCAATCCTCTGCTTCCAAACAAAGAGGGATAGAATTCTCTGAAGTTAGATTGGGAGGAGGTGTTGGTACAGGATGTATTTCCCTACCCTCTTCTGACTCAGACCTTTGGGTTTGGCCACAATGTCAGGTTGTGATAAGAGCATTAGAGGAAATCGGAACTTTAATAGCTGTGGTGTGATTGGGAGATAAAGAAAATACTGGTTACATCCATGGTGTGAATCCCTGGTCCACTAGACATCAGGATTCCTGTATACATGAAAGATCTGGTTTCGTAAATCACAAGTTTCATCAATGCGATCTTGTTGGAAAGGGCTTGTCAAAATTCCTGAGTATTTTAGGTAAAGAGTATATAATTATTTAGCAAGGAGAAGCAGGAAATTACTGGAGACCCACTGTGAAGGCACTCAAGTAACTACTTACATTTACCTAATGCCTTCTATGGGTCTTGGAGAATATCAATTAGTTCCCTACTGCTCAGAAAAAACTCAAAGAGAAACACTCCTAACTTCATTATTCAGTCCCAGGAAGGGACTCAGTTCTGGCTACCAGTTGATCTCTATCATCAGACTGAAGATGTCTCAGACAAACCACATTTGATTTATGGCACAGGATTTCCGGACCTCCTTCAGTTGCCATGTCTTAAGAAGGATACCACATCTCCATAGTATCTATCTTCTCTACACTCTCAAGGAATCAGAATTTTAGGGCTCTAGTTGTTTATTTATTTATAGTAATAATAATAATTATTATTAATTACAATTTGTTAACTTTGTATCCTAGCTGTACCCCCCTCTCTCATCTCCTCCCAGTACCACCCTCCCTTACTCTTCCCCTCCTTGTCCCTCTCCTAGTCCACTGATAGGGGAGGTCCTCCTCCCCTACTATCTGATCCTAGCCTATCAGGTCTCATCAGGACTGTCTGGATCTTCTTTCTCTCTGGCCTATAATGCCACCTCACCAGTGGGAGGATAAACACTAAAATTTATAGTCCTAAAGAAGCTAAACAACAAGGAGGACCCTAGGGAAGATGCTTAATCCTCATGCAGAAGGGCGAATAACAGGATAGATATCAGAACTAGGAGAAGACAGGGAACAGGACAGGATCTTACCACAGGGGGGCCTCTGAAAGACTCTACCCACCAGGGTATTGAAGCAGATGCTGAGACTCATAGCCAAACTTTGGCAGAGTGCAGGGAATCTTATGGAAAAGGGGGAGATAGAAAGACCTGGAAGGGACAGGAGCTCCACAAGGAGAACAACAGAGCCAAAAAATCTGGGCACAAGGTGGCAGAGACTGATGAATCAACCAAGGACCATGTGTGGAGAGGATCTAACCCCTCTGCTCAGATGTAGCCCATGGGGATCTCAGTCTCCATGGGAGGGGGTTCTCTAGTAAGGGGAGCAGAGGCAGTCACAGGCTGTACTTGTGAATCTAAATGGACCTCTCATTCTCTTTTGTCCCTAGGAAAAGCTTAAGCCATTAAGGGTGGAAGTTCATTACCTAGGTAAGGAATGCCCATCAGAAGAGGTGGCAGGTGTGCTGAATTCTCTGCTCACAGCTATGGCAGATGGGTAGATACTCAGGGCCTCCCTATGCACATGGTTATATAAAGCATCTGGTCCAAGTGGTCCTTCAAGTGAAGGCCATATTGAAGAGCAAGCTGAGCCTGAGAGAGTCAGGAATTACCCAAAGTCAGGCATTCCTTTCCTCTTGAGTTCTCACTCCCTCGGTGGTGGGGGCTCTACCTTCAGAAGGCTCTGGACCTCTTCTCTGTATCTCTGATGGTGTTCAGGATATTTGGCTAAAGCATAGAAGATCCAAGAGATATTGGCTGTGCTGTCAGAACCCCCAATATGAAACTGTTCACCTCATCACACAAGTCTTCATTGGGTGAGCACTCTGTGCCCTCTATTCCTATGCAAAGTCTCAGGCCTCATCTCTACCTACTCAGTCTGGAAATAGAAAGATGTTCAGGAAATCCAGACTTTCTTTGAGTTTCTCCATCATTCCTTTATCCTGCAGCCGAGCCTTCCTCAGTTTGACCACTAGGTCTGACCCATGACAATGGCTGAGAGACAGGGATAATAGTTATTATAACCTCCAATACCCTTCTAAGATCCTAATCTCAATCTAGATGTTCTGTTTAGTTCAGGAAGCATGTGGGTGTGGGAGTGATTCAAGATAAATGTCTAACGCTATCTAGAAAAGGTCCAGTTCTTCCCTCTGACCTGTGTAGGCCTTGCTTGAGATGTTGAAATGGGTTTCAGACAACATTGTTTAATTTATGTCAGGGATAACCACCCCCAGGATTCCAGACACTACTTAGCATCATTCCCCAATACTTGTACTATGAAAATATTTAGAGTGAGTGAGTGTATTCCAGATCTTTCAGGGAGACAGGAGAGACTGAGTCTACATAAAGAGTCTTGGCCATTTCATCAGAGCTGAGCCTCTTAAAGAAGATGATCTAGAAAAGAGGAGGAGAAGGAGGAGGAGAAAATATCTGTGTATTTATGAGCAGTCTGGCAGACACAGTTGGCCCTGTGGCCATCAGAGGTCAGCTTGTAGGAGTTTTGCTGAAAGATATTTCATCATATAAGAACTCATTGCATTGTTTAGGTCACTAACAGCCTCAAGCTAAGAGTGGAAATTCCTAAGGGAGAGGATACACAACACACTGGTGATTGTGAAGTCAGAACTAGAGAGACTGACTCTAAAGATTTCCTCTGTGGTCTTATTTATTCTGTGTTACAGTTCTGCGAACCCCTGACCCTTTAAGTGTGACACACTCAGTCAAGTTTCTTCTTTCCTAGTGGTTGAGGTATATGGTTAGGACAATGTTAATCTGGTCTGGAATTAGAACTTGCCAGGGCCTGGGTTCAGAATCTTGCTTTTTATGGGGATGAACACCCTGTGCCCCACCTGTCTCTCAGGTGAGGCCACATAAGTTAGGGTAAGAATAAGGTCCCTGCACTTGCAGAGTGGTCACTGTCCTGGTATCTGAAGGCACACTTTATGATGGTGTCCAGCATCATCTATAAGATATGTTGAACGATCTCTAGAGAGGTATCTTGGCAAACGATCTGCTCCCATTTGTCCTGTGTTGGGAGTGAGATATCCTGTGCAAATTACACACTAGTTTTCTTCTCTCCATCTCCAGATATTCAGCAAGTGATACCACATCAAATTATAAGTATGTAGAGATATTTGTACTGTGATGCCTATTTCTCAGAAAATCCATTATTAAACTGAATATATCTCTAGCAATTTGGGGAATTGATTATGACCTTTAAGTTTTTGACAAAGTCCTAGAAGCCATCCTCAGGGTTCAGAAAAAAATAAATTAGAATGGATAAACTAGTAGCTTCCCAAACATGAGAATAAAATATTTTCAGGAAGTGAAATGCAATGGGCCTGCATAAATATTTCTTTTTTAATGTTTGCAATAGAATGTTTATTGTTGCAAATATGTGTCTACACACATATATACATACAAGAAAATGTATCATTTTGTGTTTCAGTTTATAGTGCAGCAACAGCAGGTGTACTTACAAAGTCATATAACCATCCACAATATTAGTTTTCAAGACATTTTCATTATCCCAGACAGAAGCATTGTACCCACAATGCTTAAAAATATCTCTGCATCCCCACTTCCTGAAGTTCCTGATGTCTCCATTCTACTTTGGTTTATAAATTATCTACTCTAGGTACCTCATAATTAGAATAATCTAACTATCCTTTGATGCATGACTTAACACTTTATATACAACATTTACAAAGTTCAACAGTGTTGTAGTATGTGCCAATTCCTTTTTAGAAAAATAAATACATGCATTCTTTAATTATCATATTTTCTCTTTGTTTACTTTTTTATTAAATTTATTTATTTATTCATTTTACATCCCTATTTCAGCACCTCCTTCCCCTCCTCCCAGTCCCACTCTCCTAGTCTTTTCCCCTTTCCCCCTCCCTTTCTCCTTAGAAAAGGGAAGTTCCCCAATGCCCCAATTACAGACCTACCTCAGCACATCAAGTCTCATCAGGACTAAGTGCATTGTCTTCCACTGACAAGGCCAGACAAGGCAGCCCAGCAAGGGGAAAGTGATCCACAAGCAGGTAACAGATATAACTGTGCTCCACTTGCTGGGGAGCCCCCATGTGGACCAAGTTGCCCATCAGTTATGTATGTGTTACATACCAACTACATGTGGGCCTGGGTCCAGTCTATGCATGCTCTTTGGTTGGGCCTTCAGTTTCTGTGAGCCCTTATGGATCTAGGTTAGTTGATTCTGTTGGTCTTCTTGAGGAGATCTTACCCCTTCCGGAGATTTTATCCATCCCCTCACTCTTCCACAAGACTTCCTGAGCTCCCCCTAATGTTTGGCTGTGTGTCTCAGCATCCATTTCGTTCTTCTGCGAGGTGGAGCCCCTCAGAGGATGGTTATGCTAGGCTTCTTTCTGCAAGCATAGCAGAGTGTCATGAATAGTGTAGTGGGTCTCAGGTTGGTCCAGCCATTGTTCGGCAATTTCCTCTTTTTTTCTCCATCTTTATCCCTACACATCTTTTAGAAAGGGTAGATTTTGGATAGAAGGTAAATTTTGGGTGGGTTGGTGTCCTCCTCTCTCTCCTGGAAGTTCTGCCTGGCTAGGAGGAGGCCACTTCAGTCTCCATGTGCCTCACAGCTAGGAGTCTCAGCCAGAGTCACCCCATATCCTCCCAGGAGCCTACCCTGCTGCAGGTCTTCGGCTTATCTCAGAGATGCCCTCCCTTTTTGTTTCCCTTCTCTCTCTCAGTCCTCTTGCCATTCACCTCTGACCTCCCCACATCTGATCCCATCCTTCCTCCCTTCCCCACACCCTCTCCTCCTACCCATTTCCCTCTCCTCATGCCTTTCCGATGTGTATTCTATTTCCCTGAGTAGGATTCAAGCATCCTGCCTTGCGCCTTCCTTGTTACTTAACTTCTTTGGGTCTGTGGATTGTAGCATGGTTATCCTGTACTATATGGTAATATCTGCTTATAAGTGAGTACATACCATGTATGTCTTTCTGGGTCTAGGTTACGTCACTCAGGATGATCTTTTCTAGTTCCACCCTTTTGCCTGCAAATTTCCACGATTTCTTCTTTTAATAGCTGAGTTGTATTCCATTGTGTAAATGTACCCATATTTTCTTTATCCATTCTTCAGTTGAGAGACCTCTAGGTTGTTTCCAGTTTCTGGTGTTATGAATAAAGCTGTTATGAAAATAGTTGAGCGAATGTCCTTGTGATATGGTGGAGTATCTTTTGGGTGCCCAGGAGTGTTATAGCTAGGTCTTGAGGTAGATCTAATCCCAATTCCCTAAGAAAGCGCCAGGTTGATTTCCAAAATGGTTGTATAAGTTTACCCTCCCACAAGCAATGGAGGAGTGTTCCCCTTGCTTTACATCCTTGCCAGCATGTGCTGTCATTTGACTTTTTGATCTTAGCTATTTTGGTGGGTATAAGATGAAATCTCAGAGTCATTTTGATTTGCATTTCCCTGATGAATAAGGATGGTGAACATTTTTTAAAAGTGCTTCTCAGCCATTAGTTTCTTCTGTTGAGAATTTCTGTTTAGCTCTGTACCCCATTTTTTTAAAATTTGGTTTATTTATTTATTTTTTCTGGCTCCTCATTATTTTTTTTAATTTATTTATTTTTATCTCAATCACAGGTTAGGTACTTTGAATCCCAGGCGTAGCCCCCTCCCCCATTCCCTCGTACCCTCCCACTCCCTCCCTCATCTCCTTCTTCCCCGCCCCC
>CM053763.1:92083449-92133675 GCA_028658305.1 Pachyuromys duprasi
GCTGTATGCAGGACTGTCAGAAATCGTGCCTGAGGCCTCTGTCTGGCCCGTGGACAGACACCTGAACTGGGGTTTTTGCTGGCGGATGCGTGCAGCTTTTGCCCTCAGTGTGCGGTCTGGTCAAGATGGTCCCAGGATCCTCTCAGCCGTGGGATGAGACAGAACTCGGGTTCTTCCCAGATCCACCGGCGGACTCACACACTGACTGAGTTTTTGCTGGCGGAAGCGTTTGGCCCGCGCCCCCGCAGTGTGCGGACTGGTCAGAATGGACCCCCAATCCACTCCGTCTGTGGTGGTTCCCATGATTGGTTCGTGCCCGCCGCACACCCGTGGGTTGATGCAGAACTCGGGATCCTCCCAGATCCGCAGGTGGACTCACACCCTGACTGAGTTTTTGCTGGCGGAAGCATTAGGCTCACGCCCCGGCAGTGTGTGGACTGGTCAGAATGGTGCCCCAATCCACTCAGCTTGTGGTGGTTCCCACGATCTGTTCGCGCCCGCCGCACACCCGCACACCCGTGGGTTGGCGCAGGACTCGGGATCCTCCCAGATCCGCCGGGGGACTCACACACTGACTGAGCTTTTGCTGCTGGCGGACTCACACACTGACTGAGTTTTTGCTGGCAGAAGCGTTCAGCCTGCGCCCCTACAGTGTGTGGACTGGTCAAAATGGTCCCCCAATCCACTCAGTCTGTGGTGTTTCCCACGATCTGTTCACGCCTGCCGCACACCGGTGGGTTGGTGCAGGACTCGGGATCCTCCCAGATCCGCTGGCGGACTCACACACTGACTGAGATTTTGCTGGCGGGGTGTTCGGCTTGTGCCCCGGCAATGTGCGGACTGGTCAAAACAGTCCCCCAATCCACTCAGTCTGGTGTGGTTCTGATGATCGGACCGAACCCGCAGCACACCCGTGGGTCGAAGCAGAACCCGGGTGCAGTGTGCGCTCGCAGGGCGCAGTTCAGTGAAAATGGCACCTGGTTCCTCCCGAGACTGCCCGGGAGACAGTCTATAATGGCGGGTGCGGGCGCCCAGCGCAGCTGCTCGTCCAGATCAGAGCTGTGCGCCGCTGGTCACCGGGAAATTTCTCCAGGTAATAACTGGGTGTCTCTAGGGTTTTCCCACTTGATTTTCTCACCGTAGGAGTTCCGCTCACCTGGCACTCACAATGCTGGCGTTTTAGGTCCCAGAGTTCAGTCTCCTGGTCGCTGCGTTGTTTCTGCTCTCCTCCTCCTCAGACACAGTGTTCTCTCGTGGCAGCCATCTTGGATCTCCCAAAATTTGGTTTATTTGGTAGTTTGTTGTTTAATTTCTTGGGTTCTTCATATATTTTGGATAATAGCCCTCTGTCAGTTGTAGGGTTGGTGAAGATCTTTTCCCATTTGGTAGGCTGCTGTTTTGTCCTGTTGATAGTGTCCTTTGCCTTACAGAAGATTTTCCGTTTTAGGATGTCCCATTTACTAATTGTTAGTCTTAGTGCCTGAGCTATTGTTGTTCTGTTCAGAAAATTGTCTCCTGTGCCAATGAGTTCAAGGATCTCCCCTACTTTTTCTTCTAATATATTTAGTATATGCGGTTTTATGTTAAGGTCTTTGATCCAGTTGGGCATTTTTTTTTGTAAAGGGTGATAAATATGGATCTACTTGAATCCTTCTGCATGCAGACATCCAACTAGGCCAGCACCAATTGTTGAAGATGCTTTCTTTTTTTCCATTGTATTGTTTTGGCCTTTGTCAAAAATTCAGGTGTCCATAGGTGTGTTGATTTTTTTCTGGGTCTTCAATTCAATTCCATCGATCAATCTGTCTGTTTTTATTACAGTACCACAGCTTGAAGTCAGGGATGTGGTAGCTCCAGAAGTTATTTTATTGTACCGAATTGTTTTTATCTATCCTGGGTCTTTTATTTTTCCATATGAAGTTGAAAATTGCTCTTTTAAGGTCTGTAAAGAAGTGTGTTGGAATTTTTATGGTAATTGCATTGAATCAGTAGATTGATTTTGGTAACATGGCCATTTTTACTATGTTAATCCTATCAATCCATGAAAATGGTAGATCTTTTCATCTTTTAATATATTCCTCAGCTTCTGTCTTTAGAGTCTTGAAGTTCATATCATACAGGTCTTTCGCTTGCTTGGTTAGCATTACGGCAAGATATTTTATATTAGTTGTGGCTATTGTGAAGGGTGTTATTTCACTAATTTTTTTCTTAGTTCATTTATCATTTGTATACAGGAGGGCTATTGATTTTTTTTTGAGTTAATTTTGTATCCAGCCACCTTGCTGAAGGTGTTTTTAGCTATAGGAGTTCTCTGGCAAAATTTTGGGGGTCACTTGTGAATACTATCATATCATTTGTGAGGCAGGGGGAGAGTAGGGACAATATGAGAGAGGTGTTGAAGGTCCGGAGGGAGGATTGCAAAAATCTGGCAGTTGTGGTTGAGACAATGCATTTTAAAAAATGAAGCATGGTTTATTATTATTATTATTGGTTTTTTTTTTTTTGAGATAGGCTTTCCTCCATGTAGCCCTGGCTGTCCTTGGCTCACTTTGTAGACCAGGCTGGCCTCAAACTCATAGAGACCTGCCTGTCTCTGCCTCCTAGAGTTCTGGGATTACAGGCTTCCACCACCGCACCCTACAATGTTTTTATGTTTTAAAACACAGTGTTAAATTATTTCAGATTATATATGCTACCTTAAAAAAAGCAATATAAAGTTTAAAACAATTTAAAGATAAGTTTAAAAATAGCTATTTACAATTTAGTAACTGAGACATTGTATTTAATGTTTGCATAATTTGTGAGGGACACCTCGGAATATGATCCTTAAATATGTAATGTAGAAAGAATGAATATGCATGTAGGTCAACACCCAAGTGCTACAGCGTGTGTAATACTTCACAAAATCTAGAAAATGTATAGATAGGGTTGAAAATAGATTCTTCATGGGCTGGAGAGCTGGCTCAGTGGTTAAGTGCACTGATTGCTCTTCCAGAGAACCTGGGTTCTATTCCCAGCACCTATCTGGCAGTTCACAACTGTCTGTAACTACAGGATCTGACACACACCTTCACACAGACATACATGCACATAAAATAAAAACAAAGATTAAAAAAAAGAACAACAACACCAACATCCATAAAACATGTGGCCTGCTACCCCCAAAAGAAAGAAAAATAGATTCTTCTCTCATATAGTATGTCCTAACCAGTTTTCCCTCCCTCCATTTCTCCCAGCTCTCCCCCTTCTCCTCCCCTCTCCTTCATATCCAATCCTCTTCTCTTTATTCTTTAGAAAGAAACAAGTCTCCAAGAGACAACAGCCCAAACAGAGCAAAAACAAGATACAATAAGGCAAGGTGAAAGTTCAAAGTAACCAAGGTAACTCAATAGGAGGAAAAGAGTCTCAAGAGCAGACAAAAGAGTCAGAGGTACACCTACTCCCACTATTAGGAGTCTCACAAAAACACCAAGGTATCAGCCCTAACACATACACAGAGAAGCTGGTGTAGACGCACACAGGCCCTGGGCACGCCATTTTAGTCTCCGTGAGCCCATGTGTGCCCTACCTAGTTGATTTTGTGGGACATATTTTCCTGGTGTCCTCTATTACCTCTAACTCCACAGTCTATTCTCCCTCTCTTTCACTGGGTTCCCTGATCTCTGAGGGGAGGGACCCAATGGAGTCCTCCAATTTAGACTCTCTGTATACTATATGGCTGTGGGTCTCTGCACTAGTTCCCACCTGCTGCTGGAGGAAGCCTGTCTACTGATGACTGAACAAGGCACTGAACTATGAATATAGAAGAATATCATTAGGATTTTTTTTTTTTTGCTGGTCATGTTTGGTTCTACTCCAGATCTCTGGGTTATCCAGTTACTTGTTCCTGGTCATCCAGGTGGTATAGGGGCATGGGCTCCCTCTCATGGTATGGGTCTCAAGTTAAACCCAATATTGGTTGGTCCCTCCCACAAATTCTGTGCCACCATTGTTCACCATATCTTGCAGCAGGACAGGTTGTAGGTGAAGGGTTCTGTGGCTGGGTTGGTGTCCAGGTCTCTCTTTCCATAGCCTGCAGAATACTTTCCTGTGCCAAAGAAACCAGAGCGTAGGAGTGAAGACCCAGCACCAGCTTCACCTGTCTAAATCAATGAGCTGCGTGGAAGTTGTCCTTGGCAATGGGGCCCCACTCTGAGTTTTCAGCGAACATTTGTTGTAATTTAAAAATAAACATAAAATAAGCATACATCAATCGACCACATTTAAAAATTTCAGTGTACAGCCAGGCACGGTAGTGCATACCTCTAATCCCAGCATGTAGGAAGGCAAAGGCAGGCAGATCTCTGTGAGTTCAAAGCCAGCCTGGTCTACAAAACCAGTCCAAGACAGCCAAGGCTACACAAATAATCTCTGTCCTGAAAAACAACAAAAAATATTTAAAAATTTCATTGTAAACAATTAGTCATCAGGGTTGCTTTTTATAAAACTGAATGAAAATCTAATAGAAGCTAAATATCTTGTAAAGAGGGAAATCCTAAGAATAAAAATCTTTCCACTGAAAGATTAAGTTGAAAAATGCAAAATTAAGCAGTATAGTTCATGACTGATAAGCATTAAAATTTCCCCCAAATACTCTCCCCTGTAGCAATGAGGTAGTAGAAGTATTTGTATATTTTAGCACTTTGACCACTCCTTTAGAGCTCATGTCTGTACCACAAACTCTTTAAAGGCTTCCACATGTCCTTCTTTACACTCGTAACTCTTGGGTAGGGAACGTATGGGTGGTGAGGACAGTAGAGTACCAGCTTATAACTCATTTTCCCTTCCAGTGGGCTGCTCCAGTTCTGCTACCCAGGAACACAGTTCAGAGGATGCAGTTCATCTCAGTGAGTAACAAAATCACAACTGCAGAAAGTTGCTTCTTCATGGTCTAGGGGGATCAGAAAGCTTTCCAAGGCCATGGATTCTTGATGAGTCTCTGTTGGCAGAGTGTCTTGTCCTTTCCTACTGCTGCCTCTGTTATTGTTGGCACAGTTGATTCCGTTTAGAAAGTCAAGCTCCGTATGTCAGCAGATGAACACCTCAACACCATTCTTAGATATTGCTGAAACAAGGAATAAGGAAGAACTTTGTGGCTTCTATCAGGGGTGGTGACATAGTTTTGTTGCTCCTGACAGCCAATGATTGTAATATCAAATCCAATTTATCTTACAGCTCATCTTATTTTAGGATGAAGACAAATATAGAGCCAGACAGTAGTCAGTAAATATTATTGGCTTTAGGAGGGTGGGAGGATGGCTTAAGATTCACATATTGACATTTTAACTCCCAATGTTTTGCATTTAACTTACAAAGTTTTTGTCTTTTGCAATTTTTAAGCATGTACTCACAATAGAAGAGCTTTTTTTACCTGGGGTAATGAATCCATTCTCATCGTTCTCCCTACAATCACTTTCTTATGGTCAGGGTCATAGGCCTAAATGAAGAGTTTATTCTCCTCCCATAGCCAGTTAAGACAGGTGCTTGGCAATTTCTCTACAAACCTCAGCAGCCATTTCAACTCCTGGTCCCCTTAAAATGGTCACCAATGGAAATAAAACAATTGATGCCATCCTACGAAGTCCAATGCTTAAAGCAGACGTGCTGTGGTAGGAGCTCAGCATGGCTCTAGCCACAGAGCTCCAAGTCTTATTCTGCTTGTGAGGCACTGTGTTGTGGTTTAGTTTATTGATGTTCCCCTAGGACATGGCTTAAAGGCCAGGATATACTTCACTTTTGTGTCTTCGAGGGGATCTCACTCAGAACTGCCCTTATAAAGTTGCTTGACCAGTGTCCAGAGTTGCATTGAACATCCAACAAAACTTTTTCACACTTACCTACCACTAGAGTCATGGGGCACTATGATCCACCCATGTTAGAAGCCACAAAATTCTTTCTTATTCTTTGTCTGAGCAATATCTAAGAATAGTGTTGAGGTGTTCATCTGCTGACATATGGACCTTGACTTTCTGAATGGAATCAACTGTGTCAACAATAACAGAAGCATGACAATAGTGGGAAAGGACAGGACACTCTGCCAACAGAAACTCATCAAGAATCCATGGCCTTGGAAAGCATGTGTTGAAATGCTAACCCTTAATACCTCAGAACATGACACTACCAGGATATAGAGTCTTCACAGTGGACTCTTATCCACCATGATGGTGCCCACATGAAAAGGGAATTTTGGACAAAGTAACGTGCACAGAAGTGGTATGGTAAGAAGACTGGTTACAAGCAAGGAAATAAACCTTCTAAAGAAACCTTTTTCAGAGTCCACAGGAAACAACATCTTCTAAATTTCTGTGACTGGAGAATCTAGTCCCTACATTAAGGGACAAGCATTGCTGTTGTTTTATCAGCCCAGTTTGAGGATGTTTGGTGCTGTAAGCTTAACCAGTATAAGTCCATGATGTTCTTGGCAATGCTGTGATCAAGAAAGAATAGTTGGTGTAACTTGTTTTCCTGAAGAATGATGAATTCAATGTTAAATTATTTACCTGTTGTTACTGCCGTGAATCCAAGCCCATTGATGACAGAGTATCCTGCTCTGTTTCTAAAGTTCCTCGGTGTCCTTAGCTCTGCGGAAAAACTTAGCTTCCAACTTGGTATCTCTGTGCTCTTAGTCAAATGTCAGCATGGTGGCAGCAATTATGCCTTTATTATAAAAACAAGTAAGTCAAAGAAGGAATCAGTATTATTAGGGAGTAAAAGAGTGAATATTTACTAAAATTGTGGCAAGAGAGATATAATCTTGGGGTAAGAAGATCAATCCTCACTTAGACAAATGGGTTGGACATTGGAAGTTGGAGAAAACAACAAACAGGACAGGGGCCTGCCATAGAGGGCCTCTGAAAGACTCTACCTAGCAGTGTATCAAAGCAGATGCAGAGACTCATAACCAAACCTTGGGCAGAATGCAGGGAATCATATGAAAGAAGAGGGAGTTATTAAGACCTGGAGAGGACAGGAGCTCCATAAGGATCAAATATATCTTGGCACAGGGGCCTTTTCTAAGACTGATTCTCCAACCAAGGACCATATGGATATAACCTAGAACCCCTGCTCAGACGTAGCCCATGGCAGCCCAGTGTCCAAGTGGAATACCCTAGTAAGGGGAACAGGGACTGTCTCTGACATGAACTCAGTTGCTGGCTCTTTGACCTCCCCCGAACCCCGAGGGAGGAGTAGCCTTACTAGGCCACAGAGGAAGACATTGTAGCCAGTCCTGATGAGACCTGATAAACTAGGGTCAGATGGAAGGGAAAGAGGAACTCTCCTATTAGTGGACTAAGAGAGGGGCAGGGAGGAGGTGAGGGAGGGAGGATAGGATTGGGAGGGAATGAGGGAGAGAGCTATAGCTGGGATACAAAGTAAATAAACTGTAATTAATATAAAAATAAAATTTAATTTAAAAAAAGAAAAAGAGAGAGAGAGAGAGACATAATATTAAATTGGTGCATGCCTTTAATCTCAGCACTTAGGAGGCAAAGGCAGGCAGATCTCTGAGTCTGAGGCCAGCCTGGTAAACAGAGCAATTTTCAGCCAAGACTTTGCAGAGAAACCCTGTCTTGAAAAAACCAAATAAAATAAATAAGATAAAATGAAATAAATAAGTAAAAATGAAAGAAGATAGAGTCACAGAGGAATCAAGAAACAAGAAAGAACAGAAAGCAGCCAGGCTGTGGAAGGGATAAAATGGAAGCCATGGTCTCCTAGACTTCTGGATTTCTCATTTCTTAATCACATCAATATACATATTCATGTGCCAAGTATCCACTGGGGCCCTAATGTGTAGGTGACATAGTTTTAGAATCTGGTGACATAGAAGTGAACCAACAGAAACACTTTTTTCTCTTAGGCAACCTACGTTTCCATAGTGGGCAGAACATTGATTTTCTTTTTGCAATGACATGTACTGTGCTTTTTAGGTCAGGACTGTATGACATGTATAATGAAACTTGTCAGAGTCTAATTGTGACAAGCTTGTCTCTGTTTCTTTTTAGCCCATTTGAGTGTGGTGAGGATTTCAGAGGGCTTTTAGGATTTACCCGTGCAGGGAATAAGAGAAGGAAAGGAAGGGCTTTGGAGAGTTTTGTAAAGATAAACAAAATGTTCCTGTTCAGCCAGTGAGTGAACACAGAACAGTGGAGAACGGATTTACTAGTAACTACTGCAGACTTACTTTATGTCATTTTCCTTTGAGGAACCAGTGACTGAGGAAGTGGAACTTGAGTTTTTACTCCAGTGAGGTGGTGAAGGAGAAAAGGGAATCAGTATTAATATTAATTAGATACGACCAACAAGCTCCCTTAGGAAATATTAGGTTACATAGCAATAAGAAGACAGAATAAAAAACTGCTTCTGATCTAATAATTTTGGCTTTTGTAAACTTGCTTACCCCTTCCTCTATTTCTGAAAAGTATCATATCTGCTCATCTCTCCTGAGAAGTGACCACCACAATTACCCACTTAGACAGCAAATTCTGAAGTAGTAAATGCCAGTTACAAGTGGCACCCAGATGTGGTGCTAGGCAGAATGGACCATTGTTTTCAAATGCCATAGAGAAAATGGTAGAGGTTGAAGGGATGAGTGTTGTTTTTTTTTCAAGACACCAGCAAAGTAATTTATTGTGGCTGCTGGTGCTGGGATATCTCCTGCTTTGAAGCCCAGAGATTTTTTTTTTGTTTTTTTTATTTTTCCTCTTTCTATATTCAGTTTTAGAAAGGTTGGGAGAATAGCTGAGCAGTTGGAAAACTTGCACAAGAGAACGGAGGGATCTGAGAAACAAACAAACAAAAAAATGGTTGAAATGGAAAAAACAAAAGCTGCCAGTCTTCTCTCTCATTTCTAAAGGGCTGCAGGGTTGGCTGTGCAACTGGAAAAAATGTGGCTGGAAGTGAAAGTACTTGGTAAGTGAGAAGCACCAGAAAAAAAGGAGGGGGGGGGGGGATAAGGGGTCATAGCCCTGGTGACTGAGCAAGAGAGCAGGAGTTACCTGCCGGAAGACAGAGGGAAATAAACTGTGCCAGAGGGCGGTGGGGTCAGAGGAAAAATGAAAAGGCAGGAGGAGAATCTGATGAAACAGCTTGTTTCAAGAGAAAAGGTCGATCTGGAGCCAGCCATGCTGCCAGAGTGGAAGGAGAGACAGCCTGGGGTTAGGAGGTTACCATCAGCTCTCCCAGTAGTGACACAGCGTATGCTAATGGTATGGGACAAGGTTATGGCAAGGAAAGATGTCGTCCTGTAGAAATGACAGCTCTAAGGTGTTTTTTAAAGAGGCTATTATTTCATATGGGATACACTTACCCGATGTGAAACAAATCCTAAATAACTGGGCTACTCAAAATAGAATTATTCCCCAAGACCGAAAGGAATTGGTGACAGCTGCAGTAGGGGCTGGTCTCCAAATGCAGTTGTTAACATGGTGGAGGGAAGAAGCCACCAATACTGAACAGTAAAACAGAGGGAAGGGAACACCGAAGCAAAAGTACAAGCCATTTCAGCCAGGAGCAACCGAGAGACACTGGGTTATAGAAAAAAAAGTGTGGAATTAAATCAACCTATATACTATTAGGATGTGTTAACATCAGAATGGGAAAACAGTGCAAGTTTTGCATTGGGGACGCAGATTTGTTTATGCATCCATACGAAATGAAAAGCTGTGGCTACCATCAAAACTTATACAGATTAAAATTGAGAAGGAGAGGTCACCTGAAAACTTTGGCCACTGACTTGAAAAGCATTTAGTTCACTGAAAATGTTTATAATTTCCTGCTACACCCAGCATAGTTAATGGCTTAAAACAGAGAGAGGTAAATGTAGTAGCAATTCCGGAAATTTGGATTTCTTTTTAAAACATAGAAATGTTAGAAGAATATGTTTTCATTTAAATTCCGGGGCTGTTTCATAGCAGCTGACTAAGATTTGCCCCAGGCTCTAGCAGAGGCATGAGTTTTGCTAGCTGCAGATAGTTTATGTGATTGTGTGATGTTTGGAATCCTGGGGACTTTTTAGAAGGTATATAAATACTAGAGCCCTGATAGGTAGGTGGGTAGTTTTTGGTCATTCAGAGGGTTGTTGGTTGTTGTTGAGTGCGGTTTGTTAAGTAGTCATGCACAAAGAAGAAGAAGAACAAGAAATTAGATATCCTGACAGTGAAGATCAAACCTGCCCTAATGAACTCGATGTCC
The DNA here is from genome assembly GCA_028658305.1 of Pachyuromys duprasi. Lineage (NCBI taxonomy): Eukaryota > Metazoa > Chordata > Mammalia > Rodentia > Muridae > Pachyuromys > Pachyuromys duprasi. The sequence goes on from CM053763.1 coordinate 92,093,683, forward strand.
CTAATCAGCAGGAAGTGCTCAAAAATAACATCACCCTCTTTTACTGAGAAATCTCTTTCTTTTCCTCTTTACCCCATTTTCTCTTATTTAGTGTTAGGGGGTTAAAAGGGTGGAAGAAAAGGGGTGAAGAAGGGTGGAAGAGAGAAGAACCTACAAAGTAGTAAAAATCCAGTTACAAAGTTCTGTTTGCAAAAGATAAAATCATCTCGACTATATGTTGTTGTTCTTATATCAATGAGAGGCAGAGCAGATGGCAGTCCTTTGTCCATCCTAGCTTGATACCTGGCTTGGTGGCTCAAGTTATCTTATGCTTACGACTTATAAAAAAGGATGAGGTAGCCATTCCATCGAACCTGAGATGGTCATGCGCGTGCAAATCATACTGGCTCGCTATTCTTGTTTTCAGCAGACACCTCCTGTTTTGTTCAGTTAAGCCTCTTGTTTTGCTTCGTTAATTTTCCTGTTTTGCTTGGATATGTTTACTTGGAAACCTATATAAGTGGTTTACTCTGTAATAAAGATGGCGCCTTGATCAGAGCACTGTCTTGGTGTCACTTCTTTGTGTTCTCTGTCTCTTTTAATTCCCAGACCCTTGTGCAGGCGGTTACTATTGGTGGTCGCAAGTGACTACAAAAGGAGACACTGAGTGTAGAGTTATTGTTACCTACCTCTCCATTGATTCCATTAGTATGTTGGGTACAGGCTCCACGATTCTCCACTGGGCAGAGCATCTACCCCCTTGTTATGCAAGGTGCGAACAATTTACCTTCCCTATTGATAAGAAAGAAGCTCTGATGGGCCTGTAGAGCAGGAACAGAAAAAAAAAAAAGACTCTGGCAAGTCTTATGTCCCTATGTATCCCTATCCTGTAATAAGATTAGCAGGCAATTTACTCTGGAAGGATCAACATCCCATCCAATGGAAAAGGGTTCTATTTGAGCCTGAGGTTGTCCTGTAATATAAGCGTAACAAGTGCATTGCAAACTTAGCCCTTTAACCCAAGTATTCAATTTTCCACATCCAGTTTCAATCAGTGTATTTAGAAAAAAATAAAGGCAAAGTGAATTCTATCAACTTTGTGTCCCTTAGGTAATAATGTATTGTCAGTTTCCTTTTTAGAAAAGTGTTTCCCTAGATGATCCATGGGGTTGGGGTTGACAAGACTCAGGACACAGATGTCTTTCCATCCAAGAAGGTTCTGGTTTTTTTTTTTTTCCCATAGGGTAAGTAAAGTTATGGGAGGCATCTAATTATGACATACCCTAACTTATCTTTTTGGTTGGGAGCCATCTTTTCAGACTTATCCTCAGATAACCATAATCACATTACCAGCAGTAGCAACCAGAAGTGGGGAGGTCTCTAGCTATCAAAACATATGGTCCATTACTAATAGTGTGCATTTTAATCTAAAAATATTGCATCCCACTCTTTCCCCTGTCATGTATAATGGCAAGTTAGATGTCTCTCACACATTTGTTTAGCAATGGCATGGACCCCCATACAATTATAACTTTTGTATAATGGAAAGAAGGGAAGAGGGGAAAGGGGAAAGGAATTAACTTGTCTGTCACAGGCTCCTGCTAGCTTTAGTGGTCCAGAGATAGAAATTAAAATCTTGGGACCCCCATAGTGCTACCCTGAGCCCACATGAAGATAGCCACTGAACCCTGCTCAGAACTCAGTATTCACATCAGCCTGTCTGGTTGTCTGTGAACTCTCCCATTGTTCATCTCATGCACCACACCTCATTTCCAGTCCATGGGCAGTATCTTGAGTCAATGTAGAACTACAGGCTTGCTTTCACCAGTGTGAGACTATGTCAGACTCCCCAAAATACATCAGTGTGAACCTGGGTTCCTATCAGTCCAGTGGGCAGTGCTTCCTGAACTGGTTCCTGTACCTCATCAGGTTCTGCAGAGCTTTTGGGGTCCTTGCCTGGGGCACGACAAAGGCTGATGTATAGATTAACAGGCCTGCTGGTGCCAGGGGAGTAAGTACAACTGGTGCCCAGGGAATCTGGCACTACTGTAACAAGGCCTGTATACTCACCATCTAAATAGCTCTGCAGAGAGCCCATACAAAATTTGGGGTTCTGATCAAAGAGATGGGATACCAAGGCTTCTTTAGGAAAGCAGCTTAAACATTTTTTCTGTATATGATGTTGTTGTTTATTATTAATATTTTTTATTGATTTATCTTTTAGTTAAGCAGCGGTTATTCCTAAGCCAGCTGTATACCCAAATCACCGCACAGAGACTAGGATTTATTTAATTATCCTAGAGCACAATGCTGGGCAATGATTACTCCATCCTAAACCTCCAAGCCCGCATGATTTCCTACCATTCAGATTTTACCCATTATACTTGCTTTTAGTCATAGCTTAGGTCCGGTTCATTTCTTCACGTGGTTCCCAGTCCTGTCCTGCTGACCTCTGCTTTCCTCCCTCTCCTGCTTCCTTCCTCTCCCCTCTGGACCAGGATGTCCCACCCTATTCTTTCCATTGCTCAGCTTGGGGCTGGTTGTTTTATTGATGACACAGAGAACAAATGGTGGCATGTTTACACAAGTTTGAGACAGGTGATGCTGAGGATAAACATCACAATGCAGTGTCCAGATTGAAACCAGATAGTGGGGTAGAAAAATCAACACTTGAATGAACAAGGATAAATTGTATACAGTCCAAAAGAACATTATGCCCACAGATGTGTTGCTCACAGGTTTGTCTGTGCAACACTTTCATGCCTGGTGCCGTGGGAGACCAGAAGCAGGCATTGAATCTCCTGGAGCTGAAGTTATAGACCCATATAAACTGCCATATGGGTTTGGGAATCAAACCTCAGTCTTTTTTTCTTCTTTTTTTACATTAATTACAGTTTATTCACTTTGTATCCCAGCTGTAGCCCCCTCCTTTATTCACCCCTGAATACCACCCTCCCTCCCTCATCTCCTTCCATGCCCCACTCCAAGTCTACTGATAGGGGATGTCCTCCTCCCCTTCCCTCTGACCCTAGCCTATCAGGTCTCAGCAGGACTGGCTGCATTGTCTTCCTCTGTGGCCTGGTAAGGCTGCTCCCCTCAGGGGTAGGTGATCAAAGAGCCAGCCACTTAGTTCATGTCAGAGAGAGTCCCCATTTCCCTTACTAGGGCACCCACTTGGATACTGAGCTGTCGCGGGCTACATCTGTACAGGGGTTTTAGGTTATCTTCATGCATGGTCCTTGGTTGGAGTACCAGTCTCAGAAAAGACCCCTGGGCCCAGAATTTTTGGTTCTGTTGTTCTTGTGGAGCTCCGGTCCCCTTCAGGTCTTTCTATCTCCTTCTTTCCTAAGATTCCCTGAACTCAGCTCAAAGTTTGGCTATGAGTCTCAGCATTTGCTTTGATACACTCCTGGGTCTTACAGGGGCCTTCTGAGGTAGGCTCCTGTCCTGTTTCCTGTGTTTTCCTTCTTTCGATGTCTGTCACATTTGCCTTTCTGAGTGAGGATTGATCCTCTTACCCAGGGTCCTCCTTCTTTCTTAGCTTTTTTAGGTGTACATATTATAGTATGTTATTCCGATATTGTATGTCTAATATCCACTTATAAGTGAGTATATACCATGTGTGTATTTCTTCTTCTGGGATACCTCACTCAGGATGATCTTTTCTAGTTTCCACCATTTGCCTGCAAATTTCATGATTTCCTTGTTTTTAAATGCTGAATAGTATTCCATTGTGTAAATGTACCACAATTTCTGTATCCATTCCTCTATTGAGGGACATCTGGGTTGTTTCCAGGTTCTGGCTATTACAAATAGAGCTGCTACAAATATGGTTGAGCAATTGTCCTTGTTGTGTACTTAAGCAAACATTGGGTATATGCCTAAGAGTGGTATAGCTGGATCTTGAGGAAGCACTATTCATAATTGTCTGAGAAAGCGCCAGATTTATTTCCAAAGTGTTTGTATAAGTTTATATTCCTACCAGCAGCGGAGCTGGGTTCTCCTTTTTCCACATGCTCTCCAGCATATATTGTCACTTGAGTTTTTTTTATCTTAACCATTCTGATGGGTGTAAGATGAACTCTCAGGGTCGTGTTGATTTGCATTTCCCTGATGACTAAGGGCTTTGAGGATTTTTTAAAGTCTATCTCTGCCACTCGGTATTCCTCTATCGAGAATTCTCTGTTTAGCTCTGTACCCTATTTTTAATTGGATTACTTGATTTGTTGCTTTTTAACTTGTTGAGTTCTTTATATATTCTAGATATTAGCCCTCTGTCAGATACAGGGTTGGTGAAGATCCTTTTCCAGTCTGTAGGCTGTCATTTTGTTCTGATGACAATGTCCTTTGTTTTACAGGAGCTTTTCAGTTTCATGAGGTCCCATTTATTGATTGTTGATCTTCAAGCCTGTGATGTTGATATTCTGTTCAGGAAATTGTCTCCTGTGCCAATGAGGTCAAGCCTCTTTCCCACATTTTCTTCTAACAGATTTAGTGTGTTTGGTTTTATGTTGAGGTCTTTGATCCACTTGAACCTTAGTTTTGTGCAGGGTGATAGATACGGATCTATTTGCATTTTTCTACATGTAGACATGCAGTTAGACCAGCACCATTTGTTGAAGATGCTATCTTTTTTTCCATTGTATGGTTTTGGTTTCTTTGTCAAAAATCAAGTATCCATAGGTGTGTGTATGTGTGTGTTTATTTCTGGGTCTTCTATTTGATTCCATTGATCTACCATTCTGTTTCTATGCCAGTGCCATACAGATTTTTATTACTATTCCTCTGCTTGAGATCAGGGATGGAGATACCTCCAGATGATCTGTTGTTGTACAGGATTGTTTCTGCAATTCTGGGTTTTTTGTTTTTCTATATGGAGTTGACATATTTTCTTTCAAGGTCTGTAAAGAATTGTGTTGGTATTTTGATGGGAATTGCATTGAATCTGTAGATTGTTTTTGTCAGGATGGCCTTTTTCACTATGCTATTCTTACTATCCATGAACATGGGAGATCTTTCCATCTTCTGCTATCTTCTTCGATTTCTTTCTTCAGTGCTTTTTTAAACAGGTCTTTCACTTGCTTGGTTAGAGTCACACCAAAGTACTTTATGTTATTAGTGGGTATTGTGAAGGGAATGGTTTCCCTAATTTCTTTCTCAGCTCTTTCATCTTTCCTATACTGATTTTGAGTTAATTTCGTATCCAGCCACTTTGCTGAAGGTGTTTATCAGTTGAAGGAGTTCTTTGGTTGAATTTTTCGCGTCACTCAAGTATACTAGCATATCATCTGCAAATAATGATACTTTGACTTCTTCCTTTCCAATTTGTATTCCCTTGATCTCCTTTAGTTGTCTTACTGCACTAACTAGGACTTCAAGTACTATGTTGAAGGAATACATAGAGAGTGGGCAACCTTGCCCTGTCCCTGAGTTCAGTGGGATTGATTTAAGTTTCTGTTCCATTAGTTTGATGTTGTCTATAGGCTCGCTATATATTGTCTTTATTATGTTTAGGTATGTGCCTTGTATCCCTGATCTCTCCAAGACTTTAAACATGAATCGGTGTTAGATTTTGTCAAATGCTTCTTCAGCATTTAAGGACATGATTACATGGTTTTTCTCTTTCAGTTTTTTATATTGAGGATTACATTGCTGGATTTCTGTATATTGAACCACGCCTGCATGCCTGGGATGAAGCCTACTTGGTCACGGTGCATGATATCTTTTATGTGTTCTTGAATTTGGTTTGCAATATTTTATTGAGTATTTTTGCATCTATATTCATAAGAGAGATAGGTCTGAAGTTCTCTTTTTTGGTTGGGTCTTTGTGTGGTTTAGTTGTGTCTAGCTTGTTGATTTTCTCAAAGAACCAGCTCTTGGTTTAATTGATTCTTTGTATTGTTTTCTTTGTTTCTAATTCATTGATTTCAGATCTGAGTTTAATTATTTCCAATCATCTACTCCTCTTCGGTGTGTCTGCTTCTTTTTTTTAACTAGGGCTTTCAGGTGTGTTGATAAGTTACTTGTATGATATGTCTCCAACTTCTTTCTGGAGGCACTTTCTGCTATGAAGTTTCCTCTTAGCACTACTTTCATTGTGTCCCATAAGTTTGGGTAAGTTGTGCCTTCATTTTCATTGAATTTTAGGGTGTCTCTAAATTCTTTTTTCATTTCTTTCCTGATCAAGCTGTCATTGAGTAGAGAGCTGTTTAGTTTCCATGTAAATGTAGGCTTTTTCTTATCTGTTGTTTTTTGATGTCTAGTTTTAGGTAATAGTGGTCTGAAAGGATGCAAGGGATTATTTCAATTTTATTGAATCTGTTGAGGCTTGCTTTGTAACTGATTATATGGTAAATGTTTTAGAAGATTTCACATGGTGATGAAAAGAAAGTAGACTCTTGAGTTTGGGTGAAAAGTTTTGTAGACATTTATTCAATCCATTTTATTTAGTATCTCTCTAAGTGTCATTATTTCCCTATTTAGCTTTTGTCTAGATTTGTCCTTTGGTGAGGGTGGAGTGGTGAGGTTTCCCACTATTAAGGTGTTGGGATCGACGTGTGATTTAAGGTTTATAATGTTTCATTCATAAATGTAGGTGCTCTTGTCTTTGTGGCATAGGTGTTCAGAATTGAGATGTCCTCCTGGTTTATTTTTCCTTTGATGAGAATGAAGTGCCCCTCCTCATCTTTTTTGATTGGTTGAAAATCTTTTTATTAGATATTCAGAAAGCTCCCTCAGCTTTTTTCTGGGTCCATTTGCTTGAAAAACATTTTTTTCCAGCTCTTTACTCTGAGGCAGTATTTATATTTGTTGCAGAGGTATATTTCTTGGAGGCAGCAGAATGTTGGATCCTGTTTCTGCAACCATTCTCTTAGTCTGTGTCTTTTTATTGGAGAGTTAGGCCTATTGATATTGATAGATAATAGTGACCAAAGAATGTTCTGTTTTGTGGAGTTGGTGGTGTTACTGTTTCAATGCTTGTTTTCTTTTAATTTTGTTGTGAAGTTATCTATATCCTGTGTTTTCTTGGGTGTAGTCGTTTTCATTGGATTGGAATTTTCCTTCTAGTATCTTCTTTAGGGCTGGGATGCTGTGCAGATACTGTTTAAGTTTAATTTTGTCATGGAATATTCTGTTTTCTCCATCTATGTTGATTGAAAGCTTTGCTGGGCATGGTAGTCTGGGTTGGCATCTGTTGTTCCTTAGAGTCTGCATGATATCTGCCCAGGCCTTTATGGCTTTCTTAGTTTCTATTGAGAAGTCTGGTGTGATTCTGATAGGTCTACCTTTATATGTTACTTGGTCTTTTCCCCTTGCTGCTTTTTATATTTTTTGTTTGCTCTGTAGATTTAGTGTTTTGACTAGCATGTGATGTGAAGTTTCTTTTCTGGTCTAGTCTATTTGATATTCTGTATGCCTCTTGTATGTTTATGGACATCCCTTTCTTTAAGTTGGGAAATTTTTCTTCTGTGATTTTGTTGAAAATATTTTCTTGATCTTGGAGCAGGCATCTTTTTTTTCGTCTATTTCTATTATTCTTAGATTTTGTCTATTCATGGTGTCCTTGATTTCTTGGATGTTTTTTTGTTTAGATCTTCTCCAGTTTTACTTTTTCTTTGAGAGATACATCAATTTCTCCAAGTGTATCTTCAGTGCCTGAGATTCTCTCTTCCATCACTTGTATTCTATTGGTGATGCTTACCTTTGTGGTTCCTGATCCTTTCTCTAAGTTCTCCAGCTCCAGGGTTTTCTTTGTTTGGGTTTTCTTTATTGATTCTAATTCTGTTTTCATCTTTTGCACCATTTCCTTCATCAGTTTGAATGTGGATTCCTGTCTTTCCATGAAGGGCTCTATTTTTTTGTTCATTTCCTCTCTTTATGCCACTACTTGTGCTTCTACTTGTGCCTCTGTTTCTTTGGCCCTAGTTGCCTGTATTTCTTTGAGAGCTTTGTTCGTTTTCTCTCTCTATGCCTCTACTTGTTTCTCTACATGTGCTCCTGTATTTGTTTCCTCTTTTTTGCCTCCATTTGTGTAGCTATTTCTTTGAGAGATTTGTTCATTTCCTCTTTATGTGCCTCTAATAACTGGATAAGCATAGATTTAAAATCATCTTCCTGTGTTTCCAATGAATTAAAATATCCATTGATTTTGGGGGTTGCTGGTGAAGCCACGATGTCCTGATTTTTGTTGGATGTTATGCCAACCTCTAGCTATCTGCTTATCCGTAACCTTCGCTGTTGGTTCTTGGAGTCTGTACTTCTGACTGGGTCGGGTGTACCATGGTGTACCATCTTTCTCTGGTGTCTGGAGTATTCTTCAACAAGAGAGAGAGGTCCACTTGTTTGAGAGTGGGTGTTGGTGTTTCATTTGTAGCTAAGGGAGGAAGGTCACAGGCTCGGGTGCACATACAGCTGCCGCTGCTGCAGAATTGGGAGGCCTGCCTCAGCTGTCTCAGTTACCAAGAAGGGAGGTCCACGCTTGGAGCAGCGGGTAATGCAGGCTGAGTCTTCTGAGGCCCATGCTTGAGTTAAGGGGAAGTGCAGGGGGGTTGAACATTTGCTACTCTCAGTTCCTGGAGAAATCCGCGGGTGACCTGGATCCAAATGGTCTCAGCTCACGGTTGCCCTCTCTCACCCAGGAAGCCTCAATATCAATATTCTGGCTTTAGCTGCTCCTTCACTCACCAGTTTTGGAGTTTCAGATCCTGTGCCCCTCAGATGTGGTGTGTGCTTGTCCTCGCAATCTTGGATCTCAAGAATAAGTTTTTATATCTATATTGTGCCATGCTTCAGATGTCTTGTAGCTAGAAGTTATCACCAACTCAAAAATAAAAATAAAATGATCCCCTTTATTCATGCTGGAGAGGTTGTGGAGAAAGGGGACCCTTCTTCTATTGTTGGTGGAAATGTAACCTTATACAACCACTTTAGAAATCAATCTGGCACTGTTTTTGAAAATTAGGAATAGTGCTACCTCAGGTTCCAGCTATATCACTCCTAGGTATAAACCCAAAAGATGCTTCACCATTTAGTAAGGACATTTGCTCAACTATGGTCATAGCAGCTTTATTTGTAATAACCAGAATCTGGAAACAACTTAGATGTCCTTCAACCAAAGAATGGATACAGAAATTGTGGTATGTTTGCACAATGGAATACTACTCAGCTATCCAAAAAAGGAAATCATGAAAAATTTAGGCAAATGAATGGACCTAGAAAAAAAATCATCCCAAGTGAGGTAACCCAGAAGTGGAAAGATGCACATGGAATTTACTCGCTTATAAGTGGGTATGAGCCATATAATATAGGATAAACATAGTAATATCTGCACACCTAAAGAAGCTATATAACAAGGAGGGCTCTCAAGAAGATGCTTAAATCTCATTCAGAAAGGCAAACAAGATAGATGTTGGAAGTATGAGAAGACAAAGAACAGGACAGGACAGAGGACTTCTGAAAGACTTTACCCACCAGGGTATTGAAAGAGATGCTTAGACTCATAGTCAAACTTTAGGCAGAGTGCCAGAAACCTTATGGAAGAAGAGGGATATAGAAAGACCTGGAAGGGGCAGGAACCCCTTAAGGAGAACAACAGAGCCAAAAACCTGGGCTCAGGAGTTCCTGCAGAGACTGATAATCAAGCCAAGGACCTTGCCTGGAGAGGACCTAGACTTCCTGTTCAGAGGAAGCCCATCAGCTGCTCCGTTTCCAAGTGGGTTCCCTAGTAAAGGGTACAGGAGCTGTCTCTCAACATGAACTCAGTGGCTGGCTCTTTGATCACCTCCCTCAGGGGATGTAGCCTTGCCAGGCCACAGAGGAAGATGATACAGCCAGCCTTGATGAGACCTGATAGGCTAGGGTCAGACAGAAGGGGAGGAGGAGGTCATCCTCTATCAGAGGACTAGGGAAAGGGCATGGGGGAGAAGAGAGAAGGTGAATGGGACTGGGAGGAGACGAGGGAGGGGGCTGCAGTGGGATACAAAGTGAATAAACTGCAATAAATAAATAAATAAATTAATTAATAGTTTTATCTCCTAAAATATTTTTCTTTTACATGTTCTTCTATAGAAAGAGCAGTAGCATGGTCATATATTTGATTAAATTCTGGAAAGTTAAATGTATATATTTGGCCTATAATTGTAAATATTGTACATTCAAAGTTGTTTTTTAACTGTCTTAAGGGCGTTCAGAACCAGAGGGTCTAAAATTTTTTTCAAAAAATCAAAATGTTCCCTTTATACAAAAGATAGCATTTTCTCTTTAGGAAAAAAATTCAATTAATATTTATTTAAACGCATCTTTCCAACTAATTCATAATACTCACGTAAATTAATTGATACAGCCGGATACTGTGGTACATGTATGCAGTTTGCAATGATCTCATCAAGACAGTAGCTACACAGAACTTTTAATAATTAGAACTTTTTGCATTGCATATAATTAAAATACTTTCTTCTACCTATTTTGAGATATACACTCAATCTTTCGCTGTAGCCAAGCCACTGTGCTGCAGAAGAGAGTGCAGAGGCAGGTACCACTGGGTAACATAGTGAGGGCAGGGGTAAGGGAAATGTAAAAGCCCTCTTCTCCATTTCCCTCCTCCTTTCCTCCTTTCCCTTCTCATTCATCCCTTCACTGGCTGTCCCCATTTCTGGGTTCCAGCACCCCCTCTATCACTTCACTCTCTCTCTCCCATATAATATATATGTATATATATAGTATATTATGTATTATACATATGTATAATATGTATATTATGTATACATATATATACTATATGTATACATATATATCATATAATATATAATACAGAAAGGCATGAAAAGAAACAAAAAAACTTTCAAACTTTGACATTCCACCTTAGAATGGTTATCTTTCAAAATAATTGCCATAATTTTTAAATTGGTATATAATCAGGCTAATTTTAAATTAGACAAACATTACAAAAAACCATATATTGTAGCCAGGCAGCATGGCTCACACCTGTAATCACGGCAGTCAGGGAAGCAGAGGCAAGAAGCTTTCTTTGAGTTTGAGGTCAGCCTGGTCTACAAAACAAGTTTAGGACAGCCAAGGCTACACAGAGAACTGTTTCAAAAACAAAACAAAACAAAACGTATGTTGGTATAGTTTGCAAACACAATTAGTGTGTGCAATATTTTCTTACACACACCAGTTCTGTAACAATGTATCAAGGCATAATGATGCAATAAATGCCCTTCATTATTTCCAAAGATTCTGGATTCCACATAACAGGATGTTTTCTTTAATGAACTGTAACATCAGTCTTTATTCTGTCGATTTTGTTTATCCCCAGGGTCAAATAACACATCAATTTGTTGTGTACTCCTCAAAATTCCGGGTACACTGTACTATAGCTTCTTAGGGGAGCATAAAACCAAAGGTTAATTATATAGAATGAGATTTCTAGAGTGAGAATAGAATAAATAGAGAAACAAGAAAAAATTAACAGAAGTTTAAGAATTTCCAAGAAATGTATAAAAATAAGAACTTTTTTTTTTTTTTTAGATTGGAAATGATCTGCTCTGTATGTAACTGCCTGAAAAAATCAGTGACTCCAAGTTAGGCTTTATCTACATGAAATTTTGTTAAGCATTATCCAAAACATCTCACCAAGATTATTTGAAAAATAACTTCTGAGGTTAAAACTGGCTTTTAACTAGCAGGAATAAAATGGGATCTCAATAAATTAATAGTAAATAATAAGAAAGCACCTTGAAGCATTTTTTTCTTCAACTGAGGAAATATTAATTTTAATCCAGAATTTCCTTTTCAGTTTGGTAATAAAGACATATGGGTAAAAGAAGGGCATAGTTCGTATGTGATGGACATATGCCTAAGAATTTGTCTCTGAAGTACTTTTACTATATTGTAATAACAACCAGTGTGTTTACTGCATGTAAGTAACAGATGGTTCATTTAATGTATTATTTAATTTATTATTGCTCATTTGTTTTCTTTGTTTGTTTGATCCTGGAGACCAAACCTACATACTTGCATACACAAGGTGAGGTTTGTATGACTGAGCTACCTTTCTATACCGTATTATTCAAACTTTTAAATATTCTCATCACAAATAAATAAATATTTTAAAACATAGATAATTAGTGTCTTGGTTTAATCATTCTGTTGTATAAAATGCAATAAGGCACATGCCTCTTTATGTAAATGCACAATCATGAAAAGTAAGTGTTCTCTTGAGATAAATTCAGAATTCTTTGGTTTTGTTTATTTGACTGTTTTTGTTTTGAAGGACTATTTACCTGAATAGAATTCATAAATGCACTATTGGCCTACCTCAGTTTTCTGAGTGCTGGACCTCCCTATATATACTATCATGCATTGACATAAAAAAAACTGAAGTACTTAATTATTACATAGATGAAAAATCTGTTCCCTTTTTGGCCACCATTTTGGCCTTTTGTTGATAATAAATGGGTAACAGGCAAAGACATCAATCAACGAATTAAAATTAATATACGTAATTAGTATTTGTTAATTATAACACAAATTTAAGTTGAGCCAAATACAGTAACAACAAGAAATCAATATTTTTAAATATTTTAAAATAATTTCAGTCTTCCCTGTAGCCCTGTGTCTTAACAGGCAGTTTACATTTCTGTGTAAATCTGTGGCTTTGTGGACATATTTACCATAAGGAAACACAAATGAAAAAAATTAGTGAAAAGGATTTTGTTTTTGTAAAATGTGTTTGTAGTAATCTTAGGACAGATTGCTTATTTTGGTTTCTGAAAATAATTTATGGTCTACTAAAAAAACACTCCCAAGCATAATTCACAGAAATGAGTGTCCCAAGTGAAATTTACTGTTGAATTTCTTTGCTGTTATTTCTAAATTCCATGTATTTCTTTGCAAAAACAGTACTATTCCCTTTAAAACATCTGGGGATGAGAGAGCAAAGAATTAAAAATTAGTTTTTTGAGGCACTGGTTCAAAGTTTAAAGCACAAGCCTGAACAAAGGACAGACAGGTGGAGACATGTCTAGCCACTTGTGGGGAGAAACCAGCCTTACTGCACTCTTTTCCTGACCACTAGAGGTACAATTGCTAGGAAACCAGGCCAGATTGCACCCTCCTCTAGGATGGCCAATCACGGGAAGCCAGACCATTAATGGTTTGGGGGCCTTCCTATAGCCAATCAATTCAAAATGCAACATCCCTTTTGTGTTTCGAGCAATAGATGCTTGCCAGGCAGGAATCCCCCTGCTTTGGGTCCACTGGGAGGGACTGGGATATTTAAATCACCCAACTACCCTGAGCACAAGGCTCTCAGCTCTCACCACTTCAGTGGTGAGGGTATCTGAGCCCAAGCTGTAGCTTGTGATAAAAAGATCCTCATGTGTTTTGCAATGGACTCGACACACAGTGGTGGTCTTTTGGGGTCTTGTGAATCAGGCACAACATGCTTGGGGGCTCAACCGGGATCCCCAAGACCTCCCAGGACTCCTGAGCCAGAGGATCAGAACCCCAGTAAGTGCTTTCATCTTAGCCAAGTTCTGTGTCTCTGTTCTGTCATTCTGTGTGTTTTTGAGATCTCAAGGTGGTACACACTGAGTGGGCAGCAATCAGTTGTGTACACCGGAGGCATGGGGATCTTGGGAGATGTTCCAGATCCCGGTGGGGTAGTGCTCCCCAATAGCGTTGTGAGGGAAAAGGGGTCCCGAATCTGTTAGATAGGTCTAGAAAGTGGGTCACTCCCACAGAGACAGGAAACGCTGCCAACGTACTGGTTTCAGGTTCTTACCCGCTAGACTGGCAGAATCTGTTGTTTTGTCTTTGTGTTTCTGCCTGTCTGTGGTGACTGTTCTCATTTCTTCTGACGGACACTATGGGACCGACTTCCCCTAACCCTTTCCTGTTTCTCCGAACTCCAATTGAGGGTCCCACTTCTGCCAGCAGCACACCGGTGTGTGGTGCTCTGGGTTGGGAAAGAATGCGAGGGTGGAGACAGGGATGGAGTTGTCAGGGACTGCTCCTGGCTAGCTAGGAGCTGCCACTGAGTGAGAAGAATGTGCTCGAAATTACAGCTGGATTGAGTAAGAACAGTTTTGTTTGTTTAAATGTATGTTTGGCTTTACATGTTTGTTTTTTGACTGATTTTAGATGGTTAATACCCTCTTGGTTGGTATGTCTTGGTTACAGACTAAGTTATTGGATATGTTTAAAGGTTAAATTCAAACTCTTTTTTAGAACATAAATGTGTGCCTATGATCTATAAAAGCAAAGAGATGTGTAAATAGCAACCCATGTGGCCAGCCATGTCATGTGATGTGACTCCGCCATCTTGAGATTGCCACGTGGTGTGGGTCAGGTAAAGAAAAGATTATAGAACCTGTGAGTCGAAATGAATTTGGTTTCCTTTTAGACTAAATTGGTATTGGTTTTAGAGATTGTATTGTGTGCACTGGTAATTTAGTTTTGACTTTTAAAATTATGGTTATGCTTTGTGATTTCACTCCTAAAATAAGGTGCTTTATTTTGGTATTGCAAAAACAGGTTTTGGAGAATGTTTAAATGTTTAAGGCTATGAAATGCTTTAAAGTTTATCAGGTATTTTAAACAATGACGTTGGGCAGTCTGACAAAGAACTTGGGATAGTTTCTCAAATCTTTGGGGGAAGACAAAAAAACTTTGGTATTTATTTTACTAATTTTACCAAATAAAACCAAGCCATACCGTTTGAGCCAATTAAGAAAAGTTTTTACAGTGTATCATGTAGAGAGCTACTTGTTTGTAAACTGCTTTGTTAGTTATCAAAAAAACATGTTTTCACCAGGGCCTTCATCTTGAGACAGAGAAAAGAGGAAGTTTCACCGAGTTCCTTAAAACTTGTTCCAAGTACCTTAAAGCTTGTTTGTGTGACCTTGGACCATATCTGCTATAGGGAAATAGTTTTAGGAAAGGAGTTTGGCCATTCCAGAACTTCTTTTTGTATTGATATGACTTGTTACTGCTTTGCCTATAAAATATAAATTGTGGACTAAACCCACGCTAGGCTCTGGCAGGATCATGTCAGGGCAGAAAGGATTTTGATGGGAATTTTTAACCGTCAGCGACACCTAATGGCTGTGTTTTATATTGCTGGCCACAGCCTGTGACAACATGTGGCTAGCCACTGTGTTGGTTCAGAGATAAAGAGGGTGGAGCCATGGTTTTGCCAACATCATTGTTTAGGGCTACCAGCTGTGTTCAGTTCTCTGTTTAGTGCTGAGTGCAACTTTGTCGTTTAAGCTTTTTGCCGTTCAGTTTTAATGCAATGTGTAGGATCATCAAGATTTGCTAGCCCCTCTACGAACTGTATCCGACTGAAAGTTTTGCTTTGATATTTAAAGATATGCTAATGATTGCAATTGAGTACAAGATTGAGCTTTACCTAGTATTTTTGTTTAGGTTTTTAAGATTAAGTCTAGGATGGGTAACTATAAAGTTTGCCTATGTATATCTACCTAAAATAGATAGTCCTAAAACACGAATCTAAGTAATATGTCAGAATTAGAGATTATAGCATTCTGTTTTTTAGGATGCAGTTTAGAGCAGATGATAAAGATAGAAAAGGAGTAACTTATATGTTGACCCTCAAGCTTGTTGGGAGATCTGATGAAATATGGCATTTTAACGTATGTAAGCTTATTATGACAGCAAGTCCCCAAATCCTGGCAGTAGCTCCCCTAAGGTCTCTTAGAAGATTTGGGCACAACGACAGATGACTGTGGCTCTGGATTGTGGTATGCTAACCACTGGGCAAGACTGCCCCAAATGGCCCACTGCTAGGGCCCAGCCCAAACTGTGGACAAAGCTGTGGACACCTGGAGAGTCATGGTTCCACGTTGTAGGAGGCAAGGTGAGGTCAATATCTCATGTTCCTTTTTCCACAGAAGCAGTCTCTCATCTTCTGTGCCTGATCACTGGACTGCCTCTGCTCATGTGCCATGAGACCACAGGAGCCAGGGGCACTTCCTAGGTGATGGACTAACTAGTCATCTCTGTCATTTTGATTGGTACATGGATTGGTACATTTATTTAGCTTATAATTTATCCTTCTCAGGTCTCTGATCACATTGATGGCTATGCCAAGCTTATGGCAGCTTCGCAGCTAAAGAGCAGACAATTAGATCCACTGTCAGCTCATTGGTCCGTTCATTAGCTAGTTAGAACTACTAGGTACTAGATCTCTTATTTAGAAAGGCAAACAGGTTTGCCTTGCTCACAGGCTTCATGCTAGTTGCCTGTGTCTTATGGTAAATAGCTGGATAGGGAGATGGAGTTTAGGTAGGGTCTGAGGATATAGGAGTTTAGGTTTTTAGAACCTACAGGGTATTGTTTGAGGGTAAAAAGATTGGAGGGTCTAAGTAGGTGTTTTAAGGTATGAGAGTAGGAAAAGACTATTTTTATTTTGCCTCATTTCTGCTTTAACTGAAATTTTGTGATCCCAGGAGAAGTGGAAGCATGCTGCCAAGACAGAAATGGTAAGCAAAAATTCCAGCTATGGATATGAAAAAGAGCAAACAATTTGCGAGAATTATTTTCCTTTCCTTTGTCTGCTTGCAGCATGTCTTCTTGGGAAACGACAGTCCCCGTGGCATGTGCGATGCTGACATGCCATGTGCACTACAGTACAGAAAAGCATGCAGGCAGCTAGGACCAGAACATTCTTGGAGCTGTGCTCTCAGGTTGTTTGCTGACAGGAGTGCAGAGATGCTTGCTTGCCAGATGGAAAGAAAAATGTCTTCGGAATGGAGAGTGACTCTATAGTTGGCTTAAGCAATGAATGGCAGTTGCTTGGTTAAAGACATTAAAAAGGAAGGGCCTATACTCACAAGTTACCCAAGGAGTGTTTTAAACTGGAACTCAAAATGCTGAGGCTATGGGGAAGGAATTTATCACTCTCTTCTGTCCTCCTTGAGTATTGCATGCACATGGTGCACAGGTAAGCATATAGAAAAAACACATACACAAAATGAAGATATACAAATCTTAAAAATCCACTCCTTACTTAGGTTGTATTTATATTACAATTGTCCAGCATGAGGATAACCGCTGTAACCTGTCCATTCTTTCCTTTCAGTTCTGGCCCTCTTGTACTGGGGTGCATTGTTTTCTTTTCATA
This sequence comes from Pachyuromys duprasi, assembly GCA_028658305.1. Lineage (NCBI taxonomy): Eukaryota > Metazoa > Chordata > Mammalia > Rodentia > Muridae > Pachyuromys > Pachyuromys duprasi. The sequence continues at coordinate 92,110,811 of CM053763.1, forward strand.
CAGAAGTATCTTCCTCATCCTCATTATGGTTTTGTTCCCAAACTGCTGATGCCATTCTATATTTCAACAGGTGATGGCAGAAGCAGATCACTAATAATGTGTTTTGAAGTCTTTCCCAGGACATGGGATCTGGAAGCTCAGCTTCCTGCTCAGTTTCCATCTAAACAACTTCTTCCTCATACCCCATTTCTGTAAACAGAGTTTCTATGCTATCACTTCTCTGCTATGTATGTGATCTTAAAGCCCATATGTTAATTATCTGAGCTCATTTCTTTTTGCCAGAAAACAAGCTTATAATATTGTTTTTATTTTTCTTTGTACTATTACTTCATTAAAATAAATAGAGCAGACACTTCCTGGGCTCCATATCCTGGCTCACAACCCCTTTCAGAAAGAAGACCATTCTATAGGAGGCCAAACCAGTACCAGAAACTCCAGTAAGAAACTGCCTGGAAACCAACCCAGTACCCTAGACAGACACCACACATGCCTCCAATACCCTGGTGGAGACACTGTACTATACCTGAAGACTGTGGTCACTAGCACCGCAGGCTACTCAGGCCAGAAGAGCAGAGAGGAAACCAAAACCAAAGGGAAATCACTCCCAAAATTCCACTCAATAAAGATAAGCTAAGAAATAGACACCTAAACATAATAATAACGCCAAACCCAGATGACTAGAGACCAGTACAAGAACATAATCAGCAATACCCAGGCAATATGGTACCACCAGAGACCAGCTCTCATGTTACAACAACCCTTGAATAATTCAACACAGCTAAAACACAAGGAAAGGACTTTAAATTCAATCTTGTGAAGATGATAGAAGAGGAAATAAATAAATCCCTTAAATAATCCAGGAATACATAAATGAGTGAAGAAAATAAATAAAGCTGTTCAATCCCTGAAAATGAAAATAAAAGCAAAAAACAAACCTTAAGCTAAGGAAATCCTAGATATGTAAAACCTAGGTAAGAGAACAGGAACTACAGACACAAGTATCACCAACAGAATATAAGACACAGAAAAAAGAATCTCAGGAGTAGAAGGCACAATAGAAGAAACTAACACAAACAGTCAAAGAAAATGTTAAACACAAAATATCACGTACATTCTGGAATACTATGAAAAGACCAAACCTAAGAATAATAGGAGCTGAAGATTCCCAACTCAAGGGCCCAGAAAATACTTTCAACCGAATCATAAAAGAAAAATTTCAAACCTAAAGTAAAAGATGCTTATAAATGTATAAGAAGTATATAGAACATCAAGTAGATTGAACCAGAAAGAAAAACACCCCTGCAGATAATAATCAAAACAGTAAACATATAGAACAGAAAGAATAGTAAAAGCTGCAAGTAAAAAAGGTCAGGTAACATATAAACACACACCTATTAGAATTAAACTCAACTTCTCAATGGAGAAACTAAAAGCCAGAAGGGCCTGGACAGATGTGAAAACTCTAAGAGATAACAGATGCTAGCTACTCTATCCATCACACTTTCAATTATTAGAGATAAAGAAAACAAGATATTCAATGATGTCAAATTTAAACAGTAGCTGTCCAAAAATGCAGCCCTACAGAAGGTATTAGAAGGAAAACTCAAACCCAAGCAGGTTAACTACAACTAATAAAACACAGAAAATTAGTTTCACACCAGCAAAATCAAAAGAAGGGAAGCATGTGCACACACATACACACATAAACACACACATGCTCATACACACATATACACATACACACACATGCTCATGCACACACACTATCACCACCACCTCTAATATAACATGAATTAACAAACATTTTTCTTACTATATCTCAATAAAAAGACACAAAATAAGATAAAGGATGTTGAAAACAGTATCTACCCTTCTGCTGCATATAAAAAACACACCTCAACACCTCAAATGCAAGGGCACCCACATTTGTAAAAGAAACATTACTTAAATCACACATTGAAACCATCATATTAATATTGGCAGACTTCAACACCTCTCTCTTACCAATCAATGGACAGGTTATCCAGGCAGAAATTAGAGAAAGAATGGAACTAACATTTCACCCAAACACAGAAGAATATACCTTTTTGTCAGCACTCAAAGATCCTTCTTCAAAACTGAACTCATATTTGGTAACAAAGAAAGTCTCAAATGATACACGAAAACAGAAGTAACCACCTGTATCTTATTAGACCACCTTGGATTAAAGCTGGATATCCAAAACAACACAAACAGAAAGTCAACAAACTCATGGAAATTGAACAACTCCCTACTTAATGCCTGCTAGACCAAGACAGAACTAAAAAAATTAAATATTTCATAAAATTTAATAAAATGAATACACAACATACCCAGATTTAAGTGACACAATGAATACTGTGCTAAAAGGAAAGGTCATTGCACTAAGTACCCTAACAGCACACATGAAAGCTCTAGAACAAAAAAAGCAAACAAACCCAACAGGAATAGGCTGCAAGAAATAATCAAACACTGGACTGGATGAAATAAAATAGAAACAAAAAGAACAATACAAAGAATCAATGAAACAAAGAGTTGGTTCTTTGAGAAAATCATCAGGACAGACAAATCCTTATGCAAAATAATTACAGGGTATGGCCACTTTGGGAAATCAGTAGAGTGGTTTCTCAGAAAACTGGTAATAAATCTACCTCAATACCCAGCTATACAACTCCTGAGCATATCCACAAACAATGCTGCATCCTACCATAAGGAACTTGGCTCAATTATGTTCATAATAGCCAGAAGCTGGAAACAACCTAGATGTCCCTCAACCAAAGAATGCATAAAGAAAACACGGTACATTTACACAATGGAATAATACTCCGCTGTTTAAAAAAATGGCATCATGAAATTTGCAGGCAAATGGATGGAACTAGAAAAAAATCATCGTGAGTGAGGTAACCCAGACCTCGGAAAGACAAACATGGTTTGTATTCACGTGTATGTGGACATTAGATCTAAAGTAAGGATAACCATGCTGCTATCTGCCCACTGAAGGAAGCTAAGTAACAATTAGGGCCCAAGGAGGATTTGTGAATCTCATGGGAAGGGGAAATAGAATAGAGATTATGAGTAGATGAGAGGAAATGTGAGAATACAGAAAGGACAGATCGTGTTGGGGGGACTGTAGAAGGAAAGAATAGTGGGAGAGTCAACTGGAATTGGGGGCCTCTGTGGGGGGCTAGTTAGCCTATTGTAATGGAAAATTATGAGGGTGGCCCTAGCAAAGACCCCTAACAGCAGGGGATGTGGAGCCTGAACTTGCTGTCTCCTGTAACTAAGAAAGACTTTGAGTAGAGGAACTGGGACATCAACCTAACTACAAAACCTTCAACTTAAAATTTTTCCTGCCTACGCGATGTGTTGGCATAAAGGTAGTGCAGAAAATTTGGAAGCTCCAACCCAGTGACTAGTCCGTCTTGATATTCATGCCTCAGGGGATAGCCCAACCCTGATACTGCATGTAGGGTCATGACTCAGAAACTTAGAGACATAGGATAGAACCACACACAACTGGCAACAAAAGTTAATGAAATGATCACTAATTATATTCTGTTATATTCGTAGATTGGTACTTAGCCCAACTGTTATCAGAGAAGCTTCATCAGCAACTGATGGAAACGGATGCAGAGACCTACAGCCAAACATTAGGTGGAATTTGGGGAATCTTTTGAAAGAGGTGGAAGACTGAGTGTAGGAGCCGGATGGGTCAAAGATATCACAAGAATCAGCTAACCAAGGCTCATAGAGACTCAGAGAGGCTGAACAGACAACCAGGGAGTCTGCATGAGACTGACCTAGGCCCTCTGCATATATGTTAAAGTTGTGTAGTTTCATCTTCGTATGGGACACCTAACAGCAAGAGCAGGGCCTGTCTCTGAGCCGTTTGACTGCTTTGGGGACTCTTGACTGCCTAGTCCATATCGATAATGAAGGGAGGTGCCTAGTTTCATTCCAACTTGCTATGCCATGTTTGGTTGATATCCATGGAAGGCCTGCCTTTTTCTGAAGGGAAATGGAGGAGGAGTGGATTGGGTGATGGGCAAAGGGTAGGGAGTAAGGAACTGGTAAGAGAGGAAGGAGGGGAAGCTACGGTCTGGATGTAAAATGATAGTGATAAAACTAGAAATAATAAACAGATCAGCCACTTAGTATATTATCAGTTTGATAACTAAAATCTTCCACGAAAGCATGAGTTTGCAAATCCCATGTGAATTAGATATTGAAATACAACACGTGGCAGAGTGCTTTGGATCGGAAATGGCATGCAACAGGACCTGCATACAGACATAGTCACATATGATGAGGTGAAATCAACAATGAGTAACATTCTCACTATCTAACTATAAATAGTTTATGACATGTAGCCCTGTTTAAGGTTTTCTTAGCAAGGCTATCCTTACTTGAGACTTGCAAGAAAATTACCCTAGTGGGACCAGTGGCCTCTAGGTGCAAAGAGAGAACCGTTTCAAAAACTAAGATGGAAAATGATTGTGGAAGACACCTGATGTAGACCTTCAGCCTGTTACATGGTATGTGCCATCACACATTTGTTCACACACAAGAACAGGCGCATGTGGTAGCTCACTACCGTTGTTAACTCTAGTTACAGGGTGTCCACACTCTTCTGGCTTCTGAGGGCCCTTGCATAGATGTACTGCACAGAAACACAGGAACATTTATGCAAACAGAAAACGAGTAAAGGAATACATTTAAAAAATGGCTTCAAGAGAAGACAGCTTGGAGCTGTGGATTGCTTTTTTCTTTCTGAATGAATGAATATATTCAGTTTCACAATTAAAAACAATAATAGTGCAAAAATATAACCAATAATTCAAAAAATCCAATAATGGGTGTGAATGGTAAAAGCTTACACTTTAGAAGAAAAATTTGTAAAGGGGCTAACATTCATGACACATAGAATCCTTCCTCTTACTTGGAAAATATTACATGTGCTGAAATAATCTAATTTTTAATCCTGCATAATTGGAAATATTAGTTATGATTATTTTCTTGAGTCTCATAAGAAAGCATTTGGAAAGCCTTTCATTTTGTTTTTTCATGGAACACAATTTTGTTTCAGATTCCAAATTTTTAACTGCCAGGCAGGTTATTTAACTAGCAGATAGTTACTATCTTAGCATCCAGTTAAAGTCCATCTTATCACCTGGCTTTTATGGAATGTGTGATGCAAACTTCAAATACAAGCAGGGCCAATTTATGACTATTGTGTGTCTACAGTTACTAAAACTTCTCCCTCTGCACTCTGAAAGGGTCCTCAAGTGTGTGCTAACAAGCTCAGTCACCTCCCAGAGGCTATGCGATTGGATCTCGGTATCTAATAACTCCTCTAAGAACTCTTTTCATGCAGGTCTGCAAAGGACCAGAGAAGGGGTTTTACATGGTTGCATCAGGGGTTTTTGCAGAGAGGCGGTTTCTTAAGAAATTAGAAGGTCGCCAATAGCAGGAATGACTATTGTCAACAGTGTGGGTTGCTCCTTCAAAACTCACACTGATATCTAAACAATTTACACTCTTGAAGTGGTGGGGACTTGGGAAGGATTTCAGTCTTAGTGGGCCTCACACTCAGAAGAGATTAGTATTTGTCTCTAGGAGTAAGTAAGGTCTCTTAGGACTGCCTTTGGTTACCATGACAACACGTTGTAAGTGTGCCTGGCTGTTTTTCTTCCACATCCACACTTGCTGGAGCTTCTGCTTTGGGATGCTATTTCTATGCTGCATGTTCTGATGTAGCAAGGTGCTTCCTAGTCTGCACATGCAGACTGCAATCTAAATAAAGCTATTTTCTTTATATAGAAGCCAGATTTGTTGTCAATACAAAAGAGACTCTGAGGTAAGTTAAAAGACATTTAAGCATAAGGTGGGAAGGGCCATTGTGTTTCCCAGATCTACTAGGTAGGCAACCAAATGCTCATGGGTAACAGGTAAAGCGAAACTTAGCATTTAGTGAAGCCAGTTAATGCAGTGTGCTCATCGAAGCAACTAGTTAATGTTAAGAGTCAAATGGAACCACAGGAAGATGTTAGGACTGCAGCAATGAGAATCAAGACCTGCTGTTTCATCTCCAGGTCTCTTGGATCTCTGGCTAGGTTGTCTGCTCTTCCTACTAAAACCTGAGCCTCAGGCACTAAGGCAAGACACTGCTACTCTCCTTTTGTGAGATGCCCAGCTGTCACTCTCCCCACTGCACATCATAGCTCGGAGAAGGGGGTCCTTGCAGATCCTTGCGCAGACCCTGACTAGGCTGTCACTCCCATGGTGAAAGCTTCAGGTGGTTGATAATGACAGCTAAAAGGAATGACTCGGCTTTCTCCCCATGACCTAACCGTCATCTCTCTTCATCCTTCCACCAACCTTTTTCTTTGAGAATCATTTTTACTAGGGTCAGATGGAAGGGGAGGAGGATCAGTGGACTTGGAGAGGGGAATGGGAGGAGATGAGGGAGGGAGAGTGGCATTGGGAGGGAATGAGGGAGGGGGCTACAGCTGGGATACAAAGTGAATGAACTGTAATTAATATAAAAAATAAAAATCTAGTTAAAAAATAATTGCTTTTATATTCATTGCATCTAAGAGTGCAGTTCTTTCTTTTTCTAAAAAGGGCGAACAGTTGTGTGTTCTTCATAGTCTGCTATATAGTACTGGAAGACAAAGAAGATTCCAAACAGGTGACTTTAGTGAAGAAAAACACACTTTAAACGTTGCTTTTTTTTTTTTTTAAAGAAAGCTTCACTAAACTAAAACTTGCTGTATGTATTTAACCAAAATCAGCTATGCAACACTTACACATATTAACTCATTTCAGTTAGTATTGGTTACTTACACCTGTGTAGGTGAGAAAGATAGGGGTGGGGTGGGAGGTGAATGTGAAATGTCTTATAAAGAGAACCGCACATATATTCACACATAATTTTTGTTATATATAATTTTAACCATGGAAATAAAATACAACTACAAAGCATTATTATCTTATACTTTAGATTTTGAATCATTCCATACCTGAAATATATAGAACTCCTTGTTGTAGTAACCAAACAATGAACATTCAATAACATGCCTAAAATGTAGACACAGGGACCTTTCTTTTTGGGTTCTTCTTGTTGATTTTGTTATTGTTTTTTTTTCTCTCCAGAAAAAGTTCCTCTCTGTAGCCTTGGCTGTCCTGGACTCACTTTGTAGACCAGGCTGGGGTCACAGAGAGCCTCCTGCCTCTGCTTCCTTGAGTGCTGGGATTATAGGCATGTGCCATGGCGCCTAACACAGGGACCTTTCTTACAGTTTTGTTTTCACAAGGAAGTCTGAGCATGTGTATGAAAAATTTCCTCATAATCTTGTAATATACTTATGCCAGAAATGCATACATTTCAGGATGAGTCTTGGTCAACAATTAGAAGAAATAGGGATTTTCTTTTTCTGGTCAGTAAGACGGATTAGCAGGCAGGAGCAGTGGCCACCAAACTTGAAGATTTAAGAGGTCTTTCATCAAAATACCAGGATTTAAAATCAAGATAGAAAATAATCAGTATTAGCACTTTCTGGGTAACACTGATTATAACTAGGTTGTTTGAAAAAGTGGAAGTAAGTAAAACATGAGATTGGGGGACTGTGTGCTGGGAAGACAGGTTGCTGAAAGGAGAAAGAGGGGTCAAATATGAGCCAATCACATTGCGCATGACATTTTCAAAGGAAAACAATTCCAAAGGGGGGAAAAAACATTGTGTGCCATACTGGATGGTATCTAGAGTTAAAAGGCTCAGAGCATGCCACCAACCCCTCGGGAAAACAAAACAAAACAATAAAAGAAACCAAGAACTTTGTCTCTTGTGTTTACACACCTTACAAGCTCTGTTTGTCTGGACAACTTTAACACACATTTAACATCACTTCACATATATAGTAACATACAATTAGCTAAATCGATAAGTTCTGCCACACTATGGTTCTATTCCTTACTCTATTTTAGTATGTTTATGAGCGCAGTGTATATGAGTGTATATGTATATCCAGCTGTGTATCATTAATTAGCTTGATATTTTAGAAATACTGAGAGAAAAGAACAAAAGAATGTGAAGTCTGCCTGGTCCAGGTTGGCCGTGTTATACTTCTGTTTACAATTTGCTGCTCTTGTTTGATCTCACACAGCTGTGTGACTAGTTGCTGCTGTGGAATTCTATGACAGGCTTTCATCCTAATGATTCCCCGTAGTGCTATTCTTGTTAGACATCTTCTGCTTCTATGTTTTACCAGGCAAAGAATACAATTATTTGTACAATATATTATGTCATTGCACTTTAAGCCTGTGGATAAGGAAGGGAAGAACTATGCAATTTTACTGTCTTTTGTATGCATAATTTAGTTCATAGACACTCTTTGTTAGGATTTGAATTACCCTGCTTTATTTGTCCGATCAACACAAATAGGATGAAATCAACACTTATATTAATATTTTAAATGTTACGTAGTTTTTGAGAATTTTACACATGTGTACTTATATTTACATTTTTATCCTTTCCAATAACCTTTTCAACTGTTCCCACATACTTCTCATTTTCTTTATTATTCATTACCTTGATTTTATATGTGTATATATATATAAGTGTACATATATAGTATGTGTGAAAGTTGTATTTTTTTAAGAACACACACAAATGCTCACACATGGGAAAGAATAATTTAAAAAGTAGAAGATATGACTTTGAGAAAGTAAGTGGAGTGCAAAGTACGGGGTAGGGGGAGGAAGGGAAAGTGAAAATGATTGATTTCATTTTAATTAAAAATAAAATTATTCTATAGAGTAAAACACAAAAATCACCTAGTAACTAACTTTCTAAGACTTTTTACCTAGGGATGTTTTTGTCTTGGTTTTCTTGTTGAAATGCAGTGTTTTGTTTTGTTTTGTTTTGTGGTGGTGGGGATGCCCTGGAATTTACTACATAATCCAGATAGGGCTTGAATTCACAGAGGTCAACTTGCCTCTTTTTTTAAGTATGGTACTAAGATTGTATGTTGCTATACCGGGCATTGCACAGTACTTTTATAGGATGACACTGTTTATCTATGTATTTATCTTCTACCTATCTATTATCTATTCCTCTATCTTTTTCTAACATCTATTTATCTATTTACACACATATAGCACATACATATATATGTGCATGTATATAAATCTATACATTTTAGCTCTATATATTGCTATATATATATTTGAGTATAAACAAATACTTGTAATCAAAAGGAAGTCTCTAAGACTATCTTAGTTCACTTATGGGATGATGTTAACTTTCAACATTTTTTCCTGCAAATGACATGATTTTATTGTCCTTATAGCTGATCCCATTGTGTCTACACACAACATTTTCTGTATCTACTCACCCACTGATTGATCAGAATGAATACTTTGGCAATGGTGGAAGTGCAGTGATGACATAGGTATTTCGGAACCTGAAGAGTGAGCCGGCCTGTGTTTGGGATATAGTTCCAAGAATATTAGTTCTGGTCATATTAGTAGTTCTGTAGTTATATTTAAATTTCCTTAATAAGTTACAAGAATACAGATTTTTGAGAACCAAACTTAAATGCAAGAAGTACTAGATTATATGAATGGTAGAAATATAAAATTATATTTATATCCTATGACACACTGAACCTCAATAAATGTGTATGCAACATATATGTTAAATCTCATATCACTATAGATTTTGTAATGCTAGCATCCATTCTCAAATATTGTAACTGATGCTGCTTAAAAAGGATTTTGTTTTAGCAATGCTGTTTTTTTATTTTTCCATATGAAATTGAATCTCCACTTCTGATTTCAAGCTGTACTACAGAGCAATAATAATAAAAATTGCATGCTACTGGCATAGAAACAGAATGGTGGATCAATGGAATGGAAGAGAAGAGCCAGACATAAACCCACACACCTACAGATACTTGATTTTTGACAAAGAAGCCAAAACCATACAATGGAAAAAAAGACAGCATCTTCAACAAATGGTGCTGGTCTAACTGAATGTCTACATGCAGAAAAATGCAAATAGATCCATACTTATCACCCTGCACAAAAGTAAAACCAAGTGGATCAAAGACCTCAACATAAAACCAGACACACTAAAACTGTTAGAAGAAAAGTGGGGAAGAGCCTTGAATTCATTGGCACAGGAGACAACTTCCTGAACAGAATACCAATAGCATAGACTCTAAGATCAACAATCAATAAATGGGACCTCATGAAACTGAAAAGCTTCTGTAAAGCAAAGGACACTGTCATCAGAACAAAACAACAGACTACAGATTGAAAAAGGATCTTCACCAACCCTATATCTGACAGAGGGTTAGAACTAAAGAAGTTAAAAAGCAACAAATCAAGTAATCCAATTAAAAAATGGTGTACAGAGCTAAATAGAGATTTCTCAATAGAGGAATATCGAATGACAGAAACACTTGAAGAAATGCTTGCTTTATTTGCTGGGGATCCAAAATGGCGGCGCGGAGAGGACAGTCTGAGGAGCAGGACAGCAGTGTTGGCACAGTGACCAGAAGACTGAACTCTGGACCCTAAATACCAGCGATTGTGTTTCCCAGGTGAGAGGAAACTCCACGGTGTGGGAAGCAATCGGGTCCATTCTCAGGTCACTCAGCTAAACCCTAGAAGAGTTCCAGGGTCCCTGCCAGTGCTCAGTCACCAGCCCAGAGCCACAGGCTGATTGCTCTGATCAACATCCCAGCCTGAACTGTGGGTCCCACAACACTAGAGACTGGGATTTCCAGTCGAGAGAAAACCCCACAGTGAAGGAAGCAACCTGGACTGACCCCAGGTCACCCAGACAATCCTGGATAAGGTCCCTGAGTCCAGCTGGGGCTCAGCCACCAGCCCAGAGGCTGTCTGCATGCCTGATTCACCATTCCAGAGAGAACTGTGGGCCCCAGGGCACCAGAGACTGGGTTTCTCTGACCGGAGGAAACCCCATGGTGAGGGAAACAGCAGGTCCTACATCAGGGCACTCAGCCAAACCTCCCCTTCCCCCCAAAAAAACTTCTTGGGAATTGTCTTCTTGCAGGCGCCCGCCCAACCACCAGCACCTGCAGAACCATCCCAGCCTGAACTGTGGGTCCCACAATACCAGAGACTGGGATTTCTTTTTTTTTTTTTAATTTTAACATTTTTATTTTATATTAATCACAGGTTATGTACTTTGTATCCCAGCCCTAGCCCCCTCCCAAATTCCATCCCTATCCCCCTTTCCCTCTTTTATCTCCTCCCTACCCCTTTCCAAGTCCACTGATAGGGGAGGACCTCCTCCCCTTCCATCTAACTCTAGCTTATCAGGTCTCTTCAGGAATGGCTGCAATGTCCTCTTCTGTGGCCTAGCAAGGCTGCTCCTCCCTCAGGGGACAGGGAGGTCGAAGAGCCAGCCATTGAATTCATGTCCAAAATAGTCCCTGTTCCCCTTACTAGTGTACCCACTTGGGTATTGAGCTACCATTTGCTACATACAAGCAGGGGTTCTAGGTTATAACCATACATGGTCCTTGGTTGGAGAGACAGTCTCATAAAAGAGCCTTATACCTTGAAATATTTGGTCCTGTCCTCTCTAGGTCATACTAACTCCCCCTTCTTTCATATGATCCCCTGCAATCTGCCAAAGGGTTGGTTATGTTTCTTAATATTTGCTTTGATACCCTGCTAGGTAGAGTATTTCCGAGGCCCTCTGTGGTAGGCTCTTGTCCTGTTATTTGTTGAGACTGGGATTTCTGGTCAAGAGAAAACCTCTGTTTTATTTCTTTCAGTGATTTAATCATTTCCTCTCTGAAAGCCACAAACTGTTTGCCTGCATCTTCCTGTATTTCTTTACAGATGGCCATAATCTGTTTGATTTTATCTTCCTCTAATTCTTTATGCATTTTATTTGTTTCTTCATCAACCTCTTCATAAGTATAGATGTAAGGTCATTTTCTTGAATTTCACTTATGTTAGGGTGTCCAGGGCTACTTGCCCCTGGGTAACTGGGTTCTGGGGATGCCATATTGCTTTGTCTTTTGTTGGTTGTACTTTTACACTGGCCTCTACCCATCTGTCCATCTCAGGTGTTGTCTGTTAATTTCTGGTGCCTGCTGGAGTCCTGGGGTGGGAGAATCCCCTTGGCAGGGTTCTGAAGGAGGTCTCCTCAGCTTTTTGAGTATGGTCAGCTGAATGGTGGTGCTTCTCAGGAATTGTCACAGTTCACCTCAGGCATATGGACCTGTGTGGTTACCCTGGTGTTCAGGAAGGCTCTCCTCTCATCAAGAGAAGTCCTGGAGATGGCTGTCCTGCTGCTGGGTTTCTTGCTCTGAATTTAGTGAGATGCAGCTGCTGCTGCTAAGCTGTACTTGCTGGGCACAGCTCTTGTGAAGAACCATGGAATCCTGTGGCTTTGTCAGTTGAGCTAGAGATGACTGGTCGCACCTCGGAGCGGTATCTGAGGGCTGCTCCGATAGCTCTCAGGCTTCTGTGTGGCTGAGGTTGGAGCGGTGTGCCCCAATACTCTAGCCGTAATCAGTGGCAGGTGGGCACAGCCCTTGTGTGTGCAGTAGAAGGCCAGAGCTTAGGGACTGAAGGAACCCAGAAACTTTTCTGGAGCTGGGTGTCCTGACGGTTGGAACTGATGTTTTCCCTGAGTCTGTGGTGTTTGGGGTCTGCAGTCCGTCTGGCATGGCGAGTAGAGCAAGCAGGCACAGGCTCATGGCTCCACCTTGCTGGCGACTGAGCAACTGGGTGCCTGGGCTCTTGCAGCAACCCGGGGACTTTTCCCAGGAACTTTTTTTGGGGAGGGGTGCGGGGGAGTGTTGGCTGAGTGCTCTGAGGTCAGACCTGCTCTTCCTCTCACTGTGGGCTTCCGCCGGACAGAGAAACTCAGCCTTTGGTGCCTTGGGGCCCTCAGTTCTGTCTGGGATGGTGAGTCAGGCATGAAGGCAGGACTCTGCTGGCAGCTAATCACCCCACTTTGGGCTGGAGCCGGGCACCCGCAGGACTGGGTCTTTTTCCAGGGATTGTCGGGGTGTCCTAAGGTTGGTCCTGATCACTTCCTGCACTGTGGGTTTTTTTCTCGACTGGAAATCCCAGTCTCTGGTGTTGTGGGGCCCACAGTTCAGTCTGGGACAGTGAGGAGAACATACTGGCAGCTTTTGGCTCTGGGCTGTCACCCTAGCGCCTGGTGGGACCCAGGAACTGTTCCTCGGTTTAGCTGGGTGATCTGAAGCTGATTGAATCCCACACAGTGAGGTTTCCTCTCACCTGAGAAACACAATCGCTGGTGTTTTAGGGCCCAGAGTTTTGTCTGCTGGTCACTGCGCAGATCCTGCTGGGCTGCTGGTCAGAAAGAGTGTCCTCCCGGCATTGCCATCTTGGATCTCCAAATGTATTTCTAATCTAAAGAATATTCGAGAGCACCTTTTTCACAGCAATAGGAAAACAACGTAAAAATAAAAGTGTTGCTATAATGCCCAGGTTGAGTCAGGTTTTGTGGTATACTCCATAGTTGATTCTTTGCTGTTTGGTCAGATAAATACCCAGCTTTCATTTATTAAACAGAACTTAATATGCCGTTCTGATGGGAGTTTGGAATAAGATTAATAAATTGTTTCTTGTGGATCTGTCACATGAACACAGGTCCCTGAGTGACTGCGATGGAGGATGAGACTCCTCCATCTAACATTTTATCACAACAATAAAAGTATTTAATATACAGCATAAATGAAATAGAAATGTAACACTGTAAATAATAATAAGGTGAAATGGAAAAACATTAGGAATTTATTATAATAAGGAATAAGAGGAAGGGAAGGATGTAGGCAAATGAAACTGTGGAGATTCCATTGTTCAGTTTAATAAGAAAATGAAGGGTGGTGAGATAGCCTCAACAGTCCAAAAGCTTCGTCAGTTATCACCCTCCACCAGGTGATTAATTGTCCTGGAGGAGAAAGTTGTTCCAACATTCACTGTCAAATAAAACATAAAATATCATCTTGATTAAAAACATTCTCAGATGACAGATTTATTTCAATTCAGATAAAATGAGTTTTTCAGTCTATTTCCATAACTCTACACAGAAAATTTCTTGTGTTTACAATATATCTGATTTTGAGAGGTGCTAATTATTGATTCAGGTATGTTTTAGCCTATTTATCATTCTTCACATATTTGTTGTAATGGATCTTATGAATCCAATATCTACATAATGTTAAGTGTTTGGTAATGGCAACAGGGACTGTTCTCTGCCATGAACTGATTGGCCTGCTCTTTGATCACCTACCCCTGAGGGGGAAACCAGCCTAACCAGGCCACAGAGGAAGACAATGCAGCCACTCCTGATGAGACCTGATAGACTAGGATCAGAAGGAAGGGGAGGAAGACCTTCCCTTCGAGTGGACCTGGGGAGGGGCATAGGTGGAGAAGGGGAAGGGAGGGTGAGATTGGGAAGGGAGGTGGGAGGGAGCTACAAGGAGGATACAAAGTGAATAAATTGTAATTAATAAAAATAAAAATAAAAAGATTTATCTTTCATAAGAAATGAGACTGATACTCCAAACATGGACTATTCATGGAGATAACCTACCCCTGCACAGTTGTAGCCCATGGCAGCTCAGTGTCCAAGAGGGTTCCCTAGTAATGGGAACAGGGACTGTCTCTGACATGAACCCAGGGGTTGGCTCTTTGATCTCCTCCACCTGAGGGGGGAGCAGCCTTACCAGTCCACAAAGGAAGACAATGCAGCCAGTCCTGATGAGACCTGACAGAGGTCAGATGGAAGGGGAGGAGGACCTCCCCTATCATTGGACTGGGAGAAAAGGCATAGGAGGATAGGAAGTAGGAAGGGTGGGATTGGGAGGGGATGGGGAGAGGGCTACAGCTGGGATACAAAGTGAATAAACTAACTAATAAAATAAATTTAAATCAAATACAAGAAAATACAAGGAAAAAAGAAGAAATCAAATGAACATTAGTGTTTTTTTGCAGAAGGATTGCAGAGTTTGTTGACAGTTGTACAGGGCTTTATTTTCCAGAATGTTTGGGGGATGTTTGAATCAAAATGTTGTCTTTAAGTGATCTTTCTGAAAGCAATAATACCAGTATCCAAGATATCCTACATTGATGTAGAGACCAGGTCAGAAACACAGCAGGTAATATTCTGGGATCCTTTCAGGGGCTAAACTAAGAGTACATCTGTCACACATACATGCATGCATATGTGTGTATGCGTGTTTAAGTGTATATGTATGTATATATACTTAGAGTTATATTTATATTGTATAAAAAGACTTTTCCCATGCCCTAATACCGTGGTGTGTGCCAATACTGCTGTGATGGTATTTATAGTTCTGTGAAATCAGGAGATGATGTCATCCTTCCATGCATCTGATTACTACTTAAAGCTTGCTATTACCTGTAGGAACTGTCTCCTGAGAAGGGACAGCTGTAATCTTCAATTCTTCAGTATTATCATTAGGAAAGTTTTTCTCTCTTTGGTCATTGGCACCAGCCTTATCACAAGACTTATCAACAGCAGTTTGTAAACCAGAGGAGTTCTTGATGTCCTTAACACTCCTTTGCATGTCTTTATACAAGGCAGAAGTATCCTCTTGAAAGATCTTCGGAAAATTTTCAATGATGATTTTTATGAGGGAAACCTGTAAATCAACAATGCAGAAACAAAGATCCTGCCATTTCACATATTTGATTTCAGAGTCTTGAAATGACAAAAAATTAGTAGTTACTACACAAAGGTATGAACCAATGAAATGACTAAGACTAGTATGGGCGTGTATTTAATATACAGTCAGTAAAATATGGTACAACTGAAAAAGGAAAAATTTCAATACCTTCACAGCAGTGACTGTTTCTGTTTAACCTTTATACTTCTGCCCAGAATGTGCCTAATTTTATATTTGGGCAGTATTTTAAAAATTTATTTATTACAATTTATTAAAAAAAAAATTCCCTCCTGCTTTCCCTCCCTGGTCTCCTGGTACCACCTGCCCTCCCTCTTCTCCCCCTAGGCCTTTTCCCTAATCCCCTGATAGGAGGGGGACCTCCTCCCAGCTCAGCAGTTAAAGTCTAGGCTCACAACCAAGAATGTTTGACCAGTCTTAAACAAGGTAGGAAAGAAATAATTTTTAGGAGTATCACACTTAGATGATTGTCTTATTTCATACACAAATAGTTCAGAATAGTTATACATCATTGTTTTAATGTCTGACCGCATAAAGGAATATATTTAAATAGAACTGTTTATGAATACAGAATCAGTAGTAGTAGTAAAGAGTGGAGAATATATTTCATTGCTCCTTTTGTTCTGAACACGAATCTTACTAAAGGCTTGGATTTTAGGTTGCCAGCAGCTTGGTGGTGAAGTAGAGCCAAGCAGCGTCCTGGATGTGACAGTCATTCCCTGTACTCCATTGTGAGTCACAGGGCCGTGGCTTCTGTCCTGTGCACCTGATTCCCGAAAACTACTAGTGAAATATACCCTTTACATTCTTTTTATTTTTTCTTTATTTTTAAACATATGATTTTATTGATTCTTTGTTAATTTTCCATCATGTACCACAAACTCACTCATTTGCTCTCCACACCTTGTAAATTCCACAAGAGAAAATTATATAAATATATATATATAATTATATATATCACTAAATTGTTCCATGTAAGCTGTATTGTGCCACTGTGTGTCACACAATATATCCTTTTGCTCAAACAGCTCAACCTGCAAATGTTCACTGAAATGAGTCATCATTGCTCTGGGTCAGGGCCTATGATGCTACACCATCAATAATACATCCTCCCAGAGACTCCTCTCAGACATTCTGGATATCCTCCTTGTTGCCCCAAGTCATGGATTTCCAGCAGTTTTGGGTGTACAGGACCAGCCTCTTCACATTTTTCAACAGTTCATAGATGGAGATGCTGGCATGGGTCAGCTCAAAGTCTTGGGTCTGGGTGGTAGGTTAGTCAGCTTGCCAACTCTCCTGCAAACCATGCCACGAGGGCTAGCTCTCCTGCACCTCTTTGGCAAGAAGGCACACCCACGCTTTCTTAAAACATTTTTGTCTCTCATTTTGACACAAAACACAAAAGGGTCTTATATGTCTGCATCTGCACATTAGGGTATTACATTTTAAATTTTTATTTAGTTTTAAAATTTTGTCCTATTCCTATTGAACTTTGTACCCTTCCTGTTTTCAAATCTATCATGTCTAACTCCTTAGTGACTGTTTTCCTCAGGAGATGTATATACTAATCATTAAATCTTTAAGGATGTTTTACTGGGAATTACACTTTAAGAGGTAAGCCCCACTGTGAGGTAAATGGTAAGCAGCTCTGGCCTTAGAGGGAATGTAGGATTCTTATCTTTCTTTCTGCCTGTCTCTCAGTCTGCTTTCTTCTTAACAGGCGAGTATATATTTTCTTCTCAGGAATTTTCTCCCACCACATGAAGTATTCCTCTCAGGCTCTCAATAAAAAATAAGCTTACCAATAATAAATTTGAGACAAGCAGTAAAGCAAATTAAAGTAAATTCCTTGATGAAAGAAGTTAAGGTAAACTGATCTGTGAAGTGATGTGTCAGAGTTATGTTCATTGGCAGCTAGCTCAGAAGACTTAGCATCTGTAATTTCAGTTTTATGAGATCCAATGCCATCTTCTTGCTTCCAAGGGACCCACAATGCAAGCAGTGCACAACTTACATGCAGGCAACATAAAACTAATTTCAAATTAAAAAAGAAATGAATAAACATTTCATTCATGCCTTACATAAATTAACATGAATATTTTGGTGCTAGAATTACGGCTCACTGTTAAGTGCACTATTCGCTACTCCAGAGCATCAGCTTGGGTTCTCAGCACCTCATGGAAGTTCAGAGTAATACATAACTCTAATTCCATGGAATTCAAAGCTTTCTTTGGGCATCCAGTAAGAAAAGTTGATACACGCAAAAGTACGTGAAAGCAGAAGGTTAGCACACACAATAATTTACTAAAATAATTGTTTCATTTTTGTAAGTGCAGTTTTACAGGTCTGTTGTTGTAGAGATGAAAAGCTGCCTAACATAGGAGCTGCTCTGGTTCTTATGTGCTCTATTCAAACAGGAAGTGTGAGGGAAGACCAGAGAAGCTGAGGCTAAGTGCCATTCCCAGGAAAGAGAAAACTACTTTGCAATATTTGCCCAATTTTATACATCAATGTTTATCCACGATGGACCACAGTCTTAATTTTTAGGTTGTTGAGCCTCATCATCTCTTTCTATCATTTTTCGTCTCTATGCTTCAAGTTAATTGGGTTTTCAAAGCCAGTTACAAAAGGATGATTCACAACTTCTAACCACATTGACAATGTCTCTTCCCAACTTCCCTGAAATATATCAATACCTTTTCCACTCCAAAAGGATGTAATTCTAAGGTGTTCTTTAACAGAAATGACCTTTCCAACTCCTAGATCACAATAAGGACTTCGTTCACAAAGATAGAACCCTAGAGATCTGCTTACCCTTTTTGAGAAATCTGTTTCAAATATTGAGTAGTCAGGAGTATCTTTCCATAGAAGACTATCAGCAATGCGAAATGATAAAATATAAGCGTTCACAAACCAAATGGAAGAACAACTTTTAATCTTGTGTAACAAACGCATAAAGTGCCTCAGAAGAATAAAATTTGATCTTGGCATCTGCAATAAAAGACTAAGCATGGGAAAACAAAAATTTTATGTTTGTCTGACTTACAGATAAAGTTACTTGTCAATCTCTAAAGTCAATGAAAATTAGGGGTAAATATTTGATAGACCAGCTCATATTATTATCAGAGTTCAAAATTAAAAACATGTAGCTAAAAATATTGCCTAGAATAGTTTCTGCCAATCAAGTCTCTGTATAGAATCATAGGACATTTTTTAAAACTGTGTATTAATATCTGTCCACCACATGTGTGTCTGGTGCCCATGAGCCCAGAGGACAGTGTCAGAAAACTTGGAAGTGGAACCTAGGTTGTTGCAAGTCACCATGCGGTTCTGACCATGGAAATATCCAGAGTTATTAAGCACCATGACATCTGTATAGCCACCTCAAGGACACATTTAATTTATAATTTAATATAAACTCAGGTAACACTTGTACGGCATTCTAGATCTGATGAATATGATGAGCTGAAAACACACCGATGAAGCAAAGCAATGCATTATGAAAGATGAATGCTTTAGATAAGGCAGACATGCTGGGGTTCTGGATTGTAATGGAACCGAAAGGTCCTCTGTTACCTAAGAAATTGTTCTATGGAATATTGTACAGGAGCATGTTTCTATGAAGTCATAGCTGAACCTGATATAGACTACTCTATATTGGTATAGTTGAGAAAGTTGAACTCAGTAATAGCTTTATGTACAAATCAGTGACATATATTCAACACGTGAAATATCTTTAACTATTCCATGGTAATACTATTTGAACAGAAATAACACACAGGTATTGCACACATGTACTTCTTTTAATTTCTCTCACACAGGATATGAAACCCACATTCTAGGCTGGCCTGCACTCAACTATGTAACCAAGACTATTCCCCAATCCATAACAATTAAAATGTGGCAGCCTCCCAAGTGGTGGGATTAAAGCACGAGGCATTGCTGGTGCCTGAGCAATGCATTTGTTCATGAAGTGACAACATATGTGTGAGCAAAAGAACCTTCTTGCCACGGGACATCATTTCAGTGGGTAATCTTTTAAATACAAGCTAATACCACCTTCAAGAAATGAATTGCTTCTGTCTTTGTATTGCTTCCCAAGTGTTTAATGCATCATTACCTTTGGATAGTAGAAATCTTTTGGTTCAAATCTTCTTCATCAAGAACATTAAGCCACTTTTCGTATAATTCACAACAAAGGAGGCTTCCTTTTAACTTTTCGATGAAATCCTTATTTTTTGGGGGGAGGGGAATAAACAAGAATTGTAAAGGTCCATGTATACTAGAGAAATTATTAATAAGTATTTTATTGAAAAATAGCAGTTTAGACCAGGGGTTCTCTACCTGGGTGTTGTGAAGCTTTTAAAGGTCACATATAGATAGCCTGTACATCAGATATTTACATTATAATTTACGACAGTAGCAAATTTACAGTTATAAAGTAGCAGCAGATTAATTTTATGGTTGGGGTCACAACATGAGTAACAGTATTAAAGAGACACAGGGTTAGGAAGTTTGAGAACCAAGGTTTAGAGCCTACTACCTTAAGAGAGTCCCACCCTGTCACCTACCCAGAATCTTGTCTCAACTGTAAAACCCAGAAGGAGGAGCTTGTGTTTTCTCACCTAACACTGGAATCAAAGATGCAGACTTCTGGATGTGGTAGCAATGACATAAACCTATTCTGTGATCAAAGTGTTCTTCCTGGGAATAAGCAAGCATCCCAAACAGGCAGAGCCAGAGAATGTCCTGATTCTACAACTTAATGGATCAGTGCTTATACTTCATACTATGTAAGGTTCTAATGTGCTTACAGGCACACTTGGAATAGGGCAGAACCTTTTTACTTGAACTTTCTGTGTTCCATGTGAGAACTCTCACGTTTTCACATCCATTCCCTTAAATATGTAAAAATTCAACTCTTTTAATTAAGAGTACATAGCAGCTTATTTGATGGACAGAAGAGTCTCTTTATTTGGCTCCTTCCAACCCTGGTGCTTGATCACACATACACTGCAGTATCAAAAGCCGAGGTACACTGAGATGTGTGAGGCCTAGGCAAGCATTGGTAGTACACACTTCGAATCTCAGAACTTGGAATGATGCAGTGGGGCTTTAGATTAGAGCTAGAGTGGGTGTAAAACACAGACAAGGTTCAAAATAAATAAGTAAAATAGTAAAAAACAAACAAACCAATAAAAATTGGAGAAATCCCTAATTCCTGTGGTAAGAAACAGAGATATGAAATCACCTTACATAGCTTAAAAAGAGCATACCTTCTCTTCTCACTAAATAGCCCCAAACTGTTCAGGAAGAACTAGTTCAGTAAAACCACAACCAGCTTTCATGTTCATAATTCAGTGAAGGTTGATTCATTTCAATGATTTCTGAGCTGTGAAGGGTCAGCCATGTTTTGAGGTTCCAAGGATAGAGAAACAAGAACAATGGGAAAACTCCAGGCATTCCTGTATCTTTAAAGTACCCCCAGTATACAGCCCTGCCTTGCTGGTCACTGATCTTCCTTTTCTACCCCATGATGTGGTCCCAGGTTTCTGGCAATGAGAGCAAGCCACACTTGCTAAGCTCCAGGGGGGCTCAAGTGGTACCTTTGTCTGATGATACTATTCCTGCCTGCTCTCAGAACAGAAACTTCTCTCTCTCTCTGTCTGATGCTACAGCTCCAGAGTCTACTGAGTGGTGAACATGGCCCAATTTAAATCAAGTTATTTCTCTAGAACCACTGGTTGCTCTAGTGTAAGTTCAGTGTGTGGTAGAGTGTTTTGAGTAGGTTAAGAAAATTGTTGATTATCTGACAAGGGACAAGGATCTAGTAAATATAAAAGTACTTGATTTTTTTTTTTGGTAGAGAAGGAAAACAATTTCATGCATGTACTAAACAGAGGGCAACATGCAACTCCCTGTGAACTTGTTATAGGTCAGTAATGGACTAGCCATTTTGAACTGTTTTTATTTATGAAGAATATATTTTGGTAAGCATGATTTAAGACTTGAGTTTTGTAAATCACACTTTTGCCACTATTCTTATTTGTTGTGTTATGACCTCAAATGCTGTTCAGAGGTTTTATCAGCAGGGTGATTTGCAATGCCAAACCAAAGCACATCTGACATATGAGGAAGTTAGTTAACTTCCTACAGAAGGCTTTCAATGGTGTGTTTGTGATGAATCCCTTAGCTTGTCAGAACCTTTGTCTATCGTTCTCTTGTCCTCAGGTCCTCAGTTTCCATAGTTGAAGGAATGTGTCATCAGTAGTTTATCTCAAGGAGGGAATGAACTAATGCGTTAGAGTCTAGAAGGATGCTAAGTACGGAGAATGCTAAAAACTTTACCTTTAAGACCGCCCCTATGACAACCACAGATTCCTCTTTCAAATTTACTCTCTGTTGAGAGTCGATCTTTTCCCGTAGGTCCCAGTATGGTTTGGTCACTAATTTTCTGAATAAACGGACTTCATCTAGTCCCTTTTCACCAATTATTGAGATCATCTCCTGTGTGAGATAAACGCATGCTTCCATTATTACACATCCAAAAGTTTGAAGAATGAAAGTGTCTCTTACCGTGAACCAGAGCAATGGCAATTATAGGTCAATAACTACAACCTGGAGGAATCAAGAAGATTTTCTATTTTTTCTTTTTTTTAACTTCTGAATATATTTTATCCCCTACTAATTTTTCCCAATTTAAACATTAGGGTTTTGTTAGAATCAGATCCTCCTTGGCACTGAATCACAATTAGGTTCCCTGAATAATTTTGGCGAGAGATCAGCCCTTACTTTTTCCTTCTCCTCTCGGAACATTCTTCCCAAGCCTGCCATTCTCAGTTACTATTGGGATATTTTGTTTTCAGTGACACAAACATGTGCTGCCAGTCTTGGGTTCTGTTGTAAATCTTAAAACTTGTCTCTTCAGGGAAGATTTTTGCCTTTCAGGAAAGTTCCTTTGATAGAGACTTTCATTTCCTTCTCCGGAGAATTTTTAGTTTCAGCTATCAATGTAAAAAGATGTTGTCCCAGTCAAGAACCCAAGGAAATTTTCATTGCTCTTCCATGGTTTCACTATGTAAAAATGACTACCATACACAGCTTTGCTCAATATAT
>CM053763.1:92134175-92155983 GCA_028658305.1 Pachyuromys duprasi
TCCCACCATTTGCCTGCAAATTTCATGATTCCCTCATTTTTAATTGCTGAGTAGTATTCCATTGTGTAAAAGTATCACAATTTCTGTATCCATTCCTCAACTGAGGGACATCTGGGTTGTTTCCAGGTTCTGGCTATTACGAATAAAGCAGCTACGAACATAGTTGAGCATAAGAAAAAGTGGGAAAGAACCTAGACCTCATTGGCACAGGAGACTACTTCCTGAACAGAACACCAACAGCACAGGCTCTAAGAACAACAATCAATAAATGGGATCTCATGAAACTGAAAAGCTTCTGTAAAGCAAAAGACACTGTCATCAAAACCAAACGACAGCCTACAGATTGGGAAATGATCTTCACCAACCCTATATCTGACAGAGGGCTAATATCCAGTATATATAAAGAACCCAAGAAGTTAAAAAGCAAGAAATCAAGTAATCCAATTAAAAACTGGGGTATGGAGCTAAACAGAGAACTCTCTGTAGAGAATTGTATAATGGCAGAAAAACACTTAAAGAGATGCTCAACATCCTTAGCTGTCAGGGAGATGCAAATCCAAACAACCCTGAGATTTCACCTTACACCTGTCAGAATGGCTAAGATCAAAAACTCAAGTGACAACATATGCTGGAGCGGATGTGGAGAAAGAGGAACCCTCCTCCATTGCTGGTGGGAATGTAAACTTGTACAACCACTCTGGAAATCAATTTGGCGCTTTCTCAGACAATTAGGAATAGTGATTCCTCAAGACCCAGCTATACCATTCCTAGGCATATATCCAAAAGAGGCTCAAGTACACAACAAGACATTTGCATGACTGCTTTTATCTGTCAGACTCTGAACCCTTATTCCCATATTATTATTTCAAATCTGAGATCAAAGTTTCTTTGCGGGGCCTGGAGAGATGGCTCAGCAGTAAAGAGCACTAGCCCTTCTTCCAGAGGTCCTGAGTTCAATTCTCAGCAACATCAAGGTGGCTAGCAACCATCTATAGTGTGGTCTGTTTTTTTCTTCTGGCCGGCAGGCAGACGTTCAGATAGAGCATTCATTTTCAGAAAATAAATAAATACATCTTTTAAAGATATTTCTCTTTCTTTTCTAAGACTTACTTTAGGAGATGAGACCAACTTGAAATCATAAATAAGTTACTTAGAACAAATGCATTAAGAGTAAAAAAAAGTAATAAAACAAAATATAGTTTTTCTCGTTGTAGAAAATACTGGGTGGCTGACTAACACAAAATAGGTAGGCCTGAACGCACAAGTAGTATTATATAGACTGAGTGTGAGTGGGTTAGCATGTATATGTGCGTGTGTATACATGTGTGCTCATACATGTACATATGCAACTATTTTTTAAAGAAGACAAGAAATTAGAGGCAATCAAGGAAAGTACATGAGGGGAGTGGAGAAAGGACAGCAAAGGAGAAAAAATAATAAAAGTATATTATAATTTGGAAAGAATAAAATAAATTCAATGGATCCAGTGCATAAATATTAGATCCATTTCTTATCCAGAGCCAAGTTTAAAAGACATACGTGAAACATCCTTGTTGTGGGAATTGAAATGAGATTAGAGACTGTGCTAGGAGCCTAAGGCCATTTCTACTCAAGCCCAGAAAAAATTATCTTCAATTCCATACATTTAATTTTTCTGTATAGTATTCATTACAAGTTTGTCTACCTGAAGTTATTAGGGCATTTTCAGCTCTGATCATGAAAACAATAGAACAAGGATCCAGATCTTAGGAATCATATTCTCATGGGACAAAAGAGGCATGCACACACAATTTTGTGTACACAGTGCGTTGACATTCCACCCTATGTTGATTATCTGCCTGAAAGAATGAATTGAAAAGTTTTCCCTAAATCTTATGAAAGAAGAGGTAGATGAAAGACCTGTAGAGGACAGGATCTACACAAGGAAAGCAACAGAACCAAAAAATCTGGGCCCAGTTGTCTTTTCTGAGACTGATACTCCAACCAGGGACCATACACAGAGATAACCTAGAACCTCTGCACAGATATAGATTATGGGAGCTCAGTGTCCAAGTGGGTTCCCTAGTAAGGGGAACAGGAACTGTCTCTGACATGAACTCAGTGGCTGGCTCTTTAATCACCAACCCCTGAGGGGGGAGCAGCAGGCCAGAGAGAGAGACAATGCAGCCGGTCCTGATGAGACCTGATAGGCTAGGGTCAGAGGGAAGTGAAGGAGGACCTCCCCTATCAGTGGACTCTGGGAGGAACATCGGAGGAGAAAAGGGAGAAAGGGTGGGATTGGGAGGTGATGAGAGAGGAGACTACAGCTGGGATACAAACTGAATAAATTGCAATTAATTAAAAAATTAATTTTAAAAAAGAAAAGTTCTCCCTAAAAACAAGCTGAGTCTGGACATCACAGTTTAGAGTGCTTGTTAGCCTGACCTGGCTTGTATTTGTGTGTTTTTGTTGCCTACAGTGTCCCTTTCCCAAGAAAGAAAATGACACTAAGCATTGATATATTATGCAGAATTGAAGTGGGACCTGAGAAAAGGCCCTTCAAGGAAGCATGAACTCACTACTTGGCTCTTGGTTTCTTGCAGAGTGTCTGGGCTTTAAGATGAAGCTCCCCTGATCATTTGAGTTGAGATGATTGACATATACACCAGGCAGGGACGGAAAAGCTGTGAAATTTCTTTCCCGTCAATTGAAGGTATTTCGGATGTTGCTCATAAGAACGTCATGTGGGATCTTATGTACTGTGGGAAGATAATATGAACTAATGGTAACGAGTATGAGCAAACCTGCTGATGTGATTTAGTATGCACTGCTGTATTATTATTTCCATTGTGGTTCAGGACACAGTATAATGTACACCCTAGAGCATTAGGACTCTCTCTGGGATACTCTGATAAGGTGAACATGAGTAATGGAGAACTCATAAAAGTTGGGAAGAAAAATGTAAACTTTTCACTTTCTTTGGAGAACATAGGCCTATCACTACACTGTGTGTTTGGGGAGGGGATTTTTGCTTTTTTCCCCTTTGACAATTTTAAAACCTTCTAATTTCAACCTTGATATCACCAACGTTCTTACATCATAAGAATCTTTCTTCATTTGTCCTCACTTATTTAAATCAGTTTGAATATTTCCCACCCCTTGTATATAATAAAAAGATGTTTATATGGTTTGTGGGCTTGCACTCTGTACATAATTCTATGAGCCCTGTCAAGCACTGCTTTGTATAATTTTTTTTCTCTCTCATGATGGCCGACACGTTTATAAAGAACCCATTTCCGTTCACAGTATGAGGACAGTGTTCTCAGGGCAGTGAAGTGGGATGGCTTCTCCTTCCTCCAGGTGCTGTTCTTTCTGCCAATGGTCAGTTGCTGTTTGCTGTACAAAGCACATTTAGCATCCTAGACACACATCACTTGTTTAACTTTCTAGTTGGGGGGCATGGCTCCTAGAGAGTGAACCCTAAAAATGAGGCAGATGAAAATTGCATGCGATAGCCAATTTCACTCAGAGAATCGGAGTCACCTGGGTAGAGTCTGCAACCACAAGGACAAGCAGCGTGGGGCAAAAACATGTTTCTCCACAGAGGCCTGTGAATAGCAACAGTTTACACAAATTCCCTCCTATCTGCTGCACCCAGGAGGGGCGTGAGAACACATTCCAGAACAATTCAGTGCTTTCAAGGAAACTGAGGTTTCAAGACTCTAGGTCTTTTTTTCCCTTCATGCTTTTACACAATCTTTAAGAGTTTCCTAAGCACAACCCCGTTCTGGAACTGTGTTCCAATAATCAGTGACTGTGGACTAGAACTTGAGGTGTTTGGATGGTTGGTACCTCTAAGTGTCCCCTCACCCCCGCTCCTTTAAGAAAAACGAGGAGAATACAAAAAAGGAGGTATGAGGGGAAGACCAGGAGGAAGGGAGCTGGCAATGAGAAGTAATAAATAAATTGAAAAAAAAAAGCATGAAACACCAGATTTTTTTTTTTTTGGCATGCGCCTGTATTTTCAGCACTGATTATAGTGACAGTGAAGATTATACTGACAGGGAGGATTTTAGTGAGGACTGAAATACAGACACTTATCTTCCTGGGCATAATAGCAATACACTTTGCCATTAAAAGCAAAGCAACAACAACAAAAGATCAGATGTGTAGATGGATTATACCCTAGGTGTTATCTAATACACTAAAATTCTGAAAAGAAACATTGTAGAAAAATCATAGTAGTTTAGTTTAACTTTACAATTGAATAATCAAGAATGTCCCACATATTGTTTTAGGATATTAGAGGACCTGGGGTGTAGGGGTAGGGAGCTCCCCAATTCCTCAGAAGAGGGGAAGTGGTGTTGCAGGAGGGAGGGTGAGACTGGGAGGAGGGATAGGAGTGGGCTATGACCTACATGTAAATTGAATAAACTAATTAATTAATTAAAAAGAATGTCCTTGGTTGGAGTGACAGTCTCAGAAGAGGCCCCCGGGCCCAGATTGTTTGGTTTAGTGGCCCCCCTTTTGGAGCTCCTGTCCTGTCCAGGCCTTTCCATCTCCCCTTCTTTCACCAGGGACCATACATAGAGATAACCTAGAACCCTTGCACAGATGTAGCCCATGGCAGCTCAGTGTCCAAGTGGATGGCATAGTAAGGGGAACAGGGGCTGTCTCTGACATGAATTCTGTGGCTGGCTCTTTGATCACTTCCCCCTGAGTGAGGGGGACAGTCTTACCAGGCCACAGAGAAAGACTATACAGCCAGTCCTGATGAGACCTGGTAAGGCTAGGGTTAGAGGGAAAGGGAGGAGAACCTTCACTATCAGTAGACTGAGGGAGGGGCATGGCAGGAGAAGAGGGAGGGAAGGCAGGGTTGGGAGGGCATGAGGAAGAGGGATACAGCTGGGATGCAATGTGAATAAATTGTAATAAATATATGAAAATAGAATGTCCCCACACATTGTTTTCAGGAACATGAGAAAGCTTTGAACAACATGAATATGTTCTCTGAATTTCAACATAGTTACTTTCACTTGTCTGAGGGTCACTGCATGTCCAAGAACTTCTTATTTTCAGTAGCATTTAAAAGGTCAGCATTTAAAAGATCATTGGCGGTCTCAGATTTATAACTCTTACAATAATGAATGTGATGATTTTATTACTGTTACCTATTTGTCAATAACCTGGTGAAAAATTCTGGGAAACTCACGACATACAGAATAGCCAGTGATTGGTCAGGAAGGCTCCAGAAATAGGGACATGTTCTCTCATGCAATGGGGTAAAACACTGACACTGGAGGGGCTGTGAACTGAACATTTGTAAATGGACTCAGGAAATGGCTACATTTCAGATTTCCTTTCTAAAACAGAAGCTACATTGTTTGGAACACACAGAATATTTTTAAAGATGTTACATTTGATTTTACACTTAGTTATGTATGTGAGCCTTTTGCTGACATGTATATCTGTATACCATGGTGTGCCTGGTGCCCGAACAGGTCAGAAAAGATAATCAAATCCCCTAAGAAGCTTTGGATGCCTGTGAGGTACCATGTGGATGCTGGGAGCCATTGAGGCACCTCTCTAGCTGGTTAAGTTAGATTTTCTTTAATGTTCAACAAATGAGTTTTTTTTTCATCAGAAACAAAATAACCAAGGTTTTGTTTTGTTTGTCTTTTTGGAAAACTTCTGTTTCTCAAATGGAAAAGCACAGGAAAATGCCAGATAATTTTTCACTAGACCTCAGAATGTTACATAAAGAGAAGTTATCATGTGTCCGAAGGTTATATTAAATTGTTGTCAATTATGAATTAAATGAAAGTATTTCTAAGTTTCTTTGTTTTAATGTATATTTAAATTTAAGACTAAGAAAGGCAAACATTGAGAATTCAAGATTAGTACATTGAACTCAGTTAGCTCTATTTTAGATATTCCTGCTACTCACCGTGCAGTGGTCTGGGAGCTTCTTTATGGCCACAACAGAAACATAGCTGGTCATCTTGAACATTCTGGAAGGTTAAAAAAAAATCACAAATGATCTGGCAGTGGACTCTTGAAGAGTCTTATTATTTCCTTTCCTTACCATTTCCAGCTCTCTAGCACAAATGTTATGAAGAGCAGCATTAATGATGTGTCTTCCGACCACAGGTTTGAATAAATAAGGCTGACTTCAGGAGAAGACCCTGAGTACTTGCCTTTCATCTCTCACAGAGCCTAGATCTACTGATCGTAAAAGGATCTGAATAATAATGGGCTAAAAATTTCCATTCAGCCATACACACTAACCAAGAAAATGGTTAACCAAGATTTCCTACATCTGTCTGTCTGGCCTGTGTGTGGAACTTTGAACTTTAACTTAACACGTCCACATAACATAGTACCCAGAGTGTCATACACCCACAGTGGCTATGATGGCTTGGGCAACTTCAGCAACACTGAACAATATAGGAAAAAAGCAAACAAACAAAGAAAAAAGGACAGACAGAAGGAAAAGAAAAACAAAACAACAACAACAAAATAAACAAACAAAAAATAGAGAAGCTTACAGAGTACCTAAGAATAAAAACAACGTTTGACTTTCAGTATAGAAAGTCTGTAGAGAAAGGGGAATGTGTCCAACCTGGAATATAGGCCAGATGCTGAAAACAAGTTCCACAACATAGTTACTGCTCACAGTGCTCTGAATCCATTTGAAGCAACCATTTAAATAGAATATATTGTTGAACTATTTAACACCTTAAAAAATGGCTGAGGTGAAAATATGCTCTAATTGGAGTAATCATTAATTTTACATTATTGTTAATTCCGGCTTAGAAACCATCATCATGCCCTATAAAATTCTTAAGTATTAAAACTAGCAGACATATACACTCAGGTAGAAGTTCACACCACAAACCACCTTCACCTCCACAAACACACACATACATAGAGAAAGACGGGGAGAGAAAGATAGAGACAGAGACACAGAGAGAAGCACAGATAGACAGAAAGACAGCCTGACAGAGATCTACAAGCTCACATAAGGTGATGGAGAGGAACATATACACATAGAGAAAAACATACCCAGATAAAAAGACATAATTACACAGAGATATACATGCACATTTAAAACAGAAAAGATATACACAGATGTGTGAGCAGAATGAACAGAGTCAGAAATGTACAGAGACACATTTACTAAAGATTAAAAACCATCCAAAACGTATACACCTACACTTCAACACAGACAAGAATGAAAAAGAAAGGCATGGGATAAGAGAAGAAATTAAACCAAAGAGGTACAATGTAATTTAAAAGAAAAGAAAGAAAAACCTTCTTTCCCTAAGATTGGCATCCTATAACCAGGTATGTGCATATGGCTAAATAATCTCAATTATTTATTACAATCAATGTTTATTATCTAGTGAACTAAAAGTGTAGCTCAATGCCATTGGGCTATGAGTTTTATTTCACATGAACTTTAGACAACAATTCAAAAATCAAAGTCCCTCTGAAGGCTATTATTATATCTTAGATGTCTTTGTAACTAGAAAGATGTTGTAAAATATGACTGGTAAATTTGTCATGATCAAGTATCTTCTGTATCTATTTATATACAAATCTGCACATATGTGGAACTCAAAAACAAAACTCAATTGTTAACTTGAAGTAGTTTGAAAGTAGCTTACAGGCATTCCTATCATTGGTACTAACTTCTGCATGATATCATTCACTGTATCGATGTTTATTGCTGTTAAATATAATGACTATAAAAAGTACAGAGGAAAACATGAAATAACTTAAATCATATGACTATACAATTAGTGGGTTTTTAATTAAATTTTTATTTTTACATGAATTACATTTTATTTGCTTTGTACCCAGCTGTAGCCACTTCTCTCATTCCCTCCCAATCCTACCCTCCCTCCCTCATCTCCTCCCATGCCCCTCTTAAGTCCATTGATAGGGGAGGTCCTCCTCCTGTTCCATCTGATCCTAGCTTATCAGGTCTCGTCAGGACTGGCTGCAATGTCCTCCTCTGTGGTTCTTAATTATTACTTATAATGTACAACTTGTAATAACAACTCTAATATAGCATAAATACCTAGAGTTTTCAATTATTATAAAACAACTCTGGAAGACTGTAAATCTCACATATTTATCTTAAATTAAGTACTTGGGTAACGGGTACTCAAACATAACAGGTAACAGGTCGTGTATGATAAAGGGAAACTGAGGAGCCACGGGTGCTAGAACTCCTCATTCTCACTTTTCTTTCATCATGGCAGTGGGGGGAGAGGGCCATAGAAAGAGAGCAGGACCTCAGAACTGTTTGCTACCTCCCCAACTGTACTTCCATCATTTTTCCACTTTACTTTCATGCACAGTTCTAGGACAATCAGGATAAGAATTGGCTGCATGTTAAGCCAATATGAATGAGTATTTTATCCTTATCAGGTTCTGTAAATAGTTGATATACTATGTTGAAATCCATTGCAGTGATAGATGTAGGAGTCCAAAATAAATATTTTAGATATGAAACTCCATCACTTAATATTCTCAAGAATAAAAAAGGTGCATATAGTATTAGCTTTTTACTGCCTTTTATATTTAAATCTGCTCCAGAGACCCAAGAAGACAGCCTGAAGAAAATAGCATAAATTCAAATGGTAGGAATTAATCTGATTTGATACCACTGATATACTGGAATGCTAATCCGTCAACATAGAATATGACAGTGAGGAGATAGGTACATTTTATGCAGATAGTGTCAATAGTATCAGATTATCTTCACTAAAGTTTGGAAGGATCTAGGGAACTGTCCCTTAAAAACACAAAGCAGCACAAGTGCCCTCTCTGAAGCACAGCCAAAAGACACTAATGCATAAAGTGTATCTTTCGCTGAATTTATATTTCTTATCCTTTAACCACTAGGCATAAAATATTACTTGATTATGAAGTGTGTATGTGTGTGTATGTGTGTGTGGTGTCGCTGTTACCCCACGACCTACCATAACATTCCAGATTAATTGAATTTTATGAACAAGGACAAGTTAAACTTAGTGATTTTACATCTTACTAACTACAGGCTAAGAATAATGGAAAAGGATGTCAGCATCAGAAAGAAGAGCTCTGATATTTAGTACTAATGTAACTAAGAAGGAAAGAATGTGTACTTGGAATGCGGATTTGAACATCTCTGGAAATAAAGATAGTTCAGGGCTCACAAAACAGACATGAAAAAAAAAAAAAACCAGACATGATAGAAGTAACTAGACAATCTCCAGCAAATTTCTTTCTTACTTCAACCTAGGCACTTTAACATACGTGTACACACTTGAAACTGCTCACAGACACAAACACACACACACACACACACACACACACACACACATGGTAAGAGTAATAATTTTAAAGACAAGTAAAGCTTCTGACATTTTGTTGAACATTTTAAAACTCTTCTCTATGATTTTGAACCAATGAAATATTTTGTAGAAAAACAGATATGTGATTGGGTAATAGCATTTTAATTCTTATCATGTAAAATATTGTGTTTTCAGAGAATTTGGAACATATTCACTACATTTGGACCATGCTAAAATCTAAATTATGATTGCAATGATGTGTATATTTCTTTGTGGTGAGATTTATTTTTTTTTAATTTATTTATTTTTATCTCAATCACAGGTTGGGTACTTTGAATCCCAGGCGTAGCCCCCTCCCCCATTCCCTCCCACCCTCCCACTCCCTCCCTCATCTCCTTCTTCCCTGCCCCCTCCAAGTCCACCAACAGGGGAGGACCTCCTTCCCTTCCATCCAACCCCAAATTATCATGTCTCCTCAGGGCTGGCTGCAAAGTCCTCCCCTGGGATCTAGCCAGTCTGTCACTCCCTGGCTTATATGGGGGAGGGTCAAAGAGTCAGCCATCAAGATCATGACTGAAACAGTCCCTGTTTCCCTGAATAGGGTCTTCAGCCCTACACCAAACACATTTCAAGAGAGTATTTTTAAACCAAAAATTTCTAGAAATACTGCTTATAAAAACATTCAAGTAAAAATATAATCTAATGTTTTGGTATATATGTTAAAATAAACTCGATGAACCAGGGATATATAAATAATTCTTAAGACTGAAGATCTGGTGAAGAAAGGGAACAGGATAGGAACGTACTACAGAAGGCCTCTGAAAAACTCTACCCAGCAGGGTACCAAAGCAGATGTGGAGATTGATAGCAAAAATTGGGCTGGGGTAGCTATCCTAATATCTAATAAAATAGACTTTCAACCAAAATTAATCAAAAAAGTTGAGGAGGGGCACTACATTCTTCAACACCCCACTTTCACCAAGGGACAGATCATCTAGACAGAAGCCAAATAGGGAAATAAAGGCACTTACAGAGGCCCTAAATCAAATGGACCTAATAGATGTTTATAGAATTTTTCAACCAAACTCAAAAGAGTATATCTTCTTTTCAGCACCTCATGAAACCTTCTCCAAAATAAACCAGATAGTTGGTCACAAAGCAAGCCTCAACAGATACAAGAAGATTGAAATAATCCTCTGTATTCTATCTGACCACCATGAACTAAAGCTGGACCTCAACAACGATGAAAATAGCAAAAAGCCTACATACACATGTAAACTGAACAATTTGCTACTTAGACAGCTGGGTTAAGGAAGAAATAAAGAAATTAAAGACTTCCTAGAATTCATTAAAAATGAAGGTACAATATACCCAAATTTATGAGTCACAATTGAAGGCAGTGCTAAGAGGAAAATTAATAGCACTAAGTGCCTTCAAGAAGAAATTTGTAACATCTTATAAAAGCAACTTAATGGCCTAACTGAAAGCCCTAGAAAAAAAAGAAGCAGAAACACCCAAAAGGAGTAGACAGCTGGAAATATTCAAGTGCAGGGCTGAAATCACTCAATTAGAAACAAATAAAACTATTCAAAGAATCAATGAAACCAAGAGCTGGTTCTTTGAGAAAATCAACAAGATAGACAAACCCTTAGCCAAACTAACTAAAAAGCAGAGAGACACTATCCAAACTAACAAAATCAGAAATGAAAAGGGGGACATAACTACAGACACTAAGGAAATCCAAACAATCATTAGGTCATACTACAAAAACCTATATAACACAAAATTTGAAAACCTAAATGAAATGGACAATTTTCTTGATAGATTCCATCTATGAAAATTAAGTCAAGATCAGGTAGAAAGACTGAATAGTCCTCTATCCCCCAAGGAAATTGAAGCAGGCCTCAACAGTCTCCTTTCTGAAAAAAAGCCCAGGGCCAGATGGTTTCAGCGCAGAATACTACCAAACCTTCAAAGAAGTGCTAACTTCAATTCTCTTCAAACTATTCCACAAAATAGAAACAGAAGGAACATTACCAAGCTTAGTCTTTGAAACCACAGTCATCTTGATACCTAAACCACACAAAGACCCAACCAAAAAAGAGAACTTCAGACCTATCTCTCTTATGAACATTGATGCAAAAATACTCAATAAAATACTTGTAAACCGAATCCAAGAACACATAAAAGATATCATCCAACATGACCAAGTAGGCTTCAGCCCAGGCATGCAAGGATGGTTCAATATACGGAAATCCATCATGTGATCCACCATATAAACAAACTGAAGGAGAAAACCACATGATCATCTCCTTAAATGCCGAGAAAGCATTCAACAAAGTCCAACATCCTTTCATGTTTAAAGTCTGGGAGAAATAAGGGTTACAAGGCACATACCTAAACATAGTAAAGGCAATATACAACAAGCATATAGCCAACATCAAACTCAATGGAGAGAAATTTAACTCAATCCCACTGAAATCAGGGACAAGGCAATTCTGCACACTCCATATCTCTTCAACATAATACTTGAAATCCTAGCTAAAGCAATAAGACAACTAAAAGAGATCAAGGGGATACAAATTGGAAGGAAAGAAGCGAAGTTTCACTATTTGCAGATGATATGATAGTATATACGAGCAACCCCAAAAATTCAACCAGAGAACTCCTTCAGGTGATAAACACCTTCAGCAAAGTGACTGGATACACGATTAACTAAAAAAAAAAATCAGAATCCCTCTTATATCCCAAAGACAAAAGGGCTGAGAAAGAAATTAGGGAAACAACACCCTTCACAATAGCCACTAATAACATAAAGTACCTTGGTGTCACTCCAAACAAGCAAGTGAAAGACTTGTTTGAAAAAACTTCAAGTCTCTAAAGAAAGAAATTGAAGAAGATATCAGAATATGGAAAGATCTCCCATGCTCATGGATTGGTAGGATTATCATATTGAAAATGGCCATTCTGCCCAAAGCCATCTACAGATTTAATGCAATTCCCATCAAAATACCAAAACAGTTATTTACAGACTTTGAAAGAAAAATTATCAACTTCATATGGAGAAACAAAAACCCCAGAATTTCCAAAATGATCCTGTACAACACCAGATCATCTGGAGGTATCTCCATCCCTGATCTCTAGCTGTACTAGAGAGCAATAGTAACAAAAATTGCATAGTATTGGCATAGAAAAAGAATGTGGATCAATGGAACCGAGTAGAACCCCCAGAAATAAATCCACACATGCACGGATACTTGATTTTTGACAAAGAAGCCAAAACTATGCAATGAAAAAAAGACAGCATCTTCAACAAATGGTGCTGGTACAATTGCATGTCTACATGTAGTAAAATGAAAATAGATCCGTATCTATCACCATGCACAAAACTAAAGTACAAATGGATCAAAGACTTCAACATAAAACCAGACACACTAAATTGGTTAGAAGAAAAAGTGGAGAAGAGCCTAGAACTCATTGGCACAGGAGACAACTTCCTGAACAGAACACCAACAGTACAGGCTCTAATAGCAACAATCAATAAATGAGACCTCATGAAACTGAAAAGCTTCTGTAAAGCAAAAGACACTGCCATCAAAACAAAACAACAGCCTACTGACTGGATAAGGATCTTCACCAACCCTATATCTGACCAAGGGCTGATATCCAGAATTTATAAAGAACTAAAGAAGTTAAAAAGCAACGAAGCAAGCAATCCAATTAAAAAATGGGGTAAGGAGCTAAACAAAGAATTCTCTGCAAAGGAATGTAGAATGGCAGAGAAAAACTTAAAGAAATGCTCAAAGTCCTTAGCCATCAGGGAGATGCAAATCAAAACATCCCTGAGATTTCACCTTACACCTATCAGAATGGCTAAGATCAAAAGCTCAAGTGACAACATATGCTGGAGAGGTTGTGGAGAAAGGGGAACCCTCCTCCATTGCTGTTGGGAAGGTAAACTTGTACAACCACTTTGGAAATCAATTTGGCACTTTCTCAGACAATTAGGAATAGTGATTCCTCAAGATCCAGCTATACCACTCCTAGGCATATATCCAAAATATGCACAAGTACACAGCAAGGACAGTTGCTCAACCATGTTCTTAGCAGCTTTACTCATAATAGCCAGAACCTGGAAACAACCCAGATGCCCTTCAATGGAGGGATGAATACAGAAATTGTGGTACTTTTACACAATGGAATACTACTCAGCAATTAAAAACAAGGAAATCATGAAATTTGCAGGCAAATGGTGGGATCTAGAAAATATCATTCTGAGTGAGGTATCCCAGAAGCAGAAAGACACACACGGTATATACTCACTTATATAGACCTATAAGATAGGATAAACATACTGAAATCTATACACCTAAAGAAGATAAACAAGAAGGTGGTCTCAGGGTAAGATTATCAACCCTCACTTAGAAAGACAAATGGGATGGACATCGGAAGTAGGAGACAACAAGAAACAGGATAGGAACCTACCATAGAGGGCGTCTAGAAGATTCTACTTGGCAGTGTATCAAAGCAGATGCTGAGACTTGTTACCAAACCTTGGGCAGAGTACAAGGAATCATATGAAAGAAGGGGGTGTTAGTAAGATCTGGAGAGGACAGGAGCACCACAAGGACTAAATATACCTGGGCACAGGGGTCTTTTCTGAGACTGATTCTCCAACCAAATACCATGCATCAATATAGCCTAGAACCCCTTCTCAGACGTAGCCTATGGCAGCTCAGCATCCAAGTGGACCTCCCTAGTAAGGGGAACAGAGACTGTCTCTGACATGAACTCAGTGGCTGGCTCTTTGAGTGCCACCCCGCCCCCCATCAAGGGATCACCGAGGAGGACATTGCAGCTAGTCCTAATGAGACATGATAAACTAGGGTCAGACGGAAGGGGACGAGGACCTCCACTATCAGTGGACTTAGAGAGGGACAGGGAGAAGATGAGGGAGGGAGGGTTGGATTGGGAAGGAATGAGGGAGGGGGCTACAGTTGGGGTACAAAGTAAAGAAACTGTAATTAATATAAAAAAATAAAAAGAAGGGGATGGGTAGGGGGCTGCAGCTGGGATATATAGTGAATAAACTGTAATTAATAAAAATAAAATAAAATTTTAAAAAATTAAAGATTAAAAAGGAGTACTGACCATTTTCATTTTCTTTATTCTCCAAAATCAAAATGAAATTCAGTTGCTTTCACAACTACACTATATGGCAAATGATCAGTATTTTTTTTTAATGTCAAATAGTTGATTACTATCTTTTAAAATAAACTGTGTGGAATTCCATCTATGGACTGATGGGAAGTTAGAGAAATTACACAAAAGATGGACAGATTGACAGTCAGCAGCTGGGCCATTCATTTATTGTAGGCCCACATCAGTCAGACACTAAGACTTTCTTTTCTAGGCTAGGAGCTTAGAGTGACTGATCATGGTTGACAGGAAATGTACCCACATGGTTGTGTCTATAATGCATAGAAGAATGCTCTCCTGAACTTCTCGTTATTTTTCTCAATAATTATTCTCGTGATCTGAATGGTTCCAGCAGTTTCCCCTGATTAGTGTAGGGATAGTATCTGTTTCTCATCTTTTCACTGTAATTTGAAAGTTATGAGCTCAGAGAAGCGTACATATGTGGCCCCGGTTGAGCAACCATTATAATCACAGTCTTTCCCTACAATCTGACTTTAACAAAAAGCATTTTTTTAAAAAGGTGATCACTGAGGAGAAACATTACTCCAAATCTCATAAACAGGTATGGATGATATCTCTTTAATTAAAATACAGTTACATCACTTCTTCCTTCTCCTCATTTCATCCCTCCTCAGAATCATGATCACTTATTCTTTATTATTGTCACACACATACACAAACACCCAACAACAAACCTACTGAGGGTCTCTAGTGTTGCTTGTGTGTATATAATTTTAGGAGGCTCATTTCTGAGGAAGACTAACTTTCTCTCTTTCTCCCTCAACAGTCAGTTTTCTGTGGGCATGGGGTTCTGTACAATTACCTTCATTTCAATTGGTGCCACTATTTCGATGATGGTAAAGAAGCCATGTTGTTAAATTGTTATGAGTGTGGCTTCTCTGTCACGCCTAGGAGAAGTAATCTCTTAGAAAACTTCCTGTTCCTCTGGCTCTTACAAATCTTTCTACCTTCTTTCCCACAATATCGCCTGAGCCTTACAAGTAGGTGCTGTATTGCAGATTAAAGTTGGAATTGGGACTATGGTCAACTCTCCTCTGTATTTTTGGCTCCTTGTGGTGGTTTTCTGATGTGGAAAACAGGTTTCAGGGTTTGGAGTAAGTCTTGTGAGGACATGAAATAACATTGCTCCAGATACAGACTTATCTGAAAATAAATTACATTCGTCTGTGGGTTCTTTCTGGTATCCAGGCCACTGCTGCTGCTGATCCTCTGCTATTCACACGTGAAGAAAAAAAAACATTATTATTATTATTATTATTATTATTATTATTTTGCTTTACAAGCCCACAGTTATTTATTTTCCAGCGATTTCTTAGGCAAAACAAAACAAAAAAACCCCACAAAACTGCTCAGGACTGCATGAAATGCAAGGGCCTGTCTGTCAAACATAAGAACTAACAGTAAACATATCTAGATATATAGTGGTTTTCTTGTTGACCATTCATACATCTTATTTTTCTTATTTCAGGAAAATTTTCAGTATTATTTGTCTCACTTATCACCTTCATGATTACTGTACACATGCTGATATATATATATATATATGCTCATACTACACACATACACACACTCATATATATTCACAAACACTCATGCATATGCTCCCACATGCACAAACACACACTCACACTGATGCACACCACTGTGATTGATAGCCTAGAAGAAGGCTGCAACCATCAATATAAGCCTTGTTCAAAAATTCGCTTTTGAAGCAACTCATCTTTGTTTCAACAACAGCAAGACATTCAGGATAATTGGGGCTTATGCTGAAGATTTATTTTGCATAGTTTCCAAAATGTAATAAAAAGCCCTAAATCTTAGAATAAAAGCACCAAGAACCTAAAAAAGAACTGAAACAGAGACATGGCCCTCACTATATGGTGCACATGCATAGTGCTGTCATAATGGGCGCTAGATAATGCCATAAAAAAGTTACCTGTATGGTGATAATGAAATGGGAAACAGAAGAACAGTTAGGGGTTTCCAACTAGGGAAAAGAGAGGAACATAAGGAGGAGGGACAAATAACATCAGTGATGTTTAATAAAGCCCCAATGGAATCATATCATTTCGTACTTACCTAAAATCGTATTCTACACACACACACACACACACACACAAATATCTTAAAGAAAATTTAGCCTCTTGGGATGACAAAGTTCTCCACAAGAACCATGGACTAACAAAAAACTTAGCTATGCCTGTCATTGTATAGTATTCATAGGGAGGTCACTTGTTCCATACCCTGTTAAGTTGGGACTATGTTTTGCTGAAGTCCATTCTTGACATGTGGCCACGCTATGAGGCTCATAGCTTTGATATGGATGAGCTGTGTGCAATTGGACCGACTCTGACCAGAAAGAGGCAAAGAGATAAGTTAGGCCAAATGATCAAGGGTGCAATCATCAGTAGACCTATCAATTCCCCCTATAAAACATGCTTTAAAAAACAAAATTTTCTATGATCACCTCCCCCTGAATGGGGAGCAGCCTTGCCAAGTCACAGAAGAAGACAGTGCAGCCTGTCCTGATGAGACCTGATAGGCTAGGGTCAGATAGAAGGGGAGGAGGCCCTCCCCTATCAGTGGACTTGGGGAGGGGCATGGGAGGAGATGAGGGAGGGAGGGAGGGATTGGGAAGGAATGAGGGAGGGGGCTACAGCTGGAATACAAAGTGAGTAAACTGTAATTAATATAAAAATAAAAATAAAAATAACAAAACTTTATCTACTGGTGTTGACTTTACTTGAGAAAAAAAATATTTTGTTTTGAGAAAATTTCTCAGGGTAGCCCAAAAATTTGCAATTCTCATAAATCAGCTTCAAAACTGCTAAAACTGTTGGCTACCACACCTGTCTCTTTTTCAAGTTTGTTGCTCTACATTTACCAGCTTCAAATAATAGAATAGCTTAAACAATTCATTTTTTAAAATCTGACTAACAGATTTGTGAAAACAAAATGAAAATGTGAACAGAGGAAAATCCACTAAGCCTCAACCCTACTCAAAGAAATATGCACCACTGAGAAATTGTGAAAATAAGAAAAATACTCCTTATACTGCCCTTAGGAAAAGCAGACCAATTGGCTATCTCATACCAAATGGACAGTCCTGAAAACATATATACAAATAACATTATCCTAGATTAAATATAAGGTATACTATATATATACACACATACAGTATACACTATATAAGGTATGTATATAAGGTATACAGTATATATACAGTATACATTATATTTATCTAGTTAAAATATATTTTCACACGTATGTATCTTAATATACTATATCATATACTATATATTAATATACTATACATTAATTAACAACAATTAATAAAAAGAGAAGCCATGACTTCAAAAAAGAACAAGGAAGGGAATATGGGAGAACCTGGAATAGTTAAAAAGGGGTAGGAATAATGAAGTAATTGTAACATCAAAAACAACTGATGAAATAAAAAATTAATTTTTGTACATTAAAGCCTAATCAAAGTGTAGTCTCTCATAGTAAGGCAGGCATGACATACTCACAGGTTACTAGACACAACTAAAACATCATTGAACAAGAAGAGATATCATTTTTTCCTTGTCCATCCTCTTCTGATTGCCACAGGGCCTTGGCATAACAAGATTCGATGTCTTTTTCCCCTGGCAAACTCTGCAAGGATTTCCATAAGGGGAAAATAAGGATTCTCCTTGCACAGGCCTCCACCTAGGAGAACAGGCATTCAGGGTGTAACTAGTTTATACTAAATCGCCACGGGTACATGCTATTAAAACACAGGTTCAATTCCCAAGGTAAAATTCTGTTGAGTTATAGGAAAATTTAAAATGTGCCAGAAACAAGAAGTCACTTAGTAGGGAGCATATTGGGGATGAACTGAAGAAGTAGGCTTTTTGAGTTTGAAGGAGGTAGTTGGTATGGTCTAAATCAGTGGTTCTCAAACTTCCAAATGTTTTAACACTTTAATACAAGTTCCTCATGTTGTGGTGACACCCAACCAAAAAATTATTTCATTGCTACCTTTTAATTGCAATTTAGTTACTGTTATGAATCATAATGTAAATATCTGATTGGTATATATCTGATACAACACCCTCAAAGAGGTCAGGCCCCACAAGTTGAGGAAGCAGTGAATTTGTGAGATAGTTCTTGTCCAGCAAAAGAAGTCACTGCCCATGCCTCTGGCAAAGAGACATATGGCTCTCCATTTACCTATCCCCATGAGAATATTAACACCCAGGCTGGCCTCCACATTAACTGAAAAATAAACAAAAGTAGTTGATATACATCATGAACCCCCCACCTAGATTCCTGTCTCTTCCCAAACATGCCTGTCTCCTTCTGCACTATGCTAACTCTCAAACTGTTGTTAAATCTCTCTCTATCTCTTTATAAAGGCACAGTTTCTTTCCCTGTCCCAGATATATCCATTTTAATCTCCTGATGTTCTCCCTTCTCTCATTAACAACTTTGGTAACATCAAGGTTTTTTTTCCCCTTTGTTCAGAACTCTTACAGATGCCTCTCATATCCATAATAATTTTCTTCACTGTAATAATGGAATGACTAAATTTTGGTGGATTATTTAATGTGCCCATCAAAAACAGCTGAATATTTTAAAAATATATTTTCTTAAATGAATATTACTCTGCCCAAAACATGTTACACTTTTCAAGGAATATTAACAGAGACACCATAGATTTTACTTAAAGCATTTAAGATCCCTGTGAATCAAAGCATCAAAGAGAGAGAATAGAGCCAATAGTTGTCATCATAAACATCAAGCAATAATGTAAAGGTATGTTAAAAAATTACAACCAAATCCTACCAGCTTACGCCACCACAATGGAATATTACTCAGCAATAAAAAAAAAACAAGGAAATCATGAAATTTGCAGGTAAATGGTGGGAACTGAAATAGATTATTCTGAGTGAGGTATCCCAGAAGTAGAAAGACACACAGGGTATATACTCACTCATAAGTGGATATCACATATATAATATAGGATAAACATACTAAAATCTGTACACCTAAAGAAACTAAACAAGAAGGAGGACCCTTGGTAAGATGATCAATCCCCATTCAAAAAGGCAAAGAGGATGGACATCAGAAGAAGGAGAAAACAGGAAACAGGACAAAAGCCTACCACAGAGGACCTCTGAAAGACTCTCCCCTGCAAGGTGTCAAAGCAGATGCTGAGACTTATAGCGATACTTTGGGCAGAGTGCAGGGAATCTTATGAAAGATGTAGGAAATAGTAAGAACTGGAGAGGACAGGAGCTCCACAAGGAGAGCAACAGAACCAAAAAATCTGGACACAGGGGTCTTTTCTGAGACTGATACTCCCACTCCCACGAAGGACCATGCATGTAGATAACCTAGAAACCCTGCACAGATGTAGCCCATGGCAGTTCAGTGTCCAAGTGGGTTCCATAGTAAGGGGAACAGGGACTGTTCTCTGCCATGAACTGATTGGCCTGCTCTTTGATCACCTCCCCCTAAGGGTGGAGCAGCCTTACCAGGCCACAGAGAAAGACAATGCAACCAGTCCTGATGAAACCTGATAGGCTAGGGTCAGAAGGAAGGGGAGGAAGACCTCCCCTATCAGTGGACTGGGGGAGGAGCATAGGTGGAGAAGGGTGAGGGAGGGGAGGATTCGGAGGGGAGGAGGGAGGGAGCTACAGGGGGGATACAAAGTGAATAAACTGTAATTAATAAAAATAAAAAATTCAACGAACTCAGTTTCAGGAAGAACAAAATTGAAAGAAAATGAGCATGTCTGGATAGTCATTCCTTCCTAAAAGAATCAATGTTAAAATATTGAGAAATAGGTTCAAAAACACAATACATATTGTAAACAATAACAATTTGCTGAAAATCTGAGAGTTCTTAGATTTTTTTGGGTTGAAATTTGACAAGTTTCAAACAAAGCTTGTGTCACAGAGGGTAAAATAATTAGATGTAGCAGAAAATAAGCCTCTCTCATAAGTTGGACAGGAATATTTTGAAGATATCCAGGAAATATTCTCATATACCACTTAGAGCATACCTCTCCTGATATAACTTTGTGTCCTTGCGAAAATGCTACTAAATATTCTAACATGTGTAGATCCCAGGAAGCCACCCTTGAGTTAAGAGTTAGTTCACATGATCTGAAGGTATCAAGACAGAACACTTCCTGAAACCATTAGCCTATCATGAGAATCATAATAGTCATTTTAAAAATACCTTTACAGTGGGGCCTGGAATGAAGAAACTCTCAATGAGCATGAAATTAGCCTTTTCTCTCCTGGTACTAAACACCAAAGATGGCTACAGCAGCTTGTAGACCAACCGCTGAAGTATGAAGTTCCTGGAGTAGTTAGAGTGATAGAACACTGTGAAGCTCAGGAAGTAACTGACA
This sequence comes from Pachyuromys duprasi, assembly GCA_028658305.1. NCBI lineage: Eukaryota > Metazoa > Chordata > Mammalia > Rodentia > Muridae > Pachyuromys > Pachyuromys duprasi. Next base: position 92,155,125 of record CM053763.1, read on the forward strand.
AACTGACACACGCATTTCATTTTCTTTCATACTCTTGGATCTCAAAAGTATTGAGATCACATTTGTAAGGAATAACAGATTTTTGCACCCATAAGTCTCTCTCTCTCTCTCTCTCTCTCTCTCTCTCTCTCTCTCTCTCTCTCTCTATATATATATATATATATATATATATATATATATATGATAGATGTATGATATAGTGTTAGATGATAAATAAATGATAAATATAGATAGAAATTAGAAAGATAGCTAGAAAACTATAATATGTGTACAGCAGTAAGCAGAATACAAGTGTAAAACACTGTGAAATTTATATTCATGTTCAACGAGTCTCAATTCTTCATTCTTTTTTTAAATTTTTTAATTTTTTTATTTTTTGTTTTCTTGTATTTTAATATCCCTCATACAAACACATGCTGCATTCATTATGTGCCATCTTTCACCTACATTTTGTTTATTTGTGTTTCTTTTTTTTTCTGTTTCAGTTTTTTTTTTATATCAATCACAGATTAGGTACTTTGCATCCCAGGCAGAGCCCCCTCCCTCATTCTCTCCCACCCTCCCACTCCCTCCCTCATCTCCCTCCTCCCCACCCCCTCCAAGTCCACCAACAGGGGAGGACCTCCTCCCCTTCCATCCAACCCCAGCTCATCCTGTCTCCTCAGGGCTGGCTGCAATGTCCTCCCCTGGGATCTAGCCAGTCTGTCACTCCCTGGCTTGTATGGGGGAGGGTCAGAGAGTCAGCCATCAAGATCATGACTGAAACAGTCCCTGTTTCCCTCACTAGGGTCTTCAGTCCTACACCGAGCTATCATGGGCCCCATCTGAGCAGGGGTTCCAGGCCACATCCACACATGGT
>CM053763.1:92156483-92170247 GCA_028658305.1 Pachyuromys duprasi
CGCTGGGGGCGCTGCTCTGGTCAGGAGGCTCAGAGCTCTGCCCTGAGCTTGCTGCTAAAGGCCCCAAATTCCATTGCCCAGACTGGGCTGCATTGGGTGGGCACACTCCCCTTGGCGGCGCCAGCCACCATCCAGGACTGGGACACACAGTATCAGGTCCAGACAGAGGTGCCCTCCAATACCATCTCAGACCGTGATGCACAGCCCCTGACCCAGAAGGAGGCACCAAGACTCCAGTCCAGAAGAGAGCCTTTAGCAGCAATTCTTCATTCTTTAACCTAGTAAAAGTCCCTGTTTAAAAAGGCAACATGCAGAAATCATTAACACTGTGAACATTAGAGTCTAGCAGATGCAGAAATCACAGCATTTGTTACAGATGAATGTGCTTTATTGAGATAGAGTCAGAAAGCTTCATGTACAGAGAAGTCAGACTACCAAGGAGGATATACGCTTATTAATATACAGTTCAGCCTATATATTATATACAGAGAGACACAAGGAATTGTGACTGAAACAGCCTGTGAAATACTTTCAATTAAATATGTAGTATAAATTGAACACGTAATAATCATGGACATATCATTTAAACTTAGAATGACTATGTCTTTAAAATGACTGAATTTTAGTAATATAAAGAAAGTGTGTCTTCTGCAAACTATGTAGTTTCACTGATATGTGTAATTGCACAGTACTAATACAGAAAACAAAACTCTGTTAAACTGTAAAGTTCTTCATAATGGTATTCTGCTGAATAATCCTTATTCCAAATGACCGATACATTGGGTGTGGTAATTAAAAGCAAATCAGAAAGAAATCTATGTGTTGACATGCCATAAATAAACCCATCATTTTGTTAGTGAACCTAAAAAAATGTAAAGAAAATTATCAGGTTGTCATAATAATTTTAACTTGTTGGGTCTCTGGAAATACATATATTCAGAAATGCCAGTTTTTTCCTTCTCAGGATAGAGTAAGAAAGATTTTGATTGTTTAGAAAAAACAACAACAACACATTCACACAAGAGACAACTTCCTGAACTAAACACCAACAGCACAGGCTCTAAGATCAACAATTAATAAATGGGATCTCATGAAACTAAAAATCTTCTGTAAATCGAAGGACACTGTAACCAGTACAAAATGACAGCCTACAGACTGGGAAAAGATTTTCACCAACTCACATCTGAGAGAGGGCTAATATCCAGAATATATAAAGAACTCCAAAAATTGCACACCAACAAACCAAGTAATCCAATTAAGAAATGGAATACAGAGCTAAACAGAGATTTCTCACCAGAGGAATATCAAATGGCAGAGAAGCAAATAAATGCTCAAAGTCTTTAGTCATCAGGGAAATGCAAATCAAAATGACCCTGAGATTTCACCTTACACCCATCAGAATGGCTAAGATCAAAAACACAAGTGACAACACATGCTGGAGAGGATGTGGAGAAAGGGGAACCATTATCCATTGCTGGAGGGAATGTAAACTTGGACTACCAATTTAGGAATCCGTTTGGCACTTTCTCAGAAAATTAGGAATAATGCTACCTCAAGATCCAGCTAAACCACTTGTAGACATATTTCTGTAAGATGCTCAAGCATAGAACAAGGACATTTGCTCAACTACGCCCATGGCAGCTTTATTTTTAACAGTCAGAATCTGGAAACAAACTAAAGGTCCCTCACCCAAGGAATGCATACAGAAATTGTGGTACATTTACATCATTGAATACTACACTAAGCAATTAAAAACAAGGAAATGATGAAACTTTAGGGAAATGGTGGGAACTAGAAAAGATCATCCTTAGTGAGGTAATCCAGAAGCAGAAAGACACACATGGTATATACACACTTATAAGTGGGTATTAGTCATTTAATATAAGATAAACATACTAAGATCTATAGTCCTAAAGAAGCTAAACAACAAGGAGGGTCCTTGGAAATATGCCTGTCCTCATCCTGAAGGGCAAATGGTATAGCATCAGAAGTGGGAGAAGGTACAGAACAGGGCAGAAACCTGTTACAAAGGGTCTCTGAAAGAATTTACTCATATGGTATCGAAACAGATGCTGAGTCTCATGGCCAAACCTTGGGCAGAGTGCACGAAATTTTATTGAAGAATGGGGTGAGGGGAAGAAATGGAGAAGATGGGGGCTCCAAAAGGAAACTAACAGAGTAGAAAAATCGGGCCCAGGGGGGGGCTGCAGAGACTGATGATCCAAACTAGGACCATGCATGCTCAGATGGAACCCAAAGTCAGCTCAGTCTCAGTGTGAATTTCCTAGTAAAAGGAGCAGGAGCTGTCTCTGACATGAACTCATTGGTCTGCTCTTTAATCACCTCCTCCTGGAGGTTAGAGGGGAAGTCTTGCCAGGCTACAGAGCAAGAAAATGCAGCCAGTCCTGATGAGACATTATAGAGGAGACTCAGGTAGTAGGGAGGAGGACCTCACATACCAGTGGACTAGGGCAGTGCCATAACGAATAAGGGGAAGAGAGGTTAGGACAGGGAGGGGATGAGGGAGCTGGATACAGCCTTGATACAAAGTGAATAAATTGTAATAAATAGTAAATAAGAAAAGAAATTGTGCCATACTTTCATCCAGCAAATGGAGTCATTTCCCTTGTCTACACAAAATGGACTTTTGGCTCTCCATTAACTGTAGCTCCTATCATGATATCAATTCTCCATTAACTGTAGCTCCTATCGTGATATCAAATCCAGGCTGGCATCCAGGTTCCCTCAAGAGGAAGTAAATGTAATTGTTATACATCTCAAAACTCCCACTTAGATTCCTGCCCCTTTCCAAACATCCTCATCTCCTTCTACACTATGCTAACTCCCAAACTGATCTAGAAACACCACCTCTGTCTTTTTATCTGTTAATTTATGTATGTATTCATTTCCATCAAAGCCTGCCTCCCTCCTCTTTTCTTGGTTTCACTCTTACACCCTCCCTTCCACTATCCCTATTTCTTCAGCAGGATGACAACCCCATGGACACCAACCCATCCTGCAAACAAAGTCTCAGCAGGACTAAGAGCATCCTTTCCCACTGAGGCCTGCCAAGACAGTACAGCTAGGGAAAAGAGCCCAAAGGCAGGCCATAGGGTCAGAAAGAGCCCACATTATAATTGTTAGGAGAGCCACATGATGATCTGCCACGTATGTGTAAAGGGCCGAGGTCCAGCCCAAAACTGATGGAGAAAATGTTTCCATCCCTGCCCCACCATCTCCATTATTTTCTAACATTCTCCCCTCTCTTCTAGACATTCTTGATCACATCAAGTCTGCTTCATTTTCTTTTGCTCTTAACTCTTCCAGATGTCTCTGAACATTTTTTCTCTCTTATTCTAATAACATGCGTCCCTGTAATAATGTACTGGCTACTGTTTTGGTGGGATCTTTATTGTGCCCTGCTCAAAGAGTTTGAATATTTATAACACATATCTTCTTAAGGAACTATTATTCAGCCCAAAACACATATTAGATGTTTCAAACAATATGCACATTATAACTTTTACTTAGAAAACACTTAATATCCCTCTGAATTAAATACTCAGATAGAGACAACAGCCAATGGTTGTCACACATATCAAGCAATAATGCAAGGATATGTTTTTAAATGTACCAACTCAGTTTCATGGTTAACAAAATGGAAAGTGTATGAGCATGTTATGAAACTCATTACTGTTTAAACTGAATCTATGTCAAATATTGAGAATTATGTTCCAAAGAAAACAATATAGTTAGAAACAATAACAACTTGCTGAAAACCAGAGAGTTCTTAGACTTTTGGGGTTGAAATTTGCACAGTTTCCAACTAAGCTTAGTGGTCATAGTAGATAAAACAATTAGATGGAGCAGAAAATAATCCTCCCTCATAACTTGGACAGATACAGTTTGAAGATATCCAGACAACATTCTCACATACAGCTCAGAGCATATCTCTCCTGACATGATAAGTTTGTGCCTTTGGGGGAATGCTACTGAATGTTGTAACTTGTGTAGCTTCCCAGGAAGCCACTCTTTGAGTTAAGACTTAGTTCACATGATCTGAAGGTATCAAGACAGAACACTTCCTGAAACCATTAGCCTATCATGAGAATCATAATAGTCATTTTAAAAATACCTTTACAGTGGGTCCTGGAATGAAGGAACTCTCAATGGGCATGAAATTAGCCTTTTCTCTCCTGGTACTGAACACCAAAGATGGCTTCAGTATCTTGTAGACCAACCACTGAAGTCTGAAGTTCCTGGAGTAGTTAGAGTGATAGAACACTGTGATGTCAACACTGTGAAGCTCAGGAAGTAACTGACAAACTGACACATGCATTTCATTTTCTTTCATACTCTTGGCTTCAAAATTATAGAAACATTTTTGACCATATGTTTGTATGGAATAACAGATTTTTACTGACATGTGTGCATATATGTATAATGTAGGATATATATATATGATAGATGATAAATAACTAGATGATAGACATTTATAGAACATTGAAGTATAGATAGAAAACTGTAATCATATGGATGCACAATAAGGGGAATAATTGTGTAAAACATTGTGAAATTCCTATTCATGCTCAAAGAGTTTCAATTCTTGATACTTTAACATAGTAAAAGTCCTCTTGATAAAATGTACCATACAGAAATCATGGACAGTGTGAACCTTAGAGACTAGCAGATGCAAAAATCACAGCATACTTTAAAGATGACGTGCTTTGCTGAGATAGTCAGAAAGCTTCATGCGTAGAGAAATAGGACAACTTCGAAGACTACAGAGGAGGACACATGCTTATTAATATATCATAAATCCTAGAGTCAAATAATTGTGACTGAAACAACATGGAAGATACTCTCATCCTTAAATATATAGTGTACACTGGTCGCATAATAATCATGTACAGATCATTTAAAATTAGAATGGTTATGTCTTCATTATGATTGTATTTTAGTGGTAGCAAAAAATTGTGCCTTCTGCAAACTGTGTATTTTCACTGATATGTGTAATTATACAGTACTAATTAAGAAACAAAATTCTGTTGTATTGAAAAGTTCTCCATAAAGATAGTCTCCTGAATAATCCTGAATTATTCTGAGTGATACATTGGAGTGTGGTAATTAAAAGCAAATCAGAAAGAAAACTATGTGTTGACATGCCATTCTCTTTCTAGAGAACATAAATAGATGTGAAGAAAATTGTCAGGTTTTCCTAATAATTTAAACATATTGGGTCTCAGGTAGGACATATATTTAGAAATGCCAGCTTTGGTCCTTCTCAGGATAGAGTAAAAAGGACTTTGGTGTTTAGAAACAAACATACTAACAACAGAAAAAAACAACATTCATCAAGAATTTTTTTTTATATTTTTGTCCAGAAAATGGAATCATTTTCCTTGTCTCTGACCAAAGAGAGTTATGGCTCTTCACTAGCCTGTGGGTCCTATCAGGATATCAACATCCATGATGGTACCTAATTTCCCTCAAGGGGAAGTAAATAGAATTATGATACATCTCAAAACTCCCGGCAAGATTCCTGTACCTTTCCAATCATCCTCCTGTCTTACTGTACTATGCTAACTCCCAAATGTTCTGGAAACACCACCTGTATTTTTTATCCATTAACTTATTATTCATTTTACATCCTCATCGAAGCATCCCTCCCTCCTCTCCTCCAATTCTTACCCTTACACCCTTCCCCTTAATCCTCCAGTTTTTCTCCGCATGGGGACAGCCCCATGGACTCCAACCCATCCTGGCACATAAAAGTCACACAGGACTAAGAGCACCCTCTCCCACTGAGAACAGACAAAAAGGATAGAGTCAGAAACCGCCACCATTCTAATTGTAAGGAGATCCGCATGATGACCAAGCTGCACATCAGCCACATATGTGTAAAGAGCCTAGGTCCAACCCAAAATTGATGGAGAAAATGTTTCTATCCCTGCCCCACCATCTCCATTATTTTCTAATATTCTCCTTTTCTTCTAGACAGTCTTGATCACTTCAAGTCTTCTTTATTTTCTTAGCTTCCAGATGTCTCTGAACATTTTCTCTCTCTTATCCTAATACCATAAGTCCCTGTAATAATGTATTGGCTACTGTTTTGGTGGGTTCTTTTTTCTGCCCTGCTCACAGTGTTTGAATACTTATAACATGTATTTCCTTATGTGACCATCACTCAGTCCAAAACACATATTACATGTTTCAAAGAATATACACATCACAGATTTTATTTAGAGAACCCTTAAGATCCCACTGGAACAAATACTCAGAGACAACAGCTGATTTTTGTCACACAAACCAAGAAACAATGCATTGATATATTAAAAAATATATACCAACTCAGTTTCATGATTAACAAAATTGACAGTGAATAAACATGTGATGAAATTCATTCCTGTTTGATCTGAATCTATGTCAAATATTGTAATTTATGTTCCAAAGAACACAATATGTGTTGGAAACAGTATGAATTTGCTGAAAACCAGAGAGTTCTTAGATTTTGGGGGTTGAAATTTGCACAGTTTCCAACTAAGCTTAGTGGTCATAGTAGGTAAAACAATTGATGGAGCAGAAAATAATCCTCTCTCATAACTTGGACAGATATATTTTGAAGATATCTAGACAACATTCTCACATACAGCACAGAGCATATCTCTCCTGAAATGATAACTTTGTGTCTTTGGGGGAATCCTACTGAATATTGCTAACATGTGTAGCTTCCCATGAAGCCATTCTCTTTATTTCTTTTTAAAAATAATTTTTATTTTTTATATTAATCACAGGTTATTTACTTTGTATCCCATCCCTAGCCTCCTCATTTCCTCCCAATCCCACCCACCCCCCTCATCTCCTCCCTGCACCTTTCCAAATCCACTGATAGGGAAGGTCCTCCTCCCCTTCCATCTGACCCTAGATTATGAGGTATCTTCAAAGACTGGCTGCAATGTTCTCCTCTGTAGCCTAGCAAGGCTGCTCCTCCCTCAGGGTGGGGTGGGGGGGGGATGGGAGGTCAAAGAGCCAGACATTGAGTTCATGTCAGAAACAGTCCCTGTTCCCCTTACTAGGGAACCCACATGGATACTGAGCTACCATGGGCTACATCTGAGCAGGGGTTCTAGGTTATATACATAGATGGTCTTTGGTTGGAGAAACAGTCTCATAAAAGGCCCCTGTGCCCTGATATATTTGGTCCTTGTGGAGCTCCTGTCCTCTGCAGGTCATACTAACTCCCCCTTCTTTCATATTATTCCCTACACTCTGCCCAAGATTTGGTTATGAGTCTCAGCATCTGCTTTGATACACTGCTAGGTAGAATCTTTCAGAGGTCCTCTGTGGTGGTAGGCTCCTGTCCTGTTACTTGTTTTCTCCTACTTCCAATGTCCATCCCAATTGTCTTTCTAAGTGAGGACTGATCATCTTACCCCGGGTCCTCTTTCTTGTTTATCTTCTTTAGGTGTACAGATTTTAGTAGGTTTATCCTATCTTATAGATCTAGTACCCACTTATAAATGAGTATATATCATATGTGTCTTTCTGCTCCTGGGATACTTCACTCAGGATGATATTTTCTAGATCCCACCATTTGCCTGCAAATTTCGTGATTTCCTTGTTTTTTAATTGTTGAGTATTATTCCTGTGTGTAAAAGTACCACAATTTCTGTATTCATTCCTCCGTTAATGGACATCTGGGTTGTTTCCAGGTTCTGGCTATTCTGAGTAAAGCTGCTAAGAACATGGTTGAGCAACTGTTCTTGTTGTGTACTTGTGCATATTTTGGATATATGCCTAGGAGTGGTATAGCTGGATCTTGAGGAAGGACTATTCCTAATTATCTGAGAAAGTGCCAAATTGATTTCTAAAGTGGTTGTACAAGTTTATATTCCCACCAGCAATGGAGGAGGGTTCCCCTTTCTCCACAACCTCTCCAGCATATGTTGTCACTTGAGTTTTTGACCCTAGCCATTCTGATAGGTGTAAGGTGAAATCTCAGGGACGTTTTTATTTGCATCTCCCTGATGGCTAAGGATGTTGAGCATCTCTGTAAGTGTTTCTCTGCCATTCTACATTCCTCTGCAGAGAATTCTCTGTTTAGCTCCTTACCCCATTTTTTTCTAATTGGATTGTTTGCTTTGTTGCTTTTTAACTTCTTTAGTTCTTTATAAATTCTGGATATTGGCCCTTGGTCAGATGTGGGTTGGTGAGTTTTCTTCCACTGGGTTCAGTATTCTCATTCTACGTTTTTCCCTATTTAAGATTACATAGACCACAGGTTGTGATCTAAAGTCCTTCTCCACATAGAGAATTTTGTTGACTGAGAAAGTAGCAACTGTAAATATTGATATTTTCTGAAAACTTGTGGTGCCAGAACAATAACAAAAACAAAAAAAGTACAAGCTGAAGCTCTAGGGCACCAATGAGTATCAAGAGGCTGTTTAACAGCAAGGGTCAGCTAGGCTCTGCAGTTCAAGGCATATGTAAATATGTCTGTAATTCATTAGAATGGCTTACCTGTAATGAAGTAGAAATGAAAGAATCGAATTAAACCCAATATCTATCACTACACACACACACACACACACACAAACCTCCAGATTTATCAAAGACCCCCATGTGAACTCTGGTTTATTTCCCCTTCTGAGTGAGATTGAAGCATCTGAGAACTCCTTGCTTCTTGGCGTTTTGGGGCCTGTGGATTGTATCATGGTTATCCTGTACTTTATGGCAAATATCAACATATAACTGAGCACATACCATGCGTATCTCTTTTTGGGTCTGGGCTGCCTCACTCAAGATGGTGTTTTCTAGTTCTGTCCACTGGCCTGCAAATTTCATGATGTCCTTATTTTTAATAGCTGAGTAGTATTCAATTGTATAAATGTACCACAGTGTCTTTATCCATTTTTTAGTAGAGGGACTTCTGGGCTGTTTCCAGTTTCTGGCTATTATGAATAAAGCTGCTATGAACATAGTTGAGCAAATGTCCATGTTATATGGTGGAACATCTTTTGGGTACCTGCCCAGGAGTGTTGCGGCTGGGTCTTGGGGTAAATCTATTCCCAACTTTCTGAAAAACCACCAAATTGATTTCCAAAATGGTTGTACAAGTTTGTGCTCTCACCAGCAATGGAGGAGGGTTCCCCTTCCTCCACACCCTCGCCAGCATGTGTTTTTGAGCTTAGCCAGTCTGACAAGTGTAAGATGGAATCTCAGAGTCCTTTTGATTTGCATTTCCCTGACGACTAAAGACTCTTAACATTTCTTTACGTGCTTCTTGACTATTAGAGATTCCTCTATTGAGAATTCTGTTTAGCTCTGTACCCCATTTTTAAATTGTTATTTGGTTTGTTGGTGTCTAATATCTTGAGTTATTTATAAACTTTGGATATTAATTCGCTGTTGGGTATAGAGTTAGTGAAGATCTTTTCTCATTCTGCAGGCTGCCATTTGTTCCTATTGTTTGTTCTTTGCCTTACAGAAGCAGTTCAGTTCTGTGAGGTTCCATTCACTAGTTATTGATCTTAGTGCATGAGCTGTTGGTATTCTGTTCAGGAAGCTGTCTCCTGTGCCAATGCATTCAAGGATTTCCCCACTTTTTCTGCTGTTAGATTTAATGTATTTGGTTTGTTTCTTTTTATAACAATATTGTATTAAATATCATTAGTTGAGCAAACATAGCATTTTTGTTCTTTTTAAATTTATTTTCATATTTATTACAATTTTTTCACTTTGTATCCCAGATGTATTCCTCTCCCACATTCCCTCCCAATCCTATTCTCTCTTCCTCTTCCCCTCCCATAGTCCTTCCCAAGTGCACTGGTAGGGTAGGCCCTCCTCCCCTTCCATCTGACCCTAGCTTATCAGGTCACATCCAGACTGGCTGCATTGTCTTCCTCTGTTCCCTGGCAAGGCTGCTCCTCCCTCAGGGGGAGAAGGGAGCCAGCCACTGAGTTCGTGTCAGAGACAGTCCCTGTTTCCCTTACTAGGGAACCCACTTGGAGGCTGAGCTGCCATGGGCTACATCTGTGCAGGGGTTCTAGGTTATATCCATGAATGGTCCTTGGTTGGAGTATCGGTCTCAGAAAAGACCTCTGGGCTCAGATTTCTTGGTTCTGTTGCTCTCTTTGTGGAGCTCCTGTCCACCGCAACCCCTTCCCAAGTCTTTCTATCTCCCCCTTCTTTTATAAGATTCCCTGAACTCTGCCCGAAGTTTGGCTATGAATCTCAGCATCTGTTTTAATAGCCTGCTGGGTAGAGTCTTTCAGAGGCCCTCTGAGGTAAGATCCTGTCCTGTTCTCTGTTTTCTCCCTCTTCCGATGTCGATCCCCTTTGCCTTTCTGAATGAGGACTGGTCATCTTACCCAGCGTCCTCTTTCTTGCTTAGCTCCTTTACATGTACACATTTTATTATGTTTATCCTATATTGTATGTCTAATATGCACTTATAAGTGAGTATATGCCATGTGTGTCTTTCTGCTTCTAGGATACTTCACTCAGGATGATCTTTTCTAGATCCCACTATTTGCCTGCAAATCTCATTATTTCCTTGTTTTTAATTGCTAAGTAGTATTCCATTGTATAAATGTATCCATTCCTCAGTTGAGGGACATCTGGGTTGTTTCCAGATTCTGGCTATTACAAATAAAGTTGCTATGAACATGGTTAGCAAATGTCCTTGCTGTATACTTGAGCATAGTTTGGATATATGTCTAGGAGCAGTATAGCTGGATCTTGAGGTAGCATTATTCCTAATTGAATGAGAAAGTGCCAGACTCTACCCAGCTGAGTATTAAAGTGGATGATGAGACTCATAGCCAAACTTTGAGAAGAGTACAGGGAATCTTATGAAAAAAAGGGGGAGATAGAAAGACCTGGAAGGGTCTGGAGCTCCACAAGGAGAACAACAGAACCAAGAAATCTGGGCCCAGGGATCTTTTCTGAGACTGATACTCCAACCAAGGACCATTCATTGAGATAATCTAGAACCCCTGCACAGATGTAACCTGTGGCAGCTCAATCTCTAAGTGGGTTCCCTAGTAAGGGGAACAGGGGCTGTCTCTGACATGAACTCAATGGCTGGTCTTTGATCACTTCCCCCTAAGGTGTGGGAAGCCTTACCAGGCCACAGAGGAAGACTATGAAAGACAGTCCTGATGAGACATGATAGGCTAGGGTCAGATGGAAGGGGAGGAGGTCCTCCCTATCAGTGGACTGGGGAAGGGGCATGGGAGGAGATGAGAGAGGGAGGGGAGGGTTGGGAGGGGATTAGAATGGGTAAACATTTATTATAATTATAAATTATAATAAATGGAAAATTATATTTAAAAAAAAGACCTAGAGAGGACAGGAGTTCTACAAGGAGACCAACAGAGCCAAAAAAGTTGGGCCCATGGGTCCTGCAGAGACTGATGAATCAACCAAGGACCATGCATGGAGAGGACCTACACCCTCTGCTCAGATGTAGCCCATAGACAACTCAGTGTCCATAGGGGCTCCCTAGTAAAGGGAACAGGAACAATCTCTGGCATGAACTGGGTTGCCTGCCCTTTAATCACTTTCCCCTAGCAAAGTGGCCTTACTAAGACCAGAGAAAGAGGATCACCACAGTACTGATGAGACTTGATAGGCTAGGATCAGATAGTAGGGGAGAAGGACCTCCCCTATCAGTGGACTAAGGGAGGGGTATAGAGGGGAAAAGTAAGGGAGAGTGGAGCCAGGAGGAGATGAGGGTGGGTGTTACAGCCAGAGTACAAAGTGAATAAATTTTAATTATTATTATTATTAATAGTTTTAAAACTATTTCTTAGTGATCATCTGTATCTTGCTGTCATTTGTTGTGATGTCTTCAGTTTCATCTCTAATTTTACTAAATGGTGTTTTCTCTTGGCTAGTTTGGCAAGGGATTCAACAATCTTATCTATTTTTTTCGAGAAACCAACTCTATTTCATTATTTGTATCACTCTTTTAGTTTCCACTTTATTAATTTCTCCCTTAATTTTTAATGAACTTTTTGACATCTACTGCTTTTAGTTTTAGCTTCTCCTTTGGATGCATCATTGAGTTGTTTGAGATCTTTCCGATTTTTAATGTAACCACGAAAGTTTTGTGTCTTTCTTTTATGAATGTCTTTGCATATCATAAAAATTCTTATAAGTTGTACTATCATTTCATTTTGATTATAGAAAAATTTTGTTTCCTCATCAATTGGTTCAGTGACTGATATTTCAAGAGTACTTTTCAATTCATATATATTTGTATAATTTCTCTTTCTATTGATTTCTAGTTTTAGTCCTCTCTGCTCTGATAAAATAGAAATTATTTTGAATTGGCTAAGACTTTCTACCAGTGTGTGGTCTCAGTCTCACCTGGCTCCCCCTTGGGATACAACCTAAAGGATTAGAGTAGTTTGATCCTGCAATCCTTAAAAAGAGAAGACCAATTTTCTCTTACACTATGGCTTGTCAACATGACTTAACAGATGGAAAAGAATGTCCAAAGATGGTACTTTCTTCAGCTTGCTATATTCAGTAAATTAGAGCCTAATTCAGACTATGTATGCTGTGGGCAAGTCTCCTTTACCTTTACACATTTGTCACTGAGTCAATGTCCTATATGGAATTAAAATTAAGTACAATCTGGTTTGTAATAAATGGAAGCTTCAGCACCATCAAACTACATCTTCCTATGGATCCAAAAACAAGCCACCAATCCAGCCTGCACCACTAGATTTTTTCTCTCTCTCTCTTCCCTGGGTCCTTCAGGATTAAGTGACTGTTTGTTAGCTACTTCTGTTCTTCAGAGGAGTGGATATCCAAAACTGTAACCACAGGGTTAACATATAAAATTTTTGGTTCTCTCTGTCTCTCTGTCTCTCTGTCTCTCTGTCTCTGTCTCTGTCTCTGTCTCTGTCTCTCTCTCTCTCTCTCTCTCTATATATATATATATATATATGTGTGTGTGTGTGTGTGTTTATATATATGCACACACACACTTATTTCTTTTTTGCCTTTCTTTACTTATACAAAATACTTCACTGCCTAAGGTCATTGGAAGCTTTGTCATCTTGGCCATCTCTTGCTAGAACACAGCATTCTGTAGTTTCACTCATGTGAAACCAAATGAAAATGTTTAACAGAAGCCTTCTGCAAATCATTTGTCAGCATGCATCACTGCTGTTTCATAATTATGGATGAATGTGACCCACTGCTCCAAGCTCCTGCGACCTTTACTTCTCTGCCATGAGGCATTGTACACTTGAACTGTGAACCAGGATAAACTCTTCCTTCCTAAGCTTGCTTTTGTTGAGCTGTTTTAGCACAGCAACTAAAAAAGAAACTGAGACACTCCATTTTGGACCTTGGGGAAAATGTTCCTGCTTTGCTCTTGTTTCAGGTCTTCTGATATTCTCTTTGAGGCATCACAGTTCTGTTAAACCACAGCTGAATATGACTAAATACTTCATAATGTTTTCTAGTTTACCAATCCATTGGGTTTCCTACAGAGAAACAAGCCTTCCTGGTGAGAGTCTCTGGACTTGTATTCTCTTCCTGTCTGGACTTCAGCTTCCTGCTTCTTCAGGGAAGCAGAATGTGCCTTGTCAGTTCTCTGATTCTCTACTGCAAAGCACAGATATACCCACGCTTGTAAAGAAGATTGAAAACAACAGTTCGGTCAGGAGCCTGCTACCACCACTGTTACATGCCTTCTACTTTGGAGTATTGACTCTTTCTCAAGGATCTTGCATATATTTTCAC
>CM053763.1:92170347-92191812 GCA_028658305.1 Pachyuromys duprasi
TACCCACGCTTGTAAAGAAGATTGAAAACAACAGTTCGGTCAGGAGCCTGCTACCACCACTGTTACATGCCTTCTACTTTGGAGTATTGACTCTTTCTCAAGGATCTTGCATATATTTTCACCCGTATTTGCCCTACAAGGGAGGCTTGCCTGATGCTGTGAGTGAGAAGGACGACTCTGGCTTCTACTCAAAAGAAATGATGTAGGGGAGACTGAAAGGAAAAATTCAATCTCCTCTTAAGAGGTGAATAGGGTTCTGCATCCAGATAACCAGGAACCCGTGTCTGACTCAGCACACAAGTTTAGAAAATTGTTCTCTTTCTGCTATGACCCCAGAGAGAGCGTAAGCTGTGCCTTGATTTTAGTAAGGAAAACATTTCCATGGCAGATACTTGTCCCCTATTCACTGAGATTTAAGGGGATATTTTTGGATTAAAAGAAAATGAAACATTTCCCCCCAAGGAAACATGAATATGCTGTAATAGAAAATAAGTCCCTGAAGTTAAAACTTTATTGCATAATAACTCAAAAACTTTATTGAATTCTTGCCTTGTGAAAAGAGGCATGAACTGTAACAGCTAGCGTACAAACACCTTAAGGTGTTAGTCACTAAACTTCAAAAGACTTGACATAAACCATCTAACAGAACACCAAGTATAAGAAGCCCTATTATGAGTTCTTGGTCAGGGTTGTCCAACACTTACAGGCTTTTGATGTTGGTCTTGGTTCCCCACCCCCACCCCCAAAAAAGGAACGATGGTGGTGGTGACCATGCAGCATCTGCAGGGAGTGGTGCATGGGTGTTTTGTTGATGGGACTCCACGCAGCAAGGCCCATGGAAACGCCTTCCTACTTGGCAAGGACCTGTGGGTAAATTTTGGTGGCCTTTATACTTATTACCTAGAACATATGTGCTACAGGTTCTCCTTGCTTTCACTATACTATTTATACTCAGAGCAATATAGTTTCACTTTGTTGGTCATGAGCAAAACCAAAAGCACACAGGCTGAAAGCCCTATGAGTGATTCTATGTTTTTCTTAAAATTTTTTTGAGGGGTAAAACCCTCCTTTCCTCTCTCTGCTTCTATCAATCCTCCTGATGTGACCATTAATCCTGAGTATTTTGGGACATGTAATCATATCCCTAGAGAAACAGCTACAGTCACACTGAGTAGGCCTGTGGCAGATGTAAAGAGCAATATGTCCTGCTTGCAAAACTGCCCTGTGCTTGATCAATAGAGGCTTAAAAATTGGTTCTTGGGAAGATGGAATTGATAGGTGCATATCCGGAAAGGTTGCTTGGTTCAATGAGCACATCTCTGTCTGCGATCAAAAAGTATGATGACAGAGGGGTGCTATCTGATGAGTGGACTTACACCCACAAATGTTTAATCTTTCTCTCACCTTGCATAACTGTGTGATCAGCTGGGTATGTGCTCATGTCCACAGAGCATGCCTGGCTATACATTTATTTTTGGCTTTCTGAAATTGTGCTTTGTAGTGCAAAATACAGTTGAGGGGTGATTGACCCAGCAGGAGAGGAGAAGGAGGAACAAAAACTATTGGGGGAACATAGCAACGATGACGCCTTTAGAGTAATGACATTATGATTTCTAAAATAACCAACATATATCAGTCCTCAGGAGAGCAGGCTTGTGATTGTATAAATAAAGAAGGTTTGAGCTATCCGGGGCCATTTGTCCCAACTTCAAAGGTGGTCAGGGTCTTCATTTTCTCTGACACCACACTTCTGTCCTCAGGTTCCAGGGCCCTACTAGCACTGGTAGCATGCAGGGTGGAAAACATGTCTCTATTAATAAAGATACCAAAAACTTTAGACTGAGGGACCAGAGGATCTGATCTGGATCTGACTTGAAAGCCTCCTCCCTGAGGACTAGCTTTCATAGTACCAAAAAGTGCTGTGCATGCTTCCAAAGGAGGGAGGCAAGCAATACTTTTACCCAGCTATGATGCCTATGACCCACAGTGACCAGTGGGGTACAAGAGTGGTATGCATAGTTTGATAGTAATCAACAGCTCTCTAATTAGATTTGAGACCCACTCAACAAGAGGGAAATCACGCTTTTCCTGGAACAGGAAACCTAGCCAGCTACCCAGGGCCAGTCATCATGATGAATCTTGGAGGAGCATCTACAACTGTCACTTTACTAAACCAATATAATCCTTAACTGCATTCTAAGTATTTATATTTATAACCACAGATAAGTATGGTCACCTTTCATCAAGAAAACTTCACTTTGTAAATGATGCAATTATATTATAATCTCAAAAAATAACAAAGAAATACAGAAATACTGTATCACTAACAGGTGGAGACCATTATAGAAAACCACAACTGACGGAGTATAAAGTGGTAAAGCCTAGTTCCAATGGATACATCTCCAACAATTCCTACGCCTCTTATTGTAGAAGAAGGGGCAGAAAGATTATGAGAGGCAGCGGATCAGGGAGTTTGCTGTGAGATTGTATCTTTTAAAAATGTCAAAGAAGCTACACCTATTAAGTCTTACCTGAATGACTTCCTAAATAAGACCTGAACAACCTTGACACCAATAGTATGCTAAAATGGAAGGGAGAAATTTCCTTTAAGAAAGAGCATACTAATTGGTTATTCAATACCAAATAGTCAACCCAGAAAACATATATATATATATATATATATATATATATATGTATATATATATCAGGAACTATATGTGTCAGTGACATTATACAGAATAACGTATAAATATATAATTAAATATATATTTTATTATATATATATATATATAATTAAAAGAAGTCATAAATTTTAAAGAGAGCAGGGAAGGTACCTGAGAGAGGTTGGAAGGCAGAAAGGGAAGGGAGAAATAATGCAATTGTATTATAATCTCAAAAAAGTAATAGTAAAAAAGACTAAATGTGCATTATCAACAGGGGCAATATTATAATACTAAAAGCCTAAATACTAAGGCAGACAACAAGAGCTTATTACCTCCCACATGCAAAGTTTGTGCTCTTTTGCTGCATTGGTCTCTTCAGAAACTTGTTGACCTTAGGGGTCACTGAGTTTCTCTGTACTTCTACCACATGGCTCTTATATACTGTACCAAATGGTAAAAATAAAAATGAGTATAAGTGTTTAGTATCAGTATTCTTCCTCGGGAAACCCTAGTAAGTCTTTTCTCTCATTATTTGGCCAAAATCAAGTTTTATGCTTACTCCTAAATCATCCATTTCACTCGTAATTTGTAATAGGCATTTCTTACGGTAAAGTGGCCAGCACCAGATCATTTGTTTGAATACTTGGTAGCTGGTCTCCAACAGGCGGCATTTTGAGAGGATATGAAACCTGTTAGACATGGAGCTTTAATTCGTGGATGTGGGGCCATGGAAGTGAACTTTGAGAGTCAGAACAGCCCACCTTTTGCTTCCTGGTATGCCTAGGTACAACAAGCTAGCTCCTGTCACTAGAATTAAAGCCACCATGTTTTCCATGCCGTGATATACTAATGCCTTAAAACCATGAGCAATCCAAAACCTTCCTCCTTTTTTTTTCTTTCTCATTTCATTCTGTTGCTGTGACAAATGGTGTGATGAAAAGCAGCTAGGAAACTATTCCTGCTTACGGTTCAGAATCCATCACTGAGGAAACTCAGGGCAGGAACCCAAGGTAGCCTGCTCGCTAGCCCACACGGCATTATTGTTATGGAGCTTGAGAACATTGAGAGACCACAAGGATGCCATCCAGTTTTAATCAGTCACGTTTTATTTAAGCTGCAGCTGAGCACAACCCTTTTAATCAGATTGGAGATGGCTGTCCTCACTGAAGCAAAAGCCACAGTCACACAATTACTTCATTCCTGCAGATGTGCACTTTTGTGGGTTTGAAATAATGTCCTGTGTCTTTTGCAGAATTAAGCAATTTTACAGAAGCCAAATAAGCAGTTAGTTAACCATCTCACAACAGCAAAGGGATGCTTCAGTGGTCAGCATTCCTGGAACACCTTAACAGTCTTAACCTCCTGGAATAGTATTAACAGACTCAAGTTGCAGGCGGGGTGCCCTCAGGCCTCTACGATGGTTGCTTTGGTCAAAATGGAGTCACTTTAGCTGCAACATTCTCCACTGGTGCTCTGGCTCCTATGAATCAAATTATTGATTCACATACATGTTGGACTAAAGGATGATACTGAGCATGTAAGGTCTGTAAGGTTAATATCGTAATTATGTTAACTCTCCTTTTTATATATGTAAGTAGCCAATCTATGATACAAGGGTCTGTGGTAATACTCAGAAGCAAAGGAAGGAGGAGGGATCTCGCTATTGCAGGTAAGAGTGTGATGAACCACAGGGAAGTGTCAGAGGCCTTTCGGAGACTGATACTCAAACCAAGGACCATTCATGGATATAACCTAGATAACCTAGAACTCCTGCTCAGATGTAGCCCATGGCAGCTCAGTATCCAAGTGGGTTCTCGAGTAAGGGGAACAGGGACCATCTCTGACATGAACTCAGTGGCTGGTTCTTTGATCACCTCCCCCTGAGGGGGGGGGCAGCCTTGCAAGGCTACAGAGGAGGACAATGCAGCCAGTCCTGATGAGACCTGATAGGCTAAGGTCAGATGATAGTGGAGGACCTCCCCTATCAGTGGACTTGGAGAGGGGTATGGGAGGAGCTGAGGTAGGGAGGGTGGAGTTAAGAGTAAATGAGGGAAGGTGCTACAGTTGGGATAGAGTGAACAAACTGTAATTAGCATAAAAATAAAAATTTAATTTAACAAAAAGAGTTAGAGGTCTCAGTCCATTCTTTTCATCTCTGGTACAGATTCTTTTGATTTGGGGGTGAAGGGTGCCTGGGCTTCAAATTTTTATACTACATAGTTGCCTTAATCAAGATGGTTGTGAAGTCACGTGGCATTTCCTGTATTTAACCTTAGTAAAGATGGCTAATAGCCACATGGTTGCTTCCATCCTGATGATGTAAGTCATCGGCCAAGATGGCAGAAATCCACATGATCGCTGTTTACTCCAAGATGAGTCTATCAATCACACAACCCCGTTTTCTTTTTCTTTTCTTGAAAAAACATAAACAAGAGTTAAACTCAAGTTACTTATTCAATATACTGTAGATTTTTAACTAGCAAGCTTTTTGCTACACGTTTTCAATTAACTTTTTGTTACGGATTTTAGAAACCATACTCAATGAACTTACAAATCTTGAGATACAGAAAGTTTACACAATAATTTTACAAGTATTAAAATAAAGATTGTACTTTAGCGAAAGTTTTAGGGAGTTAAAACCAAGAAAGAAGTGAAAGATAAGCAGCAGTAATTCCCATTGGGTATAATTTACTCCTTAGCTGTTTTAAAGCACATATTGTTTTCCTGGGCTGTTCTGCTTTGACCCAGGACAGAGATTTGGGAAGAGATTTTTAAATAACCATGCTCAGGTCAAGAGAGAGAGGGCTACAACCTAACTCCAAAGCCAACCTCCTCCTCCTCCTTTTTTTTTTTAAGAGTAGAACAGACTAAAGCAACATTTTAATATTATCCACATCTAAAAGACACCTAAATCCCTGCGAAACTGAGTTTAGTGATTAGACGGAAAGACCAGAGCAAGCAGAGAACAAGAAGGCTCAGAATAAAAGATTAGGGGATCATTTGTTTGTGTAATGGCAGAAGTTGTGTCAGTCGTTAAGAAGTTGGAAGTCTGGTGGCCGTCAAGATGGTCCACAGGGGGAGATCCAAGATGGTGGTGAATAGCACGCCCCGTTATCTAAGGAGCAGATCTGAAACTCCGAAATTGTTGAGTGAAGGAGCAGCTGAACCCAGAACATCGACATTGAGGCTTCTGGGGAGAAAAGGGACAAACCCACAGCTGAGACCATTAGGATTCAGGTCAACCGTGGACTTCTCTGCGGACTTCTCCTGGGACTCAGGCACTACTACTCGACAGTGGAGGCAGCAGAGGCAGCCCACAGTGCACGCAGCTCCTAGCACAGAGCACTGTGCTGGCTGCTCCTAGCACAGAACCCTCTGCTTGATATTTGAGACAGAGAACACTAAATCCCCCAGCACTTCCCTTCGACAGGCCTCCCTTCTTCCTCTGCAGAGGTGGCCCCCAGATCCCGCCACAGAGCGCAATGCCCAGTGCTCAGTGCCCGCAGCTCCTAGCACAGAGTGCAGTGCCAGCAGCTTCACCAGGCCAACCAGGCCTGAGGCTCCCCAGGCCCTTCCAGAAGGCGTCTGTCCAAGCGGCTTCCTACTTCTGCCACAGTGGCTGGACTCCCAGTGTACTGCAATACCAGCCCCCAAGTTCTTCAGCAACATAGGGATTCAGGGGACAGCGTTATCAACATTGAAACCCCTGCTCTGCGGGACTACCAGTGAAGCCCAGGCAAACGACTCCTGGATCCCAGATAGATCTGAACCATAGAACAACAGTATAACTGGACTGTAGACCACTGGGGTATTCAGGAAATTGACACAGGCACATTGGGCCTGCAAACAGTGGCCACAAACTGTGCCTGCACCCATGAACAGTTAGCATCTGCACCCGCTCCTGCCCCAGCACTCCACCCCCACATTCCAAGCATCTACACTCTCTAGCACTCTGTCCTTCAAGAAACACTTCCACACACATGCCCATGATTGCTCCCCACAACTGTGAGTCTATGCCAGTGGCCCTTCCTCCCTTAGATACAGATGAAACACCAACAAAAACTCTCAAACCAGTGGCCAGCACTCATCTTCCTGAAGAATACTCCGGACACCAGAGAAAGATGGACCCAGTCTGAAGTATAGGCTCCAGGAACAAACAGTGAAGGTTATGGAGAAGCAGATGGCCAAAGGTCAGTGTAAGAACACATCCAACAAAAATAAGGACATCATGGCTCCACCAGCAACCTCCCAAATCAATGGATATTTCAATTCATAGGAAACACAGGAAAATGACTTTAAAGCTATGCTTATCCAATTATTAGAGGCACAAAAAGAGGAAACTAACAAATCTCTCAGAGAAATAGCCACACAAGTGGAGGCAAATAAAAGACGAAATGAAGAAAGCTCTGAAAGAAATACAGGCAAATACAACCAAACAAATAGAGGCACAAGTAGAGGCACATTTAGTGGCATATAGAGAGGAAACAAAAAAAAATAGAAGCCAGCATGGAAGGACAGGAATCCACATTCAAACAGATGAAGGAAATGGTGCAAGACATAAAAACAGAATTAAAATCAATAAAGAAAACCCAAACAGAGAAAACCCTGGAGCTGGAGAACTTAGAGAAAAGATCAGGAACCACAAAGTTAAGCATCACCAATAGAATACAAGAGATGGAAGAGAGAATCTCAGTTGCTGAAGATACACTTGCAGAAATCGATACTTCTCTCAAAGAAAAAGTAAAATCAGAAAAGCCCCAAACACAAAATATCCAAGAAATCAAGGATGCCCTGAAAAAACAAAATCTAAGAATAATAGGAATTGATGAAAAAGAAGATTCCAGGCTGCAAAATATTTTCAAGAAAGTCATAGAAGCAAAGATATGTCCATAAACATACAAGAGGCCTATAGAACAACAAATAAACTAAACCAGAAAGGAAACTCTTCACATCACATCATATTCAAAACACCAAACCTACATAACAAAGAAAAAAATATTAAAGGCAGCAAGGGAAAAAGGCCAAGTAACATATAAAGGTAGACCTATCAGAATCACACTAGATTTTTCAACAGAAACTATGAAAGCCAGAAGGGCCTGGGCAGATGTCATGCAGACTTTAAGGGACCACAGATGGCAAACCAGACTACTCTATCCAGCAAAGCTTTCAATCAACATAGATGGAGAGAGCAAAATATTCCATGACAAAACTAAATTTAAACAATATCTACACAGCAACCCAGACCTACAGAAGATACTAGAAGGAAAACTTCAATCCAACAAAAATAACTACACCCAAGAAAACATAGGATACACATAACTTTCACACACACACACACACACACACACACACACACACAAAAACTAAAAGAAAACAAGCAATGAATCACAGTAACACCACCAACTCCACAATAAAAGGAACTAACATTCATTGGTCACTATTATCTATCAACATCAATGGACTCAACTCTCCAATAAAAAGACACAGACTAACAGAATGGTTGCAGAAACAGAATCCAACATTCTGCTGCATCCAAGAAGCACACCTCTGCAACCAAGATAAACACTACCTCAGAGTTAAGGGCTGGAAAAATGTTTTTCAAGCAAATGGACTCAGAAAACAAGCAGGGGTAGCTATACTACTATCTAATAAAATAGACTTTCAACCAAAATTAATCAAAAAAGATAAGGAGGGGCACTTCATCCTCATCAAAGGAAAAATCCACCAGGAGAACATCACAATTCTGAACATCTATGCCCCAAATACAAGAGCTCCTACATTTGTAAATGAAACATCATTAAAGCTTAAATCTCACATCAATCCCAACACCTTAATTGTGGGAGACTTCAACACTATACTCTCACCTAGGGACAGATCATCTAGACAAAAGCTAAATAGGAAAATAAAGGCACTTACAGAGGACCTAAATCAAATGGACCTAATAGATGTCTACCGCACTTTTCACCCAAATTCAAGAGTACACCTTCTTTTCAGCGCCTCATGGAACCTTCTCCAAAATAGACCATGTAGTTGGTCACAAAGCCTCAGCAAATATAAGAAGATTGAAATAATCCCTTGTATCCTATCTGACCACCATGGACTAAAGCTGGACCTCAACAACAACATAAATAGCAAAAAGCCTACATACACATGGAAACTGAACAACTTGCTACTCAATGACAGCTGGGTTAGGTAAGAAATAAAGAAAGAAATTAAAGACTCCCTAGAATTCAATGAAAATGAAGGCACAACATACCCAAACTTGTGGGACACAATGAAAGCAGTGCTAAAAAGAAAATTCATAGCACTAAGTACCTTCAAGAAGAAATTTGAAATATCTCACACAAGCAACTTAATGGCCCAAGTGAAAGTCCTAGAAAAGAAGAAGAAGAAGAAGAAGAAGAAGAAGAAGAAGAAGAAGAAGAAGAAGAAGAAGAAGAAGAAGCAGAGACACCCAAGAGGAGTAGATGGCTGGAAATAATCAAACACAGGGCTGAAATCAATAAATTCAAATTAAATAAAACTATTCAAAGAACCAACAAAACCAAGAGCTGGTTCTTTCAGAAAATCAACAAGATAGACAAACCCTTAGCCAAATTAACTAAAAGGCAGAGAGACACTATCCAAATCAGCAAAATCAGAAACGAAAAGAGGGACATAACAACAGACACTGATAAAATCCAAACAATCATTAGGTCATAATACAAAAGCCTATATGCCACAAAATTTGAAAATCTAAAGGAAATGGACAATTTTCTTGATAGATTCCATTTACCAAAATTAAATCAAGATCAGGTAGAAAGGTTGAATACTCCTATATCCTCCAAGAAAATAGAAGCAGTCATCAAAATTCTCCCTTCCATGAGGAGGGCCTCCCTTATCCATGGACTTGGAGAGGGGCATTGGAGGAGATGAAGAGGAGAGAGTGGAATTGGGAAGGGAGGAGGGAGGGAGCTACAGCTGGGATACAAAGTGAATAAACTGTAGTTAATATAAAAAATAAAAATTTAATTAAAGAAATAAGAAGCTAAATTTAAATAGCTTTCAATAAAACATCTGAAATAACACTGATTATATACTGAAATATGTAAAATATGTGTGTATATATAAATGTATGTACACATGTATATTCTTATAGAAAGTAGGTTGTTTGCTGTTATTAAAAATATATGTATGTACAAAAAAAAATCTCCCCAAAAAAGCCCAGGACCAGATGGTTTCAGGGCAGAATTCTACCAGACCTTTGAAAAAGTGCCAACTCCAATTCTCTTCAAACTATTCCACAAAATAGAAACAGAAGGAACAGTACCAAACTCATTCTATGAAGCCACAGTCACCTTGATACCTAAACCACACAAAGACCCAACAAAAAAAGAGAACCTCAGACCTATCTATCTCTCATATGAACACTGATGCAAAAATACTCAATAAAATACTGGCAAACCAAATCCAAGAATACATAAAAGATATCATCCACCATGACCAAGCAGGCTTCATCCCAGGCATGCAAGGATGGTTCGATATACGGAAATCCATCAATGTAGTCTACCATATAAACAAACTGAAGGAAAAAAACCACATGATCATCTCCCTAGATGCCGAAAAAGCATTTGACAAAATCCAACATCCATTCATGTTTTAAATCTTGGAGAGATCAGGGATACAAGGCACATACCTAAACATAGTAAAGGCAATATACAACAAGCATATAGCCAACATCAAACTCAATGGAGAGAAACTTAAATCAATCCCACTGAAATCAGGGACAAGGCAAGGATGTCCATTGTCTCCATATCTCTTCAACATAGTACTTGAAGTCCTAGCTAGAGCAATACGACAACTAAAGGAAATCAAGGGGATACAAATCAGAAATGAAGACATCAAAGTATCACTATTTGCAGATGATATGATAGTACACATGAGTGACCCCAAAAAGTTCAACCAGAGAACTCCTTCAGTTGATAAACACCTTCAGCAAAGTGACTGGATACAAAATTAACTCAAAAAAAAAAAAAAAAAAAAGAGAAGCCCTCCTGTATACCAAAGACAAAAGGGCCGAGAAAGAAATTAGGGAAACAACACCCTTCACAATAGCCATTAAGAACATAAAGTACTTTGGTATGACTCTAACCAATAAAGTGAAAGACCTGTTTGAAAAAAACTTCAGATCTCTGAAGAAAGAAATTGAAGAAGATATCAGAAGATGGAAAGATCTCCTGTGTTCATGGATTGGTAGAATTAAGATAGTGAAAATGGCCATCCTGCGAAAAGCAATCTACAGATTCAATGCAATTACCATCAAAATACCAACACAAGTCTTTACAGAACTTGAAAGAAAACTCTCAACTTCATATGGAAAAACAAAAAACCCAAAATTGCCAAAAAAGATCCTGTACAACAACAGATCATCGGGAGGTATCTCCATCCCTGATCTCAAGCTGTACTACAAAGCAATAGTAATAAAAACTGCATGGTATTGGCATAGACACAGAATAGTGGATCAATGGAATCAAGTAGAATACCCAGAAATAAACCCACATACCTATGAACACTTGATTTTTGACGGCAAAACCATACAATGGAAAAAAGACAGTATTCTTAACAAATGGTGCTGGTCTAACTGGATATCTACATGTAGAAAAATGCAAATAGATCCATATTTATCACCCTGCACAAACTAGAGTCCAAGTGGACCAAAGACCTCAATATAAAACCAGACACACTAAACCTGTTAGAGGAAAAAGTGGGGAAGAGCCTTGAACTCACTGGCACAGGAGACACCTTCCTGACCCGAACACCAACAGCACAGGCTCTAAGGTCAACAATAATTAAATGGGACCTCATGAAATCGAAAAGTTTCTGTAAAGCAAAGGACACTGTCATCAGAACAAAATGACAGACTACAGACCAGGAAAGGATCTTCACCAACCCTATATCTGACCAAGGACCAATATCCAGAATATACAAGGAACTCAAGAAGTTAAAAAGCAACAAATTAAGTAATCCAATTATTAATGGGGTACAGAACTAAACAGAGAATTCTCAGTAGAGGAATGTCCAATGGCAGAGAAACACTTAAAGAAATGCTCAACATCCTTAGTCATCAGGGAAATGAAAATCAACATGACCCTGAGATTTCACTTGACACCCATCAGGATGGCTAAGATCAAAAAGTCAAGTGACAACACATGCTGGAGAGGTTGTGGAGAAAGGGAACCCTCCTCCATTGATGGTGGGACTGTAAACTTGTACAACCACTTTGGAAATCAATTTGGTGCTTTCTCAGAAAATTAGGAATAGCGCTTCCTCAAGATCCAGCTATACCACTCCTAGGCATATATCCAAAATATACTCAAGTACACAACAAGGACATTTGTTCAACCATGTTCATTGCAGCTTTATTCATAATAGCCAGGACCTGGAAACAACCCAGATGTCTCTCAACTGAGGAATGGTTACAGAAATTGTACAATTACACAATAGAATACTACTCAGCAATTAAAAAGAAGGAAATCATGAAATGAAATGGTGGGAATCTAGAAAAGATCATCCTGAGTGGGGTGCCCCAGAAACAGAAAGACACACAGGGTATATACTCACTTATAAGTGGATACTAGACATATAATATAGGATAAACCTACAAAAATCTGTACACCTAAAGAAGCTGAGCTAGGAGGACCCTGGGTAAGATGAACAATCTTCACTAAGAAAGGCAAATGGGACGGACATTGGAAGAAGAAAACAGGAAACAGGACAGGAGCCTACACAGAGTGTCTTGAAAGACTCCACCCAGCAGTGTATCAAAACAGATACTGGGACTAATTACCAAACTTTGGGCAGAGTGCAGGGAATCATATGAAAGAAGGGGGGAGGGGGTAGTGAGACCTGGAGAGGACAGGAGCTCCACAAAGAGAGCAACAGAACCAAGAAATCTGAGCCCAGAGGTCTTTTCTGAGACTGATACTCCAACCAAGGACCATTCATGGATATAACCTAGAACCCCTGCTCAGATGTAGGCCATGGCAGCTCAGCCTCCAAGTGGGTTCCCTAGTAAGGGGAACAGGGACTGTCTCTGATAGGAACTCAGTGGCTAGCTTTTTGACTGTCTCCCCCGATAGGGGAGCAGCCCTGCCAGGCCACAGAGGAGGACTATGCAGCTTGTTCTGATAAGACCTGATAAGCTAGGGTCAGATGGAAGGGGAGGAGGACCTTCCCTATCGGTGGACCTGGAGAGGAGCATGGGCGGAGATGAGGGAGGGAGGGTGGGGTTGGAAGGGAATGCGGGAGTGAGCTACAGCTGGGATACAAAGTGAATAAACTGTAATGAATATAAAAAATGAAAATTTAATTTAAAATAAAAGAAAGATGGAACCCGGGGGCCTGTGCAAAGGCCACTGCGGCAGCACAGGGACCATCAGGCAGCGTAACAAGGAGCTTATGGTGCTAGTGCGGGGGACACTGTATGCTGGGGTGACTGCCATCACCCCAGCCAGTGCAGGGTGGTTGGTGGGGGCAGCCAAAGCTTCATGGCCAGAGGCAGGAGTGTTCAGAGACAGAAGGCAGCTGAGGGTCAGCACAAGCAGGAAATAAAAACAAAAAACACCAGACATCCTTCAAAAGCAGAGTGAAGTAAAAGCATTGCAAACCAAACCCCACCAGATAGAGGATCCCAGCATCTTTGAGGTCCAGCGGGCCACAGAGAAGTGCTCACTGTCTTGCTTAAGCTTAGCTAACTTCCTTATACTGTTCAGGGGGCCACCTGCCTAGGAGAACGCTACCCACAGTGGGCTGGGCTCCCCTGCATCAATTAACAAGCAAGACAACCCTTTCCTCTTTCCTCTCCAGGTTGCTTTTTGGTCAAGATCACAAGTTGCTTCTTGGTTCATGATCCAAGTTGCTTTTTGGTCATGATCACAGCAGTTAAGAAGCCTAACTAAATGCCAAGTAGGAATTCACACTTTCTCTACAAAAGCGACCCTAAAGGCCAACCTCAGATAAGCAAATCTATAAACCTAAGGATGTGGTGTGAATGGCAAATGTCCTCCAGAGACCCAGTGCTGTTGTTGTGTTAGGCCCAATGGAAGGTGTTTCTGAACTGCCCGCTGCCTAATAGTTTTCTATCCACCATTAGCAGAACAAACTAATGTGAGGAAAGCAGCAGTCGGCATCGTGCCTGCGGGACAACAGTTTTCACGGAGAGGCAAGAGCAAAGGGAACACACAGCAGAGCTGGCGGAGCGGCCAGAAGGGACTGCAGCAGAGCTTGGGAGCGCGGCAGAGTGGTGGTGACAGAGTCAGCATGAGGCAGTGATGAAGCGGTGCCAGGATCAGCGGAGAGAGCCCCTGCGACCTTAGCAATGACAGGAGCAGAGGTTTAGGCACTCTGTGCCCTGGAGCTGTGACACTAACCAACGATAGTGGCCGGAGAACTCCACACCTACTGGACATATACAAGAGCTACAACACTAGTCTAGTGCTGAGGGTTCTGGTCCTGGGGCCCCGCACATGCACTGGATCAGCAGAGTACCACCGACTGCTCAAACTGTTTGTTCCCAAGACTTGCGGGGGGTTAAAAGCTGCCAAGGAAGGGACCAATTCTGCCAGAGTTTCTCTTCCCAGCCCATGAGTTCTACCCAGGCAGAGCGAATGAGCCCAGCCCGCTGGGGAAAGGGAACTTAGCTCAGATCACACCAAACGTGTTGGAGGTATTGGAGAAGTATGGAGGCAGCGCCTACACTCTACATGTGGTATGTTAAAGGAATGTTGACCTTGTACCCTGGGATATTTACCCTCTAAAGAAATTTCTGCCTGTGCCACTGGGTATGTGGCCATCATTGTATCACAAATTAACCCTTCTTGCTGACTGAGCTTCAGTGAACTATGAACTGTGAACTGTGGAGGGACGCAATTGCTTCAGAGGCATACACACCTGGCAGCAGTGTGGGCTCCCACGATTTCTTTCCCTGAGCTATCTGTTGGCCACAGGTATACTTAGCCCAGAGGACTCTAGTTTGCATACACGATGGCGTGACAAAAAATGCAAGCTGTATCATACCCAAGGAATGCCACACAGTGGGAGCAAGCAAGCAAACCACCACGCTCTGTGTTAAAAGGGACAGGGACACCAAAGCATTTGTCAGCCTCTGTCAGACCTGGCTCCCTTGTGAAATCTTTTGGAATGCATCCTGTCCATCATCAGAGAGATAGAAATACCAGCCAATCATCTGCTCTCTCCTGGTGTTCATAGTCTATGATCCTGATGCTTAGGCCCTGTGTTGGACACTCCTCCGCAGTGGCTGTCTCACATGACTCTCTCCTGTCCTGTCTGTGTCATGAAACTCCTTGTCTTCGGATTCCCGGAATAGTTTGGCTCCTACCTCTAAAGTCCTTCTCCAGATAGCTCCTGGTTATAGCACTCTGGAAGTTTTATAACAATGCCATGCTTTTTTTTTTTAATCTAAAGCTAATTTGCCTGGCAGGACTCAGTTAGTTCCCCTGGAAATTAAGTTAGTTCCTGAATCAGTGAGTTCCTGGAAAGTTACTGTGTCAATAAATTGCTTTCTCTTTGATGATATTTAGTAAAAATTAGTACGACTGTAAAGGAAAAATTCTTCTAAAAATTTATAATACAGTTATACTGCAGACTTTATTATTCTATTTTTTAAAATTATCCCAAACCTTTAGTTTGCATCTTAGTTTTTTTGTTGTTGTTTTCTTTAATATATGGCCACATGGTTCAACTAAAAATGGGGACCAATTTTTCCTAAGTAAGCTAGAAAAATTGATTCCAATTTCCTGCCTAAACTTCATGCCTGGCATGTGAGTCTCACAGAAAGTTAACCATACTGCCTTATGCTAAAGCCGGAGAAATTTAATTTGCTGAATGAGAACTGATATGAAGGCAAGAGCCCATGTTTACAGTATCAGGCACGTGCTTCTTTTTGTGGAACAGGTCTTAATTAGAGTACGGAAGTGGTCATTGAACCTATGACATCCGTGCTACCATTGTACCCATGGGCCACACCAGTCACTACTGCAGTTCACAGGGTGAGACTATTGGTGACTTCCCCCACTTCGCCAGCAGCCAGCGAAGCAACTTTCAGTACAATGATAACTAGCTAGCAGAGGCGAAAGCTTCCTGGTCAATACCTATCTGATTTTTCCGTGTGCTATAATTATTGTGTGTGGTGTCTTCAGTAATAAGGTCTTTCTATCAGGTTTTATTGGGCAAACCAAGAACAATGGCAATAGCCTGAATTGTTTGAAGTGTGTCTCTAGGACACCTCTGATCAACAACTTGAAGGGAATTATCACACTTCTGGCACCTGGCTTTTTATTTGGCAATCTATGGCATCTGTAACAAGCACAAACGTTTATGTAAGGTAATTCCAATTGAACACACACACATACACACACACACACACACACAGAGTAGGGGGGGAGAGAGAATAGGTTTCCATATGGCTTTTTCAAATCATTGGATGTTCTCCCCCAATACCCTCCTCTGTCCTACCCTCCATTCCTCTCCCCTTAAATCTCCTTCCCCGTTACTAGTTCTCCCTCTTTGTTTCACCTGTGGTCTATTCCCCCTCCCTTAGGATCTGTATTTCCATTCCCCATCAGTTGTCCTGTTTTACTTTTCTGGATTCTACAGTTGCTTCAAATAAACACATAAGTATAAAGATTTAATGCTAGAATCCTCACATTTGTCCTTCTGGGTTTGAGTTACCTCATTCTTTATAACATTTTTCATCTCTATTCACTTATCTGCAAATTTCATTTCTTTTACAGATGTATAAAATTCCATTGTATATAGGTACTACATTTTAATTATCCATTCATCAATTAATAGATATTTAGCTGTTTCCATGAGATAGCTATTATGAATAGAACAGCTACAGGATAACATGGTGATGTGTCCAGGAGGAGGGACACCAAGAGCACATCAGTTTCACCAAAGCATGGAGTGTTTCTGATGATTTGTGTTTATGTAAACAGCTTCTAGAGGACTCAGTGAATGTTTGCAGGATTTTAAGAAACTCAGAAGCCCAAGAGCTCACACTCCATGTTCTGTGCTTTGTATACTTAGCCTGACTACTTCCTGTCCTTGGGTTTAGTGGGGCTTCCCCTGTCCACAGTATTTTTTTTAATAGCTCATGATTATACACGCTTACATGTAACAAAAATGTTAATGAAGACTCATTCATTCACTTTCCAATAAAGAACTCCTGCCCTTTCCTTTAAAAGCAAGACTTGAATTCTGTGAGCCATGCTGTATGGTAGGCTCTGGAAACCATCAAATGACAGATTTTGAAGCTAAGTTTTCCAGCATAGCATAAAGACTTACTTGGAGGCTAAGGAAATTTAGAGAGAAGGTTACCATGAGGTCAGCAGGGCTGGGTTTAATAAATCACATGAACATATTATCTAACTATGGTTTTGGCTTCCTCGTTCTTCAGGAAATAGATTAAGCTAACAATCTTTCCCTGACCACAGCATTACATAATTGTACCAGTTGACAGGACCGCCACGCTGAAGAGCCCTAGCTGAAACAGCAGGAATATCTTGTTCCTCATTGTGGGGACAAGAAGTCCTAGAGCACCCAACTGTGCAGGTGGTTTCTCTTGTGGGCTTTGAGGAGATGTCTATTGTGGACCCACCACTGTGGTTTGTAAATATCCATCGTCTTAATATATATTCCACTTCACATCTCCACGCATGTTATTGTATACAAGACTCCTCCTTCCATGGAGATATCATCATGATGAGTTAGGGTCCGTAAGTTAGTTTCTGTAAGGACAGAATCACAGGGATGGCAAGCAGTGGAAGGTGACATGGGACAGTCTGCCCACAGTCACTTATCCAGAACTCACAGCAGTCCATGGCAGCTCATTGGCTGTGATTAATGCCAGTGTCTTATAAAGCCTTTCCTTTCTTCCTTTCTTTTGGACCCCAAACTGCATGACGTCTGTAGGTTCTTGTTTCCCTGCGGTGGTTTGAATGAGCCATAACCTCCACAGGCACCTATGTGTGAATGCGTGGTCCCCAGTAAGGGGAACTTCGGGAAGGATTAGAAGTATGGCCTTGTTCAAGTAAGCATGGCCTTGGAGGAGGTATGTCAAAAGGAGGGGGCGCAGGGAGTGAGTTTTGACATTTCAAGAGCCCATGCCAGGTCTCGGTCTCTCTCTCTCTCTCTCTCTCTCTCTCTCTCTCTCTCTCTCTCTCTCTTTCTCTCTCTCGTCCCCTGCCTGCCTGGATCAAAATGTAAGCTCTCAGCACCGTCCTGCCACTTGCAGTACATAAAACATTTTCACTAAGGGTGTTGGGAAAACATACTGTTTTTTTTTATGATCATTTACTAAAAGAGATGGCCCCCTCAGTTTCTCTTCTTGTTCCCAGCAGTCTCACCTCCCACCTTAGTTTTCTTCACATCTGATGCCCACCCTTGTTTCTCTCCCCGTTCCATCTTGCGCCCATTTCCCTCTCTTCATGCACTTCTGCTGTCTGTTTCCCCTTCTGAGTGACATTCTGGCCCCTCCCTTGGGCCCTCCTTGTTACCTAGCGTCTTTGGGTCTGTGGATTGTAGCATGGTTATCCTGTACTATAGGTCCAATATCCACTTATAAGCGAATATATACCATGTGTGTCTTTCTGGATCTGGGTTACCTCACTTAGGATGATCTTTTCTAGTTCTATCCATTTGCCTGAAATTTTCATGATTTTTAATAGCCTTGTTTTTAACAGCCAAATGGTATTCTGTTGTGTAAATGTACCACACTTTCTGTATCCATTCTTCAGCTGAGGGACATCTAGGTTGTTTCCAGTTTCTGGCTATTATGGATAAAGCTGAAAAACTTAAGTCCAAGTTGATCAAAGACCTTGACATAAAACCAGAGACTCTAAATCTATTAGAAGACAAAGTGGGGAAAAGTTTGGAACTCATTGGCACAGGAGACAACTTGCTAAAGAGAACACCAACAACACAGGCTCTGAGATCAACAATGAAACTGAGAAGCTTCTGTAGGTCAAAAGACACTGTCAATAGAACAACACAGAAGCCTACAGATTGGGAAAAGATCTTCACCAACACTATGTCAGACAAAGGGCTAATATCCAAATTATACAAAGAACTTAAAAATTAAAAATCAACAAATCAAATAAGCCAATTGAAAAAAATGGAGCACGGAGCCAAACAGAGGAATCCCGAATGGCTGAGAAGCACTTTTAAAAAATGTTCAATGTCCTTAGCCATCAGAGAAATACAAACCAAAAAGGACTCTAAGATTCCATCTTACACCAGTCAGAATGGCTAAGATCAAAACTCAAGTGGCAACACTTGCTGGTGAGGATGTGGAGAATGAGGAACAATATTCCATTGCTGGTAGGAGTCCGAACTTGTACAGCCTCTCTGGAAATCAACCTGGCACCTTCACAGAAAATTGGGAATAGTTCTACCTCAAGACCCAGCTATACCACTCCTGGACATATACCAAAAAGATGCTCCCCATAAAACAAGAACATTTGCTCAGTTACTTATTTACTCTTTAGAGGCCTCTGTATCTTTATGAGGTTGGATTTTAGGTCATCTTCTTGTGCTTCACTTCAGCTGTGTTAGGATATACAGGGTTGTTGTAGGATATCTGGTCTCTAGTAGTGCCATATTGCCCTGGTTCTTGTTGATTATGTTCTTGTGCCTGCCTTTAGCCATCTGGTTGTCCCTGATGATTTGGTTTACTCTAGGGCTGAGTACATCCTCCTAGGTAATAACTTTTAATAAGGCTCTTAAAACCAGAGAACAGTGAGGTACAAATAAATATACTCTGTGGGAGAACCAACAGTATGTTCCAATAGAGTTTATTTTGTAACTTAATTCAAATATGAAGAATTAAAAGATGTGCTTCTGTGCCAACTCCAGTGCTGAGAGGTAGAACATAGAGATAAAGAAATCTTCTAGTAGTTCAGTGACAAGAACAGAAAGATTTCTCAAGAACCAAGTATCTTCATATGGGACAGACATCTTGCCTTCATTCTTTCACTCTGTCATTAACTGGTTGGTGTGTGAAACGTACCAATTCCTGGCACTGTCCTGGGCCCTGAACTATGGTGTATTCTTGTGGTCTGATACCTTAGGATGTTCAGAAAGAGGGCAGGGGAAGACATTCTTTGTGATCTCAGCATGCACTGAGGAATGAAGTGGAACTTGATAGGCAAAAGATGGGGGCAGCAGTCAGTAGAGGCCATGGCTGCTGCTGCATCTGGACACCATCTACCCTGGTCAAGGACACAGAAGGTTAGTGTAGAGGAAGATGAGAAAGGAGAACAGAGGAGTCCAGAAGAAGAAACTAAGAGTGACACATAGGACACCTCTTCAGTGGAGTGAGAAGGCCCCAGGTGCTTGCTGGATGAAAGGTGGAGACTGAGGCCTGAGTGTGAGACCAATGCGGCATTATCTTGAGGCTCCCCCTACTGATGCCCTCTTCAGGGGCTTCTCTTTTGACATTTGATTTCCCTCTGATGATCACAAAACTTTTGCCCTAGTGGATAGTGATCCTCAGGAGTGTGACCTACTCTTCCACACTGGGGAGCCAGAAACTCAGAGTGGGAGAAGTGAGCTAAAGACCAAGTCATAAAATGATAGGTGCTATCAGACTGTCCCTTGACGTGATTGCTCTGACCTGATAGATTTAGAGGGTTACACTAGGGTCAACACTAGCAGGAAGATTAAAAAAAAAAGGTTTGGCCAAAATATGAGAGTTTGTGAGTCAAGGTCAAGTGTCAAATAGGTGTGACACATGAAGACTGCAGGCCAGGTGAGTCCATCAAAGCGTCTCAGACCTTCAGCTCTGACCTGCAGCTCCAGGTCCAATCTCTGCAGAGCTCTGCACATTTCTGGTCCAGGAAATACACTGGGCAAACAATTTACCATGAATGAGATGAAGGTGGCAATGACTTTGATCCTTCTCTGCCTTGAGCTGATTCTAGATCCTACCAGAGTCTCTGTCTCTATATAATGATTTCCATCAAAGTCCAAGAATAAGATCTATTTGTGTCATAGAAAGCTTCAATAATACTAGTGAGTGCCTGCTGCCTGCCATTCTGTCTTTCTGTCATTTGCTCCTTGTCTGTCTGTCCTCACCCTGGCTTTGGTTTGTTCACTGGTCCTTCTGTTGTTCTGTCTGCACCAATGTGACTGTCCCAATTTTGCTATCATAAACTAATACCGTTTTCATGGATTTAAAAAAATGTACTTCTACCTCTGCAGGTCTGATGTCTGCATTGGCTTTCCCTGAGTAAAAAGCACATTTTTTTTCAAGAGTTCTCACTTTCTCCCATCTTCTAGATTCTAGAGGTCTTCCCTCAAGGAAAAGTAGATTAGGCCCACCAAGAACAAGAATCATCTCTTGTAACTGAAGTCAACTAATTATAATCATTATTTATAGCATAGTCAAACTAGTGTTTAATCCAGTGGCTGGGTTCACCACAGTCATGGTGAACTTAAGAGCTAAACATGACATTTCACGCTTATTAACTTAGTATGAGCCATCCCTTTGCAACTACTTAATCTGCAACAGCAGATTTGGTGCTTACCCAACCACTCGGAGGTTATTTTTGACCATCAGAAATACAATAGACATACTTTCAGCTGTGGTATATAACACTGAAAGAACAACCTTTCCTCTTCAGCAGACATTAAAGGACTGATGTTGACAGTCATTGGATCTTCCCCTACACAGGGAAAATTCAATTTGAACTCAGTCCAAGTTTAAGCTTTATTACTTCCTGGTCAGTTTTCTCACTTTGAC
>CM053763.1:92192312-92221342 GCA_028658305.1 Pachyuromys duprasi
AAAAAGAAAAAGGAACAAAACCAAAACTGTTGCTCTTTTATTTCATTGTGTAACTAATAATTTTCTTTAAAATGTCTATTTTATTCATTTAATCTGCCCATACTTGTAGAACATGTATTATATTGTGGCTTCAGGAGAAAAATCAGTATATTTAGTGGCTTCAAAATGCTGAAATATTAATGTGCATAGATTTTTCTCCTGTATTTTTTCAAGAGTGGCATGTAAATTTCTTTGATATTAAATTTTTCATAAGCATTTCTGTCAATCCTATTAGTAATTTCACAGGTACATAATTATATTATGCTCTCTCTTGCATGTAGAGTTTCTGCCAGGGACTTGTTCATTTTGGAAAAATAAAAATCAAAAGGTAATTTAAACATTTTAAATAAGAGGTCTATTTGAGATATGTGGCTTTTGGAGAGACATAAATGTAGACGAGTGATGTAAAATTGCATTGGTATCAAATTCAACTTTACCAAACTCAGAAATCAAGAACGTAATGTGATCTACCCACAGGAAAAAATTCTTCAACTGCTGCCCTGGAAACAGGCTGACCTTTCCTTTACCTTTGGCAGATAAAACAAACCAGGAAGCTTGTAGGAATAAAAACATTTATTTCCCTTTAAATTGTAGCATCTGAAACTGAACCAGTCTTAAGCTTTATGCATTTCATTTTCTTCATTCTACAAATTAGCCATTATAGAAGGCACAGACCTGTACACCATTCTATGGAAAACATAAGGGCATATGATGCTTAGTTACAATTTTAATTTGTAAGTTCACAGTCTATACACAATTCTACACTCAGCTTTAAATTTTATTTTTTATTTTATTTATATGGATGTTTTGACTACATGTGTGTCTGTGCCAGATAAGGGCATCAAATCCTATAGAACTGGATGGTAGTGAGCTGCCATGTGGGCACTGGGAATCAAACTCAGGTCTTCTGGAAAAGTAGTCAGTGATTTTAACCACTGAGTCATTTCTCCAGCCCCTACACTCTGTTTTTTGTTATTTAGTTGTAAGGTTTCCTAAAGTCTTTCAGAATTCTGCATGAACATTGTGTTCACTGACTGTGCACATCCAGCTACATGGTTTGCCAGACATCTTCTCATAGAAGCTTCTCTGGATAGAGAGAGCTACATTTGTGCCAGTATAGAGAGTCTATAATGTACCATGCACCACTTGAAGCACCAACAACATAGAATAATCCTGTTATAATCAGAGATGCTACACAGACCAATTGCTTATCCTGGTCCTCACTTTCTCCACATTAATAGTTACTATTCAACTCTTTTGACCTGGAATGCCTGGCTGCAAATCTTAACAGCTGAAAGATCCTGGGATTTTTGCTTTATATTGAGATGTTTAAGTTTTTGTGTGTCTTTTTGTAGGGTAGTTAGGAGAAAAAAAAAACAATTCAAAGATGATTGTTACTCTAAACAAAGTATGTTCAGCTCTTGTTAGCAGATATGAGCCTGAGTTTGAGGAAAAACTCAAGATGAAAAATAATCTCAAAATTGAGAGGTATTGAGTGAATTAAAGTATACATAGTGTCATAGGTTCTGACAGAGTTCAGAATTCAGAGAAGAAAGAAGACAGTATCAAATGTAAGGCAATGAAGAAAAATGTGTGTTAGGAAGAAATATTTGGGGACGGTGAAGAAGCAGGCAAAATTGCAGCCTCAGCAGAGATGGCTTCCATGGGATTCTTCCTGAAATATCATTTGCTTTTGAACTTTCCTTGTTGACCTTAGAAAATCATCCAAAAGTGAGAGTGAAGGTCCTGAATATGAACACATTTTTATTTCTTGGTCTGCTTGCCTTTATTGATGACTGTTCCTCTACTGGATGATTTCCTATTCAAACTTTAAGGCTCTATTCTGTTTTAGTTTTTCTCTTCTGTGGAAGACATTTGTTGTGGTTTAGATGAGAAATGTCCTCCATAGGCTCAGATATTTGAAAAAGCCATTTGTACTTGGTGGTGCGGTGTGGGGAGGTGGTGAAGGCTCCTTGCTGGGAGAAATGCATCCCTAGTAGCGGGCTTTGAAAATTCAATCTCTGCCCACTTCTGGTTCTCTCTGCTTTGTGCTAGTAGCTCAAGATCTGAATTCTCAGCTTCTTGATTCATCCACCACGCCTCCCTGCCATAATGGGCATGTGTCTCTCTGGAACTGTAAACCCAGATGAATCCCCTTTCTGTAAGTTGCCTTGGTTACTATATTTCATTACAGCAACAGGGAAGTAACTAACACTCAACATTTCACCCCTCCACTACAACCTTATCAAATTTTATCACATCAAGATTCTTTTCTGCCATTAATTGTAAGACTGTCCAAGAAATATTTGTGGAATTTGTTTAATGATGGAAGAAAAAAAAACAGTTCATCCTATTGGATGTCTAGAAAGGGATTAAGGTCTCAAATTACAAGAGAAGACGCTGAGCTTAGAGAGGTTAAGTTGCTGGCTCTATATGCAGTGAGGCTGACCTAGGTCCTAAGCTTCCAGAATCCAAGTTTAATGCACCTTTCACCAGCACAGTCACTGTAGATCATGACTGGATGGTGAATGCAACATGACCAGGGGAGCATTTCAGTGGCTCCTCAGAGAGATAGCTTTGACATCCGGTAAGAAATCCTACCATATACTTTCAATGACTTTTTTTCTAAACTTTCAATTTACCTCTTTGTCATAATTTTTTTCCATCCCTAAAGTCTTGAAAATCATGCAAACAGCCACTTCTAATGAACTTTTGGTAAACTAAGCCATGAGCTCCTAGAATTCAGCTTTCAATTTAGCTTTTTTTTATAGCTCTTTCACAAACATTTGTGAGCTATGTGGATAAAGTGATACCATGCCACTTAATATGTCTTTTATTTCGCTGTTTCCCAAAGTAGGTTGTTCAGGTTAATCAAAGCCTGGTCTTGAAATCAAGCTGTGCTCACACCCATTGCCTTCCCACAAGTAGGTGGAGCAATCTTCATTAGGCTTGCAGGCATGAGGATGTTCAGTGAATGTGAGGGACAGACAGAAGCTGTTGTATCATGAGTGACTTTGCTCTGAGCTCAACTAGATTCCTCATAGGAAACATCTACGGGTTTCTCCAGGTGGCCTCCGTGCTCAGCCTTCTCCTGCTGCTCTTCAAGGCAACCCAGTTCTACCTGCAGAGGCAATGGCTACTCAGAGCCACCCAGCAGTTCCCATCCCCACCTTCTCACTGGTTCTTTGGGCACAAGGTAGGAAGAAGAGAAAAGGGTGGGTGGGGGAGCAGGGAGGATGGGGCTCTCAGAGAAGAGTCATAAGATTTACAGAACAGAGCTTGCTTTAAAACAAGCACAGGTTCCTCATGGGACACTCTGCTCAGGATGGGAGACTCAGGCTGGGCTCACTCCAGCTACAGGGGCTCACTGCTCATAAGAGCCTGGTCTTGCTACTGTGAGCTCTGCTGCATGCTTATGCAGACCAATCATCTGTTCTGAGAGACCTGGACTTGAGAGGTTGTGGTTGGTCCTACCTAAGCTCTTTTCTTTCCAGGCTGAGCAACCTTGCCTGTTCTTAAAAACCTGGCTTCTAGTGGTTCCCTGGCCCCATTTCTCTGTCATACTCCCCTTCTGGCACAGAGATAGTCTGGAAACATAGCTACCAGTGTGGTAGAATCTGTCCTGAGTATGGTATCAACAGGCAAGAATCACAGGAGGTGGCAAGCATGCTAAAGGGACTCACTTTGCTATTGGGTGAAGCAACTGACTGAAAGAGCTCCCTGTGTGGATGATTTATAGGTTTAAATCCTTAGGGTCAGGAAAGTTGTTCTTCAGATGTGAGAGTCCATTGCTAACAATGCACTATTATTCAAAGCCAGTTTAGTTGTGACCTCTCCTCCTGCACACCCTGTAGTTTGTGCTCCATGTTGCTTAGCACACTGTGTGCCTCAAGGCCCAACCAAGGGCCTGGAACAAGTGTACAGCCTCCCAGAAACAAGAGGAAAGAGCAGCCTAGGGTCTGGGCAGGGCTTAAACTGTCACTTCTGAGGGGACGAATACAGAACTAGGTAATAGGCTACAGGGAGAGGCATGTGACAACTGTTGCATATTGACCACATTTTTTATATATATATATTTTTTATTTTTTTGTTATCAATCACAGGTTAGGTACTTTGCATCCCATGCGCAGCCCGCCCACTCCCTCCCACCCTCCCCAACCCTCCCTCATCTCCTCCCCGCCCACTCCAAGTCCTCTGAGCCATAGCTGAGGTTGTGGGGCCAGATGCTGAGGAATACAGCTTCATCTAACAGGACCACAGCATTTGGTTCAGATCAAGTCCCAGAAGAGAGCAAAGATGATTGCATAGAGAGGCCATCAAAGTGTGCTCCAATCCTAGGCTCTAGTAAATCATCCTCACTATATTCCCACGGTTGTTCTGCCCTTCATTGAGGACCAACAACTAAATCAAAAGATTTTTTAAATTTTACTCTTGAGGTTTTGGCTGTTGGTTTTTTTGTTTTGTTTTGTTGTTTGGCAATGTCTTGCAAGGTTTTCCAGGTTGACCCTGAACTCACTATATTGGCTTCATACCAACAGAGATCATCTGGCTTCAGCCTCCCAAGTATTGTGTTAGGATTATAAACATAAATCATCACATCTGGCACAAAGTATTTTCAGTGATTCATTTTTTTACTAATATCAGATCCCAAATGATCGGGAGCTGCAAGAGGTTGTAAAACAGATAGACAACTTCCCAAGCGCCTATCCACAGTGGATCTGGGGGAGCAAAGTGCGCCTCCAGGTGTATGACCCTGACTACATGAAGTTGATCCTGGGGAGATCAGGTGAGAGTTAAACTTCATCACCACTGTGGCTCTTCCATTCTGGGTTTATAATTAATGATTTCATCTGGCAAAATTAATGATTTCAAAAGAAG
The DNA here is from genome assembly GCA_028658305.1 of Pachyuromys duprasi. Classification (NCBI taxonomy): domain Eukaryota; kingdom Metazoa; phylum Chordata; class Mammalia; order Rodentia; family Muridae; genus Pachyuromys; species Pachyuromys duprasi. The sequence continues at coordinate 92,197,230 of CM053763.1, forward strand.
TTACAGGAATGAAGTTACAGGAATAAGTGATGATTCGGTAACTAAAACCAAAACAGTACCTTTCATTTTTCCTGGTCACAGCCTAGCATATGGTCAGCAATACTTACTAAATATTTGTTTGGTACTTAGTACTCTAACATTAAAATATGGATTCAATTTATTTACGTTTTTTTAAAAACTAAATCGGGGCAGTCAGTTATACATAAAAATAGATTTCATATGTATAGTGACTTGGATTTCACTGTTGTCACGGTTTCCGTCCGGTATTGTGGATGACTAAGCTGCTAGCCACTGCAGCAAAGCCACAAGGTTGTCTTACTCCTTGGTGCTGAGAACATAATAATCTACGTTTCCCTGCTAACTCATGATTCTAGTCCTGAGAATGTTAAGCTTGTGGTGCAAGGAGGGTGGGTTCCTAAGCCAAACTGTCAAGATGGATAGAGTGGATGGAAGACAGTGGGAGGTAGCATGAGCAAATTGCCAAAGGGCTGTTCTCAAGGTTTCGTGATTCTCTCTGGTCTTATCTCAAACCACCTCATCTTTGTTTCTAATTAATGCTTCACTTTTTTTTTCAGACCCAAAATCTCCTGGTACCTACAGATTTCTAGCCCCCTGGATTGGTATGTACAGTCATATAAATGTCAAGTGTGGTCTGCTTGGGTTTGCCAAGAATGGTATCTTGACTCATTGAGAAAAAATGGGAGATCGGTCATTACCTTCAAGATATAACATTATATGTAACCAGACATTGACCTCCCCCTTCTGTTTCTGTACCTCTTATTTACAAACATTCTCAGCCTGACATGTATGTCCTTCCTTCACTATTTTAAATCTTTTTCTTGTAGCTATCATGATCACATCGCATATATCAGGCCAACTAGGGAAAACGTATTGAAAAGCACTAATCTCTTTCCATCCCTATTTATCTTCCTGTTCTCCCAAGACCCCAATGTTTGTCTCTCCAAGTTGGCCCAGTCTTCTAATCCCATCGCTCACACACTCACTCACATAACCATCTCTGTACAGGGTATGGTTTGCTTCTGCTGAATGGACAGCCATGGTTCCAGCACCGACGAATGTTGACTCCAGCTTTCCACCATGACATTCTGAAACCTTATGTGGGGATCATGGCCGACTCTGTTCGTGTGATGCTGGTGAGTCTTCTCTCTGTGTCTCTTTCTCCCTTCTTTCACTCTCATGTCCACAACCCACTCACAACACATACTCAGATTCTAGTCTTTAGAAACCATCAGACAGTCACATGGAATACCACTCAACTCATAATGTGAAATAAGTCCCTCAAAAGTCAGTGCCACAGAGAGGGCCCAGAGCAAGGGGAGGGGAGGGGAAGGAGGGAAAAGAACGGGGAAAAGAAGAGAAGAGAAAGGAGGAGAGAAAGAGAAGAGAGGAGAGGGGAGGGAAGGGAAGAGGAGGAGAGGGGAGAAGAAAGGAAGAGAAGAGAACAGAATAGAACAGAAAGAACAGAACAGAAAGAACAGAACAGAACAGAACAGAACAGAACAGAACAGAACAGAACAGAACAGAACAGAACAGAACAGAACAGAACAGTAATCATAGTGGGTACATGGCCAAGCCTAACAGCATACTTGATGAATAGTGAGTCCTGCCAGGCAATAATATTAACTGTCTCTAGCTGTCCTGGGTATGGCAGCTCAGTAACCAGGGCTGCTCCCTAACGTGTTACCCTGTCCTGGTGCCCAGATCTTCTACAGGAAATTGAAAGACACATGCAGTGAAATTCATAACAGGGCCACATTCTCACAGCCAAACTTGACATACCATCATACCTAATGTGACTCTAATTTCTCACTTTAGAGTGCTCATTAAGCTTTGATGAATGAAAAAGAGTTAAAGACCAAGATGATTAGAAACATATAGGCAGGCCCATGGGCTTTCTTTCCTTGACTATTTTATTCTCCTATTTGAGTTTCCATTAGTTCTTTCAAGTTTTATTCATCTGCCAGAAAAATAAAGGGTTCCCTGAGGTCTTCTTCATCAGGTGAAAGGTTATAACCGATTCACAAATTCAAAGTGAAGATATGTTTTGTCAGGGGCCAGTCCCAGCAGAAGAAATATGAAACAGACAGAGGGGAGGAATGAATGAATGAGTCAGAGACTGGCTGGGAAAATCTTGCATCTCTAACTGATTAGCAACCAGGATGTTTGTTTATACAGATTCCACAAAAGAGGCAAAATTAATGATTTCAAAAGAAATGCAGATCATATCACTTTGTTCCTGGACAAGTGTTACAAGCACAAAGAGAACAGGTATAATAAATCTCAAAATCATCTTAGACTACATAAGCATTTATGATATATGACATTCTGTTCTTCAGGAAAGTGAAACATTAAACAGTAGAAAAACATCTTAAATTGGTCTCGATGAGTTCCCAAGCCTCGAACAATGCAAAAGTACAACTTTTGAGTTAGCCTAGCTTAAAAGTTTGAAAGCTCTCCCAGGCTGCAGGCTGATTTGTTTTCTTTATTTGTTTTCTCTTCGTTGTTTAGTTAAATGACCTTACTGTAACTTAATGTGAATGGCAAGTTCTTATATTTCTTTTATATTAATTTTATATCATTTATTTATATATGTTATCAATGATTGTTTAGGGCAAACTAACTTTGTTATAACGTTTTTATTTTTGGAATAAAATGTCCTGGAGACTATATATATATATATATATACAGAAAGAAGCCTGAATCTGATCTGTTGCCAAATCTATTGCTTCTGAGTTTGCTTGGTAGCAGGTGTGCCCAGAGAATTCTGGGACTCTCCAACTTTTTTGTACTTTTCACAATCTCCATGGCAAGGAAGACTCCCATGTAGGGCCAGATAAGTTTATTTCTTTGAAAGCAGAAATAATTTTCTGGGGGGAAAGACACAAATGAAGCATAATTGTAAAAAGTCCCCCACAAATGCAACATATAGAGATCAGAAACCAAAATGAAAGACAGTATGATGGTAAGAACAGTATTTGGCTCAGCTTTGCTGGACTTTGTCAAACAGCTGTGTTAGCTTCATGACTCTCACCATTGTTCATTCGTCACGGCTGTGCCAGTGTTTAATTTTATAATTTTTTCTGATAAGCAGGTATCAGATTACAAATATTTTTCCACACTTAATTTTCTAAAAGATGTTTGTATTAGTCATTTCTCTTGTTGATGTGATTAAAGACCTAAGAAGAAAAATGAATTGTGAATGACAGAACACGATCAACCCCCAAAACCAAGAAAACAAAAGAATTCCCTCCAAACAAAATCACTCACACACACACACTAAAAGAAAGAAATGAACAAACAAACAAAAGAGACTGTAACATGAGACGTGTTATGGAATGCTTGATATACCCAGTGTCACTCGATTGGAGAAAACTACTTTCCCTCTCTCAGCAGGCATAAATGACTATTTTTGGGGGGTTTGTTTGTTTGTGGGTTGTTTTGTTTTTGGTTTTGTTTGCTTTTTAATTTTTAATTTTTAATTAAATTTTTCTTGTTTAAATGTTAGTTACAGTTTATTAACTTTGCATCCCAGCTGTAACCTGCTCCCTCATTCCCTCCCAATCCCACCCTCCCTCCTTCATCTCCTCCCTGCCCCTTTCCAACTCCATTGATAGGGGATGTCCTCTTCCCCTTCCATCTGACCCTAATTTATCAGGTATCTTCAGAACTGGCTGCAAAGTCCTCCTCTGTGGCCTAGCAAGGCTGCTCCTCCCTCGGAGGGTGGGAGAATGGGGAGATCAAAGAGCCAGCCATTGGGTTCATGTCAGAAATAGTCCCTGTTCCCCTTACTAGGGAACACACTTGGATACTGAGCTACCATGGGCTACATCTGAGTAGGGGTTCTAGGTTATATCCGTACATGGTCCTTGGTTGGAGATACAGTCTCATAAAAGACCTCTGTGCCCAGATATATTTGGTCCTTGTAGGGCTCCTGTCCTTTCCAGGTGATACTAACTCCCCCTTCTTTCCTATGATTCCCTACACAACCCAGATGTCCATCAATGGAAGTATGGATACAGAAATTGTGGTACTTTTACACACAGGAATAATACTCAACAATTAAAAACAAGGAAATCATGAAATTTGCAGGCAAATGGTGGGATCTAGAAAAGATCATCCTGAGTGAGGTATCCCAGAAGGAGAAAGGCACATACAGTATATACTCACTTATAAGTGGGTACTAGACCTATAAGATAGGATAAACATGCTGAAATCTGTACACCTAAAGAAGATAAACAAGAAAGAGGACCTGGGGTAAGATGATCAATCCTCACTTAGAAAGCCAAATGGGATGGACATTGGATGTAGGAGAAAACAAGTAGTAGGACAGGAGCTTACGACAGAGGGTCTCTGAAAGACTCTACCTAGCAGTGTAACAAAGCAGATATTAAGACTCACAGCCAGATCTTTGGCAGAGTGCAGAAAATCATAAATGACTATTGTTAACCTTTACCCTAAGTGGCTAGGATTCCACTTGTTCATTCACTCATTTAAAATATATAACAAAATAAAATATGATATAAAAAGTATGACATGGAAGATGGACAAGACAAGCCAACAGAAGAAAATAGGTCCTTAGCGAAGGCATAAGAATCAGTGACCCATTTGTTCACACACTCAAGTGTTCCATAAAAACAGCCAACTGGAAGCCATATAGGCAGAGGACCTGGTGCAGACCTGTGCAGGCCCTGTGCATGCAACTTCAGTCTCTGTGAGGTCATATTAGCTTTGTTCATGTCGGTTTACAAGGCCTAATTTTCTTGGTGTCCTCCATCCCCTCTGGCTCTTATATTCTTCCTGCCTCCTCTTTTGTGGTGTTCCTTGGGCTCTGAGGAGAGAAATTTACTGGAAGCATCCCATTTAGGAATAAGTGTTCCAATTTTGTCGCTCTGCATAATTTCTGGCTGTGGTCTTCTGTCTTTGTTTCCATCTGCTTCTGGAGGAGGCTTCTCAGGAAGTGGATGAACAAGGCGCTGATCGACGACTATGGCAGAATACCATCAGAAGTCATTTTCTTCACTACACACGCCCCTTCTTAGACCAGTATTATTTGATTTTACCCTGGGCCCCTGGGGTATTTAGTCTCAGGTTCTTGGTCACCCCAGCAGTGATGAGTATAGGTTCCATACTGTAGAGTGGGTCTTAGACCAAATAAAGTCATTGGTTAGTTATGCCCACAAGCTTTGTGCTGGCATTGCCCTCACATATCTTGCAGGAAGTACATCGTTGAAGACAGTTGGTGCCTGTTTTGCTGTTTATGTTTCCTCTTTTATAACATGCAGAGTACTTTTCTCGACCAAAGATGCTGGACATAAAGTAAAGGCTCTATGTATCTCAGTGTTCAATGAATTGGTAGGTGTGATCTTCAGAAATGATGTCTTCCTGGCAGTTTGTAGAGAACAGTCTACAGTCATAGCAATAGCCTGGGTTGTCTGGAGTTTCCAGTTGGGCCACTTTGGTCATCAACTTAGATATAACCCAATCCTAGTACTGCAAGCTTTGTTTAGTGACAAGAGATGGCCAGTTGGAACCCAGTCTGCCTTATTTCCTGGTGATTTCATTTAGATTACCTTCATGTATGTATATATTTTATAAAGTTTCTGTTGTATTAGGTTTCCGTACTTCCTCTCGATGTCCCTTAATTTTAGCTGTCTCTCCTCACATTCCCTCCCTCAACCTCTTCTCCTCTCTCATTCCCTACCTGATCCTTCAATTCTATCCCTGCCCCCTTTTATCCACATCTATTTATTCTGCTTCCCTTTCCTAACAAGATGTACTTGTTCCTTTTAGTCCCTTACTGTATACCTACTTTCTGTGGTTTTATGGTTATCAATGACTTCACAGCTCATATACACATAAAATAAAATACATATAATGTTTGTCCTTCTGAGTCTAGAATATTTCACTCAGGGTAATTTTTTTCTAGTTCCATCCCTTTGCCTGCAAACTTCATGATGTCACTTTTTTAATGACTAAGTAGTACTTCATTGTGCAAGTATACCATATTTTCTTTATCCATTCTTTGTTGAGGGACATCTATATTGTTTCAGATTTCTAGATATTATGAGTATGAGTGAGTGAATATGGTTGAGCAAGTGTCTCTGTGGTAAGGTGAAGCATTTTTCGGATATATTCCCAAGAGTGGTATAGCTGGATCTTGAGGTTGATCAATTCCCATCTCCCTGAGGAACCACCACACTATTTTTCATAGTGGCTGTATAAGTTTGCACTCCCACCAGCTACATCTGGTCAGGGGACTTAGGTACTCTCCATACATGGTCCTTGGTTGGTGCATCGGCCCTTGCAGGCCCCCTGGCCCTGGTAAGACTGAATCACCCAGGGGGAGGTGATCAAGGAGCCTGACACTGATTTCATACCAGAGATGGCCTCGCTCCCCTTACTAAGGAACCCACTTGGAGACTGACATGCCTATGTGCTACATCTGAGCAGAGGTTCTAGGTCTTCTCTATGCATGGTCCTTATTTGGAATACTAGTCTCTGCAAGTACCCCTGGGCCCAGATTTTTGGGCTCCGTTGGTCTCCTTGTAGAGCTCCTGTCCCTTCCAGATCATTCTATCCCCCCCTTCTTTCATAAGATTCCGGGCACTCTGCCCAAAGTTTGGCTATGAGTCTCAGCATCTGCTTCAACACTGTGATCAGTAGAGTCTTCAGAGGCCCTCTGTGGTAGGTTCCTGTCCTGTTTCCTGTCTTCTCCTGCTCCTAATGTCTATCCCATTTGCCCTTCTGAATGAGAATTGAGCATCTTCACTAGGGTCCTCCTTCTTGTTTAGCTTCTTTAAGAGTACAGATTTTAGTATGTTTATCCTACATTATATGTCTAATATCTTATAAGTGAGTATATACCATGTGTGTCTTTCTGATTCTGGGTTACCTCACTCAGGATGATCTTTTCTAGATCCTACCATTTGCCTGCAAATTTCATGATTTCCTTGTTTTTAATTGCTGAGTAGTATTCCATTGTGTAAATGTACCACAATTTCTGTATCCATTGCTCAGTTGAGGAACATCTGGGTTGTTTCCAGATTCTGGCTTTATGAATAAAGTTGCTGTGAACATGGTTGAACCAATGCTCTTCTTGCATACTTGAGCATGTTTTGGATATATGTCTAGGAGTGGTATAGCTGGATCTTGAGGAAGCACTATTCCTAATTTTCTGAGAAAGTGCCAGATTGATTTCCAAAGTAGTTGTACAAGTTTACATTCCCACTAGCAATGGAGGAGGGTTCCCCTTTCTCCACATCCTTTCCAGCATGTGTTGTCACTTGAGTTCTTGATCTTTGCTATCCTGATGGGTATAAGGTGAAAGCTCAGGGTTGTGTTGATTTGCATTTCCCTGATGACTAAGGATATTGATCATTTCTTTAAGTGTTTCTCTGCCAATAGACATTCTTCTATTGAGAAATCTCTGTTTAGCTCTGTACCCCATTTTTTAATTGGGTTACTTGGTTTGTTGGTGCTTAACTTCTTATGTTCTTTATATATTCTGGATATTAGGCCTCCGTCAGATATAGGGTTGGTGAGGATCTTTTCCCAGTCTGTAGGCTGTCGTTTTGTTCTGGTGACAGTGTTCTTTGCTTTATAGAAGCTTTTCAGTTTCATGAGGTCCCATTTATTGATTGTTGATCTTAGAGCCTGTGCTGTTGGTGCTCTGGTCAAGAAGGTGTCTCCTGTGACAGTGAGTTCAAGGCTCTTCCCCACGTTTTCTTCTAACAAGTTTGGTGCGTCTGGTTTTATATTGAGGTCTTTGTTCCACGTGGACTCTCGTTTGTGTAGGGTGATAACTATGGATCTGTTTGAATTTTTCTACATGTAGATAACCAGTTAGACCAGCACTATTTGTTGAAGATGCTATCTTTTTTCCCATTGTATGGTTTTGCATCTTTGTCAAAAATCAGGTGTCCATAGGTGTGTGGGTTCATTTCTGGGTCTTCTATTCAATTCCATTGATCCACCAGTATGTTTCTGTGCCAGTTCCATGCAGTTTTTATTGCTATTGCTCTATTGTACCACTTGAGATCAGAGATGGAGCTACCTCCAAAAGATCTTATTGTACAGTATCGTTTTAGCTATTTTACCATTTTAGTGTTTTTGTTTTTCCATATGAAGTTGAGAATTGTTCTTTCAAGGTCTATAAAGAACTGTATTGGTATTTTGATAAGGATTGCATTGGATCTGTATATTACTTTTGGTAAGATGGGCATTTTTACTATGCTGATATTACCAATCCATGAGCATGGGACATCTTTCCATCTTCTTCAGTTTTTTCATATAAGTCTTTCACTTGCTCGGTTAGAGTTACATCAAGATACTTTGGGGTTTTTTTGTGGCTATTGTGAAGGATGTTGTTTCCCTAATTTCTTTCCCAGCCCATTTGTATTTTGTGTACAATAGGGCTACTGATTTTTTTTTTAGTTAATTTTATATCCAGCCATGTTGCTGAAGGTGTTTACCAGCTGTAGGAGTTCCCTGGTAGAATTTTTGGGGTCACTTATGTATACTCTCATATCATCTGCAAATTTGACTTCTTCCTTTCCAGTTTGCATCCCCTTGATCTCCTTTAGTTGTCTTATTGCTCTAGCTAGGACTTCAAGTACTATATTGAGGAGATACGGAAGCATGGGCAGCCTTGTCTTGTCCCTGATTTCAGTAGAATTGATTTAAGTTTTTCTCTGTTTAGTTTTATGTTGGCTATATGCTTATTGTATATTGTGTTTACTATGTTTAGGTATGTGTCTTGTATCCTTCATCTCTCCAAGACTTGCTTTTTGTATTTTGATAGGCATTTTCCTCTTTAGGTTAGGGAAATTTTTTTATGATTTTGTTGAAAATATTGTCTGATTTTGACATGTATTCTTTTTCTCTTTTCTCTATTCCTGTTATTCTTAGATTTGGTCTTCTCATAGTGTCTCAGATTTCCTGGATGTTTTGTGCCAGGAATTTTTTAGATTTAACATTTTCTGTGACTGACATTTCCATTTCTTCTATTATGTCTTCAGTGTCTGATTTTCTATTTTCCATCTTTTACATCCTGTTGGTTAATATTGCCTCCTTGGTTCCTGTTAAAATTCTTAAAATGTTCATTTCTAGATGTTTCTCAGTTTGGGTTTTCTTTATTGATTCTAGTTCCATTTTAGGCCTTGGATGGTTTTGTCCATTTCTTTCCACTGTTTGTTTGTGTTTTCATAGATTTCTTTAATGGGCTTATTTGTTTCCTTTTTTAAGGAGCGCTATCATATTTATAAAGACTGTTTTAAGGTCTTTTACTTGTACTTGAACTATATTAGGATATTCATGGCCTGCTGTGATAGGGTTGATGGGCTCTAGTAGAAACATATTGTCCTCCCTGTTATTGTCTGTGTTTTTATATTGGCATCTAGGCAACTGAGATTGGGAAGACCATAATTCTAGGTAATAATACCTGGTCTTGTCTTTCTTAAGTAGGTATTTTGTTCCTTAGCTTCTGTTTCCTCTCTGGTTCTTAGGATAATATTGTGGCTGTGTTATGCCTGTGGGAAAAATCTTCTGGGGTCATAACAGGTGTGGGCAGTGATGGTACTAGGTTAAATCCGTTTTTGAGTATTGGGACCTGAGACTTGGGAATGGCAGTGGTCTGAAAAGGCTTCACAAGACAGGGGAAGCAAGGTGCTCTACCAAAATCTCCTTATCTAGTCCCCTGTGAAGGGGGTCAGAGAGTGAGGAAAGATGACAGCAGAATGTCTGCTAAAGATCTGGGCCTGTGACAAAAAAAAATGACTTAGAGGAAAAGAAGAGATGAGCATCTGCAGCTAGTCTACTTGCTTCCTTAGTCAATGACCTGTGAGTTCCCAGGTAGTGCCTACTGGAGTTGGGGACTGCTACAAAGCAATGCGTTGAGGGAGGGAATTTAGGAGGTGAAGGTCTCTGTGGGATCCACTGAGATGCGGCAGGGCAAAAGGAAAGCTGCAGGAGGTGTTCTGTCACAGAACTCGGAGATTAATTTGGAGGAGCAGAAGGAGAGCAAAGATCTTCAATTAGCCTACCTGCTTCCCTGGTCAGAGTGCCCTATGAAGACCCAGGGAGTATGAAGACCCAGGGAGTTTCCTGGGTATTTTAATCCAGCCAAGTTGACAACAGAAATCAGCCATCACAACATCTGGTACAGGGAGCCATCAAATGGTATCTAGAGGGTCAGGCAGTGAGTCTGGTCTAGTCAGCACCAGCCTTCTGGGAGAGTTGGGGTCAATTCTCTACTTCCATTACAGGATAAATGGGAACAGATTGTTGGCCAAGATTCCACCTTGGAGCTCTTTCAACACATCACTTTGATGACCCTGGACACCATCATGAAGTGTGCCTTCAGCCACGAGGGCAGTGTCCAGTTGGACAGGTGAGGATTATCCTTGCATTAGAGGATTAGTTGGTTTTGCCAACTAATGTGGCCTCACCAGAGAAGCAGATGGAACAGCTGAGATATTAACATCCACAAAACACAAATGCTTCCTCTTGCAATGAGAAAGTCGGCCAAGCTCTAACTCTAGACCAGACCCTACCTTGCCTCAGATGTAGCATGTATTCCCAGAGAGGTGGATGCCCAAATGGTCATGCCATCTTCTAAAGACATGGTGGGTACAAGAATTATAAAACAGGCAACTCAAGTCCTGGAATTATCTATGTCCAAATATAAGGGGATTACCACTCTGTCTCAGGGTCATATGTCCCTATCACCATTGTGTTGTGTTCACAGAAAATACAAGTCCTACATCCGGGCAGTCGAGGACCTGAACAATCTCTCTTTTTTTCGTGTGAGGAACTTCTTTCACCAAACTGACGTCATCTACAATTTGTCCTCTAATGGTCGCCGGGCTAATAGTGCCTGCCGACTTGCTCATGATCATACAGGTTCTATTTGTTTCTTTTCTCTCTCCCGTCTTTTACCAGGGTGAGCCTAAAGAGGCTAACCATGATCTCTGAGGCACAGCCAGGTCCTTCGGTCCTCTTAAGGATGTAATGCGAATTCATATTGGGTACTTTCCTAGTATAAGAAAGCTAAGATGTAGGATGCTGGAAGGTCTGCAGTGGTAACCTGGGGCACGCGTTGGTGATAGTAAATGAAATCCATCCCAGCAGCATTCAAAAAGCTCTCCAGTTGTTATCCCTAGGGGCAGCTTGATCTCTCTCAGGTGTGTTAGCCTTTCAAACCCTACCCAACCTTTGACCATATGCATCCTGGCCTCTAGGGGGAACAGAAGTGGGGAAAGAGGGTGCATGGGCCTCTTGGGTGTTGGGCTCTCATCTCTGCCTGGTAACTACTGTCCTTGGATAGACCAAGTGATCAAATCAAGGAGGGCTCAACTTCAGGATGAGAGAGAGCTGGAGAAGGTTAAGAAGAAAAGGCGATTGGATTTCCTAGACATCCTCCTGTTTGCCAGAGTGAGTATATGAAACCTGACGAGAGGCTTGAGACTTGACCTAGAACCATACAGTGAAGAACAAATATAACTCTCTCTCATCTGTGGCCTTATGTAGATGGAAAGTGGAAGCAGCTTGTCTGATGAGGACCTGCGTGCTGAAGTAGATACGTTCATGTTTGAAGGCCATGACACCACAGCCAGTGGTGTCTCCTGGATCTTTTATGCTTTGGCCACACACCCTGAGCACCAGCAGAGATGCAGAGAGGAAGTTCAGAGCCTCCTAGGGGATGGGGCGTCTATCACCTGGTGAGTGGGAGCTCAAGATGGAGGAGTTTTCTATCTTCTGGTAATGGGAAGTCCTGGTCATCCCAGCTCTGTGTGACTTTCAGATGGGCCTCATTTCAGGGAACACCTGGACAAGATGCCCTATACCACCATGTGCATCAAGGAGGCCCTGAGGATCTACCCACCTGTACCAGGTGTGAGCAGAGAGCTCAGCACACCTATCACCTTCCCAGATGGGCGTTCTTTACCCAAAGGTATGAGCTCCCTGGACCAACTCAGTAGGAGCAAAGAAGAATGGGAACGCCATGTTTCTTTTGCAGTTTTGTACTAGCAAAGTCTCTAATGGCTCTCCTATTATTTACCAGCAGTGACGAAGGGACATTTTTTTTACTCTAAGTTAGAATGTAGTGTGTGAAATGCTTTACATACAGGGGGACTTCAGGAAAAAAAATCTCATTAATAAACGTCAACCTCTATACTGAATTTCAGCCTTTAGGCATTAATTGTTAAATTAGTACTTGATACAAAAGAGAATTGGGTAAGTGTTGGGAAGATGTGTTTCTTTCTATGGGTGAAGGAGAAAATTCAGGGATTTCTATGTCCTGGATAAAATGTGGTCCACTGTCTAAGGATCCTTCAAGTTGATGGAAGAGTTCAAATGTTGACCAGATCTTAGTACCCTATCATGATAGAAAAATACCCACACAGTCACCCATTATTGGTTATGATTTCCCATTATGCCACAGTGAAGCTGTGTGAACAAGAAAAGGGTAATCAGTCATGATGAGACTCCAGAATCTCACCTGAAAAATGGGTATTCAATAGTGTATTTTTGAAAGCTCCTTGTGAATGTTGAGCATGTGACAAAGGCTCATAGAAAACATTTGATGAAATAGTCATCACTTCACTTAACATTATAATAATGATTCTCAACTGCGTTTTTGTTTTCACACCTAGGTTCATGGTCTAAGCAACTAACCTGTGCTCAGTGCTTTACCACACCCACCCCATTTCCCTATGATCAAAACATCATCATATAGATCATTTGTATGTGCATGTTCTCTGATGACTATAGGAGCAAGTGTCCTACCCCGTTGGCATAACCAGTCTCGATTTGTACTACTAACCCCACAGGTATCACAGTCGTACTCTCCTTTTATGCTCTTCATCACAACCCATCTGTGTGGCCAAATCCAGAGGTATAAGGGGCAACGGGAAAAGGTCAGGGGAAGATACCTCAGAACCAATACTTTCCCCAACTCTCACTCCTGGATATGTGGTCCCTTCATGAGTTAGAAGCAGAAGTTTGACTCTTAACTGCCCTGGACCTGATGTTCACACTGCAGGTGTTTGACCCTTCTCGATTTGCACCGGAGGCTCCTCGACACAGCCACTCATTCCTGCCCTTCTCAGGAGGAGCAAGGTGAGGCGTCCACCACGTATAATGAGCAGAGGAAGGGATAGTCTCTGTGTACATGTTTAGTATTTGTGATTCTCTGGGTTCCTATGTGACATCTTCAGGTGTTTGTGGGTGGAAAGCATTTTCTATGCCCCCTAACAAGCTTGTGTTTAAGGATGCAACATGGGGTTTTAACAGACTACGCTTCCCAAAAGCCATATAAGTTTGCATCAGTGTGTGTTTCAAACTTCACTGTATATTGACACTTACACCATTTCTGGAATATGAGTCTTTACACTTAGGTTTTCTTACCTAAACTGACTCTCGGGCGTTTGTTTTCTTCGTCTGTCATATATCTTGAAGGGTGAATGTATGTTGCCATCATTCCCAACCCATTCCATTTCTGTTTAATTCACCAATCAGTCACAACAATGAGTATAAAAATATTGTCATGTCTTTAAAATTGTGTTAAAGCCATGTGCAGGAAAGTTGAGAGCCCACTGTGGTAGGGTGGTCATCAAATAAATCTTCTTCTACAAGTTTTGGTTTCTAGGCCAACAAAATTTCCACTGCTTATTAATATGTCTAGTTTCCCAGTGAGCAAAATTTGGAGAGAATTTTACGCTGTAGGGCTGTGGTCCACTTAGCCAGTTTTGGGAACTGGGGAGAATACATTAGGCATAACCTATGTATAACATGTACTAGTGTGCAGACTAGCAAACATTCCTGAAATCGCTGTTGAGCTCAGAAAGAGTGCAGAGGGCTGCTAGGAAATGCATGACAGCTGAAGGACTCAGTCCTCTTGTGGAATGCATATTGCCAAGGAAGTACTGCAAAGAAAAAAGACTTTTCTGTGTCCACAATTCTGTGACTTCTACCATGCTGAATCAATTCCCACAGAGCAGACTATATGCATATTGTTTATCTAGGATAAGTTTACCTAGGGGTGAACACTTTCTCTTAGGGATAAGGTAGAAATCATGATGAGGCCGTTGACAAATACGATGTGCTTCAATTACTATATAAAATATTTATTCTTCACTTACTCTAATGCATTTTAATTAGCTAAATTCACATACAAAAGCGTTTGTTAAAGTTATTTTTCTCTGGGCCAAGTCCTACGCTGTGACAGAAATGCAGAGACATAGGGTTCTGCCTCTAGTTCAGCATCAAAAGCTACGGAATTAGCCACACCTGTGCGAAACAGACATCACTCCTTTCTTCTTTGATACCTTCATTTACTTGCTGAGAAGTTAGCAGAGTGGCCCACATTCCTGGCACTGCCCTAGGCCCTGGACTATGCTGTGCCCTCAAAGAAAGCACCAATGGTGCCTTGAGTATCTAAGAAAGAAACAGCATGGCAGAAGGGTGAGGGCTAGCAGCTCTTTGTTCTCAGCCTTGACCATTGGGGGGGGGGGACTTTCTCTTTAGTCTCAACAACATTTGTTGAGATAAGAGGTAGGGCAGGACAGAGGGGAGATGGGAGGCAACAACTCACAGAGAGTGTGGCTGCAGCTTAGCCTTCCAGACGCTATCCTATGAGTTTGGAAAGATGGGAGGGTTAATACAAAGAGAAAGAATTAGGAGGACCAGTGAAGTGCAGACAGGAAACTGAAGGTGTCATACAGGGACAATGCTGGAATGGCATTAAAGGGCTGTGGGTGCCAGTGGAGTGAGGAGGAGCTAGAGCCTGACCACTGAACGGTAGGCAGGTAGGCAGGGGCTTGAGGATCCCCAACCTATATGTTCTCCAGGAGTTTCTCCATCAGTGTCTGACTCAAATGTTAGGATCGTAGGGACTTTGTCCCCAAGATAGTAGTTCCTAAGAGTGTGGTGCATCATTCTCCATTTGCCCTGACCATTAAAATCCACACTGGTGGATTGGAAACGCCTTTATTTTATTTTATTTTATTTTATTTTATTTTATTTTAATTTATTATTCTTTATTTATTACAATTTATTCACTTTGTATCCCCACTGAAGCCCCCCTCCTGGTCTCCTCCCGGTCCCACCCACCCTCCCTTTCTCCTCTATGCCCCTCCCCTAGTCCCCAGATAAGGGAGGACCTCCTCTCCTTCCATCTGACCCTAGCCTATCAGGTCTCGTCAAGGCTGGCTGCATCATCTTTCTCTGTGGCCTGGCAAGGCTGCACCCCACTCTTAATATGGGGAGTCAACCAACCAGAGACTGTCACAGACTGGTCCTAACTGGATGATTCCTTGCTGCTCAAAGCAAGATTAGAGTCAGTCTCAGAAAAGAAGGGTATTGGTAAAAGATTAAGACAGTGAGAATAAAAACCATGGTGAAGGTATGTGAAGTGTAAGGAAAGGGGTCAGGGTGAAACCCATGAAAAAGTGCCCTGAATGCCAAGTTCTATGCTAGGGCACAAAAGGCAATGCTTACACAGCTCACAACAGAGCCCAGATGCACTTATTACACTGTCCCCTTCTGACCCAGGAACTGCATTGGGAAACAGTTTGCCATGAACGAGCTGAAGGTGGCCGTGGCCCTGACCCTGCTCCGCTTTGAGCTGCTGCCAGATCCCACCAGGATCCCAGTCCCCATTGCAAGACTTGTGTTGAAGTCCAAGAATGGAGTCCACCTGCGTCTCAAGAAGCTCCAATAATCTTCACAGGACAAGAACAGCTCTAATGGCATACTGTTCCCCATCTTGTCGTTCTGTCACTCACTCTTGCCCCAGTCCATCTGTTTACATTTCCTTTTTTTCTGCTCACCTTGTTTACATCCACCCACCTTCTGCTGTTCTTCCTGCCCTCTTGTCTGTCAGTCATTCTTTCTCAGTTTCTGGGATCCCTATCTGCTTTTCTTTCTATCTGTCCCCTAACTGACTACATGTCTGACTTTCCACATTAATGATCTCTCTGACTTCCACCATGCTTGCTCTTCTGGGTCTTTCTTTCCTTTCTGCTGCTTGTCTATCCTTAAATAAGCTTTATACTGATGCCATAAATAAGTACAATAAAGCATATGCCCTTATGAGTCTAAATATCAGGCGTTTTCTGTGATTTCTCTAGAACGAAGCTAAGGTAATTACAGTGCCATGCTAACCCCTTGGCTACTGCTTTGCTTTTTCTTTTTACTTTTTCTATCACCTAGAACTGCATTCCTGGTTTCAAAAGCCCTCCTAAGCGTTAAAATCCAACACCATCTTTAAGCATCTCTGCTTCTGTCTCTAGATCATCTCTCCATCTTTCTAACATGTATGCTTACTTTGTGCCTAAGGAGGTAATTCTGGTCATGTTCACAGTTCTACTGAGATTAGGACATACCTATCTGGAAGAGCCATTGTTCAACCAATCTAACACAGTTTGTCCCTGACGGTCACCTTATATCTATCTAAATCTCTCCTTCAAATTCTCCATCTACCAGCTTATCTTTTAAGCAAGCCTCAGCATCTTTTTTCTTCCAGGCAATAAAGTTCACACGGTGATACGTTGTTTCTATGCTCTTTGAAGGAGAGGGAGGGAGAGAGACTTTAGGAAGCAGAGAGAGAAGGTGACATATGCTCTCTGGTATTCTGGATCCCCTTCACACTGGCAATATGGATCCCACAAGCTCCAGGAGGCCTCACCTATGTGACATCTGATACCTACATTTACACAATTGTAAGGCTTCTATGTAACTAAGCTGACAATGGGCTCTTGTGTGAGAGCTCAGAGGGGGAAAACACGCCTCTTATGGAACAGGATCAAGCCTCTAGGCTATTAAAGGATTAATATCACTTACATTTGAGTCTTACATCAAGCCAGAGCCAAGTTTCAGCTGAGCAAGTAAAACTTTAGGTTTGGTCAGTCACGTGAGCCTCAGGAACCTTGCTCTTCACAATACTAAGAACACAGTACAGCTTAGCTGTGTCATCGGCCAGCTTGCTTCACACAAGTGTTTGACAGTGCTTCTGAAGGCTTGGTGATGGGACAGATGCTCTGAAGGGCAAATAGGCCTTGCTAGTGGGAGATTCCAAGCAGATCTTCCCACACAGGAATCCTTGGTAATCCACCAAGGATTACGACCCTATCTGACATCCCTGAAGGAAAGAGGACCTTATCAGTCCTGCCCATAGCTGATTATTGCCTGAATGTTGTGGCTCATGACTCCGGGGATTTTTGCCTACATACACCACCCATGTACTTGCACTAAGTTCCCTGGAATATTGCCTTTGCTTCTAACACCTTATTTGAACTCAAACTTGCTTGTAAACACTTGTACTACCTTCAGACAGGACCTTTCTCCCAGTTCCTTGGCTTCTTAGGTAGCTAGGTTAGTTCAGCTATGTTCCAAAAAAGAATAGAAAAGGGCAGGTTGGACATCAATACTTGGTCTAAAGACTAAGGCAGGAAAGTGAGTTGAGAATGGACAGAGTGTTGGCAGTCACTTAGGCTCATGATGAAGCTTAACAATGGCCATGCTCAGAAGACAGCCCACCCACTTATGTCTTAGACCTGTGAGTGAGAAGAGGAGCTGAACTACACAAGAGAAAATGTCAATAATCAAGTCCAAGATGAATGGGCTAGGTGATGACCTGACATTGGCCCAGGAGATGGAAGTTGAAAAAGAGGGAGAAAGCAATGTCTACTTTGTACAGGGTGACCTGGGCCCTATAGGATATACACAAAACACCTAAAACTGAACTGGAGAGTTAAATAACCCATGGCACAGGATGTCACCTAAATGAGAACATATAAAGACATCCTGTGCTCAATAATAAGACTGTACAATCTATGCAGAGTCAGACATAAAACTTTTTCTCTCTTTTCCTCGTTTATTTATTTTATTCGCTTTTCATCCTTGAAGTCCCTTCCCTCCTCCCCTCTCAGTCTCTTCTCTTCCCTGCCCCTCTCCTCAGAAAAGGGGAGCTCGCTTTCCCATACACCCCAGCTCATCAAGTTGCAGCAGGACGTAATGTTCTCTCTTCCCCTGTGGCCTGTCAAAGCAGTCCAGCCAGGGGAAAGTGATGAAAAAGCTAGCAAGTGAGTACATGTCTGATGCAGTTCCCACTTCCCTTATATAAGAGGATCCACTTGAAGCCTAAGATGGGCCTAGGTCCAGTTCATGCATGGCACTTGGCTGATGCTTCAGTCTCAATAGACCCCTCTGGGCCCTGGTTAGTTGGCTGTATTGTTTTTCTTGTGGAGCCCCTGTCACTTTCAGGTCTTTTTGATTTCCCTCCCACTATTTCCCAAGACTCCCTATGCTTTGACCAGTGTTTGGCTGTGAGTTTCAGCATCTGTTTTGAGGTGCTCCTGGGTAGAGCCTCTCAGAGCACAACTCTGACAGGCTCTTGTCTTAGACATGAAACTTGTAACCGATACTCCACCAAAAGAGACGTGGATATGACCAATGTATACACAAGGGGCTGGAGAGATGGCTCAGCAGTTAAGAACACTGTCTGCTCTTCCAGAGGACCTGGGTTCAAATTCCAGCACCCACATGGCAGCTCAATACTGTCTGTAACTCCAGTTCCATGGGATCTGACCCGTTCTTACAGACATACATTCAGGCAAACATAATTAAAATTTTAAAAAGATGTGGCTATTACCAATGTGTACACAAGTATATATACACTCCTGCATATAGGCATCAAGAAATGTGAATCCAAACTACAGTAAGATAACCCTTCAAGTGACTATCATTTATTTAGGGAAAATAAAAAAAACATTAGACAAAAATGTAGCTAAGTTGGAGTTCCTCTGTGTTCTTAGTTGGAGCTCTTCTGCCGCTTGGAAGTCCTCTAAAATCAGTTGTAGATTTGGCTGTTAGTTGACTCCCATGTAGTTACCAAAAAGATCCCAAAACTGGTGCTAAAGTAAATACTTAAGAATTAATTTTTGTTGCAGCATTATTCGCAAAGGACAAAAGAAAAATTTAAAAGAAAATGCATATCAATAGGTGAACTGATGCCAATAATTGGTATAAATATTGACATATGTCTATATATTTACATCTTATTAAACTATAAAATGTAATGAATTCTAACACGCGGAATAACAGTGTGGGTGGTTTGAGTAGGTACGGCCCCCAAAAACTCATATGTTTGAATGTTAGGCCATAAAGAGTGGCAGTACTAGGAGGTGTGGCCTTGTTGAAGGAAGTGTGTCCCTGTGGGGGTGGGCTTTCAGGTCTCTGATATGCTCAACAGTGCAGCATACAGTCTTCTGTTGCCTTCAAATCAAGATGTAGAACTCTTAGCTTCTTCTCCAGCATGCCACCATAATTTCTCAGCCATGATGGTAATGAACTAAACCTCTGAAACTCTAAACCAGCCCCAATTAAATGTTTTTCTTATAAGAGTTGTTATGGTCAGGTTGTCTCTTCAAGCAACTAAGCAATTATTTTGATAACAATATTCTAAGTGATGATAAAATAAAACAGACACAAATGACGAAAGGGAAAGGAGGAATAGCAATTATTTTGATTTAATGATGACATAATTTCATATGTGGAAAAACTCAAGGTCTCCATCTATCAACTAATTCTAATTAATAAGTAAATATAATAAGGTTGTAGGATACAAAATAAACACAGAAATAAAACAATATTTTATACATCAATAACAAACTTCTTGAAATAATAAAAAATATTCCTACCCACAATATTTAGAATAGGATTTATAAGAAAAAATTTATCTGAGGAAGCAAATAATATATACAATAAACATCATCAAACATTAACTTAAGAAGGTGAGGAAAAAAAATTTAAAGACAGACACATTTCTGAGCCGGAAGAATTAATATTGTTAAAATATCTATACTATCCAAAGTATTCTACATAGTCAGTGCATCCCCTGGAAAATTATCAATAATATTCTGTACAGAAAGTTTTTTCAAGCACTCTGGAAACTATATAAACTATAGGAAGTCCAAGTAGCCAGAGAACCTTGAACAAAAAGAACAAAGTTGGAAGGATTATAATAAACATTAAATCACACTGCAATGACCCGTAAGGAGAAAAATATACAGTGGCGTCTATTACATAGATAAATGGAACAGAACCCAAAACCCAGAGCCCAGGAGCAAAGCCACATATTCACAATCACTTGAGTTTTTACAAAAGGCAGTAGAAGTATATTGATGGCATTAATATATATTGATATAATGAATAATTGGAAAATAGAATATCTTTTTAACAAATGGACAGGGGAAGCTGATGTTTACCTAAACCTATAAGTTTCCACATGTAAAACTAACTCAAAATGGAACAAACTATGAAATGACCACAACAGAATATAGGAAAGAGACTTTGGGACATTGGGATGGAGAGAACATTTGGGATAGTCTCTAATGGCACAGTCACCAAATGTTAAACTAGACTAAACTGAATTCTTTCTAACTAAAATAGCCTCTGAATCACAGAGGAAACAGTCAGTTGAACAAAGCAGAGCCCTGTTATGGCTATTCATCCAATACATTTATCAGAAAATGCAGGAAACTCAGCAGCAAAGACCACCACCACCAACAAAAATCTGACTTTAAAACAGACCCAAATTTGAAATTCCTCAAACAAAGATGTACTAAGGGAAACATGTGTGTGAAAAACGTTCTACATCACTAAGTATTAAGGGAAGGCAAGTAACAACCAAAATTGGGTATTATCTCATCACAGTTTAAATAATTTATAATCAAAAGGAAAAAATTAAATCTGAGCAAAACTGCAGAGAACATTCATATAATGGTGCAGGTATGTCAGCATAGTCTTTGTGTAACAGAGTTGAATCAAAAACTATACATAGAGGCTAGTGGCATAGTATTTGCTAAAGAGTTTTCCAGCCTCTGAGAAGGCTTGGTTTCTATCTACCACACTTCTGAAAGAGAAAGGAAAGAAAAGAAGCTAGAAAGATCTATGGTATAATCCAGCAATCACTTTAGAGTCTTTTAATTTATTTATTATTTAATACAATTTATCTAATTTGTGTTCCCTCCCTCTTCTCCCAGTCCTACCCTCCTTCCCTTTTCTCCCCTTATGCTCCTCCCCTTGTCCACTGATAAGGGAGGACCTCCTCCCCTTCCACCTGGCCCTAGCCTATCAAATCTCATCAGGACTGGCTGCATTTTCTTCCTCTGTAGCCTACCAAGGCTGCACCCCCCCGGGGGGAGGTTATCAAAGAGCCAGCCACACAGTTCATGTCAGAGACAGCCCCTGCTCCCCTTACCAGGGAACCCATTTGGAGACTGAGCTGCCATGGGCCACATCTGGGCAGGGGCTCCAGGTCTTCTCTATGCATGGTCCTTGGTTGGAGTATCGGTCTCTGCAGGTACCCCTGGGCCCATGATTTTTGGCTGTGTTGGTCTCCTTGAGGAGCTCCTGTCCCCTCCAGGTCTTCCTATCTCCACCTTCTTCCATAAGATTCCCTGCACTCTGCCCAAAGTTTGGTTATGGGTGTCAGCATCTGCTTTGATTCCCTGATCAGTAGAGTCTTTCAGAGGCCCTCTGTGGTCAGCTCCTGTCCTGTTCCCTTTCTTCTCCTGCCTCCGATATCTGTCCCATTTGCCCTTCTGAATAAGCATTGAGCATCTTCCCTAGGGTCCTCCTTCTTGTTTAGCTTCTTTGGGAGTACAAATTTTAGTATGCTTATCCTGTAAACAGACTATAAACATATATTATATGTCTAATATCACTTATAAGTGAGTATATACCATGTGTGTCTTTCTGCTTCTGGGTTACCTCACTCAGGATGATCTTTTCTAGATCCATTCATTTGCCTGCAAATTTCATGATTTCCTTGTTTTTAATAGCTGAGTAGTATTCCATTGTATAAATGTTCCACAATTTCTGTATCCATTCCTCAGTTGAGGGACATCTAGGTTTTTTTCCAGATTCTGTCTATTATAAATAAAGTTGCTACAAATATGTTTGAGCAAATGTCCTTGTTATATAGTTGAGTGTATTTTGGATATATGCATAGGAGTGATATAGCTGGATCTTGAGGAAGCACTATTCCTAATTGTCTGAGAAAGCGCTAGATTGATTTCCAAATTGGCTTTACAAGTTTACATCCCCACCAACAATTGAGGAGTGTTTCCCTTTCTCCACATTCTCTCCACCATGTGTTGTCACTTGAGTTTTTGTCTTAGCCAATCTGGTAGGTGTAAGGTGAAATCTCAGGGTTGTTTTGATTTGCATTTCCCTGATGACTAAGAATGTTGATCATTTCTTTAAGTGTTTCTCTGCCATTCAATATTCATCTGTTGAGAATTCTCTGTTTAGTTCTGTAACCCATTTTTAATTGGGTTACTTTATTTGTTGCTGGTTTTTTTTACTGTTTTTTTTATTTTTATTTTTATATTGATTTCAGTTTATTCACTTTTTGTCCCAGCTGTAATCCAGTCCCTCATTCCCTCCCAATCCTACCCTCCTCCCTCATCTCTTCCCATGCCCCTCCCCCAGTCCACTGACAGGGGAGGTCCTCCTCCCCTTCCATCTGACCCTAGCCTATCAGGTCTCATCAGGACTGGCTGCATTGCCTTCCTCTGTGACCTGGTAAGGCTGCTCCCCCTTGAGGGAGAGGTGATCAAAGAGCCAGCCACTGAGTTCATGTCCGAGAGAGACCCTGTTCCCCTATTCCCACCATGTGACTGCTTGTCCAGCATGTGGCTGACCTCCAAGCAGGCTTAAACTACATGGCTGTCTGTCTTCCTCTTCCTCATGTCCCTCCTCTGGGAAGATGCTGAAAGTTAAGCTTGTCTCTCTGTTTTGTTTCTTTCTCTCTCTTTTTTTCCTTTAAATTATAGTTGGTTTTTGAACTTCTGTTTGAATTTGTTCTTAAATTCTCTTATTAATGAGACTAAGAATCCCAAGAAAGGTCCTAAGTTTTCCCTAAGATACGTGGAAGTATGTGGTAACTCTGGAAGAGGTCCTCAAAATTTCTGATAGTGGATTTACTGGCCTCTACAGAAAGTTACAGAAGTCCTTCGGGGGATGAAACAGCAACTGTGCCCCAGGACACTAGGTGACTGGGTGTGCGCCTTTGTCCTTCCGTATGTGAGACTACAAGCTGTTTGTCTGGTGCCCCACATTCCCAGGAAAACAAACAAAAAGCCTTTTTTTTTTCTTTCTTTTCCAGGATTTTTTTCTTTGGGGGTAATGGCCGGTATGAAGTGCACATAAAATGCTTCTCCTTCACTGGCTGTTTTCCCACGTGTGGCTGATGGAAAGCCACACAGTGGGAGGCAAAGAGTGCTGTTTAACTCCCCCTCTTCTCTCTTCGGGCACAGGATTCTCCCTTGTTTTCCTCTCCACCACAGTTCCCTTGGAGAACTGGGGAGACATGGGATCAGGTTTGGAGGAAGACAGCTGAGCAGGCAGAGGAGCATGGTGTGGCCAGGCTTGCAGGCCCTCAACCAAATGGTTCCCAGGCAGGTGCTTTTCAAACTGGGTAAAATTACCACACAAGGTTGCTAAGCTTTCAAACCACGTTTAACTAATTTTTACAAGTTGGTTGCTAAGGAACTTGAAATCTTGCTGATGGAGGGTCACAGATATCAGGCCACTGAGCTTTGGTGGAACAAAATGGCTCCTAGGTTACCTTCTCCTTTTCAGTTCCTCCATATGCTCCTAGAACAACAGCACCATCCATGGACCTTGAACACACCTTCCTACCCCTTCTACTTCTTTCATGGGTTTTTCTGCCAGCAATATTGTGCCTATAAGCCAAACAGAGAGTAAATGAGGTACAAATGACAAGTTCTGGAGACCATTTATAATTGGAGGTAAGACATAGGGAGTCCTTTTCCTTGGATTCAAACAATGGCGTTCCTTCTTCTGTTTCTTTGCTTTGCTGTTTTGGGCCTATCTGTATCGGAGCACTTTCTCCAGTCCTGCATAACCATCTCTTCCTATCTCCATGATAACCTAACTTGGGCACGTTTTTTTTTTTTTTTTTTTATTTTTATTTTTTTTTTAATTTATTTATTTTTATCTCAATCACAGGTTGGGTACTTTGAATCCCAGGCGTAGCCCCCTCCCCCATTCCCTCCTACCCT
>CM053763.1:92226842-92245561 GCA_028658305.1 Pachyuromys duprasi
TGCATTGTTTTCCTCTGTGGCCTGGTAAGGCTGCTCCCCCATCAAGGTGAGGTGATCCAAGAGCAGACCAATCAGGTCATGTCAGAGACAGCCCCTGTTCCTATTATTATGGAACCCACTTGGATGCTGAACTGCCATGGGCTACATCTGTGCAGGGGTTCTAGGTTTTCTCCATGCATGGTACTTGGAGTAACAGACTCAGGAAAGACCCCTGTGCTCAGATTTTTTGGTTCTGTTGCTCTCCTTGTGGAGCTCCTATCCTCTCCCTATCTTACTATTTCCCACATCTTTCATAAGATTCCATGCACTCTGCCCAACAGTTGGCCATAAATCTTAGCATCTGCTTTGATATTGTGAAGGGCAGAGCCTTTCAGGGGCCCTCTGTGACAGGCTCCTACCTTGTTTCCTGTTTTCTTCTTTTTCTGATGTCCATCTGCTTTGCCTTTCTGGCTGGGGATTGAACGTTTTAGCCAGAGTCCTCCCTCTTGATTAGTTTCTTTAGATGGACAGATTTTAGTAGGTTTATTCTATTTTATATGTTGATATGAGTGAGTATATACCATGTGTGTCTTTCTGCTTCTGGGATAGCTCACTCAGGATGATCCTTTCCAATTCCCACCATTTGCCTGCAAATTTAATGATTTCCTTGTTTTTTATTCCTGAGTAATATTCCATTGCGTAGATGTATCACAATTTCTGTATCCATTCCTCAGTTGAGAGACATCTGGGTTGTTTCCAGCTTCTGGCTATTACAAATAAAGCTGCTACAAACATGGTTGAGCAAATGTCCTTATTGTGTACTTGAGCCTCTTTTGCATATATGCCTAGGAGTGGTATAGCTGGATCTTGAGAAAGCGCTATTCCTAGTTGTCTGAGGAAGCGCCAGATTGATTTCCAGAGCGATTGTACAAGTTTACATTCCCACCCACAGTGGAGGAGGGTTCCCCTTACTCCACAACCTCTCCAGCATGTGTTATCACTTGAGTTTTTTATTTTGGCCATTCTGATGAGTGTAACGTGAAATCTCAGGGTCGTTTTGATTTGCATTTCCCTGATGGCTAATGACATTGAGCATTTCTTTAAGTGTTTCTCTGCCATTTGGTATTCCTCTATCAAGAGTTCTCTGTTTAGCTCTGTTCCCCATTTTTTAATTGGATTACTTGATTTGTTGCTTTTCAACTTCTGTAGTTCTTTATATATGCTGGATATTAGCCTTCTGTCAGATGAAGGGTTGGTGAAGATTCTTTCCCAATCTGTAGGCAGTTATTTTGTTTTGATGACAGTGTCCTTTGCTTTACAGAAGCTTTTCATTTCATGAAGTCCCATTTATTGATTGTTGCTATTAGAGCCTGTGCTGTTGGTGTTCTGTTCAGGAAGTTGTCTCCTGTACCAATGAGTTCAAGGCTCTTCCCCACTTTTTCTTCTAAGCGATTTAATGTGTCTGGTTTTATGTTGAGGTCTTTGATCCACATGGACTTTAGTTTTGTGCAGGGTGATAAGTATGGAACTATTTGCATTTTTGTACATGTAGACATCCAGTTAGACCAGCAACATTTGTACATGTAGACATCCAGTTAGACCAGCAACATTTGTACATGTAGACATCCAGTTAGACCAGCAACATTTGTTGTAGGAGTTCCCTGGTAGAATTTTTGGGGTCACTCAGGTATACTATCATATCGTCTGCTCCTACAGCTGATAAACACCTTCAGCAAAGTGGCCAGATACAAAGTTAACTCAAAAAATCAGTAGCCTTAAATTCTTTTCATTTCTTCTTGCTCAATATTCTCGGGCCTAAAAGACTATAATATAGAAATTTAATTCCTTTTTTTCCAACTTATGACTGATTAGTAGGCCACACTACTGTGTTAGTCTCAGGGGATTGAGACTGTACCTACTCCTTTGCTGAAAGTGTTTATCAACTGTAGGTGTTTCCTAATGGAATTTTTAGGTTCACTTGCATGTACTAACATATCATCTGCAAATAAAGATGCTTTGACTTCTTCCTTTCTAATTTATATCCCTTGATCTCCTTCAGTTGTCTTATTGCTCTAGCTAAGATTTTAAGTATAATATCGAATAGGTATGGAGAGGGTGGACAACCTTGCCTTGGTTTAAATGGAAATGCTTTGAGTTTCTCTCCATT
Organism: Pachyuromys duprasi; assembly: GCA_028658305.1. Lineage (NCBI taxonomy): Eukaryota > Metazoa > Chordata > Mammalia > Rodentia > Muridae > Pachyuromys > Pachyuromys duprasi. The sequence goes on from CM053763.1 coordinate 92,228,989, forward strand.
TAGGTTGATGTTGGGTGTGAGCTTTCTGTAAATTGCCTTTATTATGTTGATGTATTTCCCTTGTATCTCTAGTCTCTCCAGGACTTTTTTCATGAAAGGGTGTTAGATTTGTCAAAAAGCCTTTACTGTGTCTAATTAAATAACTGTGTGGGGGTTTTTCTTCCCAGTTTGTTTATATGGCTATACTATCAAATTATATATGGTAGATTATCCCTGTGGCTCTGGGATGAAGCCTACTCGATTATGGTGATGATCTCTTTTTATGTGTTCTTGGATATGGCTTGCAAGTATTTTACTGAGAATGTTTCCCATATGTTCACAACAGAAGCTGGTCTGTAATTCTCTTTCTTTGTTGGATCTTTCTATGGTTTGGTTATCAGGGTAACTGTGGCCTTGAGAAATGAACTGGGCAGTATCCCTTCTGTTTCGATTTTGTGGGATAATTTGAGGAGTAGTAGCATTGACTCTTCTTTAAACATCTGGTAGAATTCTATGCTAAAAACCATCTGGCCTTGGGCTTTTGGGAGGGACTTTTCATTATTGTTTCTATTTCACTATGGGTGATAGGTCTACTTAAATTGGTTATCTGTTCTTGATTTAGCTTTTGTAGGTGGTATATATCAAGAAATATATGTATTTCTTTTAGATTTTTCAATCTGCTGGAGTACAGGATTTTTTTTAAAGTGTGTTCTTATGGTTCTGTGGATTTCCTCAGTATGTCCCCTTTTTAATCTCTAACTTTGTTAATTTAAATTTTCCCCCTCCATATTTTAGTTATTTTGGCTATTTCTTAAAGGACCAAGTCTTTGGGTTTTTTGTTATTGTTTTTGTTTGTTTCTGTTTTGTTGATTTCAGCCCTGGGTCTGATTATTTCTGGCCATCTACTCATTTGAGGCATTATTTTTCTTTTTGTTCTAGAGCTGTCATGTGTGCTGTTAAATTACTAGTATGCGATCTCTCCAGTATTTTTATACCGACACTTCGCAGTATAAACTTGCCTCTTACACCTGCCTTTATTATCTCCCATAGATTTGGGTATGTTGTGGTTTATTGTTATTCAATTATAAAAAGGTTTTATATTTCTTCTTGATTTCTGTCTTGACCCATTTTCATTCAGTAGTGAGTTGTTCAGCTTCTATGAGTTTTTAGGCTCTCTGCTTTTTGTTTCTGTTGTTGATATTGAGCTTTAATCAATGGTGATTAAACGGGGTGCAAAGTGTTATTTCAGCTTTATTTTAGCTGCTGAGACTTGCTGTGTGTCCGAGTATGAGACTAATTTGGGAAAAGTTTCATGAGGTGCTGAGAAAATAGAAAAATAGAAAAATGCCTGTTCTTTTGTGTTTGGGTGAAATGGTCTGAAAATATCTGTTAGGTCTGTTTGGCTAACGACATTCTTTAATTCCAGAATTTCAGTTTTTGTCTGGATGACCTGTCTGCTGGTGAGAGAGGGGTATTGAAGTCATCTACCATCACTATGCAAGGGTCAATGTGGAATTTGAGCAGTAGTAATGATTTATGAATTTGGGTGCCCCTGTGTTTGGTGCACAGAGGGCAAATACCCTTCATTATAATCTGTACCATTGTCACAAAAGAATCCAGGTCCATATCATGAGACTTTAACAGAAATTCCCCAAATCACTAAACTGAATCACTACATTACTCCAAACAAATAAGACCAGGTTAAAATCAGAAAGCTCCTTAGTGTCACCAAATCACCAGCTTGCATTTTGTAGACAACCAGCCCCAAGGGTCACCACATTCTAACAGTGGGGGACCAGACAGTGACACATTTCCCTGATGGCTGGCTTGCCAAAACTGTTTTGGGGCATTTAGGTTCATCTTGAGTAGTTTTCTTGTATCTTAAACAAAAATAAGAAACAGAAATTGATGGAGTCAAATGGATTTATTTATAGTTTGTGACAAAGTAGGAAAAATCATTCATTTCTTTCTAGCTTTCTGTATCAGTATTATTTATATTTCATATAAAAGATAAAGTAAATACCAGGAAATCTGTATACAATTAACTTTACCATGAGACAAACAGAAATATGTAAAGTTTTTTCTTGTGAGTCAAGTTCTTTGGTGCCAGATTTTTAGTATGTCTTTTTTTTTCATTAATTAATTTATTTATTTACTTTACATCCTGGCCATAGCTTCCTCTCCTCCTAGACCCTCTCTTTCACCTCACCTCCTCCCTGTACCTCAGAGAAAAGGAGGCCTCCCATGTGTATCAACCCACCTTGGCATATCAACTTGAAGTAGGACTAGGCACATCTTCTACTGAGGCTAGAGAAGACTGCTCTGTTAGGGTAAAAAGATTCAAAGGCAGGTAACATAGTCAGAGACTGCCCCTGTTTCAGTTGTTAGGGGACCCACATGATGACCAAGCTGCCTATCTCTTACATATGTGCAGAGGGCTTAGGTCCATCCCATGGACTCTGGTTGGTGGTTAAGTTTCTGTAAGCCCCTATAGGGCCAGGTTAATTGATTTTGTAGGTTCTTATGGTGTCCTTGACCCCTCTAGCTCTTTCAATCCTTTCTCCCCCTCTTCCATAAGATTCCACAGCCTGGCATGGTGGTGCAAGCATGTAATCCCAGCAGAGGAAGAAGCAGGTGGATCTCTGTAAGTTTGAAGCTAGCCTGGTCTACAAAGCAAGTCCAGGACAGCCAAGGCTACACAGAGAAACCCTGTCTCAAAAAAAAATTCCTCAAGCTCCACCTAATGTTTGGCTGTGGGTCTTTGCATCTATTTTCATCAGCTGCTGAATGAAGCCACTCGGATAACTGTTACACTAGCCTCCTGTCTGCAAGTATAGCAGTATATGATTGACAGTGTCACTTAATAACTGTATTATTATCAATGTCAGGGGTGGGCAGATTTGTAGTTAATTTTCTCCTAGTATGTGATTCTCAAGGACATTTTAATTAATGATGCCCATTGCCTCAAGAGTCTGATAGCTGAATGGAGAGAGACAAGTGTCTCCCTTTAAGATATCTCTTCCTCTATCAAGCTGATGGTTATAAAGGGTGAATAGCCTGGAGGCCTGGTTTCAGGGGTTATTTACTCAGTCAGAAATACAACCAGGTGAGAAACAGGTTCATGCCCAAGCTGGGAAACATTGTGGATGAAAGCTACAGAAATAAGGACAAGAAGATGGCAGGAGACATTACAGAAAACAGAGGGACAGGGTCAGAGAGAAAGCAAAACAAACAGATAAGCCAGGGACGAAATCAGGTGTCAAACAGCAGGCAGCAGGCCTCCAAAGCTGCCCTTTTCTCCACCAGAATTATCTCAGCTTCTTGAGATACAGGTGGATCCCATTCTTGGACTTCAACACAAGTCTTGAGATGGGGACTGGGATCCTGGTGGGATCTGGCAGCAGCTCAAAGCGGAGCAGGGTCAGGGCCACAGCCACCTTCAGCTCGTTCATGGCAAACTGTTTCCCAATGCAGTTTCTGAAAGGAGAAGAGACATGAAATGAGATGTGGCCTGAGACCTGTTCTGGGTACAGTCAGCATTGTTCCTTGAGCCTCGGTCCTTGATGGCACTGGTGTCCCCTTCACGGTACCAGCCGAATCATTTTCCATGTAGGCCACACACCTAAATCATTCCTTGCTTTGAGATCACTTTCCTTATAGGTCTCACAACCACCTCAATCCCTTGTCTTTGTGCGGAGGCTCCTGACCTATGATAAAGTCTGTCGCTCCTCTAGAGCTATCTCTGATCCTAGTCCTGCTCTCAGGTGTATGGAATGTCATTTGAACATAGCCAGCATTGTGAGACATAGATTCCAAGCATGTGAGTTATTTAATGAGGTAATCATTAGTTAGCCCCTTATCTCTACTAAAAGGTTCTGGTTCTCCACCGTGAATACTCCTATCAGGGTACTGGGGGGGGGGGGGTTCCTATCCTGAGGAGTATCGTCTGTGCGTAAAAATGAATTCATCCTAAAATAGTAATCAAATGTTGGTGGTGGAAGCTTCTGGTGAGTGCATCTAACCGGGGATCCTCAAGATGTTCCTCCATCTTCCTCTCACTCGGTTTCTGGGCTCCAATCCCTCATTCCCTCAGACAACCATCATCTGTGGCCATCGAATCTGATTCCAGAAAAGTCCTTATTTGCATTTTCAGTCTTCTATCTTAGTCTTTTGTTCTCTGCAACCACTCTCTCTGCACTCCACCTTCTAGGAACTCCATCAGTATGAGCAGGGTCCAGATGCCCCAGATATAAGCACACTGACTGGCAGGACCGTTGAGTCACCATCTCTTATCTCTCTAGCCCCACTTCCTATTTCAGCTCATGCTGCTGAAGTTGCCAGTAATTCTTCTCTTCACCCTCACTACCACATCTGAAGGAACAAGCTAGGAGTCAGTCAGCTCTATATTCTCTGCCGGCTCTTCATCTCCTCCTGGACTCTAAGGTAGCTTTATTCAAGGGTCCACCCAACTTCAGGTTATAGGACAGCAAGGAATGTGCAACTTTTCATAAACCGTCAATGAATGATGCGTGAGTGAAAGACAGAAAGAAGGAACGATGACTGCATCACATCAAGTACAGGTGTCTGTCTACATACCCTTCTGGTCTTGTTGCTAGGCTGGGATCAGAATCCCATACTTCTGTATCCCTTTCTCAGGAAGAGGTATGACAGAAAAACGCAGTTTTAAAATACTTTGGCATTTGAACTGAGTTGAATTTTAAAAAAGAAAATAATATGAATAGAGGATAAAGATGATATATAAGCTAGGAACTTAACTATCTATAACTCTCCTACCCTCCAATGGCTGCAGCATGTTCTTAGCTGGTTAAGATGAAATTGTTAACCTTGGAATAAACTGTCTATGTCTTCTAGCGAAATGCCATGCATTAAACCTTTTCTGTGGAAGTTGATTCAGTACTGTAGGTTTCACAGAATTGGTGAGTCAGAAGAAATTCTTAATTTTAATTTTATCTTCCCTGTAATCCCTACAAACATGTTAACCCATGACGACCATTGTGTCAAAACCTTAAGAAGTCTGAGGGAATTTATGTTCTACAGGATGAGTCCTGTAGATTTTGTGAATTCCACATCATCCTTTTAGCTGTTTGTCTGTCATTGCACACACCAGCTATGACACCCAGCGTCACTAAACAGAAGGTTCTCGAAGAAGCTGTTCAATGTCTTCATTCTGCTTCTGTAACCACTGGAACACATAGACTAGGCCTGTTTCACTGAAGTTACTTCCTTGCATGCATAGCTTTGCAAATTGGAAAAGTATGTACAAATAAATACAAGAGGAATTTGTACATGCAGTAAATTTTTGGTAAGGCTAGAAGCCAAAAATATGTGATAATTGCCGCTGGTGTCCAAATTGCAATGAGCTGTGAACTCATATATATATATATATATGAGCTGTTAACATATATATATATATATATATGTTCTAGTAAGTGAAGTGACAACATGTATATGAATATATAATCTTTAACAGAAGAGCCCATACTGTTTCTAGAATTTTAACTATATCACATTATAATACTTAATATATTATATATATACTTATAGATACATATAATGTAATTATTTATAGATGCATTTAACTGTTGAATTAATAAGAAAACCTTCTGATCTAGAATGAGAATTTTGAGAGAAAGAAATTCACCCTTTAAGATTATTGAAAACTAAAAGTTCTTGGCTTAACTTTCATAAGAAATATTATTGTGAAATATAAAGTTCATAATTGTTAAAATACCAAAATATACTAATTTTTTATACAGATGTTTCAGTGGCCACATGACAATGGTTTAAAAAATCTTTGTGGTACACCAAATTGCCCTCTTTCCTTTTGGCACAAACATGTATACATGACACCACCTGCCCACATGCACCAATAGAGGTACACATGAGTAGACCCCATAGGGACATAAGCAATCAGAAATATAAATTATTAATATGTGCTGATCCTCCATCCTTTTTTTCAATCCTTTCCCATTACCTTGATCCTCCTGAGAAGGGTAGGAAAGCATGGCTGTGCCGAGAAGAATCTGGTGCAAATCGATAGGGGTCAAACTCCTGCAGAGAGAGAACAGGGCTGGGATGGAAGGGCATCCAGCCCATTTCCAACGCAAAAGGATACAGAAAGTCTAAAGTTGCAATTGAGTGGTTCTTCTCTCTTCTCAGGGATTTCATACCATTGGGTTCGGCCACACACTTGGGTTATGGTGAAGGCCATAAATGGAAATTGAGACTGTTATACCTGTAAGCAGAGGTAAGAAGACATGGAGTGAAACATAATTAAACCAATGAAATAGGGCTCTAGACCCATACCCAATTGGAGACCAGCATGCACAAATGGCCTGTATATAAAGAGTCATCACTTAGAGCTAGTGCTCTTTTGGGGGTTAGGGAGTTTAGAAAAGCATATATTAGAGAACCATAAACCTGCCGATGACAGAGCAAGAATTGGAGGCATCCTGATTCTAGTGACAACACGCATTCATCAAGTTTCTTATCCACCATTAAAGAACATAACACAAGTTCCCCTGCACCACTCCATTTTTCACATGAAATACTAAATTCCCAATGAGGCCCATTATCTTTCATATGTTTACACTGCTTGGACATGGCAGAGGTGGGATCATATCCAATGATGAGTTCACTAATACATGTTTTCCTATGATGACAAGGAGCTCATAATTTATCATCAGCTCCTCTATTTCATCACCTCAAAGTTTTCTGAGAGGCTGGGAGACATTATACCCACACATAGGATTCCCTTGTCATTTTCGTTTGTCTCTTCTCATGAACAAATCCTTAGAACCACAAGACTTGTGTCATTTTTTTTCAACCCTGAGTATCTTATGTGACTGTAATTTCAAGGCTGAGAATAATATTTAACTAGAGTGTAGCGTTTCTCCCAGGAGCTAGCCTCAGTCTCAACTTTCTAACCTCATCTCAATTTCAACGTAAAGATCCAACTTACCGGGACAACAGAAACACATGCGAGCACTTAGGTGCCTGGTTTTGGTTACCTTTGGGTAAGGAGCGTCCATCGGGAAAGGTAACAGGTGTGCTGAGCTCTCTGCTCACAGATGGTACTACTGGGTAGATCCTCAGGGCCTCCTTGATGCACATGGTGGTGTAAGGCATCTTGTCCAGGTGCTCCCTGAAATGAGGACCACCTGAAAGTCACATACAGCTGGGAAGACCAGAAGGAAAGTCTCTCCTTTAGGGAGGCATGGGTCTCATTCATCTTGAATTTTTCTCACCAGGTGATAGAGGTTTCATAACCCAGAATGCTCTGCACCTCCTCTCTGCATTTCTGTTGGTGCTCAGGGTGGGTGGCCAGAGCATAGAAAATCCAGGAGATTCCACTGGCTGTGGTGTCGTGGCCCTCAAACATGAATGTGTCCACCTCTGCACGCAGGTCCTCATTAGACAAGCTGTCCCCATCCTCCATCTGAATAAATGTACAGGTGAGAGACTAGAGTTTATATCCAATCTGTGTTTCTGGACCAGAGCTCAACCTTGTACCCCACTCACTCTGGCAAACAAGAGGCTGTCCAGGAAATCCAAGCGTCTCTTATTCTTGACCTTCTGCAGCTCTTCTTCAATCTTCAGCTGAGCCTTCCTCTTCTTGATCACCTCATCTATCCCATGACAAGCACTTGTGAGACAACCCAGAATGACTATAATTCACAGTATCCCTGAACCCAGTTTGTGTATCATACAGAGCCCCAGATGCATGTTCAAGTGGGAATTTGGTCATTATTCAAAGTCTTCATGATACCTCAACACTCCAGTTAGGATCATGGGCCACAGAGCCATGTTGAAGGCTGTTGGATGGGTCTTATGCAGTGTCACCAATGTAATGAAACTGGTAATTTTTATGATGTACCTCATATGCCAATCCTAGCCCCCCAAAGTTGTATCTTTATAGTAACTAACACCAATGTCTCAAGCCCTGCAGAGGCTTCTGGTAAGTGCACTATGTCTGAGATACTTGATCATTTGGGGCCGGGGAGCCTGACACAGTAAAAAAGGTGGGAGGGGTGGAAAGATGGAACCTGTGTGCTCATGAGCAGTCTGGCAGGCGCGGTGGAACAAACGGCCATCAGAGGACATATTGAAGATATCATAAAAGGTACTCCTCGATTGGAAGAAAATCAGGGTTTTCAGGTCATCAACAGCCTCCACGTAGGATGTGGAATTTCTGAGGACAGGAGACACAACATACTGGTGATTAGGGTGTTGACCCAAGAACAGAGTGGGTTCTCTATACTCATCCTTTCAGCCTTGGAACACACAACACCAAGGCACAGATCACTTCTGTCTTAAAGGTCGCTTGACCCTTGGGACTTTAAAAAAAAAAATAGATGACCAGCTGGGCTTCCGCAGTTACTAGGGTTCTACAGTGTCCTGCTGGGCCTGGTTTGGTTCTGCTTTGATATTAGAGCTTGGCCTAGAGCTGGCTGAAAATCTTGCCTGGAGGAAACTGCCTTAGCTGCCCCACTTAGCTCTTTCTGAGCCCTTATGGACTGATAAGACTAAAGATTCAAAAGATGGAGGGTTACCACTCACTCTTCCAGCTGGACACTGCCCTGGTGGCTGAAGGCACACTTCATGATAGTGTCCAGTGTCATCAAGGAGATGTATTCAAAGATCTCCAGAGGGTAGTCCTGGCTACCAAGCTTCTCCCACTTGTCCTGTGGTGAGAATGAGACAAATTACTTAATTTTCTTCAGAAGACCTGTGTTTTTAGACTAAAATTTTTCTCTTTATTTTCAGATAATCAGTCTGGAGTCCCTCACCATTAAGTTCATATGCTTCCAGAAAATTGAAAGCATGATGCAAACATTTGTAATTTGATGCCTACTTCTTCCAAACCCTTTAACAAAACAGAACATATTTTCTCAAGGTGTTCAATTATTGCTTATTGGTTTTTAGAAACAAGTATAATATTTCAGTTTATAAAAGTAGTCCCCAAGTGAATAAAGTGTAATTAATAAAAATTAAAATTAAAAAATGTGAAAAAATAGTCCCCCTTTTGAGAGTGAACTAGACTTGAAAAATAGGAATAAACATAAATATAGAAATAAAATGTGTAAAGGAAAAGAAAGGCTATGGACTTGAATGAATATGCCTTATGAGCATTATTAGTGACTTCAATTCCATTTCACCTATCAAAAGTTTTCTGAACATGGTGAGGCCAGAAGTTAGGCCCTCAAAGGAGGTATAAATGTGAGGAAATGGACCTTGTATCTATTTTGCTCATGGGTCACTCAAGATCACACAGAGCCCTGGGGTCCAAGACGTTCTTGGCTTATAACATCTTGAAGCTGCCACTGTTTAGTCCCATCAGAGACATGGAATCTATACAGTATGGTATCTTGTCCATGGTGGTAAAACTTGGTCCTGTACTTACCACAATGCTCTCTGAAGAGTGTGGCTAAATCCTGATGAGCAGGAGCTCTCCAATTGATGCATTTGTGGGTCACTTACTTCATAGCAAAGTCATGAGTTATCAGTCTCTGTGACTGGAATTTGTTTTAAAGGGATCATTGTGAGTATGCTGTGAGTAGGTGTAATGAAATGAGAAAGAGACAGAGCAACTCACTAGCATTATATTGACAGAGTCTGCCATGATTCTGACGTAGGGTTTGAGGATGTCATAGTGGAAGGCTGGGGTCAACATTCGCCGGTGCTGAAACCACTTCTTTCCATTCAGCAGGAGCAGACCAAAACCTGTGGCAGAGACTGGTATGTGATGTGTCTGGTAGAGGTGGAATCAGAGGTATCCCTAGGATCACTTGGGTGGATTCACTGGGATAAAATGGGGAAAGAAAATCCAGTAATGGGATTTTTTTTTAGACTAAGACATGGAAAGTGAGACTTCCAGTTTATCTGATAAATCTTCTGTGGCTAAGAAAGAAGTAAAATGAAGGGTGAAAATGTGTGTGGATCAGGTCAAGAGAGACATATGTAAATGTCTGGCAACAAATGTCTGAAGAAATGATATCTTCAGAAAGGAATGGGAACCAGTGACATGGGAACCAGTGACACGGTTGCTAAGGCAGCTCAGCTGGTAAAGGGATATCTGGATATCATGAACACTCATGCCAGCATTAAGAAGGACAAAGGACTGACTAGAAGAAAAATAAAGCTTTGTTTAGAGACGGATCATGACACTTGTGGCCAGTCACCTGTTGTTTTCCATTAGCCAAAGAGCAGTGTCAGGAAAACACATTTTTTCACATACTTACCAATCCAAGGAGCAAGGAAGTGGTAAGCACTGGGAGCCTTTGGATCTGAAAAACAAACAGATCTTGAGGACCAGATAAGGGGATGCTGTTCAAACTGCAAGCATTTATGAATTCTTCAGTTTTTTAGAATGTTAAACCTTATTTATTTTTTGCATGTGTACTCGCTACAGTGCTTGTGTGGAGTTCAGAAGATAACTTTGTGGAGCTGGTTCCTTCTTTCCATTTTCAGTGGGGGTTTCAGGGCTCAAAATCAGGCCATGGGGCTTCAGCAGCAGAACCCTTTACCAGCTAAGCCCTCTCAGCAACCATGTCACTCATCCCCAGGTCACTGCCTCCCAATCCTTTCTATCTTTCTTGCCAGTTAGCTTAGACTTAGGAAGGCAGACTTTGTTGTACCAGTAGCTGAATGTCTCTGTCACTGTGATGTCTGGGAAACTTGTAAAAACACATCACCTCACTTTGTTTTAAAAATGAAAAATAAGGAAAAAGAAGTTAAGCAGCTACATTAAGTGTTGAGAACTATGTAAGTATTTCTAGCCGGACAGGAAGAATGGTGGGTATGATTTAGACATTGATGGCTGCAGTGTTCAGGTGTGAGGCATGAACGTTAGACCAGAGATGTGCTACAGCTGCTATAAAGTTGCACTCTCACCTGATCGCCCTAGAATCAACTTCACATAGTCAGGGTCATAGAGCAGGACTCGTACATTTTTCCCTGAGAGCCAATATGGGCAGGCACTTGGAAATTTCTCTACCCATCTATCAATCTGCTGGAGCTCCTGGTCCTTTGGGAAGAGACACCAAGGAAAAGACAAATTCATTAAAATGTTCTTTGACATCTAGAACCTTGTGTGGTTTAGGAGAGGCAGGGCCATAGCTCTGGAATGTTCATGAAAAGGTAGACATTTGGGCCAGTTTGACGATCTGGTTTTTTCTTTCATCTAGACCTTTGCTGTGTCCAAGAACTTGCCCTGGCCAGATTCTGAAGCCTTGTTAGATGGAGCTAAGTCTCCTTAACGAAGTTTTTGGGGTAAGAACCTCAGCATTCTGTAGTGCCTCAAAAATTTATCTATTCTTAAATGTGGTTAGTGTGCAACCCCTCACTGAGTGCCTCGTCAGGCAGCCCCTTACCAAACTATACTCTACTGAGGGCTAGTAGCATAATCAGCCATTCTTACTACTTATAAACACTTGGTAATAAGGCAGGCTAGTAAATGCAGCCAGTTTCAGGACATAATGGAGCCTTTGAATTGTTTGGTTTCTGAATTTAAGGGGCTTTTGTGCAGGATGGAATGTTTCACCTCTCCATAGAAATTTATCTTAAGGGGCTTCCTTTCTGAATGGAATGTTTTACCTCTCTTTCACACATCCTGTATTGTAATCACAAGTTCCCCTCCAAAATGTGCAGTCTTAATCTCAGAGGAAACTGATATACAGCGTGGCCCCAAATCATCACTTCCAGAAGTTCTCTCAGAGAACAGCGTAGATACTTGTTCTCTGTACCTGGTATCACTCACCCACTTCGTAAGGATAGGCTGTTTTGCCATGCCCTTGTACCTCCTGAGATTTTAGTCTATTGTCAACATCCATCTTCTTAAAGCATGTGCTCCCTGTGGTTAAGGCGAGCTCACTCTTAGAAGTAAACCAAGTGTCCTTCAGAAACCACATGTGCATCAGCCAGCAGACTGCCCTGTATACTGATGCTCCAGATTTTTATACTCTTCCACTCTCTCCCTTCTTCCTACCTTCAGGTTGTGCCCCAAAAGCCAGTGGAAGGGTGTGGATGGGAACTTCTGGAGGGCCTTGAGCAGCCACTGCCTTCGCAAGTAGAACTGGACTGCCTTAAACAACACGAGAAATAGGCTGAGCAGGAAGACCACTTGGAAGAACCCAGAGACACCATCCAGGTTTCTGGTGAGACTAAAAACAGAGAAACCCATGGTCAGCAGCTTCTGGATCACTAATGTCACCCAATCTTTGGAACTCTCACATTTAAATCATGAAAAGGTAGCTCCACCTACTTGAAGGAGGGAGAATGGGGTTAACAGAGAGTGACCCCATTTGGTGACTAATTTACCAAACATTTAATATGTGTAGCTGCTTGTACTATTTTCATAACTTCAGGATGAAAGTGATGACAAGAAATAAATTGGTGTGTTCAGATGACTGTAGTTGCTGAGTTTCTACACATAGAGACCCTTGCATCTGTACTCCAAAACCAGATGTTTCTTAAATTTTCCTGGAGCTTATCACAACCACTCTCCAGTTGTGATCCAGGATGAATATGCCTGTGCGTGGAACACTGTACCTGCATTCAGAAGGCTAAAGACCCAGGTTAACTTCGCCACATATGTAGCCTGCTATACATTCTCTCTGTGCCTCAGAATCTTGATTAGGTAGGATAATAATACCTCTCTTTCTCAGATACCTAAAATGTTCATAGCTTATTCAGTCATTCATTAATTTAAGACATATTTCTTGAGCTCAGATTGGGCAAATTCTAAAACTGAAACCAGTGTAATTATACATTATAGTTTGCCTGGAAAATTAAATGTCCACCCAGGATCAACAAGGCAAAAATGGAAAAGTAAGGTCTTGAAAGATTACTAGCCCATCAACTGAACCATGATGAGGTGGTTTCCAACAAATTTATGGAGATGATACTTAAGCAGAGAAGGGGTGTTTTGGTTGTGAGCCTAGGCTTTAAAGTAAAGTCGGGTGGGTGGGAATGCAGACACTGGAGGATGGGTTGGGGTAGGAGAAGAATATGATCAAAATATATTGCCGAAAGTAAATAAATAATATTTTAAAAAATAAAAAATTTAAAAAGAAAGAAAAGAAACAAAAAAAAATTAGGGGTGGAGACAAGCCCTTCTTTGGGGTCCTTATCCTCACCTTATTCATGATTATCTTTGCTGAGCTAGTTCAAATTGCGAAGAATCCAGAGTCCCACACAAAAGATATTTCAACAAGAATCTCCAGCTCATTCGCTCTTCCAGGAATATGTGTGTGCCCTTAACCTGATCAATCACTTTTTCAATTTTTCCCTTTACCACACTCCTATCTTGCCTTCGGCTGTGACATGACACGCATGACCCATATATTGTCCTTTTCCCTGAAATTCTGAGCTCTTGTCAGAACCAAAGACAGAAGGGACATGCAACTATTCACATTCTACCTGTCTGAACTTTTACCCCACTCTGTGGTCACTTTAAAACTTCAAATATTTGTTGAATGAGTGAATGATTAAAGGATCCTGTTATGCTGTGAATATTTAGCAAAGATATTATGATCCTGTCCAACTGAATGGGTCATCTTGTACCATTACCCCTTCCCTACTGGGATCCTGTCCTACTCTTCACTGGCAGAATAGGGGAATGTAGTAGGAAGAGCTTTGGCATCCAAGTCTAGTGCTGGATTTCAGTTTTGGATGCTCTTTTCTCTGGTTCTGAGTTCCTTATAATTTGACGTATATTGTGGTAATAAATGAGCACAGAGTGAGTTGGAATTACGTTCAAGGCACTGCCACTAGGAACTTGCCCTGCTTTCTAATTCAGGGAACTGGAACCCTCTCACAGCCTCTGCAAGCACTGTGTGTATGTGGTACACAGACGCATATGGAAGTAAAATACCCATGCACATTAAATAAGTATTTCTTTTAAAAGTGAGGGGAATCATCAGGAAAATGGGTGACTAGAGGTGATTCACTTCTTCCTTCCATTAAAAAAAAGGACAAGAGTAAATTAAGATATATTTTAGTCTACTTAGCATATAGGCACCAAACACTTGAGGCACCAAATTTCATAAAACCAAAAATTGGCTCCGATACAGTAATGGTGGGTGAGTTCAATACTTTACTCTCACTCATATACAGGTTATTCCCTAGACAGAGAAACCCTGATGTTATATGACATCATAAATCAAATGCACCTAGCAGGCAGCTACATCCCAATCAAACCCTACAAATAACCACAGCTGCTTCTTGTGCTCCGTGTAGCTGCTTACCACACTCTCACAGCTCCTGAGAAAAAAACTCCCACTAAAGCATGAGCCACCAGATGGGGTGTGGTCTGGGAAATCTTGGGAAGAAATCTTTTGCTTTTATAAAAATGTGCTTTTAGTATTCCCCTTCATTCATCATCTAATCTTGTTTAGGCATTTTTACATTTGATAGCAATGTTGGATTTTATTCTTGTATCCCTCCAACCCTGTGTTTTCTTCCTTATTCTATCCCTACATTTGGTAGTGTTTAGGCTTTACCTTGTTGGGTAGGGGTTTTTGCGGGGGAGGGGTAATTAAAAGTTTGTTTTGGAGGCGGGACAAGATGGCTTCTGAGCTGCAGAACAACATTTTCGGTACAGCGACCAAGGGACTGAACTGTGGGCCCTAAAAAACAACGATCCTGTTTCCCAGGTGGAAGCAGCGGTGGACATAACCAAGCCTGCATCATAGGAATGGGGGTGGGGGGGAAGATACCACAGCCAGCAGGAAAGCAGCATCAGAGGTACCCCAACCAGCAGTGAAGCAGAGGAGGCAGCCCACAGTGCACACAGCAACTTGCAAGGAGCACAGACTGCACACTCCAAGCACAGATATCCGGCATTCTCCCACAGCCTTGTCTGAGGGGGTAGCTGCTGAGGAAGCTGATAGTGCTTCCCAACTCAGGGAGCAGAGTACAGCCTGCCGAGCTTACAGCTTACAGCGCAGAACTCAGGGCTGGGCGCAGAGAGTCCACAACTGAATACGTGTCCCATCCACAGCGCCAGCTGTAGACCTCAGAGTCCAGCCTGCTGACCCTGCCTCCGACTGTAGACCAACAGGTATTCAGGAAACCTGTGCAGGCGCGTTATGCCCACAAACTGCACTTGCTAACCACACTTGCATCCACATCCCCTCCTGTGCTTGCTCCCAACCCATATATCCCAAGCAGCTACACACCCTAGCACTCCCCTTTAAGACAAACATCCCTGCACCAGCGTCCTCGCATACACGCATGCGCGCGCGCACACAGACACACACACAAACACACGATTCTGTGCCAATGGCTTCTTTTCCCACAGGAACAACTGAAGCAAAAACACACTCTCAAACCGCTGGTCCCCACTGATCTTCCTGAAGAATTCTACAGACACCAGAGTAAGACGGTTCCAGTCCAAAGGTCGGACTTGGGGAAGAAACAGTGAAGATTATATATAAGCAATGACTAAAGGTCGACATAAGAACTCACCCAACAAAAATCAGGACACCATGGCACCACCAGAAACACTGAAAACTAATGGATATTTTAATTTAGCAGAAACTCAGGCAAATGTATTTAAAGCTATGATTATCCAGTTAATTCAGGCACAAAAAGAGGAAACAAACAAAGCTCTCAAATAAATTCAAAAGAATATAATGGCCCACTTAGAGGAACAATTAGAAACATATAGTGAGGAAACAAATACTAAAATAGGAGCCACCTTCAATCAGATGAAGGAAATGGTGCAAAGCATGAAAACAGAATTAGACTCTATAAAGAAAACACAAACAGAGAAAAAGCTGGAACTAGAGAACTTAGAGAAAAGATCAGGAATCACAAAGGTAAGCATCACCAATAGAAAACAAGAGATGGAAGAGAGAATCTTGGGAGCTGAAAATACACTTGCTGAAATTGATTCCTCACTCAAAGAAAAACTAAAATCAGAACAATCCCAAACGCAAAACATTCAAGAAATCAAGGATGTCATGAAAAGACAAAACCTAAGAATAATAGGAATAGATGAAAAAGAACACTCTAAGCTCCAAGGACCAAAAATACTTTTTTTCAGAAAATATTTTTAAGAAAATCATAGAAGAAAATTTTCCCAACTTAAAAAAGTTGAGTGGAGGAGAAAACAAGCAACAGAACAGGAGCATGCCAAAGAGGACCTCTGGGGGGTGGGGAGGTCAATGTAGCGATGTATCAGAGCGGATATTAAGACTCGCGATCAAGCCTTTGACAGAGGGCAAGAAGTAATGATAGATCTGGGGGAGGTTGTTGAGACTTGGGGAGAACAAGAGCTCCACAAAGACCAAACTGAGCAGGGCACAGGGGTCTTGTAAGAGACGGTTTCTACAATCAAGGACCATGTGTGGATGTGGACTGGAACCCCCGCACAGATGGGGCCCATGATAACTCAGTGTAGGGCTGAAGACCCTATTCAGGGAAACAGGGACTGTTTCAGTCATGATCTTGATGGCTGACTCTTTGACCCTCCCCCATACAAGCCGGGGAGTGACAGACTGGCTAGATCCCAGGGGAGGACTTTGCAGCCAGCCCTGAGGAGACAGGATAAGCTGGGGTTGGATGGAAG
>CM053763.1:92246061-92299556 GCA_028658305.1 Pachyuromys duprasi
ATACTCACTTATATAGACCTATAGGATAGGATAAACATACTGAATTATATACACCTAAAGAAGATAAACAAGAAAGAGGACCTGGGGTAAGAGGATTAATCCTCACTTAGAAAATCAAATGGGATGGACATTGGATGTAGGAGAAAACAAGTAGCAGGACAAGAGCTTACCACAGAGGGCCTCGGGAAGACTCTACCTAGCAAGGTTTAAAAGCAAATATCAAGAAACATAACCAACCCTTTGGCAGAGTGCAGGGAATCATATGAAAGAAGGGGGAGTTAGTATGACCTGGAGAGGACAGGAGCTCCGCAAGGACCAAATATATCAGGGAACAGGGGTCTTTTCTGAGACTGTCTCTCCAACCAAGGACCATGTATGGATATAACCTAGAACCCCTGCTTGTATGTAGCAAATGGTAGCTCAATATCCAAGTGGGTACACTAGTAAGAGGAACAGGGACTATTTCAAACATGAACTCAATAGCTGGCTCTTCAACCTCCCCGCCCCCCTGAGGGAGGAGCAGCCTGGCCAGGCCACAGAAGAGGACATTGCAGCCAGTCCTGAAGAGACCTGATAAGCTAGAGTTAGATGGAAGGGGAGGAGGTCCTCCCCTATCAGTGGACTTGGAAAGAGGCAGGGAGGAGATGAGGGAGGGAAAGGGGGGATAGGGAAGGAATATGGGAGGGGGCTACGGCTGGGATACAAAGTACATAACCTGTGATTAATATAAAATAAAAATGTTTTTAAAAAGTTTGTTTTTTTAATTTTTTATTAATTACACTTTATTCGCTTTGTATCCCCCCTGTAGCACCCTCCCTCTTCCCCTCCCAAACCCTCCCTTCCTCCCTCTTCTCCATGCGTGCCCCTCCCAAAGTCCACTGATAGGGGGGTCTTTTTTTTTAACTGTTTCTTTTTTTTTTAATTTTAGCATGTAGCCTTGGTTATGGGTGTTTTCTTTTTTAATACTATGTTTTTACTTTTTCTTTCCCTTCTTACATTTATCTAATTTTGGTTTTTGATTTGGAACCTTTTTTTTTTCTTTTCCTCTTTCTTAGTCATCCTAATCACCTGTGTTCTTCCCTCTGTTACATTCTTCACTCTTCTTTTTTAACTTTCCTTTATTTAACTTTGCTTCTCTTCTATTTCTCTCCTTCTCCTATTTCATTTCCTTATTTCATTAGTTTACTATTTCTACACTTAATCTAGGTAATGTTTATTTTATAGCACATTCTATAGTACTGCTGTTTTCAAGTCCCGTAGTTATTCATCTTTACCGGATTTCAAGTGTATTTTGTATGGTTTGATGTTATTGCTGATAAAGCAGTTTGCTTTTTTTCTCACTCAGTGGTGCTAGGAACTGACCTTTCAAAAACAACATGTTCATGGGAAGATCCCATTTCAAAATGGGAAAAAACGTCCAAACTAACAGTTGTGCAAATCATAGCAAAGAAATGCTAAACACATGAAAAAGCAAGACAACATGACTCCTCCTCCTCAATTATTGAACTCGAGAATAGATAAATGTCAGGTGATGGTTTCAAAGGTTTTCTGGGAAAATATGACCAACGACCTTAACTAATATACAAACAACCAGATGAATTCAGCCTATAACCTTATAACCTGGAGAGGAAAGCAGGAATGAGCACACACTCACACAAACACACAAAGAAAAACCAGTTTATGACCACAAAACCAGCACTGTAGAAGATACTTGAAAATATTATACACAGAGAAGAAATAATGACAGTCTCAATTACAAGAAATGATAAAATTTATGAAAGGAATAGATAAAGAAAATCTAGGGAGATTCATGGTACCCCAACACAGCAAAGCAACCAACTCCTGATCCAATAAAGAAGAAAGTAAAAAACAAACAGTAATCCAACCATCCCAAAAACAATCAACTAAGTTACAAAAATCGGTAAACATCTCTCAGTAATAATTTCAAATATAAGTGGCCTCAACACTTCAATAAAAATGCAAACTAATTGACGGTATCAACAAACTAAATGCAACTGTTTTCTCCAAGAGTGTTAAATTATTGGTCATAGCACTACAGGCTGAGATCAAAAAATAGAAAAGACTCTGTCAGGAAACAGAAACTGAGGAACAAGCTGACATCTGATGAGGTAGGCTTCAGCAAGACTTAGTGGGGAGAAATAAAGAAGGCCATTGGTATTAATAGAGGGAACAACTGACCAAAATGGTATAATTGTAAATATATATGGACCAAATATTTAGACATCAAACTTCATGAAATAAATACTAATGTACATAAAAGATGAGATAAATTCTGATACAATGTTATTAGGAGATCTCAATACCTCACTCTTTACGTAGATGGGACATCCAAGCAAATAAAAATTCAAAGTTAAAGTACACTATACAACAAATGCACTTAACAGATACACAGAGAATATTCTATTCAACAGATACAGAATACATAGTTTTTGCATCAGGTCATGGAATCTCATCTAAAATATACCATACTATAGATCTGAAATCAAATCTTACTGAATACAAAAAAGTAAAAATTAAGTTCTTGTGAGTTTTTTTTCAGACCACAGTGCAATAAAATTACAAATCAACAGCAGGAAAAAGCTACAGAAATGACACAAATACATAGAAAATGAACAACATACTTGTGAATGAACAGTGGGTCGCTGAAAAAAATTAGAAAAGAAATAAAGAAGTTGCAGTAACCAAATGAAAGTGAAAGGGCTACAGCTAAGGGGCAAGTTTATAGCTACAAATGCTTACATTTAACATACCTGAAAAATCTCAAACAAAAGGCTTAATGAGAGGCTGGAGAGACAGCTCAGTGGTTCAGAGCCCTGACGGCTCTTCCAGAGGACCTGGCCTCAATTCCAGCATCTACATGGCAGCTCGCAACTGTCTCTAATTCCTCTTCCAGGGGATCTGACACCCACATACATACATACAGGCAAAACACCAATGTATAAAAAAATAAAAATGACCCTAAAATGACCTAATGATGCATCTCAAAGTCTTAAGAAAACCAAAAGCAATCCAGACCCACAAGCATTAGACAGCAAGAAATAATAAATAACAGGACAGAAATCAGTGAAGTTGAGGCTTGATGTATGGTACATATAATCAAAGACCTGATTATTTAGAAAAATGAGTAAGAACAACAAACTATTACTGAAACTAACCAAAAGAGAAAAAAAGGATGCAGGGCAAGCAGATCTCTGTGAGTTCAAGGCCAGCCTGCTAAATAAAGGGAGTTTCAGGACAGCCAGGGCTACACAGTGAGATTCAATAGAGAGAGAGAGAGAGAGAGAGAGAGAGAGAGAGAGAGAGAGAGAGAGAGAGAGAGAGAGAGAGAGAGAGAGAGAGAGAGAGAGAGAGAGAGAGAAACTAATGCAATTAAAGAATAAATTAGGGTTATAATTTATCCCATAAAAAGAATCACTCAAGAATAATTGAAAACATATATTTAAAAAAAAAAGAAAGAAAAAAGACTGGATCCGGACTTAGTGCCACATTTATTTAATCCCAGCACTTAGGAGGCAGAAGCAGGTGGATCTCTGAGTTCAAGGCCTGCCTGACCTACAAAGCAATTTCTAGTACAGCCAGGGTTACATAGAGAAAGCCTGTCTCAAAATTAAAAAAAAAACAAGCAAACAAAAACAAAAACTTTAAGTCTAGAAGAAATTGAAAATTTCCTAAACATGCAGCCTACCAAACTTAAATCAAGATGATATAAACGATTTAAATAGCTCCATAGCAATCAACAAAATCAAGACAGTTTTTTAAAAGTCTCCCAGACCTGCAAGATGGCTGCATGAATAAAGGTGTTTGAAACCAAGCTTGATGACCTGAATTAAAAGCCTGGAACAAATGGGACCTCATGAAACTGAAAAGCTTTTGTAAGGCAAAGGACACTGTCAACAGAACAAAACAGCAACCTACAGAATGGAAAATATCTTCACCAACCCTACATCTGACAAAGAGCTAATATCCAAAACATATAAAGAACTCAAGAAATTAAACACCAACAAAACTAATAACCCAATTTAGAAATGGGGTACAGAGCTAAAGAGAGAATTCTCACCAGAGGAAACTCTTGTGGCCAAGAAGCACTTGAAGAAAGGTTCTGCGTCCATAGTCATCAGGGAAATGCAATTCACAATGACTTCTTCCATCTTACGCCAGTCAGAATGGCTAAGATCAAAAAGTCAAGTGACAGCACATGCTGGTAAGGATGTAGGGCAAGGGAACACTTCTTCATTCGTGGTGGGAGTGCTAACTTGTACAACCACTGTGGAATTCAATCTGCTTCTTTCTCAGAAAATTGGGGATAGCCATACTTTAAGACCCAGCTATACACTCCTGGGCATATATCCAAAAGATGCTCCACCATACAACAAGGACATTTGCTCAACTATGTTCATAGCAGCTTTATTTGTAACAGCCAGAAAATGGGAACAAGCCAGATATACCTCAACTGAAGAATGGATAGAAAATATGTGGACAATGGAATGCAACTCAGCTATTAGAAACAAGGAAATCATGCAATTTGCAGGCAAGTGAGTGGAACTGAAAATGGAAACACACCTTAATGCACAAACCCAGAGCTAACATTATATTAAAGGGAGGAAAACTGAGACCATTTCCTCTAAAACTTAAAACAAGAGTGCTCACGCTTTCCTCTCTCGTTCAACATTGTGCCTGAAGTCCTAGCTAGAACTTAAAACAAATGAAAAATAAAAAGCATATAAATAGAAAAATAAATAAATTCAAAGTATCTCTACAAGCAGACATCACAAACCTATACTTTATTTACCATACCAGAAAATTCTTAGATTCAATAAATGCTTTCCACAAACTACCAGGATAGAAAATCAATATGCAAAGCCCACCAGCTTTTCTATGGACCTATCTTTGCTTGCTAAAAAATAAATTAGGGGAAAATACTTTTTCCAATTGCTTCAAAAAATGTTTATGGAGCTGGAAAGATGGCTCAGGGGTTAAGAGCACTGGCTGTTCTTCTGGAGGAGCCAGGTTTGATTCCTAGCATCCATATGGCAGCTCACAACTGTCTGTAACTCTAGTTCCAAGGGATTTGATGGCCTTTTCTTGCCTCCTTGGGCACTACTTGCACACATGGTGCACAGAAATGTATATAAGCAAAACACCAATACACATAAATATTTTAAAATTAAAAACAAATACTTAGAAATAAATATATCCAAGGAAGGAAAGACCTAGACAATGAAAACTTTAAGACACTGAAAAATGAAACTCAGAAGATAGAATTACCTTCTATGCTCACAGATCGATAGAATTTATATTGTGAAAATTGCTATATTCGTAGAAAATAATCTGTAAATCCAATGCAGTCTGCATCAAAATAACCCCTCTTACAGAACTAGAAAAAATAAAACTAAATTTATATGTATGCACAAAATAATAAAAAAACAGTCTTTAGGGGGAAGAAAATCTGGAAATAGCACGATACTGGATCTTGAATTATATTACAGAACCATAATAACAAAAACAGCATGGTACTCTCACAAAAACAGATGGATACAAAAACCAATGGAATAGAATCATGCCCCCAGGGGGAAAACCTCACTAAGTTGTAGCCACCTACCTAATTTGAAAAAACTGGATGCCCACATTTAGAAGAATAAAACTCAACCCTGATCTCCCATCACACACAAAAACAAACACAAAAATAGATCAAAGACCTTAATATGAGACCTGAAACTTTGAAACTGTTAAAAGAAAGTACTTCAAAATATAGACATAAGGATGTTCTTATGAAATGTAAACTTGGGCAGCCAATATAGAAATCATTACAGAGGTTTCTTAAAAAAATTTAAAAATTGGACTACCAGGGACCCCGCTGTACTGTTCTTACGTATAAGCCAAAAGGACTCCAAACCAATATACAGCAGGTATACCAACGTTATTCATAATAGCCAGGGGATAGAACCAGCCTACATGTCTACCTATAGGTGAAAAGATAAGAAAAGATGGTATAGATGCACCATGATAATTGCAGTGTGTGTGTGTGTGTATGTGTGTGTGTGTGTGTGTGAGAGAGAGAGAGAGAGAGAGAGAGAGAGAGAGAGAGAGAGAGAGAGAGAGAGAGAGAGAGAGAAAGTGTAATGTGCCCATGTGTGTGAATGCACCTGTGCCCCATAAACAGAGGCCAGAGAAGGGTGTCTGGTGCCCTCCTCTATAATCCTCTGTCTTATCCTTTTTTCCGCTAGCCTGGCAGCCAGCATACCCAGGGATACGTGTTTACCTATGTGTGTGTACAAGCCACAAAAGTAAGAAGGGGATGAGAGGGAAGGAAGAGATCTTAAGGAGGCAGGGAATGGAGAAGGCAATGTGGTACATGTGGTAAGAACGCAGAAGTGAACTAACTGGGAGAAGGAAGGAGACCAACTGAAGCAGGAGGGGGTGTGAGGGAAAAGGAGAAGTGGGAACAAAGCAAAGGGCACAGATGTATGAAGACGCCATGACAAAGTGCATTTCTAACCTAAAAATGAAAGAAACAACAAAGGTAAGCAGAGAGACACAAGCGCGTGATCCTAGCCTTTCAGGAGTCTGAAGAAATTACACAAGTTCAAGGGCATGCCTGTGCTAAAGTGTGACTTCAATGGCAGCCTGGGTAAATTTAATGAAGCCCAGGCTCAAAGTCAAAAGAAGACTAGAAATGTAGCTCAGTGGTAGAGCACTTGACTAGTAGTGGTGAGGCCCTGGTTTCAAACCCGACTATTGTAAACATAACAAAAATAAAATAGAAAACAAAAATTGTCTAGGGTAATCTACCCACAGGAGTTCTTAATCCAAGATGCCACTGTGAGACACACTGATCCATTAAGTACACACACAAAAAAAACACACACACACATTAATCTCTTTCTAAAACTATGGTATCACAAACAGAACCTCCCCTGTGTAAGATGGAGATCTAACCACTTCAATGTCTTACTTAGGGCTGGAGTTCAGTAGTAGAGCACTTGCCTAATACACTCAAGGCCAACCTTCAACACCCAGCACTCCTTTCCCAAGAAAAACTTCACTCAACTCCCCTTCACCATTTGCTAAATTAGTCGATATTTGTTGGATATCATTCACAGGCATCAAAAGGTCTCTGACCCATTCTGCAGATAGCATCTAGATATGAATGCCTAGCCACAGCCTCCCAGGGTCATTGTTTGAACTGTCTGGACACCAGATAGATAGAAAACTGTTTGTTTGTTAATAATCTTGATGCTACCAGGACAAGTTTTTATAAGAGTTAAGCTAATATTATACATGTGGCTATATATTTTACTTTCATGTAAATTTGACTTACACACTTCCAAATCCCTCAAGAAAACTGCTGGGATGACAGCATGTCCCACGTCTAGCCACAAGGCTGGCCATACACTCCACAAGCTCTCCCTGGAAGCTTGGTGCCAGCACAGATAACCTGTGACATCTTCTGCTATGTGGGAATAGTGAAGGAAGCATGGAATGCCTCCTGGAAAGGTCAGGGGATGCCATATGGATCAAAGGCTCAGCCTAAGCATCCTTTTCTTTACACCACTTGCTAACAACCAAGTCTCACGAACAGTCTGCCTGGGTTAGAGTCTTAGCTGCACCTCTAAGCAGCAAGGTGATCCTTGGAAAGCCAATAACTATTTTTTTCTCTATTATACAGTTCATCTATAACACAGGATTAAACAGAAACATGCTGTGTAGTGTTTTGTAAGGATGTGAAGCTTTTAATTCAGCACTTGATCCTATAACTTACTCTCTAAATGTTCACTATTACATTATGGGCCTAAATGCAAATAAGACCTTAGGGTGTGTGGGTGAGGGGGGTAATTTAAAATTTTCTGTCTCTGTCTGTCTCTGTCTCTCTCATTTTATACATGAGTAGTGAGTTCTGTGCTTTGTCAGGGGCCGTGCAGGAGAAACAGCAAGACAGCTTTAGAACTCATGGAATGAAGCCCACCAGTTAGCACAACCACAGTGGATGTGCCTTGGGAGGCAGAGCCCCGAGGACCACATGTCCTGAGGACTTCATGCTGTTATGGAGCATCGCTCTGCTTGTTGCGCTTGCGGTCACAACATCCCTCATAAGATATGAGTTGTATAGGTACTCTAAGGCAGCTTCCAGACCCTCACAGGGCAGTGTCATTGGCACTTACGATAATAATGCTTGATCACTTTTAGGCATTGCTGCTGGAGCAGGTTAATGATTCAACCACCACCTTTGGAAAGAACTTAGAGCTGTAGATTGTTAGCAATGACCACTACCCTCAGAAAAATTTGGAAAAATAGATTGTTTAGTAATGTTAGGTAAAGATGCTTTTGTTAATGGCTCTGATGTAGAAAATCTTAGGGAACAACTTGAAGTTCAGAAAAGTACACTCTTAACAGTTGAGCTCAGAACTTTCTGAGGTTAAGGAGCAAGAACAATAGCGCTAATCTACGTGACTCTCTCACTGAAGCTGGCCTGGTGATCACAAGTAATTTCTTGTAATGATTTTGCCCTCTGCTTCCTGTTGTGACTTAATAAAAATTATTAATGAGTAGATTGGGGATATAAAGTAGAAATGGCTGATTGTTTTAGTTTAGATTTGTGATTCTTTTAAGATTTTTAGAAGATTACTTTTTAAGATAGCTGGTTCTTTGTAATCACAAGTTGCAGCCTGCAAGTAAAGAGAAACTGGCTGAGAAAATTATCTTGCTTCCTTGCACTTTGTTACTCCGTTACAGGTTTCTTAGTTACAAATGTCGGGTTCTTGGAAATAATTTGTTTTTCACATTTGTTTCTACTCACATTTGATCATGTGAGGGTATTGGGGAACATGTTTTTCTATGTATACTCATTGTAACTGTGATTTTTGTACTGCTTAAAATATTATGCTGACACACACACACACACACACACACACACATATATATATATATATATATATATATATATATATATTTAAAAGCTGTGGGAGCAAAAAGTAAAGTTTTTGGAGCCTTTGGAATTTGCTCTATCCACCAAACATGTATATATGTATATATTATATATGTAAAATGGTTGGAGCCCACTCTTCGTAGTTTGCTCCATCCACAAAATGTATACATGTCTATATGTGCAGTTGTTGGAGCTCGCTCTCTGTTCATTGTAGGTTGTCTTGCTTCATCGTGTGTGTGTGTGTGTGTGTGTGTGTGTGTGTGTGTGTGTGTGTGTGGTCTTTTTCTCCTGCTTTCTCTTCTCTATTCTCTGGTTCCTATCTGTAGCATCCCCTGCCAGGAGCCATGCCCAACAGTGCTTATAACATTTCCACACCTCCTAGTCACTCTCCAACTCCTCCATGTCCCCCATCATAGTCTCTCTTAAACTCAAGCTATTCTTTAATTATATATTGAGTATATAGATTCATTTAGGACTG
This sequence comes from Pachyuromys duprasi, assembly GCA_028658305.1. Taxonomy (NCBI): domain Eukaryota; kingdom Metazoa; phylum Chordata; class Mammalia; order Rodentia; family Muridae; genus Pachyuromys; species Pachyuromys duprasi. Next base: position 92,255,484 of record CM053763.1, read on the forward strand.
ATGACTTCACCTATCAAAGGGCTCATTGCTGGATAAAACTAATTCTCTCCTTCTCAGCAGCCATTTGTTGCCTCAAGCTCTGCATCTAGGGATGAATTCTTTTGCCATTCTCCCCATCTATGTTGGTGTGGTGATCATGCAGGTCTTGTCTAGGTAACTGTATTGTTAAGATTTCGTGGATGCACCTTCCTTGTCATGTCTAGAAGATGCTCTCTAGCAACAGGATCCTGGTTTCTGATTCTATCTGTCTTTTCACCACCACCATGTCTATAGTGTTCTCTAAGCCTTAGATAGGTTGTGTTGTAGATGTACTTCATGGGGCTGAGCATCCCATGGTCACTTAGTCTCTGCATTTTGACCAGAGTAGAAGAAGAACTTGTTTCTTTGGTGAGGTAAGAGTGAAATTTGTCTGTGGGTATAAAAAGAAGTATTTATAACACAGTTAGAAATTATATTATTTTAGGAAAATTGAACTTACTAGTTCTCCTCCAAGGATGGCACCAAAAGACTTGCTAACATGGAAGGGGGAACAGTCATGAGGATTCAACCCTATTCGTAAAGCTACAGGCAGCTAGGAATTCTGAGAGCAGGAGAAATGATCTTCCCCAGGAAAAAGAACATCAATTGCTTATACAATAACAAATAGTCAGCCCCCAAAAGGTAAATACAAGTAACATTATATGAACTGATCAGGTTGTATTTCTGTATTTAGGAACAAACACACACACAGAGATGTAATAATAATTATAGAAAAAGAGGCCATGAGCCTCTTACATGAGAATGAGGGAATTCGTGGAAAGGAGGAAAAGAAAGGGGGAATTTATGTAATTGTATTATAATCTCAAAAATAAAAAATAAGCTATGGATATGAACAGAGAGATCTTAAAAGAAGAAATAAAAATGGCTAGAAGATATCTTTAAGAGTGTTCAACATTCCTAGCAATTGACCAAGTGCTAATTTTGAAATCTCATTTTATGCCAGACAGAATGGCTAAGATCAAGAAAACAACTGACAACATATTCTAGCAAGAATGTAGGGAAAGGGGTCAATCTCTGGTAGGTTGACCATGCTCCAGTGAATGGCCGGCCACACACCCGGAAGTATATGAGCAGCACAAATTAGACCTGACAGGTTTGGGTTGGGGAGGAAGAAGAGCTGAGCAATGTAGAAAAATGGGGAGGGGATCTGGGAGACATTGGGAGAGGAGAGGAATATGATCAAAATACATTGCATAAAATTCTCAGAGAACTCATAGGTAATTTTTACAGGAAAAAAAGGCACATAATTGTAACTGACAGGTTCAAACTCCAGAACTCTTTCCAATCTATTTCCTCATTTTAGGGGTGAGAAAAGTGGGCTCTTTGGAAAAACAGGGGAAAGGCCACAGTCCAAGAGTCCCAGGTCAGAGAGGAGCACAATGAAGATACAAAAGCATGAAACTGGGGTAAAGTTCAGGGAGATGGAGTGTAAATTGTTGCATTCACCTTTGCTCTAGTTTTGGACAGAGCACAGGATTTAGAAGAGAAAGAAAAGAACTTTGGCCCTGTGGGTTGAGAAATGAGCCCTTTGTTATTAGAAAAGGCAGAGGAAAAGGCATTCGGGAACATGTCAGCAGGTTCTGGGGGAGGCAGCCTTGTAGTCCAATAGGGAAGGTTACCATAGTACCAGCAATTGACCCCTCTGTTAATCAGTTTCTTATCACATAGTAAGGGCAAGGGTACAACCAACATTGTATTGAACATTTGGTAAACTAGACTGAGTTCTTTCAAGTCGAGGTTTGCATCTGTTTTTCTTGCTGCTGTGCACACCCCTGCCACACCCTTCCTGGCACACAGTACGTGCTCAGTGGAATGTCACCAGCAAAACAGCTGACTAGACATGTCTGCCATGTTTCCCTCCATAACAAGGGCCAAAACCAAAAAAAAAAAAAAAAAAAAAAAGAGCAAGCATTTTTCCACTGGAACAAGAAGGTAGTTACAAATATTACATGGAGCCAAGAGACCCAGAATGTCTTTGTACAGAGGGAAATGGAGAATACAATATCTACTTTACAGTTTCCCACATGAAATCAAACCTAACCATTACATATATGGGAGGTGTCCAGTGGCTCCTGTTCAACCCACGGGCTAAAATATCTAAGATATTTGCCCTTAGAGAAATGTGACCCCAGAGCCCTGCAGTACTGTCAGGTGATCTTATACAAAGCGTTAACTCAGGCCCAGCCACAAACTTGAGTTTTTCAGGCACACTGTCTTGAGCTCCACCCTTAACCCAGATTCCCAGGATGTACTCAGTCAGCACCACTTCCTAAATTTCCACAAAGCAGGCAGATAGCCTGCCCTAAGCATCTCAGCCTGCCAAGGCCACAGAAAACAGCTGAGGGGCCCTTCCCTCCCACCAGAAGACCTAGGAGTAACTGGGCAGCCCACTCTGATCAATTAAGCGAGTAAAGTACCCAAGATGATACAGTGTGCAGCCAATGAGCATTAACTGGTCTCCTACTTGAGCTTACTATTTACACCTCAACCCACGTATGGTCCTGAGACAATTACGGGGAGTGGAAAAAACATAAAGAATGAAGCCCGGGGTGAGTGGGTGCTGTTGACATGGGCATGGCCATGTCAAGGACCTTAGCCTCAAACTCATGGGAAAATGGCAAAGCTTTACTTCCCTGGGGTGAGGATTACAGGGATGCAAAGACATGTGCAGATATTGTTAGTGTGTGTGGAAAGTGTCCACCATGGCTCTCTCCCCCTCAAGAGCCTGAAGAATGCTCCCCTACAGAAACTGCAACCATCACCATTAACTTAACCTGCACACTTGATTCAGTTGCGTGCAAAAACTCTGCCTCCCTGTTCAGCTATATAAACAAACACACTAAACTTGGAGAGGGAAATTTCTGCTTCTACATCAGAGACCTGAGTCCACTCAATGCCAGTTTTTTCTGTGTGTCCACGTTTCTGTGTCTATGTTTGTCATTTCTTTATTCCCTCACCACACCCACCGTACCAGTCTGTCTCTGGAACCACACCAGGGCTGTGCAGAAACTGAATAGTACCACATCCCTGCTGCCAGGCGTACAGTGTTCTGCCCGATCAAAACTTCCGGAGGCCGGGCAGTGGCAGCATGTGCCTTTCGTCTCAAGCACTCGGAAGGCAGAGGCAAATGGATCTATGTGAGTTCGAGGCCAGCCTGGTCTACAAAGTGTGTTCCAGGACAGCCAGGGCTACACAGAGACCCTGTCTCAAAAGGGACAAGGAAATAAACAACAATGACAAAAAAAAAAAAAACACCCTCTGGAGAAGCCTGGCCCACAGTCCCCAGGTGCTGACAGGTACCTATGTACCCAACACTACACCTAAGAGGTGCTTGCTACCACGTTGGTGACCTGAGCTCCACGTCTGGAATCTATATGATAGGCACTGATTCCTGTAAGTTGTCCTCTGACCTCCACACAAACATTATTGTATTCATGCAGTGTGCTCACATAAATAAATCATAAATAAACACACAAACAAAACAATTTAGCTAAACAATAGCTAAAAAGCCTTCCAAATATTGGGAAATGCATGGACATCCAAGCACAGTAAACTCAAATGACCCCATTTAGATTCAACTGATATGGTCACGTTAAAGGCAAACTATATTCAAGCTCCCAAAAGTCCAAGACAAGAAATTCTTAAAAGCAAGAGTAATATGCCAAGACTTATTTAAGCAAGGCCCTAGTAGACTAAAATTAGAGTCTACCACAGAAACTTTTCACAAATGGATTAAACTCTCCAATTAAACAAGTTAGGTTGGCCAAATAGATTCTTTCAAATGAAATGCAACTGTATGCTTTCTACAAACCTCACAGAAAGGTGCCGAAGAACAGGAAGAAACTCACTGGCTCCAGAAAAGCAAAACAAGAGTAGAATAAGGAAGGGAGATCTGCAGTCCATGTTGCTAAAAAGGTACTCATGAGCCTGCCAGGCCTGACTCCCTTGTCATTAGTGACAAAAGTTTGGTCAAAAAGAGTCCGCAATCGAAGACAAACAAACAAGACCACCGCAACGACAAGGAAAACCATGTCCACATCTTCTATTGCTCCAAAGAAATAAAGCCCAGATTGAGCTGAAACAATAGAAATAATAGAATCTCAAACATCACTAATGACCCTGCTAGCCATAATGGTTAACACAGAGGGGGAAACGTGCTGCTATGTTCAGGAAGAAGGATGAGCTCCAGGCAAAGCCCCATGAGCTGAAGCTCAGATTTATCGTGTGAAAAGAAACTGTTGCTGGAAGAGGTGCTCAGTCTCTTTCAGGAAGTAGATGAATGCCTCAGGAACAATGCAAGACATGCACCAGAACCTTTGGCATTCATAAGGCATGGACTGCCCATGACACTGACCTACCTAGAGAGAGAAGGGCCTAGATGCTCTCCAGTCTGAATTGGCAACCACTCACCATCCACTTGGAATGGGCAATTCAAAAGAAGCTATGTAGGTGCTGGGTTTGCTGTGTAAACCCAAGGAACTCCCAAGAGCAACAAATAAAGCTACAGACTTAAGCTATGGAGCCTGGGAAAGAATGACTGTGTGGGGACCCCCCACATCACACACTACTTCAGCAAGATAGTTATTTTTATATGACAGCCTTATTTGATTTTTTAATTTTATTTTTATTAATTACAGTTTATTCACTTTGTATCCCCCTTGTATCTCTCTCCCTCTTCCCCTCCCAGTCCCACTCTCCCTCTTCCCCACCTGTGTCCCTCTCCCAGTCCACTGATGAGGGAAGTCCTCCTCCCCTTCCCTCTGATCCTAGTCTATCAGGTCTCATCAGGAGGGGCTGTATTGTCTTCTTCTGTGGCCTGGCAAGGCTGTTCCCCCTTAGGGGGAGGTGATCAAAGAGCAGGCCAATCAGTTCCTGTCAAAGACAGTCCCTGTCCCCATTACTATGGAGCCCACTTGGATACTGAACTGCCATAGGCTACCTCTGTGCAGAGGTTTCAGGCCATCTCCATAAGTGGTCCTTGGCTGGAGAATCAATTTCAGAAAAGACCCCTATGCCCAGACTTTTTGGATCTGTTGCTGTCCTTGTGGAGCTCCTGTCCTCTCTAGGTCTTACTATCTCCCACTTCTTTCATAAGATTCCCTGCATTCTGCCCAAAGTTTGGCTATGAGTCTCAGCATCTCCCTCGATACCCTGCAGGGTAAAGTTTTTCAGAGGCCCTCTGTGGTAGACTCCTGTCCTGTTGCCTGTTTTCTCCCTCCTCCAATGTCCATCCTCTTTGCCTTTTTAAATGGGGATTGAGCATCTTAGCCAGAGTCCTCCTTCCTGATTAGCTTCTGTAGGTGTACAGATTTTAGTATGTTTATCCTGTATTATATGTCTAATATCCACTTATGAGTGAGTATATACCCTGTGTGTCTTTCTGCTTCTGGGATACCTCACTCAGGGTGATCTTTTCTAGTTCCCACCATTTACCTGCAAATTTCATGATTTCCTTGTTTTTTTATCACTGAGTAATATTCCATTGTGTAGATGCACCACAGTTTCTGTATCCATTCCTCAACTGAGGGGCATCTGGGCTGTTTCCAGCTTCTGGCTATTACAAATAAAACTGCTACAAACATGGTTGAGCACTTTGCAAGAAAAGATGAGAAATAAATGGATGAATATTTAAGGAAAGTATAATTATTCTGCTTAACTAAAATGTGCAGTACCCATGTGTTGAAATATCACACTGTATCCCATAAATGTATACAAAAAATGATGAAAAAAAACAAAAGGCAAACAAATAAATGTTTTTGACTAACACAAAGAGAGGAAAATGAGTGCAGGTCTGGCCAGTAGCCACTGTCATCTGAAAAATCATTTCTCTGACTCCACAACTGGACTTTGAGATCAAGATCTGCCTTAGCCCTCCTCCCTCCTTCCCTTCCCCCTCCCACCTTTCCTCCTCCCACCTTTCCCCCCCACCTTTCCCCCTCCCTCCCTTCTCCCTCCCACCCATTTCCCTCCCACAAGTAGGCGGGCAATCCTTAAAGGATTTAGGCGGCAGGTGGAAAGGATTGGTGAGGGTGAAGAGCGGCTACACCATGAGCACCTCTGCTCTGAGCCCCACCAGATTCTTGGGCAGCGTCTCTGGCTTCCTCCAAGTGGCCTCCCTGCTTGGCCTCTTGCTGCTGCTGTTCAAAGCTGTCCAGTTCTACCTGCACAGGCAATGGCTACTCAAGGCTTTCCAGCAGTTCCCATCCCCACCTGCTCACTGGTTCTTTGGGCACAAGGTATGAAGAAAAGATAAGGGAGGGTGGGAGGGCAGAGAGGATGGCTGTCTCAGAGACTGACCATCAAGCTCACAGTACTAAACCTGCTGTGTAAGATGTCCAAGTGCTTCATGAGATACCCAGCTCAGCTCAGATTCTAACAATAGTTGCTCAACCAGTATGGCTGTTGCTCAATTCTGTACTGATAGCCCTGGATCTGGAAAGCTGTGGTTGGCTCTACCTAGCCTCCTCCTCTTCTGGCTGAGCACCTTTAATAGAATTTGCTGTTCTCAAACAACTTCTAGGTGGCTCCTTGCCTAGTCACTCATGGCTATTCTCTCCCAAGCTCAGAGCTTGCCCGGAAACACAAACATCAGTGAAATTGAGACCTTGCCCCATGGGGTTGCTGGTATGGCAACAGCACACATCTAAGAAGCTCTCAGGCACAGAAGGGTTCACACTGCTGCAGTGGGTGGCTGCCCCAGAGTAGGGGAATTTTCAGGATAGGTGAATTGTAAGATGAAATCCTAAAGTCACCGTGCATTAAAGGAAAAGAGTCCAATTAGCTCTCCATTCCCCTTCCACATACCCTGCACTGTGAGCTACTTGGATTCAAGCACACACTCACTTTCTTGTACCGCAGTGCTCAGCTCAAGAGCCAGGCCCAGGTGTGTGAAATCATCCAGAAAGGCGATGGTACAGCAGCCTGGAAGTTAGAAAGGAGCAGTACTGACCCCTTGCACTGTCACCCCAGGAAATAAGGTACAGCGTCAAGGAGGAGGATACATGGAAAGGCATTCAATGAAGGAATGTGCAGTCTGGAAGGGTGTGGAGATATGGTGCTTGTGTGCTGAGCTCGGGATCTGACCCTGCGGCTCCTCTATCCAGCTCAGGACCAGCCAAAGCTATGAGTGATAACACAAATAGTCCATCAAACTGCTCCACATTGCTGGCAACTTCTGAAAAACCTAAAATTATGTTCCTGTGCTCGTTCTGCTCTTGTCTCCAATCCAAAAACTAAACAAGAGCCCTCTGACCTTGTCTTTCCCTCAACAGCAGTTCCACACCAACGAGGAACTACCGAACATTTTAGCATGTATGAAGAACTTCCCAGGTGGCTTTCCTCGCTGGTTCTGGGGGAGCAAAGCTTACTTTACTATCTATGACCCTGACTATATGAAGGTGATTCTGGGGCGATCAGGTGAGAGTGGCATTTCTCTGTGGACACATAAGCTCCTTTCTCTTTGGTACCTGTCCTAGGCTGTCAAATTCCAGAGTGTGTAGCCCTGCGCTCTCGAGCTACTGTTCTTCCAGGCCAGCATATGGCCACCAACACTCAGCACTGAAAATTCAAACCCCTCAGCCAAGTGTCTTTATCTTTCTTTGTAATTTAATCAAATTAAGATGGTAAATCATGTAGATTGTTTCAGATCTGAAAAAACAAACTTCAAATCCGTGTTGGCTTGAGTTTGAAATCTCTAATTTTTTTTTATCTGCCTGGAATCATAGAATAACTAAGCCATCATCCACTGTAGTCACACACACACACACACACACACACACACACGTGTTACTCTTGTCATATTTGTCCTATTCTTTGACTTTGAGCACATGGACTGGTTCTCAGCAACTCACCAGCCCAGCCCCAGAGGAGTCCAGCTACTATTACATGAATCCTACCTTCCTAAGCCTGACTGTTAGGGCAAAGTGTGAAGGGAATATGAGGAAATGGACAGAGATATAGGACAGTTTGCCGATTGTTAGCACTCAAGAGATCACGGAAGCCCAGGGATTCAACCACAGCTGCCTCGGGGTCGTCTTATTTATCCAATTCCTCTTAAGCCATTATTTCCCTTTCAGATCCAAAGGCTAGCGGTGCCTACAGATTGCTGGCTCCTTGGATTGGTATGTATGTCTAAATTGGGAATGTGATCTACTCCCTATTAGATTTTCCAAGTGTTGTGTCTGGTTCACAGAGTATGAAATGTGACAGGATACCACTGTCATGATCTGCTTCTGACCCTTCACTTCTCCAAACAGTCCTATCTGAACATCAGTTTGACCTACCTCCTTCCAACTCTTTTGCAATTTTTATCTCACGGCTGTCTAGCTAGGAAATTCATGTTCTGAACTGCACCATTCTTCAGAGCTGTCTCCCTCAGTTCCACTCCATACCACCACCATCCCAGTTTATCTAATGGTCTCTCTGATCTGATCCCACACATAAACACACCCATCTCTGGCCCAGGGTATGGTTTGCTCTTGCTGAATGGACAACCGTGGTTTCAGCACCGGCGGATGCTAACCCCAGCCTTCCACTATGACATTCTGAAACCCTATGTGAAAACCATGGCTGACTCCATCCGACTGATGCTAGTGAGTTCATCTGACTTTCTTCTCCTCTACTCAGCTCCACTGTCCTTTCTGCTTCAGCAGCTGATTCTGCTACTGCCACAGCTTCAGCGACAGCATCTTCTTCCTCTGCCTTTGCTTCTGACTCCTCATATTCTTGTCTCTCTTTCTCTCCTCATCTCTTTCTTCACCTACTCAGAGTGTACGTCAACAAGCTCTATGTGTATATTCGACTACAAATGTAGGTTCTTCAAATATTCCAGGTACCAGCCAGGATATGGCCAAACGTGCTCTTTGCCTAAGACAAAGAGCATCATAGAAGATAGTTACTCAAATACCCTCTTCAAAACTTCAGCTTCAGAGGAACTTCCCAGAATGATCCTTAGTCAAGGTTCCCTTGGGTCTCAGTGCTTCTGCGTAGACTTGAGTGATCATCAGAGAAACAAATTCCACATCCACATTATCATAACCTGCCATACCATCACCTTTCAAAAGGACTTTGGATTCTGACTGTCTTAGTTAACTGGAGCTGGCTTACAGTTCAGAGATTTAGTCCATCATCATCATGGTAGAAATCACGGCAGCACACAGGCATACATGGTGCTGGAGAGGTAACTGAGATTTCTACATCCTGATCCAAAGACAGCAGGAACAGAGTGAGACACTGGGTGTGCCTTGAACATCTGAGACACCAAAGCCAGCCTTCTTCCAACAAAGCCCCTCCTACTCCAACATGGCTACACATCCTAATAGTACCACTCTCTATGGGCCTATGGAGGCCATTCTCATTCAAAACAATTCAAATTTTCATTCATTCACACTGACTCAGTTCTTCTCAGCAAGCTTTTGATGAATATATAGTAATTGAAGTTACTAGTGACTACCATTAGAAATACCCATAGTAGCTACTTGGGTGTTTATTTGGGTTTTTGGTGTTTGTTTTGTTTTGTTTTGTTGTTTTTTTTAATGCTCAATACATGAAAGTGCTACCATTCTCTCAGATTGAGCTCAGCTCTCCAAACACTGATGCATCCTCTTCTTTACCTCTTAAAAAAGAACATTGCTTGTCAAATAAAACATCTTAACCAGTTGCAAACATTTGAAACTCATTTCCTATCTTATGGGTTTCAACATTTAATTTTGAAGTAATTTACAAGAATGTAAGTGTCTTTTCACAAAGATTTGTTTTGCAATCTATAGAGCATCTATTATCCAAATTAAAGGACTTATAACACAGTATCTGGAAATATAGAGAAAGAATCCAGACTATTGAGCACAAATCTTCTGGGAAAATTAGGCCAATGCTCTCCTCCTGCTGCAGGACAAATGGGAACAGCTGGCTGGTCAGGACTCCTCAATAGAGGTCTTTCAACACGTCTCCTTGATGACCCTAGACACCATCATGAAGTGTGCCTTCAGCCACAAGGGCAGTGTCCAGGTGGATGGGTAAGAGACAACCCTGGAACTTCAGGGCCTTTGGTCTTACCAACTGGTATGGACTTATCTGAGATGCAGGTAAGGCATCTTGGACACTCAATCAATAGTCTGACCCCAGGCCCAGGTCAGTTCCTGATCCAATCTAACCCTACCCCAACCTTAGGACACTGACCTGTAGCCGAGTTGGATGCCTAGATTTTCATGCAACCTTTTACAGGCTTGAAAATTATGAGGGTTATAAGACAGAATCAATGTGTGCCTCAATACTGTCCCTACCATATAGAAAATTTCTCCCCAGAGTCCATTCTATCTGTGGGTCATATCTCTCCACAGTTTAATCTGTTCTGTATCTTCTTCCTCAGAAATTACAAGGACTACATCAAGGCCATTGGGGACCTGAATAGCCTGTTTTATTGCCGTGTGAGGAATATCTTCCATCAGAATGACACCATTTATAATCTGTCTTCCAAGGGCCGCTTGGCCAACAGTGCTTCTCAACTGGCCCATGATCACACAGGTTCTGTTTGTACCTCCTGTCTGCCATCCTTTCCCAGAATCAGCTCAAAGGAGTTATTGATGACTTCTGAGGTAGATCCAGGCCAGTCAATGTCCCTTTAGAAGCTGGGTCGCACACATGCTGGATACTTTCACACTGTAAGTGTTGGAAGTTGGGCTATCAGAATGCCAGGTGCTATCTGGGTGTACCATCATATTGGTAATATTCAGTGAGACCTGACCCTGCAGCTCAAACAGAGCTTCTGTTGCCCATGGTCCTGAGAGGAGGTCTGATCTGTATCACATGGCACTGGTCTTCTAAACCTGCCCACTTTTTGCTTGCTGTCCTACATAGAGCCCATAGTTTGGGAAAGGAGACGCATGGGATTGCTGTAGTTCTGGGGTCTGTGTGTTAACTGGTGTTCTGAAACAGACAAAGTGATCAAGCTGAGAAAGGAGCAGCTGAAGGATGAGGGAGAGCTGGAGAAGGTCAAGAAGAAGAGACGTTTGGACTTTCTGGATATCCTCTTATTTGCCAGAGTGAGTGTGTATAACATAAGCCTGAGAGTCTTCTGGGAACACACAAGAAACAAGCGCAACTCTGATGACACCTGCTGCCTCCCTCAGATGGAGAATGGGGACAGCTTGTCTGACAAGGACCTACGTGCCGAAGTGGACACATTCATGTTTGAGGGCCATGACACCACAGCCAGTGGAGTCTCCTGGATTTTCTATGCTCTGGCCACCCACCCTGAACATCAACAGAGATGCAGAGAGGAACTTCAGAACCTCCTGGGGGATGGATCTTCCATCACCTGGTAAGAGTTCTTTGGGTAGGGAGAACCCTTTGGTCTCCAGTCTACCTGACCTTCAGGATGAATGTTGTTTCAGGGACCATCTGGACAAGATGCCCTATACAACCATGTGCATCAAGGAGGCCCTGAGGCTCTATCCACCTGTCCCAGGCATTGTCAGAGAGCTCAACACACCTGTCACCTTTCCTGATGGACGCTCTCTACCCAAAGGTATGAGTTCTCTAGGCCTGTTCACCTAAACTCATTCTAGACATAATGGAGGATCAGAAGTCTGTGAGCTTCAACAGTTCTGAATCCCTCTGGATGTCCATTTTCTTTTCAGTAAATAAATGCTTCTTACTTATAAAGTACTTTTTTTTTAGTGTGGGAAATAAGCTTAAATGACCTCCTGTGAAATTAAATGATCTCCAATTCTGTTTTGTTGCATGAATAGCATTGTAAGCATCTCATTTATCAGATAGCAGTCCTTCTTCTTTTGAATCTGTGGTCTTATCATGATACTCCATTCCAGTTTGGGAACACTGACATTCTTTGGTTACTAAAATCCAAACTCAATTCCAAGTACCAACACTATATAATTCATAGCCACACTTATTCTTCGTATGTCATCACTGTCATGTGTTTATGTGTATGTGTTTACGTTGGGGTTGGGAACACAGGCTTATGTTTGCACATCCAAATGGAAGCCAGAGGTCAATATTTGTCAAGCCAGAGGTCAACATTTGTCATTCCACAGATACTATTCACCTTGATTTTTTTTTTTTTTTGGTCCAGGAGGTCTCTCACTGACCTATAACTCACCTATTAGTCTAGGCTGGCTGGCCAGTGAGCCATTAGTCTAGGCTAGCTGCCTGCCCCCACCTCACCAGCAGTGAGATGACAAACAGGTGCCACCATACACGGAATTTTTTATATGAATTCTGCAGATCAAGCTTGGGTCTTCATGCTTGTACAAGCACTTTACCAGTTTATCCGTCTCTCCATCCCCAATTGTCACATCTTTTTTATCATACTCTACATTTGATATAATGTGTAGAATTAGAACTGATATTTATATATAGATAAGTAAACACAATGTGACTCCAGACTCCTGCCTAAAAGGCAAAAGTTACTGGCTACACTGATGGTGAGAGCTTATTGCTTAAGACACAACTTAACATCATCAATCATAGATAAAATAACCTGGTGCTCAACTGGTAGCCCTAATTCTTTTTTAATTTATTTAATTTTATTTTATGTACATTAGTATGAAAATGTCAGATCCCTTGGAACTATAGTTACAGACAGTTGTGTCCTCCTATGTGGGTGCTGGGAATTGAACCTGGGTCCTTTGGAAGAGCAGTCAGTGATCTTAACCATTGAGCCATCTCTCTAGCCCCCCTAATTCTTAACCTAAATATTAAATATGTCTTTCTTCAAGCTTGTTTCACTGATAACTTTACATTTATACATGCACAGAACTCACAGAAAGAGAGAGAGAGAGAGAGAGAGGAGTTTTCAAATTTAAAAAAAATAGTCAAAGGTAAACTAAACAGGATGAGTTTTTTCTTTTCCTTGCAGAACTCCTTGGCATCTCCAGTTTGTCTATCTGGATGTCTATGAAGGAAATAATGAGCAGAGTTTCTTCAAACTCTTTGATGGCTGACTTATTTGTCTCTAGCAAACATTAAAAGTAGAGCCCGATAAGTGTTTTCTGCTGACTTTTCACTATGGCTTAGTATTCGTTCCCTGCCAAACATATACCGCTATGTAATTCCCAGAGTCACATGTTAATGGGGTTGCAAGGGTGGAAATTTTGGTGATTTACATTAATTTTGGTGGTGCCCAAGGCCTCCTGTTTGTTAAGCGTATACTCTACCACTGAGATACTCACACCAATCTCAGGGGGATAAACTTACTCTGACTATGTAGTTTAGAGGTAAGGCCACTGGGTAGTATATTGGGAGATTAGGGCTGAGCTCACATTGTTCAATATAGTGGCCTTAGAAAGAGAATAGAGACCACTAAGAGACAGACGCCTGCCCTCACCATGATAGAGGTGGGAGGGAGCGGTTTCAGCAGAATTCCTACAATACTGTTTGAACGTTCAGTTCCAAATCTGTGAGCTAATAAGCTTATTTTCTTTACAAGATAATATATATGTACGTACACACAATGTGACTCAATCCTTGGAAAATTCTTCACAAAGGAACATTTGAATATGATATTATGACTTTATCTCTCAAATACTGCTCACAGGATGTACAAGATAGATAAAGGCTCAGATAGGGGCTAGGGAGCTATGCTTCCTTTTTGCATAAAAGCAAATGAATGAGATCAATAAATCCATGGCAGTCTCTGAGAAGCACCCAGGCTGATGACGAGATAAATGAATGACCAGATACGAGACCCCTGTAATGTTGGGAAATCACCTTTCCTCACCCCTCATTATGTCGCAACCCGAGCGCTGCCAGGATCGGTGATGAAATGTAACCCCTCTCTGAATTTTAGTAATTCACCTGAAAAAAAAAACAGAATAAAAAAAACTGGAGGATAGTTGTGGGGACTGAACTAATGTACATCTTAAGTTGAAATTCCTCATCAGATTTAAGTACTTTTTACTCCCAAATCTAAGGTTCATCTCTCTTGCTTCTCTTTCTTTAACTCCATTTTCAAACTCCTTACTTGTGCTTCAGGTTCATTTTCAACTCACCCACATCTACCAAAAGTGATGATCTGTAGTACCCAGACCTTTTGTGCAAACATGTCTCCTGCTGTCTCAGGAACAAAGGATTCACTCCCTCTGTATAACCCATCTTCTCTCCTGTTCCTATCTGCCCCACAGGTATCTCAGTCACACTCTCTATTTATGCACTCCACCATAACCCGAAGGTGTGGCCAAACCCAGAGGTAGGAGGGCCCAAAAGAGGGCAGGGAACTTCAAGACCTCAAAACCAATGCCTCCTCTTGTTCCCACCTCAAGGCATCTTGTACCCTTGTGAGTTTAAAGCAGGAGTTTGACCTCTGCCTGTCCTAACTGAGGTGCTGTCTCCATGCAGGTGTTTGACCCTTCCAGGTTTGCACCCGATGCTCCCCGACACAGTCATTCATTCCTGCCCTTCTCGGGAGGAGCAAGGTGAGACATTCTGTGCATGATGGTGGAATATACTGTGGCGAATATTTGCAGCATACATCGTTTTTTACCTCCTGCGTATAGGGCATCTCTCATTAGTGGCTATCGGGGAGAGCTTCTTGAAGATGTGTTTGTACACAAAAGGAGAGTAGCATTTCAGGACACACTATGAAGATGTTAACCATTGTTCTCCCCATTTTCCAGCCAAATTTCTACATCAGTGGATGCCACACACTTGTGTGTATTCTGATATTTCCCTCACTTTAAGGATGGGACTTTAAATTGATATTTTTCATGTGAATTTAACTTCAGGTATCTAGCTTTTCAAATTTTGGAATTCTTAAGGGGGCATACCTTTTTCCAAACCTCAGCCTGGCCCATCACCCTTAGAGTTCTCTAGAATCTAATTGCAAGTGATAAATTTGCTTGGGCGTCTGCCATGTACAACCGTCAAGTCAGATATTTGAAGGGTTACAGTGCGTCTTTTGAAGGAATAGTTTCACCAGTGTGCATATGCTCCATCATTGCAAACACAATTTTTGAATCAGTGTTGGCGTTCACGTCCCTTTTGCAATTGCCCAAGGGTCAAAACTTGACAGATAATGTGTATTCCTCAAATTTATACTTAGAGGCTGTATAGTCTAAGTTCAGACAAAAAGCGTTAAAAAGGAGAAAAGTAAACTGCTTTTTAAGTAAACCCTCTATTTATATATAACACATGGCATTTTTTAAAGGTTTCTGGTGAGTAAAATAGAAAACACTCTTGAAATAGCTACTGAACCAGACAAAGCTTCTAGGAAAATCCTCAAAGGCTCCCATTGGACCTGACTCACCGTATGCTTTAAAAAGTAGCGTAGAAGCAGGGTTTTCTGAGCCTATATTTCAGGGATTCCTCAAGTGGCAAATCAGCTTCCACAGAACAGGTTTTAAGTAAGTTGTTCTTCCGGGAACAGGCTATCCAGCACTTGGTGTACTTCAGGACTGAAAGCTCCCATCTCCCCTCACTGCAAATCATGTCACCACCACTAGAAGACAGGAAAGTACTGCATAACTCAGCCTAAGTTGGAATGAACCACGCTGCTGCTGAACCAGGCTTGCCTGGAGCTCATGATCCCTCTGTCTCTATTTCCAAGTGCTGGGATTCAGGCACAGGCCACCACACCTTGCTTTGGCCAGAAGTTTTTTAATCTTCATTGTATTTCACTTCATTTTTTTTCATTCCTTAAATCCAAATGAATTAAATTTTCAGACCAAGCAAAATTAATTATTAAAAATGTATTTTTTATTAATTACAATTTATTCACTTTATATCCCAGCCTGTAGCCCCCTCTCTTTTCCCCTCCTAATCCCATCCTCCTTTCCTCTTCTCCACCCATGTCCCTCCCCCAGTCCACTGATAGGAGAGGTCTTCCTCTCCTTCCTTCTGATCCTAGTCTATCAGGTCTTATCAGGAGTGGCTGCATTGTCTTCCTCTGTGGCCTGGTAAGGCTGCACCACTCTGAGGGGGAGGTAATCAAAGAACAGGCCAAACAGTTCATTTCAGAGACAGTCCCTGTTAAACAGAATTCTCAATAGAGGAATATCAAATGGTAGAGAAACAGTTTAAGAAATGCTCAATGTCCTTAATCATTAGAAAAAGGCAAATCAAAATGACCGTGAGATTTCACCTTACACCCATCAAAATGGCTAAGATCAAAAACTCAAGTTACAATACATGCTGGAGAGGATGTGGAGAAATGGGAACCCTCCTCCATTGCTGGTGGGAATGCAAACTTGTACAACCGCTTTGGAAATCAATCTGGCGCTTTCTCAGGAAAGGAATAGCGCTTCCTCAAGATCCAGCTATACGACTTCTAGGCATATATCCAAAAGATGCTCAGGTATACAACAAGGACATTTGCTCAACCATTTTCATAGCAGCATTATTTGTAAAACAAATTTTTAAGCTGCTCCCATGTGTGTCAGGTGCTATGCTAGGTAAAAACACGGCAATGAATGAAACTATCCTATCCCTGCCTCTAAGAGTTCAAAAGTGTACTCCACAAAGACAAATATATCTGTGGTTAAAATACATTCTTCCTTCGTCCTTCCACTCATTCATTGAGCAGGTTGTAGAATGTTCCATGTTTCTGGCATCATCCCATACCCTGACTGTGGCATGTCTTTGAATATAGCCTGATATTGCCTTAGGTGCCCAGAAAGAACAGGGGCAGTCACAAGGAAATGTGAGCTGGCTGCTCATTGGGCTGAGCTTTGGGAATATGAAGCCTGAGGGGAAAGGGAATTCTCAAACACCTCAACAACTTGATCTGAAGTAGGAAGTCTGATGGGCAGGAGAAGGATGTGGACAGCTGCCAGTAGAGGGTATGGCTCCCACTAGGCATCTGAATACAGTCCTACCTGATGGAAGTATAGAAGTCAGTGTGGAGAAAGGGTCAAGGAGACCAGAAAAGTCCAGAAAAAAAAACCAATTAAAGAAGAAACAACGGACATTTCTGAAGTAGAGTTTGATGCTGATGAATTAAGGAGGAGACAGATGGGACAGCCACTTGAGGGTCCCCAACATAGTTCCCCTGTAGAAACTTTTCTACTGGCATCTGATTCTACTCTTTGGAACCTATGTCCTAGATCTCCCTGAATAGAGTAAACTAAGCAATGATTAACTTATTAAATAATGCACAAGTTTGAGGTCTAGTCCTTAGGATACTGGCCTAATGCTGTTCTGGGCTGTTTCTGGAGTCAGTCCTTAAACTAGATCCGGGACTAGTGAGTTTTTTATTCCTTTCTGACCCAGGAACTGCATTGGGAAACAATTTGCTATGAACGAGCTGAAGGTGGTTGTGGCCCTGACCCTGCTCCGCTTTGAGCTACTGCCAGATCCCACCAGGGTCCCCAAGCCCTTACCAAAACTTGTGTTGAAGTCCAAGGATGGGATCTACCTGCGTCTCAAGAAGCTCCACTAACTCTGGTAGGAACAAGGACATGGTCTATGAGCACACTGCCTGACATCCCATCTTCTTGTCATCTGTCCCTGTCGCCATTTTGCTTTCTATGTGCTCATCTTTCTTCCCACATGTTTGCTCCACAGCCTCCCAGCCCCCTACCTGTCTGCCCATCTCTCACTCACCTTTCTCTGGAGTCCCTATTCAGCTTTCTGTCTCCTCTTTATGTCTGACTGGGCCCCTGAGCTCGAGTCTTCTCCAGCCCCCTCTCCTTGCCTCTTCCCTCCGTCATCTTGCTTTTCCCTACACGATTTCTTCATTAAACCAATAATCAACTGTCACGACCTTGGTGGTCTGAAATAACAAAAAGTTATTATCTTACAGTTCTGGAGCTCAGAAGTCTGAAATGGGTATCACTGACAAAAAGCCAAGTTATTGGTGTGACCAACCTTCTTTCTGAAGAGTGCTCCAGAGAGTCCTCGGTGCGCATCGTCATTCCTTGACACTGGAACATGCTTTGTAGTCCGCGTTCACCCCAACACCTCTCTTCTAACTTCCTTCCCTTTTACAAGTGCTCTTGTGACAGCATCCAGCCCACTAAAAAATCCAAGATAATTTTCCCATTTTGATATGCCTCACTCAACCTAACCTACCAAGTTCCTTTCCAATTATGGGGAAACATTCAGGAGCAATAAAACTCGGGGCCTGAACATCATTGTGACAGCATTATTCATCCTAGCACTGTCTTCACATGACTGTCACCTGGCATGTTTGTCTAAAGTTCTCCTGCATAGTCTCTCTCTTTCCGACTGTCCCTCACACAAGTTTCTCTATCTCCCCTCCTCTCTGCAATAAAGTTCCCAGTGTCACACGAAGTGTTTGTCTTCCTTTGATGGCTATGAACGCCAAGTTCCCATGTTGCTTAAAACTGCTCCTGCCTAGATCAGGATCCATGATGTGTCCTCTGCCTTTCCTGGTATGCCATATTCTGCTTCCTGGGGCTTCCTGGGGTGGGCTTCTCATGGATACATTGACTGCAACCAAGAAGCCTTCCTAGTCTTTTACCTACAAGTGTGCTGGGCTAGCAAAGGCTGGTTCTGAGGTACAGCAGAAGACAGAGTGGATACTCCATACTGACCAAGGGGATAGCTGGGGCAGGAACAAGAGCCCAAATTGTCGTGCACAGAATGTTCAAGTAATACATAAAGTCTCACAATAGGCATGCTGAGAGAACACCGGGAAATAAGAGCCAGCCAAGGATGAGTACTCTAACCACAGGATTCCAGATGGGGTGACTATATAACCAGAACGTGATTCTACTGCCTGGAAGCAATGAGCAAGACCTTGGCTCAGTTCACTGTCGGGGACATTCCTCCTCCATGATACAAACAAAGAGACACTCATGTAAGCACTCTCCATACCCACAGCACATTCCACCCACACATGTGCACATGCATACCCAACATCAATGGAGCCTCCAGGTGTGTTCAAAAAGTCATAAAGCTGAAGCAGTGGCCATTTGTGATGGCCACAACTTCCAGTGTCCACTCTCCCTCCCCCAGGAGAAACTAGTACACACACGCATCAGAGTTCAGAGTTCTTGAATTTATTTTCACTGATACATTCAAGAGGAGCTGATATTAATGATAGTGTCTTGATAAAAAGACATCAGAGTCAGGAAAGCCTCAGTTCAAGTTCCTTCTAGACTAGTGTCCCTCAGGTTCCTTCCTTAATATTAAAATGTAGTCACAGCTTCCTCCTATCAGAGAATGGTAACTCCACTTCATTCATATCACATGAGTGCCAAGGTGCTGAAGATCTGAGATGATAGTTTAGACTCAAGTGCCACCCAGAGATGAATGGTGGTTATGACCGGAGAATCGGCCTCTGCAGAAAATCTAAAATGATAGTTTAGACGTGCATGATAACTGTTGAAACCTTACTATATTTGTTCAGAGAACAGTTTATCTGTGTGTGTTAAGGCTCGTAGGAAACAGGCACAACTACAATGGGACCTTTGCATTCCAGCTTCTAGTTTACAAAGAGATCTGGGTCTTGACAGGGCTTTACAGGAGTCAGCAAGTGTCCTGAGGCAGATCTTCCAAGATGTGGCCTTCTTCTGAGCAGGAAAAAATTGGTAGTAGGAGAGGTATATGGGTGGCATATTTCCCTGGCTGCCCTAGAGCAGTGTTCTCAACCTTCCTAATCCTTCGATCCTCTAATACAGTTCCTCATGCTATGGTGACTCCCTACAACCATAAAATTACCTTCATTACTACATCATAACTGTAATTTTACTACCGTTATGTAAATAATCTGTTTTCTGATTATCTTAGGTAGCCCCTGTAAATGGGTTGTTTATCCCCCAAAGGGGTCATGACCCAGTGATTCCCAGGCTGAGAATCACTGCCCTTGAGACTTCACCAAGTCCCAGAGCTAGAATTCCTGGCTCCTGCTAGCTTCTAGTACCCTTTCTTCCATATGGGACTAATCTTTGGATTTGAACTCCTAGTGACCTTGGACCTTAAATCCTAGAAATATAGGTACCCATAGCCATCAAGCAGCTGCTGCAGTGACTGCCAGGGAAGGACCTCTAAGGAGTCATGTAGGCCCCACCCTTGAACTCCACCCAAAAAGTTCTTTGCAACTTCATGCCTCACCTTATGGAAAGGAGTTTCCTTCCTCCCAGAAAGTCCCCTTTTAATGCTACTGTAGCACCTTCCCTAGAAATCCATAAATGCCCAGAAATACATCCCAAGAAAGAAATCACACCAGTAAAAACAGCTTTCATATTCTTTGACTTTGGTGATGAGAGTTTGCTTTAAAAATTAGCATTTATTTTGTACAAATTTAGTTTAAGCAATTTTTCTTTATGTCTATTAGGTTCCAAATACACACAGAGATGGTTAAAAAAACAAAAAACAACAACAAAAAAACATGTCACTGAAGAGCCACCTTCTATCCAAGCCATCTCTCCTTCACAAATCTCAAGGCAACATTTCCATTGTCTTCACTAAGGGCTGAAATGTATGTTTCTAATTTTTTATTTGGTTTGGGTTCTTTATTTAGTTGGTTGGATTGGTTTGCCTTGGTTTTGATTTTTTGAGACAGGGTTTCACTGTGTCCTGGAACTCACTTTGCCCTTGAGAGTGACCATGCTGGCCTCCAACTCATGGAGCTCTGCCTGCTTCTCCCTCCCAAGTGCTGGGTTTTGTTTGTTGTTTTAGAAAGACATAGATTTATGAGAAATAAATGATGTTTCTCAAGACAGCCAGATGTTCAGCAAATGTTTGTGGAGTAAAGGAATGAGTTCTGGAGTCCAGGCATTGAGCCATTAAACACACATGTTTACAAGGGAATGTCTTCCAGGCAATGAGCCATTAGACACACATGTTTACAAGGGAATGTCTTCCAGGAGACTGTCGGTGCCAATGCTTTCACATCCAAAGGCAGGTATCCACGATGACTCACACTTGGTGTGGGAGGGCAATGTCCTAGGAAAAGCCACAAGCCATGCTGCCCAGGCCTTGTTCTCTGAAGACCTACTTTCTGGACCCAGATGCCAAGGGCTTCAGGTAGAGGTGGATGCCATTTTTGGAGCGCAGGATTAGCTGGGGGAGCTTGATGGGTATCTTTGAGGGATCCAGTGAGAATTCGAAGCGCAGCAAACAAAGGGCTGTGACCACCTTCATCTCATTCATGGCAAACTGCTGTCCAATGCAATTCCTGCAGCAAGTAGCACAAAGAAGCATTAAGCTCATGACTGTCCAGAGTGACAGAGTCCAGTGTTCTTTGAGGCTCACAAAAAATAAAAATAAAAATAAAAAACAATAACTATTTCAGACACATAATGGCCGATCGATTTGTTGACTTGGACTTAAAAATCAAATCTTAGGAGCATGTAAAGGGCCCCACTGGGTAGCTTCATTTGGGAGTTCTGCTTTCAGTATCTCACAGAATGCAAACACTTACCCCACCCATTTCCCAAGAACAGGAAAAAAAAATAGGAAAAAGGTCCCCTTGTCCCAAAGCACTCCATAGTGATGCCTCCCCAATGATGGCCTTTACTTTTTATTCCCAGTCACGAGGACCTGAGAATGTCCGCCTCCCTACCTGGGCCCTGCAGAAAAGGGCATGAAGGCAAAGGGGTGACGTCCTGTCACGTTCTCAGGAGAAAAGCGCAGTGGATCAAAGACCTAAGGAGATGGGATTTTCTTAAATACTCACCAAACCCTGGCAGAGGGTAACCCCATGGCCCACACCCCATCTGACCTCCAGGCCCAGAGATACAGTACCTCTGGTTCAGGCCACACAGCACTGTTCCTATGGAGGGCATAGATGTGCAGAGAGATCAGACTTCCTGTAAGCAGAAAAGAGGTTTGATGACAAAGATCGTGAGGCAGCCAGGCATGAATCCCCTAATGTTCCCCTGTCTGGGATGCTAGCTTCTGCCTGTGCCCTACCGGTAACACTGAGCTTCTGGACACATTCATACTTTTTTAATAATCACCATCCACAGTTCCATTAACTCAGTACTGAGAAACGCGTCTAACCTGGACATCTGTGGAATGAAAACAGAGAGCAGCGAACACACCCTCGCACAAAGAGGATGTGTAGGAGCTACCTGTGGGCTTTCAATTAACTAACTCTCAGGAAGCTGTTGTGCGATTGATAAGAGATACGATTCATTCGATGTTTACATACGTCGGGCTGAGGTCTGAACTCTTTTATAAAGCCACAACCCAGAATCGGACATGTAGATGAATTGTATCATAGTCTATGTGGATTATCTCCCTGGAGCTGTGCAATCAGAATAGGCCAGTGTACACAAAAACCATGAAGGTCATTGTCTCCTTTCAATTTTGACAACTGTGAAAAATATATTCTTCCCTCCCCTCTTTCATTTGTTTTTATTTTATGTGTATCATTATAATTTGATTGTTTAATAGAACCATAGTAGAATGATTTGATACCGTTTTAACAGAAGAAAAAAAAAACGAGAGAAAACATTTCCTATTACAAGAACCCCTTCCCTGAGAACAATGCAGCAACTGTACCCACTGATTAGCCATGCCTGGGTCCTAATGCACTAATGGTCAATAGAACTCAAAAGAAAATCCAACTTTCCCAATCACTGCCTCAAAGGAATAACTCATGTTGGATTCTTTTGGAAGATAAAAATAATTTTAAAAATAAAATAATAAAAATAATTTTTAAAAAATAGTTCTTCCTATTTCAATCCACAGAAAGATGAATCCATATAACCACCTTGAAACTTACAAGAAAAATGAACTTTATATTCCTTAGACCCTCAGTCTTACTTTACAGAAGAGGGAGTGGAGATTTGGGGACAGAGGTAAGTTTACTCACATTCTGTAAGGCTGGTACTTGGGCCTGGGGCTCTGCACACAAAGCCTGAGCTCTCTCTACGTGATGGAAAGACTTCTCTAATAGCACTGTCCCCCCCAACCCACCTGCAGGTAGAGAGCGGCCATCCACAAAGGCGACCGGCTTGTTGAGCTGGCGGTACACTTGGGGCACGGGAGGGTAGAGGCGGAAGCACTCCTTAATACACATGGTCAGGTAGGTCATCTTTGCCAGATCATCCCTGCCAGAAACACAGGACACTTGGGAACTGGGAGCAGTGGGGTCCCAGGAGAAGGTAAGCCCGTTCCCCACTTCACCATGACCTCACTTTCAATTCCTGTCACAACCATACTTCCAACAGGCACACAAGGTCTCCAACTAGTCTAAGCATAATGTAACACTGGGTGGTCATGCAGACCTAGAATCTGGAAGGAGAAGGCACAGGATCCTGGAGACATATGTGCACCCCACCCTCAAAGACAAGGCCCCTTTTGTGTCATTCAGGGCCTTACAGAAGTTGCACAAGGGACACATTTTTAGTTTCTGCTTGGCTTTCCTTGTGGGCCTGGAATGAAAAAATGGTAGCCTGATACTCATTAGCTGAAGGAAACAACCAATGTCCATGGATCAATAGTTGTAAACTCACATAACCACTCCTTTGGCCACCAGGAAGCTCAGACCCAAATGTGAGGTTCAGCCATCAGAGAGAGCCCCAGACTCCAAGTCACTCTCCCCATAGTCATGACTTTTCCTTTTATTTTTTACTATTTTATTAAATAAGCAAGAAAACTAAACAACAACAGAAAAGGGGAACAGCTGCTGCCAACCTCACCTCATTTCCAGAAGAGCCATGGATTGTCCTTGGCGGGCATCAGCAGGGTGGGTACAACCCCCCCACCCCACCCTCTGGGCTGAGCAAGATGGGCCAAACTCACTCTCAGATTCACTCACCACTGGAAGGAGTCCTGGTCTCCTAGGATCTCTTGAACCTCCTCCCTACATCGCTGCTGGTGATCAGGGTAAAGGGCCATGCAGTAGAGAAACCAGGAGATGCCACTAGTGGTGGTGTCGTGGCCTTCAAACATGAATGTATCCACTTCAGCGCGGAGGTCTGCGTCCGACAGCGTGATCCCACTTTCATCCTGAGAGAAGACACAGTGAAACAGCTCAAAGCTTTGAGTGATGGATAAGAAGAATGCCCAACAGTAGCTGCCAGGTGCAAATCTGAGGAAGCATAAGAAAGCTTCTTGGTAGGAGGACCCTGGGTAAGACGATCAATCCTCACTCAGAAAGACAAACAGGGTGGGTATTGGAGAAGAAGAAAATAGGAAACAGGACAGGAGCCTACCACAGAGGGCCGCTGAAAGACTCTACCCAGTAGTGTATCAAAGCAGATGCTGAGACTCATAGCCAAACTTTGGGCAGAGTGCAGGGAATCTTAGGAAAGAAGGGGGAGATAGTAAGACCTGAAGAGGACAGGAGCTCTACAAGGAGAGCAACAGAACCAAAATATCTGGGCACAGGGGTCTCTTTTGAGACTGATACTCCAACCAATTCATGGTGATAACCTAGAACCCCTGCTCAGATGTAGCTTATGGCAGCTCAGTATCCAAGTGAGTTCCCTAGTAATGGGAATAGTGGCTGTCTCTGACATGAACTCAGTGGCTGGCTCTTTGATCACCTCCCCCTGAGGGGAAGAGCAGCCTTGTCAGGCCACAGAGAAGGACAATGCAGCCAGTCCTGATGAGACTTGATAAGCTAGGGTCAGATGGAAAGGGAGGAGGACCTCCAATGGACTTGGAGAGGGGCGTGGGAGGAGATGAGGGAGGGAGGATGGGATTGGGAGGGAATGAGCTACAGCTGGGATACAAAATGAATAAACTGTAATTAATATAAAAATAAATTTTAAAAAAAGAAGAAGAAAGCTTCTTGGTATACTTGGTATATGCCTCCAAATTCCTCTGTTCCTTCCAATCCCAGCCTAGATGCTTCCCATTTGTGAAACCTTCCCTGAGCCCTCTGAACACCTAACTTGTGACTTTACTCAATCCCAATAATGCCCATTAGTAACTCTGTCTCCAACTGCCAGGGGAAAACACTGTCAAAGTCTACCTATTGCCTCTGCAAACCTGGCCACTGTACTGTTTGTGATGGATGGCAGTAACAGCTCTTTCTCATCTCCACCGCCTAGCACAGGAATTGACTCAGAATAGGCACTGGGTTTTGTGGAATCAAGGAAGGAAGTGATGGAGGAATGGAAGGATAGGGAAAGGGGGGATGATGAAGAAAAGGAGCAAGGGATGGAGGGAGGGAGGAAGGTGGAAAGAAAGGGAAGGAGGAAGGGAGGGAGAGAGGATAAAGAAAAAGGAAGGAAGTGAAGAGAATGCAATGCCAAGAGATCTTGGAAGCCTGGAAATGTCTTCAAGCTGTGACCCAGGCTGTCAGTTCCCTAATGTCACAGTCCAACCACATACATGATCCACATTTTACTTTTGTTGATATATGCCATGGCATATATCAGCAGGTAATTCTTGCTGGGCAAGGAGCCTGCCTTAGGAAGACAGTCTAAAGACCTCTCTGGAACCAGCTGTCAAGCAGACTGCATGCACTCACCCGAGCACCCAGGAGAATGTCCAGGAAGTCCAGATGCTTCCGCTGGTGGATCTTTTTCTGCTCCTTCTCATCCTGTAGGGCTGCCTTGCGCTGCCTGATGACCTCATCTGGACCAAGAGAATAGGTGCCACTGTCTACTCTGGCCCTCCATCAGGAAGGGTGCAGATATCCCAAAGGAAGAACCAGGGCTTCCTACTTGGTATGGAGGCAGGAAAGGCTTGAGGAAAAGGCCCACCTGTATGGTCATGGGCTATCTGGCAGGCCCGCAGGAAGCGGCGGCCATGTGGAGTACACCAGTAAATGAAGTCATTATGGTACTGGAAGGAGTCAATGCGCTGCTGCATCAGCAGTGTGAGGTCACTGACTGCCAGGTAGTAGCTGTTGTCCCTATAAGAAGGTGGAGGGAAGGGTAGAGGCCTTTTAACTTTCTTTTAGGAATCCTACCAACAATACTTCCTGTTCCTCTTCTTACTCCCTTAAGCCTCCTCACTAACAAAAATGTCTCCCACCATGAGCAGGGTCTGGATAAATCAGGACAGGACTTATCTCCTCTCCAAGAAGAGATAAGGAGCCCTTCCAGATTCATTATCTGAGAGTCTTAGGTGCTCCTGACCTGTGCCCTAGGCCACTGTCTCCTTTGCCAAAGGTGCACTTCATGAGGGTGTCCAGCGCCATGTGGCCTACATCAGAGAAGATGTCAAAGCTCTTTTTTTCACTAGCTTTTTTCTCCCACTTGTCCTGAAATCCAGAAAGAGAGAGGAGTTAATGTGGGAACAAGTTGGGCTGCCTGGCCAGAGAAGCAGGTAGGCTAACTACAGATTTTCCTCTCTTTTCCCTCTCCTCCAAATCGATTCCTCCTTTCTGTGGACCCCTACCTTTCCTAGCCCATCTTAATTTCTAAGTGTCAGCTCCCAATACCTAGAGACACATTTCACCAGGAACCTGCCTCCCATGGCAACACCTATCAAGATCAAGAATTCCCTACTAGGCAACACAGAGCCACCATGCACTCCTAAAAAGCAGGGCAACAGAAACCAAGGACCAAAGCACCATGCATCAAAGACAAGACCAAGTATCATCACCTAGAATTACAATCTTCCCAAACCCAGATGCCTAGAAGCTAACATAAACACAATCAATAACAGCCAACATGTCTCCACTAGAGCCCAGCAACCCTTCCACAGGAGACTCTGAGAATTGCAATGCAGCTGAAACACAAGTCAAAGTCTTTCTGAACATGATAGAGGGTCCTTAAAGAGAAAATGAATAAAACCGTTAAAGACATTTATGAAAGCACAAACAATTGAAGAAAGTGAACAGAATTTTTCAAGTACTGAAAGTAGAAATAGCATGAATAAAGGAAACTCAAACTATTGGAAATTGGGACAAAATTTAGGAATTCTAACAAGAACCTCAGAAGCAAGGTTCACCAACAGAGTACAAGAAATGGAAGAAAAAATCTCAGTTATTTGAGACACAATAGAAGAAATGGATACCTCAGACAAAGAAAATGTTAGCTCTCCAGGCACAAACATCCAGGAAATCTGGGACAAAATGAAAAGAACAAATCTAAGAATAGGAGGAATAAAGGAAGGAGAAGAAACCCAGGTCAAGGGCACAGAAAATATTTTCAACAAAATTGTAGAGAAAAATGTCCATAACCTTAAGAAGGAGATGCCTATAAAGGTACAAAAAGCATACAGAAACCAAACACATTGACCAGGAAAAAAGTTCCCCATAGTACAAAATCAAAATACTAAATGTACAGAACAAAGAAAGAATATTAATAGCTGCAAGTGGAAAAAAACAAATAATATATAAAGGCAGACCTATTACTATAACACCAAACTTCTCAGTGAAGGCTCTAAAAGCCAGCAGGGCCTGGATAAATGTTTTGCAAACTCTAAGAAACCACAGATGCCAGCCCAAACTACTAGACCTAGTGAAACTTTTAATCACACTAAATAGAGAAAATAACATATTCCATGATAAAATCAATTTTAAGCAATACCTATTTACAAATCCACCCCCACAGAAGGGAAACTTCAGTCTAAAGAAGTTAATTACACCCAGAACAACACAATGAATAAATAATCCCAGATCACCAAACTAAAAAGAAGAAACACACACACACACACACACACACACACATCCTACCACCACCAAAATAACAACAATAAAATAACAGGAATCAACAAACACTGCTCATTCATATCTCCCCACATCA
This sequence comes from Pachyuromys duprasi, assembly GCA_028658305.1. Taxonomy (NCBI): domain Eukaryota; kingdom Metazoa; phylum Chordata; class Mammalia; order Rodentia; family Muridae; genus Pachyuromys; species Pachyuromys duprasi. The sequence goes on from CM053763.1 coordinate 92,283,098, forward strand.
ATGGACTCAATTTCCCAATGAGAGGACACAAACTAGCAGAATGGATTTGAAAACAGGATCCATCCTTCTGGTGCAGCCAAGAATCACACATTCACTTCAAGATAAAAGGATGGAAAAGATATTCTAAGCAAATAGTCCCAAGATGCAAGCTGGTGTAGCCACTTTAATACCTGACAAAATAGACTTTAGCACATTCTCCAAAGCTGACCACTACTTGGATACAAAGCAAGTCTCAACAAATACAGGAAAATTGAAATCACACCTTGCACCCTATCTGACCACCACAGACTAAAGCTGGATACCTACAGCAACAGGAAGCTTACAAACTTGTAGAAACTTATCAGCATACTACTGAATGAAAAAAATGCACCAAGACAGAAATTAAATACTTAAACTGAATGGATTTTAGAATTGAATGGGAAAATCTAGACTAGAAGGCAAATGAATACCCAAACTTATGGGACACAATAAAGGCAGTTCTAAGAGGCAAGTTCACAGCACTAAGTGCCTACATTAAAACATTGGAGAGATGTCATACTAGTAACTTAACAGCACACATGAAAGTTCTAGGACAAAATGAAGAAATCACACCCAGAAGCAGCAGAAGGCAAGAAATAATCAAACTCAGGGCTGAAATCAGTAAAATACAAACAAACAAAAACTAGAATCAATGAAACAGAGTTGGTTATTTGAGAAAATCAACAAGGTTAACAAGCACTTACAGTAGTGCTTCTTAACCTTCCTGATGCTTGGACCCTTTAATACCCTCATGTTTTAGACATATAATATAGGATAAACATTCTAAAATCTGTACACCTAAAGAAGCTAAGCAAGAAGGAGGACCCTTGGTAAGATGATCAACCCTTACTCAGAAAGGCAAACGGGACAGACATCATAAGAGGGAGAAAACAGGGAACAGGACAGGAGCCTACCACAAAAGGCCTCTGAAAGACTCCACCCAACAAGGTATCAAAGCAGATGCTGAGACTCATAACTAAACTTTAGGCAGTGTGCACATAGTCTTATGAAAGAAGGGAGAGATAGTAAGACCTGGAAGGAACAGAAGCTACACAAGGAGAGCAACAGAACCAAGAAATCTGGGCCCAGGAGTCTTTATGAGTCTGATACTCCAACCAAGGACCGTGCATGGAGATAACCTAAAACCCCTGCACAGATGTAGCCCATGGCAGTTCAGTCTCCAAGTGGTTTCTCTAGTAATGAGAACAGGGACTGTCTCTGTCACAAACTCAGTGATTGGTTCTTTGATCACCTCCCCCTAAGGGGGGAACAGCCTTACCAGGCCACAGAGAAAGACAATGTAACCAGTCCCGATGAGAACTGATATGCTATGGTCAGATGGAAGGGGAGGAGAACCTCCCCTATCAGTGGACTGGGAGAGGGGCATGGGAGAAGAGGGAGGGAGGGTGAGATTGGGAGGGAATGAAGGAGGGGCTACAGCTGGGATACAAAGTGAATAAACTGTACTCAATATAAAAAATAGAGTAATGGGCCTGGAGAGATGGCTCAGAGGTTCAGAGCACTGCCTGCTCTTCCGGAGGACCCAGGTTTAATTCCCAGTACCCACATGGCAGTTTACAAGTGTCTGTAACTCCAGTTCCAGGGATCTGACACTCTCACACAGACACATGCAGGCAAAACACCAATGCAAATAAAATAAAAGTAAATAAAATTTTAAAAATTAAAGTAATTTAAAAAAATACCCTCATGTTTTGGTGACCCCCCCAGCCAAAAATTTATTTCACCGCTACTTCATAACTGTGATGTTTCTACTGTTATGAATTGTAATGTAAATAACTGATATGCAGGATATCTGATATGTGGCACTTGTGAGGGATTGTTCGACCCCCAAAGAGGTGGTGGCCCCAAGTTTATCTAAAATAACTAGAAACAAAGAGAGAATACCTAAATTAACAAAATTAGAGGTGAAGGGGGGCCCACATATCTGCAGACACCAGGGAAATCGAGAAAAATCATGAGGACATACTTTAAAAACCTGGAACCTACCAGATTGGAAAAGTCTAAAAGAAATGGAGAATTTTCTTAATACATGCCCCTTGCCAAGGTTAAAATCAAGATCAGATAAAGAATTTAAACAGACCTTTAACACCTAGTGAAATAGAAGCAGTCATTAAAAGTCTACCAAACAAAATAAAAGACCTAGGGCCTGATGTTTTTAGTGCAGAATCTACAAGACTTTCAAAGAAGATTTAATGTCAATACCCAAACTATTCAACAAAATAGAAACAGAAGGAACATTGCCCCAATTCTGCCAGCTCCAAGCCTCTAAGTGAGGCCTGACATCCCTCTTAAAGACGAGGGTCTAAACAGTTGTGAAAAAAGTAAATGAATTTGAAAATGTAAAGAGATTTCCTGATGCTCTGAAACATAGGCAGCCTTCAAACTCTGCTCCAGTAGGGGACTTACAGTGGCTTCCCAAAACCAACTGCTGTAACAAGAAAGAACTAGGTCTCCTAGCAGAGACAAGAGCCTAAGCTACCTCAATGCTTGGAGCCTCAGTAGCACGCAGCAGAGAGAGGAAGGCAAAGCAGGCCGTTGGCACCATTGTTGCAGGCATAACAAGGATGGGGACTCGGGGACCCTCTCCGCAGGAGAGTACCATTTGCTTTCACCCAGGATAAATGGGGATGGGTACAGAGCTGGTCCAACAGCCCACAATTCCAGGAGCCTGCCACAGAGAGGGAACTCACCAGCATGACATTTGTGGACTCAGCAAATATGGCCACATAAGGCTTCAGCACATCATAATGGAAGCCAGGTGTGAGCAGCTTGCGGTGCTGGAACCATTTGGGCCCATCCAGAACCAGTAATCCTTTCCCTGAGAAGAGAGAGGAGGTAGAGGCTGGAAAGTCCAGGCAATCCTGCTCTACCCAGGAGAGCTGGAATCAACCACAACACAACCTCTGACACTTCCAAGGCGGGAACACGGTGGGAGTGTGCACTACAAGACCCAGCCTAAACTCTGGTCCCCACTCCAGGCTGCCAGGGTTGTTACCGTCCTACCGACAACCCCTTTCTTATCCCCCAGGAAGCTGCCAAGGTTTTTTAAAAAAAGGAACTTTGGAGACAGATATGGCCTTGGATCAAAAAGACTCAAGTGGAGTCTGGAGCAATAAGTCAAGAGTCCTTAGTGTTCTTACAGAAGACCTGGGTTCAGTTACCAGCACACACATGATAGCTCACAACTACATGTGAGTCCAGTTCTAAGAGATCCAATGCTCTCTTCGGGCTCCACAGGTCCCTGTGCACAAATGGCATACTTCCACACAAACACACATACAGATAAATAAAAGTAAAAATAAGAATAAACCCAGGTGCGGTGATATGCACCATTAATCTCAGCACTCACTCAGGAGTCAGAGGCAGGTGGATCCCTCTCTGTGAGTTCAAAGCCAGTCTGTTCTACATAGAGAGTTCTAGGCCAACTAAGGGCAACATAGTGAGACCCTGTCTCAAAAAATAGTTAATTAGTTAGTTAGTTAAAAGAAGATGACTCAACAATTCCCACTGTTCTCAACATTAGTCTACATACTGACAGCCAAAGTTGGCCCATCTTCCCTGCCCAGCCTCATCTACTAATCAAAGTCTGCATCCCAGACATTCAGACAACTTGCAGGCTCCATGGCCCTACAACTATCAAGCTTTTTCTGAGACCCTTCTTCTGGAAAGCACCACTATTTACTATCCTATAGGATCAACTCTAGGGTTGCCTCCTCTAGGAAGCCACTCTTCAAGCACACATCACCTTGCCTCTGCTTGGAAGGGAGGGAAGATGAATGTCCAGCCAGGGAAGGTGTCTAAACACCTACATCCCTCGACAGGCAGGAGCTCTGCTGTTCCCTCGCCTCCCCACAGAGACACTAAGCTTAGTACAGGCATTCAGCAGCCAGGCAGTCCACTGGAGGGATGGCCAGCTGAGTGTGGCAGTCACTTAACACAAGGGAGGGATGGGAAGGCTCAGAAAGATAGATGCCCACTTACCAATCCACTGGAGAAAGAAGTCATACACATCTGGGGCCTTTGGGTCTGCAGGACAAAGGGACATCAGTCAAAAGAAATAGGATAATCCCAAATGAGGCATAGTGATGGATGTGGTAGGGACATGGTCATTCTTTTTTCAGACTTTAGGCCCAGGCCATGACCTCCCTCAACTTGGTTCCTGGGCCTGTTATTCTCAGGAAACCCCACCCTCTCTCCAGGGCACCTCACCCCCACGGCTGTATACAGCTTTGGCATAGTCAGGCTCATAGATGTTCAGGAAACCAATGAATTGTCCAAGCCAGAGTGGATGGGCATAAGGGAACTGTTGGGACCAGGATACCACCTTGTCCAGGCTTCCTAACTTCTGGATCTGAAATGATAACAGAAAACAAGGCCAATCAGGAACCCAGTGTTCCCAGCAGACTCCAATTTCTGGGCAGAGAAGGAAGGATGCTGCCCAGGCAGACCCTGGAACCTCCTTCCATCCTCCTGTATCCCCTCTCCTGTACATTTCTAAATACCCTATCCAATCCCAGAGTTGATGTTCTAAGTCCAGGAATCTTTTTCACATCTAAACCGCTCCCCTCAAAGACCCCTCAAAGATATTATCCTACTTTCATTTCCAACCACCAGCTATGCCTTCTCTGCAGTTCTGGCTCCCAGTCCTCTGTAGAGTTTGGTGTAATCTCCCTACAAAATCATCTTTTTGAAAACCGAATTCAAACCAAAGGGTTGCCTATGTATGCATTATCAAGGAACAGAAATGGTAAAAAATCATCTTTACCTATAGGTAAAAATAATATTCGTGGTTCCCCTACCTCCTTTCTAGCTAGTATCCCTGAACTTCTCCCTTCTGCTGCATCTTTCTTCTTTTCTGTCTGTTCTTAAAGTGACTAAGGTAACACCATCTTGTCCTCATTCTGCTTTGATCCACTTAGAGAATTCTCAAATCTCTACCCTCCCAATAGTCATGTATGTCTTGACAACAAATTTGGGATTTCCATGACTCTCACCATGTCCAAATGTATTAACCAAATAATTAAGGTTTAAGTCAAAAATAATTGACATGTTATATCTAAATAACTACTATGTTCTGCTTAAGCAAATGTTGCAAGGTGACTCTGACCCTCGTATAACAAACATGAGACCTTGGCCTCAGTCAAAAACTATCATGGCCTCCTTAGAGGCCTTCATCTATGGTCCCTAATTGTCCCCAGGAGCCCAGTGAGAATGAGGAGAGCTCTCAGCATCTGGGCCCACTTTTGCAGCTGCAATCCCTCAAAATGGGTGCTGAAACATTGTTCTTCTATGGCCTATGTGGCTGCTGGCAAACTTCTCTGAGTTACACAACAAATGCCTCAGATTTGTCCTCAGATTCCCTAAGCTGGGACACTTATTATCAGGTCTTGGACAGCTTGTTTTCTCACAAAGGAAGGAAGCAGGAGAAAAACAGGACATGGAGATAAAAATCATCTGCACTCGGCTCCCAAGCAACCTGCCTTATCCATTCATTTGTACTGGTGTTGACCCCAGCAGAAGTGGACAATAGGAAGGTCTTGCGCTCCAAGAGTCTGAGTAAGTTAAACTCCGAGATTCTGATCAGGAAGGGACATTAAGAAAGGTTAGTTGAATCATGACCTCTTCATAGGTTGAAACAGTGCATTCAAAGGCCACCAGAACTATCTCGCATGACACAGCAGACCAGGGATTGTGACTGAGCTTCCTTCCTGTTAACAAATCTGCTCAGACCGTTCCCTAATGGATCCAAAGATCAGTTGGCCAGTGTTCAAAGGACAAGCTGCCTGCTTCACCAGTCTGCTACAGCCACAGCTCTCTTGGGGACTGCTTGAGGACAAAATTAATCTGTTTGGGGAGACGGTTCAGTAGGAAGCACTTGTTTCCAGGGCATGCAGACCTGAGTTTGAACCCTAGCATCCTGCTTAAAAGGCAGAGGTGGTGGCTAGCATCTGTAACCCCAAGGTGAGATAGAAAAATCAAGGGAGAGGCCTACTAGTCTTGCCAAGATGGAGAGCTCCAGGATTAGTAAAAGACCTTGTCTCAAAAACTGAGATAGAAGGGGGCCAAAGTTAGAAGGGGGCCAGAGATAGAAGGGGGCTCAGCAGTTAAAAGCTATATACTGCTCTTGCAAAAGACACGGGCCCCAGCACCCACAGGGATCTGCCCATAACCTCCTGCAATCTAGCTTGTGGGAATCTGACACCCTCTTCTGGACTCTGCCAGCATCTGCACTCATATGTACACATCCCCACCCTACACACAAACACACACACACACAGTTAGGTATGTCAGCTCCTGCCTAACCCCTCAAACTTAAGCCCACAGAGAATATCTATTATATACAAAGTATTCCTTGTGCTCCTCAGGGGCCCCTGGGGAAACTGGGCATTTCCCGCTTCAAATGGACTCATTCTGGGATCTAAATGGGATTAGAAGTAGATGCTACCAAGGTCTCCATCGCCAAGAAGGAGGAAACTAATCCTGGAAGGCACTTCCACACCTCCCAGGCCCTTCACCCACCAACTCTCTTCATTTCCCTCCCATGCCCATTTTCACTGTGTGTTAGGATCACTTTTCTGTTGCTTGGCTCTTTGTTTGTTAGACTGGTTTTCTGTTTGATTTTTGGTTCACTGTGCTGTGTGGATTAAAATGTCCCTAGTCTAGCCTTGACTTGAATCCTAAACCATTATGTGCCCTTAACTGAACACCTTATACCCTGTGAATCTCAACTTCCCCACCTTTACTCACACTAAGGAAACAAATCCACACCCTGCCCTTCACATTCTCAGGATTGGGTATGAATGTAGCTATAGCAGAGCTGCCAAACCCTGGAGAAATGCAATGGTGCTGTGCCTGTGATGGTTTCCCAGGAAACGTTTAGAGTGCTCAAGATCAGCTACCATTCCAACCTTGGCATGTCCTTCCTTGTGCCAAGCCAATGCCCTCCAGATAATTGTACTGCCATCAAGAAGCTGAAGCTAGGCTGCGTTCCAGGCTCTCTGACTACTTCCAAGCAAAGGCGGGTAGATCACCTGGGCAGAAGAGAGCAGCACGGAGTTGTGTGAGAGCAAGGACCACATGCCATAGAAGTCCACTGATTGAGGGCTCTCCCCAATTCTGAAGAAGGTAGGAAAGCATAAACAGGGCACAGAGAAAGGGATTAAGAGTCTTCCCAAGTGCCTCTCTGTGGGAAGCAAAAGTTTTTTCTCAAGCTGTGGATAGCTGCTTGCCTGGCAAGCTTGTTTTGTTATAGATTATTCAATGAAAAATATGCTTTAGCCTTTCCCTTGAGACAAACAAGCAGGAGATTTTGGGCAAGTTTCTTTTACTTGTCTGTTATACAGGAATGTGGTCTTTGAAAACAAGCTTAACTGTTTCATGACTCCCGTCCTTGGACTAATGTGAACTGTGTGAACTGTGCTTGTGTTGTCTTTAAAAAGGAATTGGAAAAATTCATTCAGTAATGACTGAGAGTTTTCTGTCTCTTTCTTTTAACCTGTAATTTCTCAATCCCCCCTCTCTCTGTCGTGACCTGAGTTACCTACGGCAGGTTTCATCACCTCTCATGCTCCTTTAGGATATGGCCTTAACCTGCCATACTCGGCAGAGGCTCTTCCAAGTCCTCCTGACTCCTCACCTCCCTTCCCTACCATTCTCCGTCCCCTTCAGAAACCTCTCCCTACAATCTAGCCTCATGTATTCATTCATTAAGCCATACCTGATCCGTGTCAAGATTTTGCACTGTGCCTTCAGGGCACAGTAATAAATCAGACTAGATCTCCATTCTCTAGAAGTCTCAGACTAGGAGAAAAGATGAAAGGTGCTAAGATGGAAAGAATGGAGGAGAAGTCCACCCTTGGGCAAGCATGGCCGCCCTCCTGGCAGGAGGGAGGCTCGAGTGTCTGTCCTCTCTCAGCAAACCATCTTTGTTTTTGTTTTGTTTTGGTTTTTTTAATCCTGGATGTTCAGTGGTACAGGAAAATTCACAGGTTATCCCCAACAGGTTATCTGTAGGGGGCAAGAGTGAGATTACAGATCAAGTTCATTTCCAGTGTCAATTCCAAAAGAGAGACAATTCCCCAGATGGAAGATTAAAGAAGGAGAGAGAATTATAACCCCTTTCTCATTCTTCATCCCTGGAATCCATGCCTGGGCTCCCAAACCTCCCTGCACCTCAAAACACCCTGGAAGATTTCCTCTTCGGCTCCCAGGTCCAACTAAAATATTAGAGTCTCCAGATACTGGGGAAGGGAGGGAGCTTCTTCTCCCTCTCAATTCCAAACCCTTGCCTTGTGTTCAGAAGGTCTAAAGCCCCAGATCAGGAAGAGTTCCTGACACTGGGTGCTAAGGTAAACTCCTACTGTGCTACCTTAACAGGAGAAGCAAACAGGACCTGAGCCTGGGGAAAATGCTATAATTCCTCAGCCACACAAAGAGGAGACAGAACCTCCCAACTTTGGAGACACTAAGCTTAGGACAGGCATGCTGGGAGGTCTCAGGAGACAGCACGTTCATCTGCCTTTACTTTAATGTCCTCCTTGGGACTGGAAACCTTTACACTGCACAGAGCAGGACACTTAGGAAATATAAACATGATTGCCTTGTTGTTTGGTCTTGCAACTTTGAGGATTTAGTTTCTACACCACCCCCGTGTGATCCATGAACAAGTCTCCACACAGACTTGCACTTTGGGCCTCAGAATAATGGGAAAGCATGTCGGGTGCTCTTAAGCTCCAGCTCTGAAGGGTTGCGCTGCTTCTGAAGCCAGCTTGAAAGGCAGGAGTGAAAAAGCTGACTAGAAGTCACAGTTCCAGGCATCACCCCCTGCCCAAACTGGTGGCCACCCTTCCCAGCCTTTATGGGATTAGACCCAGTTCACCCACATCCTCACATACCTCAAGGGCATGGCCAAAGAGCCAGTGGGTGGGAGGCCCTGGAAAGTTGTCCAAAGCTTTGGCCAGCTTCTGCCTCCGCAACAGCAGCCTGAGGAGCTTGAGGGCGCCTATGATCAGGATGACTATGGAAGCCCACAGGCCCAGGCGGGACAAGCTCAGGGAGAGGAGTGCCATGGCTAAACTTGCAAGGCCCGGGCTCCAAACTGCCTCCAGCTGGCCCTGGATTGCCTTATACTCTGGATGCAGGCACCCTGCCAGTTCCCACCCCCTTGCCACACCCAACAGCCAGCAGCTACCCAAACTGCCATAGGGTGGAGATAGCTGCCTCAAAGCTCATAAACAACAGAGGAGAGAGCCTGATTGACTTCCACCAAAACATAGCTTTAATATGAACATGAACATCCCACCTTGGTTTCTTGGAGAAAAGAACAGAAGGCAGTTCTTGGTGTGATCATTAGCATAACAGCTGCCCCTTTATTTCACAAGTACCTTGTATTTTTAAAGGACTTAATACACATTGTCTCACTTAACCTACCCAAAGAGATCATAGGTATGTAATCTTTATATCTGTTTCCCAGATATGATCATCTGTGCTTTCTCCTTAGACAGCTCCCACTGTCTGATGAGATTACCTTAGGGACTGTTACAGCCCCAGAAGGATCAGAGGAAGATGAACTACCCCCCAAACCATAGTGCAAGCTGTCAGGATTATAGAATGTACTTTCACGGTGACGAGGATTAATCATCAAGCCCTTCTTGAATAGATGGAGCCACTTAGGCCCATAAAAAGTAGAGAAATGTTCAGTTTCCCACAAAGGCAGTGGCAACTCTGAATGCCACAGCCAAGGGTTCTGTTGAAGGGCAATCTTAGCTGAAGCACCTACCTTGCCAGGGAATGTCTGCTGTTTCTCCCTCCAATGTAGAGTTGTATCATCCTGGACAACCACAGAACACAGAATTCACCACCAATATTTTGGTTGAAGGTCTTTGACATAGGCTCCTTTCAAAAGGGTAGATGGGGTTGGAAAGCATCAAATGTGCTCTGGCACGGCATCTGTAAACTAGAAACAGCAATAATCTCATCAACAATCTCACATGAAGGAGCAATAACAGTGTTCCCACAAACTGATTAGAACTGCATTTGCTAGGCATAATGCTGGCAAAGGAAACTGTGGCCCAAACCCTTTCTTTTTCTACTTTTCAGCCTCCTAGTGGAATCCCCCATGAGTCAACCAAATTAGAAAGGAGGTAGCAAGGACATAAAAGAGAACCAATCTGTGGGAGTCAAATTTCCAGTATGGACAGAAAGATGAGTGAAGTGACTGAGCAGAGTGCAGAGGTGACAGGGGAAAACCAGGGCACAGGTGGACTTGAAACTCCAGTAGTAGATCCTGACTAAGAAAACGCTGAGTTATCAACCTGGCTTCCTTTTCCCTTCTGTCAGAGTAGATTGGGGAGATAGCATAGCCAGACCTACCCATGGGCAGAGAAACAAGAGATAACATGATGAAGAGAACTCCAAAAGTTTCTTCTTTACTCTCTGGCAATTGGCAAAGAGACACTTTGTTGGTGGTGGTGTTCTTAAATCGGTCAGGGGCACAGCAGACGGCAGTCCTCTATTCATCTTGGCTTGATGCCTGCTTGGTGGCCAAAGCTGTTTTATGTTTAGGACTCATAAAAATCAAATCAAATCCAGACAGCACAGCACGGGAGGAGGAAGACAGACAGAGATCTGTGGACCACAGTGCCACCCAAAGGCATGCTTTCCAGCACATGGCACAAGAGGGCCATAGACTCCCACCTGCCACCACGCCACACAGCAAGGATGGAAGATACCACCCAGGCAGCTGCCAGCCATGTGGCCAGCCTGTAGCTGGAACCACCACGATGTGCAAACGTGTGATCAGATGAGAGAGAATGGGAAATGGAGCATCTTAAGCATTATGAAGAGAAATGTAACTCGAGGCTCAGGGATGGAGAGGAGTAGCCTACTGTGAGTGACTAGCCTCACCACCTGGCACCATGGTGAAGTCCCGGCCCAAGCTGCCACTGAGGGCCATGTCTGCGTCAATGGCTACACAGTGGCAGGGGTCAGGGTTGATGTCCATGGTTCATATTACCACTAGAGAAAACATGGGGATGTCCCTGGTCGGGGCAGTCACTGGGGACCACAGGGATTTCCAGGGGTTGTACATAACTGGCGCTGCTCCCCGCTGGATATGGCACTCAGGAGAGCCCCATCTCTTACCAGGGGCAGCACTCAGAAGAGCAGGCCCTGTGCCTCACCTAGGCAGCACAATGGAGCTGGCCCTGGTGGCAGGAGTGTGGGTGAACCTCCCGAGGGCAAGAGCATGGGAGAGCTGTGCCTGCCACTCCTCTGCTGTGATGTGGCCTTGGGACGGGAGGGGATGCCCTCCACCTCCTTGCCCCTCTCTCTACCTGAGGCAGTTGGGAGAGATGACCTCAGGGTCATGAGAGCAAGTAAGCTGGTCCCGCCTCTCACTGGCTGCAACACTCGGGAGAGTAGGCTCTCCGCCTCTCCTGGACATGGCATCAGTGCAGGAGAGCTATCCGTGCCCCCTCATTGGCTATAACACTTAGGAGAGTAGTCCCTGTACCTCACCTGGGCAACACAGGGGAGCTGGCCCTGATTTCAAAGTTACTGGTGAGCCAGCCCCAAGAGTGTGAGAGCAGGGGAGCTGTCCCAGCCCCTCAAGAGCTGCAGCATCTGGCAGAGTGGGCCTGGCACCTTGAATGGGCAGCCCAGTGGAGCTGGCTCTGGAGGCGTGGGTGATGGTGAGCCAGGGCATGAAAGAGAAATGACCCTGCCTCTTGTTGACAGCAGAATTGGGGGGCCTAGCCAGATAAGTGCTGGGGAGATTGCCTTGCAGGTAAGGGGGAGACAGTGGGCTGCCAGCTCTGCTACCACCCAGGCCCAGATCCGGGGTTCTGAGTTGGCCCACCCCCAAATCTGTATCATCTGTGAACCAAACGGTTGGGACACGTGAAAGGGCCAGTCCTACCTGTTCCAAAGCTGTAGAATCTCCATGACACAGGCCAGTAAAAGGATGATTGGGACCCAGTGAGTTCACTGGGCCCATTGAGGATCAGTATGGATGGTGTCACAGAAGCCAGAGACCTTGAACCAGACCAATGACTCATCGCAATGAACCTATGCAAATGAAGATGTGTGGACAGAGGGATGTACTGTGGGACACACTACAGCTTCCAGGATAAGAGTTTTCTATGCTTTCTTTGTTTGCTTGCTTGCTTGTGTGTGTGTGTGCTTTTTTTTTATTTGGAGGGGAGGTTGTAAGGGAATGCGGGGATGAGCAGGACTGGCGTGCATAATGTGAAATTCACAAAGAATCCATAAATTTTTAAACATTTTCTTCTCTATTGGTTTGGCCCACTTCTGAAAATTCATATTTAAGTCTCACTTTATCCCAATGAAAACACAGTTCACCCAGGTCAGAAAACTAGGGAACATGATGAGCCGTATGCTGGCTTTGGCATTTTATAGTGATTTATATATCAGCATGGCCCCACAAGGAAGTGTGTTAAGGGATGTGTTTGAGAGCAGACCTAAGGGAGAGCTAAGCTAATTAAGAAGGCATAGCCCTTGTCAAAGGCTGTGTGGGGTTCACTTAGATATGGAAAAGGCTAGCCTAGAAAGATTCAAGAGGTTAGAGTAAACTTTGGATGAGTAAGTCCCCAACATCATTTTCCTTTTGCCTCATGCAATGAATTTACAGTCTTGGGAGTATATTGGCCTTACCCCCAATTTCAGAATGACCCTGTGTTTATATAATACAGCAGACATTTTGTAGCCTATCACACCCAGCCATCTATTTCCTGCTACAATCTGACAGCTAGTTACCCTTCTAGGGAAAAGGGCAGGTCACCCAGGGGCCAAAATCATAGGCTAGACAACAGCCAACTCCAAGATCCTGATTCCACCTATTTCTGGACATTTTGGTAGTATAATTAAAGATATCTATAATTTATTCACCTACCCCATAGTGATATCAATCTCTCTCTCTCTCTCTCTCTCTCTCTCTCTCTCTCTGTGTGTGTGTGTGTGTGTGTGTGTGTGTGTGCGTGCGTGCGTGCGTGTGTGTGTGTGTGTGTGTCTGGCAAACTAGGAGACAAGAGGATGATAAGAGAGATAAGAGATTCTGCCTATCTTATCATGCTAGAAACAAGGCCCAGGACTCATGATGAATCTATCACACAAGCCCTGATCCCTACTCCCTGGCTAAAGTCTAGCAACCACTCATACTTCTAGTCAAAAGACAAGTGACCACATGACTAGAGTCAAAGGTTGACGAGCAGGCAGCTCCTTAGTTCTACCCTGAAAGGCATTCCTATGTTTTACCATACAAATAGTGAACCATGGAAGCCATGCATCCTTCTGTGGAGCTTCCGTCCACTGGTCTTAGCCAAGCTCTCAAGGCTGTCATGGAAAACAGTTGCTGTGGAAAGGAACTTGGAGATAAGCCACAATCCAGGAGTGTGCTGTGACAGGCTGAAACTGGGACTCAAAGGCAGAGTCTTCATCTCTTCTCAACTTTAGGTTCGGTAACATCAACACTAGCAGGGCCAACAGCCACCCACAGCATGACACCGCTCTCATCTACAGCTCTCTGAACAGTCAACCAACACTCAAGGCTCCTTATCAAGTCAGGTAAACTGGGAAAGTCATCAGTGTAGTTGTTTGCCTTTTTTAAACTCATTCATTTTCATTTGTGTGAGTGTTTTGTCTGCATGTATGAATGTGTACCGCACATGTGTGCTCGGTGCTACTGAGGTCAGAAGAGGATATCGGATCACCTGGAACTGGAGGCTCAGATGCTTGTGTACCACCATGTGGGTACTGAAAGATCAAACGTCGGTCCTCCGCAAGAGCAACAAATGTTCTTAACCACTGAGCCATCACTCCAGCCCTGAGTATAGATTCTTAATGAAGGATACAGGATGCAAATAATATTCAAAGACGTGTTGGAGCAGCATTCAGGGAGCTTTGAAATACCAGCCACCATTTCTAGATCCCTGTCCTTTGTACTGATCCATCACTTTCTGGTCAACGAGCCCTCTTCACTGGGTTCTTACAGGGAATGAGTCATCACGGAAACCCCCTGTGCATACTGGAAAGCTGATGTACCGTATGAAACGTGATCACGTACGAAGTGGATGAGCCCCTTGCTGGCATCTGGAATTTTCTGATCTTTGTGTTCTACAAAGCTCCTTCCCTTCTACGCAGACTGCATTTTCTCAGGGACAGTAATGGCCACCTTTGAACCAGTATCTTGGTCATTAACGTGTGAGAGGAGAAGAGAGACGGTGGAGCTGGTGAGAGCAGTCAGAAATCTGAGGCTGCTGAGCTGGATCGAGTCAATTATTCTACGGGCTCTCTCCTGAGCTGAGGCTCCAGAGAATATAAGACTTCTTCCAAGATGCTCCAGTGCCCACACACAACACATCACAACGGTAGCTTTGCCACATTCTCATATGACTATAACATGATAGAGAAGACATATTTTCTCTCTTCTCTATCTCTCTGTATTTCTCTGTCTGTCTCTGTCTCTGTCTCTGTCTGTCTCTCTGTCTCTCTGTCTCTCTGTCTCTCTCTGTCTCTGTCTCTGTCTCTCTCTCTCTCTCTCTCTCTCTCTCTCTCTCTCTCTCTCTCTCTCTCTCTCTCGCTCTCTCTCTCGCTCTCTCTCTCGCTCTCTGTCTCTCTCACCACCACCACCTCCAACAACATCATCAAAAGAACAGGAATAAACAATCATTGGTCATTAATATCTCCCAACATCGATGGACTCAGTTTCCCAATGAAAAGACTGAAGCCAACAGAATGGATGCGAAAACAGGAAACACCATTCTACAGCATACAAGAAACACACCTCAGCAACAAAGATAGACATTACCTCAGAGTAAAGGGCTGAGAAAATGTTTCCCAAGCAAATGGACCCAAGAAGCAAGCTAGGGTAGCCATTCTGAATATCTAATAAATTATACTTCCAACCAAAATTAATCAAAAGGGATGGGGAAGGATACTTCATACTTATCAAAGGAAAAATCCACCCAGGTGACATCTCAATTCTGAACATGTATGCTCCAAATGCAAGGACACCCACATTTGCAAAAGAAACCTTATTAAAGCTAACATTACTTACATTACTAGTGGGAAACTTCAACACCCCATTATCACTAATAAAACAGGTCATTGAGAGAGAAGCTTGGCACAGCCATACCACTGAACACAGCAACAGACATGAAACCAGCACAGCTGCTTGACACACTTCCAGGAAAGCTGGGCGGATGGCTGCAATCACTGTCCTTCTATCTGTAATTTCTGGTTTTCGGTCTCAGCATGTTGCTTTATTGACAACTTTCTGCATTCCATTCAATTTATGTCTTTTCCTCAGGAGTATTACGTCTAAGTCTTTTTAGGAAAATCCTAAAATTGGCTTTATCTGGAAGCCAAGACTTCTTGGAAGTCTTCCGTATGCCCTGGAAATCATTAAGCACATAGCTAGATGAGGCCATTACTCCATTAATCGTCATGGTATATCTGTCTCTGGGAACTCAAACAGCATAATTGGTGCAGGGTAAACAGAGACAATTGACAAGCTGACCAACCAACCTATCTTTTATGATAGGCTTAGAGCTCTCTGAAAATATAGTTTAAAGATAGGGGTTCATACAGGGTTCACCCCTAGAGAAATAAGAATTCAGTAAACAAAGACATATTGACTAAAAGCTTTTCCTAATTTTTTTTCATTTTTATTTTATATTAATCACAGGTTATGTACTTTGAATCCCAGCCATAGCCCCCTCCCCCATTCCCTCCCTATCCCCCCTTCCCTCCCTCACCTCCTCCCTGCACCTTTCCAAGTCCACTGATAGGGAAGGACCTCCTTCCCTTCCATCTAACTCTAGCTTATCAGGTCTCTTCGGGAATGGCTACAATGTCCTCTTCTGTGGCCTAGCAAGGCTGCTCCTCCCTCGGGGGGTGGGGAGGTCGAAGAGCCAGCCATTGAGTTCATGTCCAAAATAGTTTCTGTTCCCCTTACTAGTATGCCCACTTGGGAATTGTGCTACCATTTGCTACATACAAGCATAGAACAAGGGGTTCTAGGTTATAACCATACGTGGTCCTTGGTTGGAGAGACAGTCTCAGAAAAGACTCCTGTGCCCTGATATATTTGGTTCTTGCGGAGCTCCTGACCTCTCCAGGTCATACTAACTCCCCCTTCTTTCATATGATTCCCTGCACTCTGCCAAAGAGTTGGTTATGTTTCTTAATATTTGCTTTGATACACTGCTAGCAAGAGTGTTTTCGAGGCCCTCTGTGGCCGGCTCTTGTCCTGCTACTTGTTTTCTCCTACATCCAATGTCCGTCCCATTTGACTTTCTAAGTGAGTATTAATCCTCTTACTCCAGGTCCTCTTTCTTGTTTATCTTCTTTAGGTGTATAGATTTCTGTATTTTTATTCTATCTTATAGGTCTATATAAGTGA